>OX375877.1:50568743-51784243 GCA_947359465.1 Metellina segmentata
TTTTAGCCTTATACAAGGCCAGAAGTGATGGTCACTTGTGAAGGGGCACCCAGTGTGTGGACCATCATTGTCCCTAACAAAAGACAGCACAATTTACATCCATGCCCTAACCCCGGATTCGAACCAGGAACCTACCGTTCCAGAGGCCAACACCTTGACCACTAGACTGGTTGGTCGGCGATCATATTATATTAAACCAATCGAAATTAATTCAATTTCATAACTATAGTAATAATATATCGATACTTAAAAACAAAAAAAAATTTCGTCAAATGATAAAAGAAATTAAGCCTCAAATTTCTTTACAAAGCACTTTTTTATTCATTAATGCCCTTCGCTCTACGAGACGTACAAGATTAAACACGCTTTTTTAAGATTCTGTTATGTTATTTTACACTTTTTATTACACCACTCTTGTTTTTATTCCTGAATTAGATAACTTCCTGAATAGCAAAAAGTCGGAAGTTTTTCTTAGTGAACGGAACTGCTAGGTGACAACATCTCAAGCAGGTATCGCATCACAGGAACACGTTTTTTCCTGGGTTTTTTATATCCTTCATCACCTTTTTTTAACACTCATCTTGTCTTCCTGATATACTTTCTCCCCCCGTATAAACATCTCAATATTAAAGCCTATCAGTTTCTAAGATCAGTGGAGTTTTTTCTGTAACGTTATTAACATTATTTCGCCCTTTGTTGTAAGCATAAAAGCCTTCCGCTCATGATACGTTTTTTTTTCTGTTTGTAAACCTTTTCTAAAGACGATTTGGATTTTTAAAGTTTTTTAGCCTTTCTCTAGTTCTTGTGTGGGTGGTGCTGAAAAAAGTTGATTATGATTGTGAAAAAATCTCATCGATACATAGATGGTTAATATTCGTTTACAAAAAATACTTCCAGAAGATACTTCAGAAAATGCAAAAAAAACGATCCACCTGATGTATTTAAGAGGTTTAAAGTTTTGTTTAATTCAGTCTCTTCCTAAGTAGTACTTCTCAAAATGTTTGTTCAATCTTGATTCGTATAATATTACGTATTAAAATATTCTTCTTATGCTAATTTGCTAATTCTTTGCATTTACCTCTAACTCTAAGTGATTATGTAATTATATTTTAGTTTAATTTAAAATAGTTCAATCGTTTATATATATATATATATATATATATATTTAAGACGTTATTATTATTTAGTCTCCTCGGTGGTTTACTTTCTGTAAGTGATACACGGACATCACATATCCGATTCAAACAAGTTCAATCTTTCGTTTTACTCTCATTTCTGCATATACTTTTGTCTTTTTTTTTCTCCCACGTTTATTTTATTGACGTTGTTTCGTTAAGCTTGGCTAAATACGGTCCCTACAAAACCATCCATCTTTTTATTTAGGCATCCATTACTTTTTATGATATCAACTTTAACTAGCTTCAAAGCTGTATTTACACAAAACCAGTTGCCAATATGAGTAGATTTCATGCAGATATACGTATTTACATATGAGTAGATGTACCTATGAAATGAAATCTGATATAAAAAAATAATTTTGTATCGACAAAATAAAATCTTAACAGTACGGAATTTCAGGGGAAAAACTGTTTGAAATGGTACTCGATAAAAATAATTTTTTCATCGCCGTTTTTCGTTTGTTATAAGTGTATTCGTTTTCAAATTATTTTAATGACAACTGATCTTTCAATGGATCCTTTTTTGTATGAAATGTCGGAATTATACATTACATGATCTCTTAGTTCATATCTGTGGTCAAGGAGAATAACTAGATAAGTCGAATTTTTGCAAGATGAGATGTGCTTTTGCTGTAGGATTTGTCTCGGGGCCTTACACGTTGTGAAGAAGTAGATAAATAATGGAAAAAAAATCAGATTAACAAAGAATGCAGTAAAAATTTTTTTTTACAAAAGCTCAATTTACAAGAAATTGACACGTCTTAAAAATGCACTCCTGAAAAGTAGTTTTTATACCCTTGGCCCCAGATATACTGCTGCCATCAAATGTACCCGGAATGCTGTCATAAAACAAAATGTATCAATTTATTGGTAAAAATTTATTACAGTATTACATCTCCTTCGAAGTAATCTCCTCCTCTTTCAACGCACTTCTGCCAACTTTTTTTTCAAACCTCAAAACATGCCTTTTAGTCGTTTTTGTGAAACCCCTTCAGGGTTCGTATCGAATTTTCTTTAATTGCTTCAATGGACTCAAAACGGTGACCATGAAGAGTGAGTTTCACCCGTGGAAGTCAGAAAAAGTCGCATATCACCAAATCAGGTGAATACGGAGCTTCTGGAGCCGTATTTGTTGAATTTTTTGTCAAAAAATCACGAATAACAATGGCATTGAGAAAAGGCGCATTATCGTTATGCAAAACCCATGAGTTACCTCGTCACAATACAGGTAATTTTCGACTTGTTACTTCGACGAATGAGATAAGATCTTGATCAATAATGTCTCTTATTGTTAAACGGCGATCACTATGCACTAATTCTCTGATCTGATTGACATGGTGATAATTAGTCGAATGGATGGTCTACCAAATCGCGAATCATCTACGACGGATTCTCTATCTTCTTTAAAATTTTTATACCAATCAAATACTGTTGATTTTGATAAACAGTCCTCTGCAAAAGCTCTTTGCAACACTTTAAATGTGTTTGTAGCACAAATTCCATTGCGGAAACAAAATTTAATGTTCCTTGCTCAATTACATTCGACGTATTGGAAAATCAACGAAGTGAAAATTCTTCTCTTATTATAAACAAATTTATTTTCAGACGATAAAATTAAATAAATCCCCGATTGTTGCCACATGTTTATATAAGTCGTAAAAATATTTGATAAAAGTTTGCAGACGATATCTACTATGCATGAATTTAAATAAAAGCATTCAAATACTGTTGATTTAGATGTATATATATACAGGGTGGTCCCGAATTCATGGTACAAACTTTAATGGTAGGTACAGGACATTGTAACAATGATTTATTGTATAGGAATGTATAGTCGCAAGTGACGCGGTGAGGCGTAAACAGGGGAAATAAAAGGAAAGAGAAATGGAGTGATCGGTTGGTATCATTGCCGGTAGAGGGCAGTAGATGTCTAGCCGCTGTTGAACATGATTGGCCCATACTTACATTTTGATTGGCCCATACTTACTACCCACGCGGCTCACTGGCGGAAGCTATCTTATTTTTCTGAAAGAAGTGTTACCACAACTGCTGCATGATGTTCCGATCGCCATTCGTAACCGCATGTGGTTTCAGCACGATGGGGCGCCAGCACACTTCAGCATTGATGTACGGAATTACCTGAATGCCACATTTGGTGCTCGATGGATTGGGCGTGGTGGACCAGTCCCTTGGCCACCCCGATCTCCCGATTTATCGAGCCTCGATTACTTTTTATGGGGACATCTAAAGCATCTTGTTTATGAGACTCCAGTTGACTCAGATGAGGATCTCGTCGCTCGCTTATCTGTAGCTGCTGCAGGTGTGCGTGAAATACCAGGCATCTTTGAACGTGTACGCCAATCGCTCCACCGACGCTGTCAAGCATGTATCGATACTGGTGGACGCAATTTTGAACAATTACTGTAAACATGACACTTGTCAACAACGCTTTCAATAAAATCTTTGTTTTTCCTTTCGGCCGTTATTTCCCCTGTTTTCGCCTCACCGCGTCACTTGCGACTATACATTCCTATACAATAAATCATTGTTACAATGTCCTGTACCTACCATTAAAGTTTGTACCATGAATTCGGGACCACCCTGTATATTACAGGAAGTATTCCAGTTAATTTTTGATCACAGTAGTATAAAACACCAGAAAGTTCAAAATATTGAAATCTATGTCTTTAGCTCATTCTAACGACTCTAAATATTCAATCTTCCACTTGACTGTTTCAGTTGAATAGATAAAACTTTATCTATGAAATTATGTTACAAAATACAGACGAGGACAGAAACGAAAATAATAAAGAAAAAACAAGGAATACAAACAAAACTTGCACAATCGTTGCTATATTTAACTGAATCAGATAGCAGTTCAATCAGCTATCGACAGAGAGGTTCACAACAGCGCTGATATGATAACCTATAATGCACTCTGCCGCTGTAAATAAGCAGTAGAACTTACTATTTTTGTGATTTCGACTGTTATCTTAATTCTCCAGTTGGACAATTCGGGCCAGAAATAGAGGAGTATTTTGTTAATGTAGAAGTGAAGCTATTTTGGTTTTTAATAATTATCTTTTAATGTTTCTGATAAAGATATCAGTTATTCAAATTTGTATACATGAAGGATATAAATTTCATGCACTGCTTAGCTGAATTTTTATTTAGGAATATGATAGATTTTATTTTACGAAAGTATTGGCATTTTTGTAAAGTGGGGATTGTTTAAATTTGAGGAATTTGAAATTGAACTGTTAACACTTTTGGTCTTAAAATTTCAAATGCAACCATGAAATTTTTATTTAAGAATATGAAGGCTTTTATTTTAGAGTATCAGGAGTTTTGGTATGAGTGATGATATTTCAAATGTCCGACATTTAACAGCATGTCGTTATCACCTTATATATTCTAATATCTCTTAATTTTATTCATAACTTCTTGAGTGTAATAGCTGATGATTAGAGTTTATAGACCGGTCACGATAGCACAGAATATACTGAATCAGCAACTCGGATTTACGACTGTTATTTTGCATTTAGCATTGGAATTTTCTCTATCAGTGATGATTTAAATGCCAAGCATTTGATATTATACCTTTAACCCTTTTCGTTTTTCAATACATATGAATGTTACTTATGAATTCGTAACTGTGATGTATGAACGAATGGTTAGAGATCATGGGTTGATCAAGATTGCACACAATTCAAATTAGTATTAACGATTTTGAAAGCTTTCATTTTACATGAAGCATTGAGGATTTTACTATTAGTGACGATATAAAATGCCTAACATGTAACATCATTGTTACTTTCTTATAATGAAATGTCTGAATTTTACTTTTTAATTCATAAGTATCGAATGATTATAGTTCATAGGCTGGTCATGGCCACCAAAGATATTATGAATGAAAAAGCCCAATTATTTTTTACAAATGTAACTTGAAATAAACTATTTGCTATTGGTGATTGGAATTCCAGGTATTAAGCATTAGACCGTTATTCTCTTTGCTGTATCTATAGCTCTGCATGTTAGAAGAAAATAATTATTGTACATGATATATCATCCTCCTGGTAGTTGTGTCAACAAGGTATCTCGTCATTAGCAAAACTTAGCATTACTTGAAGGGACAAGATATCTCGTCATTAGCAAAACTTAGCATTACTTGAAGGGACAAGATATCTCGTCATTAGAAAGAAATTGACTAAATCGTGATTTGGTCGTCATAACAAAAATTCTTCTCCATCATAAAAATTATCCTGATAATGAGATACTTTATAATTAGCAAATTTTGTCAAATCTTGAGTGACGAGATATCTCGTCAATTTGGAAAGAGAATGACTGTAGATGTTAACGGAAAAGTGTTGTACAATTCAAAAAGGGCCAAGCTATTGTCCTGTGCAGAGGGAAGAAAAAAAATTGCTACCACCTTATTACGAACCATTCAGTGCTTTATTAAGTCTCGGAAAGTTTACAGTGAACCATCATCTTTACTGTAATTGTTGAGTAACCCTGAATAATCGTGACCAAGAACATTAATTAAAACACTTAGTGAAATAGAATTTAAACATTTACCTTAGAACTCATAATCATATTCCATAGTGGTAGCCAGAGGAGGATTTGTAATTGAATACAATAAAAAGTAATATTCCCAGTCGTAAATGGGTTACTTTAAGATCGCTACTGATACACAGAATCAGTTTTTATTGTTTCATATACTGTTTCAATAATACGATGTACACCCAAACCAACTTCAATCCTTCTCTAGGACTATCCTTTTAGTCATGGAATACAGCTTATATGAAGGATATGAACTCTGAATATATATTATAGTGAACAGAATCTAACTGGTATGTCCTAGTTACTAATATTTAAGATCTTTTGTTTGACAAAAAATCCAGTATGATTGTCATGTATACATATCAATAAATAAGACCTTTTTCCAAGCACAATTTTAACATTAGATCTATATAGGACTGCTATTTATGTCCTTTATATAAGCTTAATACTTTATTTTAGGATTTTTCCTGATAAAGAATTGAATAATTTTTCTATCGCTAAATATAGACAGATCCAGTGTCTACCATATTAGTCCAATATGTAAGGCGAGATAGAAAATAAAAATAAAAGAATAGCTATTGCTGGAAGACATGATAGAGCGCAACGTTTCTCCTCCAGACAACAAAATGAATGGCAGCTAAGACGATACTGATAAAGAAATTGAAGAACGGAGCCATCAAGTCATCTTTTACTGATGGTCCCACGAGCAATTACTCACAACCCTATATTTTAGGCGAGGGACTCATATTTTTAACCCTTAGTAAACTCTGTTACCTTCCAGGAATCGACTAGCTGAAAGGTCTACGAAAGTTGTCGCAGATGCGGAATATGAAAAGCCAAACCATTTCGAAACGCCATTTACAGTTTACTTAGAATGTAGCAGAGATTGATTAAACTTATGACTCGCAATAGTACTCGTAAAAGACATAAGGATTGTGACAATGTTTCAATAATCCTACGCTAACTACTTAGAATGCTTACTTAGAATGGTATCAGAGATTGATTAAACTTATGACTCGCAATAGTACTCGTAAAAGACATACGGATTTGACAATGTTTCAATAATCCTACGCTAACAACTACTTAGAATGGTATCAGATATTGATTAAACTTATGACTCGCAATAGTACTCGTAAAAGACATAAGGATTGTGACAATGTTTCAATAATCCTACGCTAACAACCACTTAGAATGCTTACTTAGAATTGTGTCAAAAAGGGTTAAACTGAATATTAATTGCAACAGTATAAAGTGTGAAAAATGCATAGGAATTCACAATGGTTCACACATAATAATATTACGCTACATTTACAGCTACTTAGAATGTTTACATAAAGTTTACTTAGAATAATTATCCGAATAGAAACAGGAACTGGTTAAATTGTTTCGCAAAATTGATAAGACAGAGTTAACAATGTTTCACATACAATACTTTTATCTTACATTTGATTAAAACCTACATAGAAGGTTTACGTAGAGTTGATTTAGAATGATGTCAGAAACTCGGTTAAAATGAATAAGACTCGCAACTTTTTAAAAAGGGATGCAGATTGATAATATTTTACATAGTTATTTTCTTACATTAACAACTAATTAAAATGTTTCTTTTACTTGTAATGGTGGCAGAAATTGGTGGAGCTGAACATAAATCACAACAATATAATGTGGAAGAAGACAGATTGATAATTTTTCAATTTATTTACCATACATTAACAAGATCAATTGTACTATTTACTGTACAATAGTCAATCTTGCTGAGAAAACTGGTCTATTGCTCTCGTAATAGAGGGACGCCAATGAGATAAATCAAACTTATTAAGAATCCTAATTGGAAATTCAACTAGTCCTTTTATAATTAACTTATTTGTTTTAATAACTATACGAGAATAATAATTATCATTTCCCATAATTTGAATAAGCAAATGCAATGAATCTTCACTGTTATCATTCATGCATAGCTCATTTTTTCCAAGTAAGTACAATATGAATTGTTTTGTGAAATCGAGTTCTAATATGCACGAAATATGTATTTGGTAAAGAAAAGCATGCACATTAATAATCATTTGCATGCATTGAAAAAATTCACGCGTCAATAATAGACTAAAAAATAATTTTTTAAAGTCTATTCCTCTTAAATCGACTTATTTTAAGAAGCAGAGGCAACTGGAATTCTAGGTGTGTAAATTGTGTGTTTAATAAGAGTTTCAACCGGTTGCATTTACATATCCGCGAGATTAAAGAAACTGGGAAAATATTGAGCACACAAATTCATTGAATACTTAAGCAATCGCTGGTAAAGTGGCCAAGACAAATGAAAGACGAAATAAATTTGAATGATTGCAGCTGCTTTCGAAGATCAAGAGATTGAAGTAAAGAGCAATCAAAGCCTGACAAGTATTTTATCTGGATCAATGGATGAGGAATAGGATTTTAATGTCTTGGGATATACTTAAAGTTATTTGAAACACACCTGCTTATGTTTGTTTTTCGTAATATAATTAAAATAATGTATGATAATGAAATCAAAATCGACAAGCTAATATCAACCGAAATAAACAACAAGAACACCTGTTGGAACTGATCAGGGTGGACGTATTGGCCGAGTTTCGAACTCGTTACTCTCCGGTTGCTAATCCGATGCTTTTCCAACTGGGCTACCGCGGTCCCAGTTACATGTAGGAGGTGTCAGTAATTTTGAAGCGAAACATGTCTACTGTTCGGATTCCGAAGGTGAGATTATTTGCACTGCTTTTGGGTTACGATTTCAGCACTTTAAGGAGGTTCGGCACCTCCTTAGGCACCCATGTTAAATTCACGAACTTTGGGGCATCTCAACTATTCATAAATTACTGTATTAATCTGAAATTTTTACAGCGTAATATTCGAATACTTTTAAAAACTTCTACACGGGCATTTAAATATTTTTTTAAATTCACAAAATTATAAATTTTTTAAAAATTGACAAAAAAATTGAAATATTTCAGATAAAATATTTAAAAAAAAAGGGTATGCATTTTATAACTTATTTCTTGTGTTAAGGTGTTTAAAAGATCTTCATAAACAATTAAAAAGTTTCAAGAATGTATCTCAAGTAGTTTTTGAGTAATGTGCCACCAAATATGAAAAAAGTATGTTCTGAGCATTAAGTCGCGGTAATAATGCATCTATTAAAAAATATTTATAAATACTTCCAACTAACGGATTTCTACAAATGAGTTTCGTTATAAAGAGGACAATTCACATATTCAGTAATAATAAAAATCTCCAAAACGATTTTTTTTTTCGAATTTTTAGGTGCCGAACTATCTTAAGGAAATTTACAAGGATTTAATTCCTAATGGACACATGATAGGTAATTGGCCAACGTTAATTACATCACTCCCAATTCTTGCCATAAAATTAAACTACAACCTTTTATGGTAATACCCATATTTATATCATGCAAGAGAGCTTTTTGTAGAGGAAGTAATTCCTCTATAAAAATGCATTCGGAAGGAAATATTTGTTTCCCGACTGACTTATTTACACTAAAAATCCTCCACATAGGAGTGGGGGGGGGATAGTTAATTAACATTGCAGCAAAGAAACACACGGGCTATTGATGACTGTCTGGAATCAATCGCAAAGAGAACGATCCAAAGACAGCGCCTCGAAATTTTGAAACACGGTCAGATCAATAGGTTAACATCTGAGCTCACACCCCAATCTTCCTTGATACGCCAACGTGAAACCTTCATATAAGAAAGTCTATGTATGCATCAAAGACAGAGAAAGATTGATTAAAAATGTCTTTCGAATAAGAATTCAAATTATGTTTGCTGATTTTTATGGTGCATAGGTTATTTTGGTTCAAACTACGCCAAAGAGTGTCAAATAAATGGACATACACACTCATAAAAGCTTTACTGGAACAGAAGAGAGAAATATAAGCAGGGTTGAATCGAACCTAACATTTTAGTACAGGTAAAATTAAGTATAATAACAATAGCATTTTAGCTGTAAACTTTAGTATGCAATTTTAGAATTCCAAATTCCAGAATTGGTATTTTTTTAAATTTAGTAATTCCGTAGGTATTTCTTATATTTAGAGTTTTTTACCTGGAATTTTTTTTTTTTTTTCTGTATTATTCTTAGAAAGCTTTCCTTTTGGCTTGCGTTTCAGTACCAAACACCCTCCCTGGGCTTTATTTACTGAAATTTTAGTAATAAGGTGGATATTTTTTTCGTTACTAAAGCTTCCGTTGTGGGTGTATATCCACATTTCATCGTCGTTGTTTGGCGCAGCTTGGCCGAGTATGGCCACAAAACCCATCCAACCAGTATGTTCAGTTAGTGACTTTTGGCATGCTTTTCAGAACCAAACGCCCTCTTTGAGCTTTATTTACTGAAATTTTAGTAATAAGGTGGATATTTTTTTCGTTACTAATGCTTCCATTGTGTGTGTGTATGTCCATTTCATCGTCGTTGTTTGGCGCAGCTTAGCCGAGTATGCCCACAAAACCCATCCAGCCAGTACCTAACACAAGAAATGAAATCCTCGAACCCCCTTATCTCTCCAAACATCCTCGCCAAATCATTCAATCCCGCTACAAACTACAGCCTATTAGGCTTTAGGGCCGAATCCACTCTAGAATTTTGCGATTAGGCAGTGCAGGCCGAGACGGGGGCGTACAGAAATCAACGATAGGGGATGAACAGAAAAATAATCCAGCTTCAGAAGAGGACTCAAATTACTCAAACTCTCACGATCTCGAGCAAAAAATCAACCACGTAGCTGGCCCACGAATCGAAAATATCTCCTCCAGCAAAACTAAAAGCAAAAGAACTCTCCGTGTTTAAGCTGCCATCCCAAAACCAGCTTATAATTAAAAAAACAAACATGGCCGATAAATACCAACTTATGTCTGTACCTCGCATCTCGAAGATTGGACGAAGATTAGGTCTGGCATTAAAATGGACGCGGCGATAGCTTCTAGTGGGGAGCCAGGTGTATACTTTTCCCTGGGCTGTTAAGTGATGTTATCTCCAGCTCTAAGTGGACTTGCTGAAAGCGAGATTTTATCAGGTTCCGAAGCAACTAGATGGGCGGGTCTCTATCTCAATGGTTTCGGTGCAGCGAGTTTGAGGGGTTTCGTTCTTGGTTTTTATTTTTGCTCTTTAATGCTACGCTTTCGATATTTTATGCGTATTGCTTATTTCCAAGGTGGACGCGTTGAAGGCTGTTGGTCAGCCAGTGGCGGTTGGGCAATACATCTGCTGTGCAATGCTCAGTGGAAGATTGGGGTTTTCAGCTTAAGGTGTATGCATACACTAGAAATCACGAAAATCGACCAGAACATCGATATTTTTTTATTAGTTCAAAATATTTTCGAATTTCTTAACTTTCAAAAATGCCATGATCTGGCAAATATTCTTAATGGTATTTTATTTACAAGGGTTTTTGTTAGTAACTGTCACCATGAATAGACATGTTTCCAAAACTTTAAACTTGATGTCTGAAACACTGAGTTTTTGAAATAGGATGCTTTGTTTAAAACGTGATGACTCCTTAATCAATTCACCTATTATAACTATTTTTGCATCATTATAATCTATGTAATACAATGGATGTTTTGAAACTCAATCTGAGTATATAGTCAAGAAATGGATTTTTAATTGATTTTTAAATTTTGAAATTCCTGAAAAAATGTTGATTTTTTTTACGTTTTCTTGAATAACAAATTGTAAAAAAAAACTATTTCTTCTAGAAAATTGATGGAGGTTCAAAACATGAAAAATAATATTGAATAATTTCCAACAGGAATACTCTTTCTGAACAAATTAGAATTTGAGGTATTACGTTTCAAAACATATGCTAATTTGCTAATTATATCTTAATTAGATAATTAATTATTTGCATATTCTGATTTTTTTCTCCCTGAAAGGATTTTAAGAATACACCAACTATCTGTGGTAAAGAAGCTGGATTTTAAAAGTCAAATTTTTTAAAAATCTTCTGGTGTATACGTATATTTTAAAGTTCTAGAGGTTCATTTACACTTAGACTGTAAAATTTAGAATCTTAGAGACATTTTTATCTCAACGTTATTTTAACACTATACCCAATTTTATCAGAACCGTTGGATTACCCTCCGAATTGTCACTACCTTTTCACATAACTCGGGATTTTTTCATTTATATATAATTTACATATTTATATATAGTGTTCTCTTTTCTGTTCTTGTATGTGCAACTACGACAGAAATTATCGCAATTGAAAACTCTTTGCTATCCACAGAAGTCGCTACATATTTATTTTAAACGCTAAAATTTAAAAATCGATTTTTGCTGATTTTGAAAGTAGTCCAATGTTCCTTTAGGTTGACAAACAGCAAGGAAAATCTCCATGTTACTTTAATATTGAAAGTTCTGTGTAATTGTAACTGTTTCAACCAGTCATAAACAGCTTTCCATTTGGATCTTATGCCGCAATGTAATATATACAGATATTTTACTAAACAATAGCCGTACTAAATTTTACTGATATTGTTAAGGGTTTCAGATTCTTCATCGGTCAAACCCCGCAAGAAAGGTAAAAAAAGTCGTAAATAATCTACCGCATGTTGAAAATATTTTACATCAGTTTTACATCCACTATCGTACTTCGCACAGAAATCGACATTGTCTGTATATTGTAGAATGGCAGCAAACGGATATACACAATTTAGAATCTCCCATTGTGGGATTTACCTGATTCCGCCATTTTAGCATAATCCTGTTTGATTTGAGCTAAGTAGCTGCATATTTGCTAAAACCACACGGAAGAACTCGTCACATTCCGAATCTCTTTTGAACAAGTGAATGGGATGCAATTGAAGTGGGTGTCCAGAAGCAAGTTGTGTATCTTGACTGAAATTTTGCCACGCGCCGTATTGAAAATAATAATTAACCTTCAGATACGGGGCCGTTATAGCGGTTGTACTACTATCGCGCCAAGAAAGAATTTAGACAACGGCCAGTACATCAGATGTACCTTGAAAGTTATAAGAATCGCGCTTGTTATATCTATAGCCGTAGTTTAAAGGTTAATCCTAGTAAGAAGAACACTAAATGTGACCTCGTATTTTTGGCTAATATTATTTCACTTAGAAGTACGACATGTGTATATCAATGCTGACAACAGATTTAAGTAAGGCATGAAAACCGAATTACAACATTCACACCACTTGATGTTAGTAAGAATTTCAGAGCAAGTGCTGCATTGTAGGTGCTTTGGACATTAAATAAAAAAGTAACACGTAAAATAGTGTGTTTTGCCCTATTTTCTCTAACAAACGTGTCTCAACTCTCGCTATGTCTTGTACCAAAAGTACCTAATATTGTTTGAATGAAAAGGGTTTCTTTCATCGATAGAAAATGAAATGTTAAAACTATGATTCTGCAGTCTAAAAATGTGAGTATTCAGAGGCGTTTCCCTCAAACTCGTATCAAAAACCCTCCAAGTCCATAAAGTGAAGGTATTTTATCAACCCTCCACAATCAGTTGATCCAACATTAAAGATGATCACCACAGAGCTAAATTATACGTTCCGCTTGCCATATTCGACATCATTATCACGAGTGTCGCAATTTATCTACCTGACTATTACTGACATCATAATATCGGACGTATGTGTCACGCATATTAAATCGACGCGATCACGACGCGATGTATCGATATCGAGCCTAATCGATGTACCACTGCTCAGCTATGCTTACGAATTCTGGCTAATCATAGTTGGAGGATGTAAAATTGGATTCAGTCGAGGTAGGAAGATGACTAAAACGAACGGAGGACCATGTGCCTTCTAAATTGAGTCGACATTTACAAAAATGGAATGGCAGCATGTGAAGATTTCCGAAAGGAATACCGACTTAAAGATGTGTGCGCTCTTCGTTTAATACATTCGTATACAATTGTAAAATTTCCTTTAAACGACGATATTTTTATTAAGATTTAAGCATCCTGATATTATCAAAAGTCGAAATATAAATACATAATATTCATGCAAGCAATTTTTGCGTTTTTGATAGTTTAATAGATAGATAGTTTAATTGATAGATAGTTAAAACGATAGATAGTTTAATAGATAGATAGTTTAATTGATAGATAGTTAAAACGATAGATAGTTTAATAGATAGATAGTTTAATAAGATAGTTTATATATATACTATAGTTCAATAGATATATAGTTTAAGAGATATATTGTTTAATAGATAGATAGTTTAATAGATAGATCTTTTAATAGACAGATAGTTTAATAGATAGATAGTTTAATTGATAGATAGTTTAATTGATAGATAGTTAATACGATAGATAGTTTAATAGATAGATAGTTTAATAAGATAGTTTATATATATATACTATAGTTCAATAGATAGATAGTTTAATAAGATAGTTTATATATATACTATAGTTCAATAGATATATAGTTTAAGAGATATATTGTTTAATAGATAGATAGTTTAATAGATAGATCTTTTAATAGACAGATAGTTTAATAGATAGATAGTTCAATAGAGAGATAATTTAATAGATAGATAGTTTAATAAATAGATAGTTTAATAAATAGATAGTTTAATAGATAGATAATTTAAAAGATCGATAATTTGATAGATAGATAGTTTAATAGATAGATAGTTTAATAAATAGATAGTTTAATATGGTAGAAATTTAGTTTAATAAATAAATAGTTTAATATTGTAGAAATTTCGTTTAATAAATAGATAGTTTAATATTGTAGAAATTTAGTTTAATAAATAGATAGTTGAATTAACACACGTCAAACGGGAGCAACAAAAAGGGTTATTGAGGACTATAGTTTAATAAAGAACTTCGTATGTTTATTTGTATTCTAATGATTTTATATAATAATTTCAAATCTCTGTATGGATTGCAAACTCTATTAAAATCTTTTCCGTTCATGTTAAGATTTTCGTATCTTCATGAAGATTTTATGGAAGTTGAAGTTACAACAAAGCTTCCTTCATATTTTTAATGTAGTTTATCTAATTATTTTTCAAACCTGAGTGGATTATTAACGCTATAAAAATTTTATTTCTCTATATTCAGGAAGTTTTTATAGAAATTGAAATTAACCAGGGCTAACCCCTACTCAAGAAAAGTACATAATATTATATTAAGTATTTAAAACTCTCACAAGAGATAGAAGTTTCAAAGTTATGCAAGATAACATATGTTTTCTGTGGATTGTTTTCAAATTTAGTACTTTTATAGTATGGATGCTATACTTAGAAATAAAGTTAACCCGAAGTTCATATTATTTAAACTTTTATGTTTATGAAAAAAATTTAAAAATCAATTTTGGCCTAATGTTGTTTTACGGTCCTCACGATGTTTCAAAAACTAATTGCTGCACAATATTGATAAAATTTTCACACTTATGATATAACCTTCTACTCTTATAACCATAATTATTATGATCGGCTCACAATTATTTACTATATGTGGATTTAGAAATGATTAAATCGTACCTCACAGACAGTCAGAATATTTAAAACTTGAAAAATATATGCTATAATTTTGAGAATAACTCATTTTATAGGTACTGAGTGATACAATAAGTATGTAAAGTTTCATTATTGTAGAGTAATTAGTTTTGAGATCTTGGGAACCACAAAAAAGCACCTGGACAAAATTCGTACTTATGTACATAAACGTAAGAGTTTAAAAGAAAGAAAAAAAAAGCTTTAAATTGATTTCTTCTTTACTATTTCATTCATATGATCAAATTGTAAGCCACCAAAAATAATTATTTCCACAACTTGAAAACTTCTACAACTTTTCACTGAAACGAGCTTTTAAAGATACTGTCCCCCTTAAGCCATTATTTCTTAAGGCACTATCCCACCCACTGGAGAACGTCAAAATTGCTAACTTAGAGAATTATGGAGCGTCCAACCATTTCGTTTCTGGGGATTCGATTTAACTTGCTTAGTCCACCCTTCTTCATTCGTTCGTCACCACCATACTCAAGTTCTAATCGCATCCCTCCGAAATATTGTTTCTTTATGAGGTATGTTATTACCTAAGTGATTCTTCTTTCATCCCCGCAACTTGTTCCAGGACCTTTTATTTCATATAACAGAAGTAAACCAGAGAACTTCGAAACCGTAATAATTGATTTCCAACGTGGTCGGGATTTATAACTTTATGTAATAGAAGTCAGTGCATTATATTAGATTGAAGGGGTCACTGAGCTAACTCCCAAACGATGTATTGGTAGAAAAGGGTAAGTGGGTTCGTTCCGCAGAGATTGGGCTAACCCATTGTTGTCATCAAGTACTTATTATATTTGAAGTCATTCGTACAGTTTGCCAACCCATACGTTTTCTCTCCGATCGGGAATTTACCGTTTTGTTGTTATATGATATCTTAACATTCTCTATTCTAACATCTTGTAGGAATTTTTCTTTTATGTAACAGACATAATCCAGAAAACTGTATAACCGTTATACTACTTTTCAATGTATTCTTACAGGTTGTAGGAATTTTTCTTTTACAGTATAACAGAACATAAGCCAGAAAACAGCACAACCACTATGCTACTTTCAATGTGTTCATGACTTATAACTACATGTAACAAAAATCTCTATAGATGGAGAATATGGAAATGAATGGGTGAACTCACAAATTATATATTTGTGAAAATGAGTGAATTATCTAGCCCGTTATTAGTCCCAGTTGTTGGGCTAATCCAGTGTCCTCATTACGTACATATTGGAGTTCATGTCCTCCATCGTTTGTCAATCCACCCATTTTCTACCCGTACAAGAATTGGTTGCTTTATTGTCAAGCGATCCTTTTAATTATCTACAATAGGTTCCATGAACTTTTTTATGTAAAAGATCTAAACCGCAATATAGTGAACAAATGATATATTTGTAGACGCACAAATAAATCAAACGGGCAGTCAAATAATTTTTAATCTCAAAATGCAACAAATAAATCCAATTCTTTAATTGTTTTATGCTCAATCGGTCATATTTTGAAGATTTTAAATATTTAGATTCTTATGTGGTGGTTACATTCTGTGTCAATATCCAATCTTTGAATACGTTATTTCTAAATGACTTTTGCAACGATTTTCTTTCTGCATTTTCTCTCAGGACTATGAGTTGGATTACACTCCGTGTTTTTCGAGACAACTTACAGTGTTTTTTCTACTGAGGCAAAAGAAGTTTGGTCTTGAAAACACTTTAAAGTATGTTTATAACACTGCTAGAACAAAGCAAAATTCATATGTGATACAGAAATAAAACTTTCTTCAGCAATCGCATGAAAGAAATTTTCAGTGAAAACAAACCAGATGGTCTTCACATATTTTACTTTTGTCAGTCCAGTGCTCAAGCATAGCATAGCCAAGATAACGAAACCTTAAAAGTAATTTATCATTTCTTTGACGTCATTTGGTGGTTAATATAATTGGAATTGTCCAAATATTCGGAATTCCTCATTGGAATATTTATTGACAGAGAGCTGAAATCGTGTTCGAAATACTTCAAGCCAACTGAAATCACTTCAGAATACATACAGCTTGCTAGGTAGTTAATTAACGTCGCACTTGTGCAACACACAACGGGCAATTGTCGATGGTCCAGGATCAATCCAAATGGGAAAGATCCAAGGATAATACATCATAATTTTGTACCACGGTCAAATGATGAGAACAAAACCTGAGCAAGCGCCCCACTCTCCAATCTTCTATACCACGTCAACGTAAGGACAGTTGAGGTCACGACCGATTTAACATGTACCATACCCCCATAATACGTACAGGAAACACGTATTGCCTCAGAAGCACTACAGCCACCTACATTTGAGTTGAAAGATAAATCTTCTCATACCTCATACGTTTCTAATGCTTGTTCAGAAATTATAACTTTGAGGTGACAGGACCCACATCGAAAGGATACCTGTGTATCAGACGACCAGATCTCAAATCAGATGCCAGACTTTGCCCCACCCATGGGATTCTCACGTGCTTATCATTCCCTCGCCCCCCACCTCATCACTTTTCGAAAATCTTATCACCTCCCCGGTCTTAGAGTAGGATAAAATTTCCATATATGGTAGCCGGACCTTTGCTTTATAATAAAGCCTTATCATTCCTTATCGCCGCTCCTAAACTGATGGAGGAAATCTCAAAGTAAAGTCCTCGATAAGCATTCAGATGTTCCCCTGGTAAAATCTTGAGTCGGCTATCTGATTGTGTCAATTTTGAATTTCTGACTAGTCTCGTAATCTTATTTTGATGTGTAGCCGTTAGACACAGCTGTGGATAACAGACACCTTTCCCTTCCATATCGCCAGACAATGCCCTTATTGGTGGAAAATAAAAATATATTTCTCGAAAAATGAAAGTTTGTGTTCAATTACAATGAAACAAAGATTTCCCAAATGTCACGGCCTTCAATGGGTCAGAACAGTCTAACAGTCTAAATAGAAGTGTAAGAACTTAAAGAGAAAATGCAGGATGCTCAAGGGCATCGATTACTTATTTCTTGAGCAACTTTGTTTCACGTCCTGATCAGAATGATGTTGAAACAGCTTGTCCGTTTTCATACCTTTCGCCATTAGACCTCAAATCCAATTCCATCTTGCTCAGAATTAGAAAATTCGTGAGCATGTATATGGTTTATAAGGAACTTAGCGAATTCCATGTCCAAAATGCTTAGCTCTAGTTATCAGTAGAGGTATCTAACTCTTATAGAACAAATTGGGCACTGGTTAAACGACAGAAATTGCAGGATGCTCAATGGGTATCGATTACTTATTTCTTGAGCAACTTTGTCTTGTCCTGAGCAGAATGATGTTGAAATAGCTTGTCCGTTTTCAGACCTTTCACCATTAGACCTCAAATCCAATTCCATCTTGCTCAGAATTAGGAGATTCGAGAGCATGTATATGGTTTATAAGGAACTTAGCGAATTCCATGTCCAAAATGATTAGTTTTAGTTATCACTAGAGGTGTCCAACTCTTATAGAATAAAATGGGGGCTCTGGTTAACCGATAAAAATAGCCTCTCTAAGAACTTTAGACTACCCAAATAAAACTCTTTAATTGAAAATTATAAAATAACTATACTGGAATGAATGCAGTATGTTTTACTTTGTAGCATGCATACTGGTCAAAATTAATTTACTAAATAAGATGTTCGAAATGCTTTGCTTTCGTTACCAAACTCTTTGTACAAAGTAGATGCTGGAAAACTTGCTGAAATTGACTTTTAAAGTCTTTAAACTGCCAAAAACATAAATTTCAAATATAAACTAATAATTAAATATTAATACATTGAAATGAATATGGAATGTTTCAATTTGTAGCATGCAGGGGAGAAAATAATTTAATGAAAAAGGTGTTCGAAATATTTCATTTTCTCAATCACTAAGTGTCGTACTCTTAGCACAAACTGGATGCTGATAAACTGCTTTAAATTGTACTTTTGCTTTAAACTGCTACTACTGCTTTAAATTGTACATCTTTCAGGTATGTCTTTTAAGGACTGCCTAAACAGAACTTTATAATGATAATAATAAAATATTATATTGAAATGAATACAGTTTGTGTTTATTGTTTAGAATGTATGGGTAAAAAAGAATTTTGTGAATAAAGTCTTCGAAATGTTTGTCTTTTGATATCGCTAATCACCAAACTCGCCACAAAATGGATGAGTGGTAACTAAAGCCATGCTAGTAATATCAGTTTTGACTTGAATTCCCTCAAGTCCAAATCAACTTAGTAAAAATTCATAGAAATTACCTGTAGTTTTTTGTTTTAAGTTGATTTATTGGTAAGGCAGTGGAATTTAAGTCACGCAGGTGTAAAAACAACGGGCTCTTTCAATTTGATTTGTAAGCTCTGCGTAACTTGTATCATCACTACAGGTTTCCCAATAATATTTTGATTCTGTTCACGCTTGACCTCCAATGTCTCTATTTGTAAGTATTTTTTTCTTTGTGTCTATCATGACATGCTTTACAACTTTTGGACCTTCAAAATATAAGATGAAGTGATATTCTAGAAAAAATGTTTTTTTTTTTTTTTTTTTTTTTTTTTTTTGTAATTAAGCAGTTTCTGCCAAAGATTTGCTAATTAGAAACAGCAATCGGAAAGCTTTTTTGAATTTGCTAATTTTCTTTTCACCTCGTAAGTATGTTAACATAACTTCTTTTTATTTTAATAAGAAGAAAATAGCTAGCACACTATTAAAACACCCTACTACTGAAAAATATTTTCCAACTTTTAAATATTGTCAACTTTTCACACATCTGTATTACCCAAGATGAAGTTTTACTAAATCTAGAACTGTGTGTGATTCAAAAAAATTTATAATTAGAATAGATTAAATAAATGATAATAATAATAATATTAAAGATAACTGATTACATTAACTTGGTTATCGCTATAGTTTGAATGAGATGGCAAATATAGTTAAAGAAAACTCTATAATAATTTAGGTAATTGATATATAGTTAAGAAAATTTATTAGGTAACTAATATTAAGGGGTTCGAAAGTTTTAAATGTTTTAAAATTAGAATCGGGGATTAAAATATTTTTTCTTAAATATTTTAAAGATTTTAGTCTTCTATTAAAAACGACTACTGTAAAATTTATGATTTTTAATAAAACTAACAGCAAACCAAAGAAAGTAGAAAGTTCGTGCTAAATTCAAATTTGAATAGCGCAATACCGTTATCCAAAATAATCCGTATAAACGAAGAACACGATTCAATATTTAAGACTTAAAAGCATACTGCCTATACGTAGCACTGTTAGTTTTGGTTTTCAAAATTACAAATTTCAAAAAAGGAAGATTTTCCTGACTTCACAATGGGACCCGTAGATTGCTCAAAATCTTGAGGTACTGAAAATGATTCCTCTGTCTCTTGAAACTTGGTTTCCTATGGAATTATTTTGTTTTTCAATATTTAGCTCTTAAGAAAAGTGTAGCAAAAATGTTTTCTGACAAAAATGTTTCATAAATAATTCTAAATAATGAAATAATATAATGTTTGATGTATATTCGTAAACGTAACCGTATTGCCGATACGTATATGCAGCTTATTATTTTGTCAGATATATGAGCCTAGGCCCAAAGATACTTTTCAATTTCAGTCGAATACGTAGAACATGGATGCTATTTATATATACCTAAAACTGTTCACCTCTATGTTTATTATAGAAGTAAACAGTTTTATAGGCCCAGCATTTTCGTTTTTGGACCATGCGGAACAAAACCTAAATATACGATCCAATCTATATTAAAATGCAATACCTCATGCTGATTACGCAAATACTTAAAAATGTGTGGCTTTGGAATTTATTTTCTAAAGATATTAATTTTCAAGTTCAATATCACTAATTTCGAAAGGAAAATTTTATAGTACAATATTAATGTAAATACTTACTGAAACTAACTATGCTAGTTTGAATCTTAATAAAATAAATATGTATTTCTCTTTTAGTTAAGTTATCCTTTCTAATGCTTTGCATTTATTTAATATAAGTTCTTACGTCGTTCTATCAAAATGAGTTGCCTAGAAATCGTATCTCCCCCTTCGTAATCATTGATTAAAAAATATTTCTATCATCATTCTTTATCTGGGGAAAAAATCGCTGAAAACATATTTCATTTTTTACTACAAAGTCTTTAAATCATTTTTATGGATGATTTAACCTTTATTTTTTTCATCTAAAAGGGCTAGCTGACGATAAATCTGGGAAAAAAATCTTGTCAATATGCTTAATGTACCGTTAAACAATTCTACTTGAATAATGAGGCAGCCGATACCGTTCTTTAAAAACATTGTTAACACTCATTCCTACATTCTGCGAACACTAGCGAAATAAATTTGATTACACAATAATAACAATCGCGAAAAAAAAATAATTCGTCCCAAAAGAAAAAAATTACCTCTTCATTTTTTCCTTCTCTTATTTTAAAAAGATAATTTTTTCCACTGTTTAATTTTTCACTGCGATTTAGAATATTTTTTTCGTCTTCCATTCCGTTCTTAATGCTTCAGGAGCTATATATTTATCAGCAGAGCTCCTCCGAAGGAATATATTTAATTCCAAAAACATACACTGCCAATTTTTTAAAGTTTTGTTTTTATTTTATCGATGTTTCTCGTCTTAGAGTAACATTAAGAAAGGTTAATGATAAAAGGTTGTATCTCAAGTACGCACACACTCCACTGTACCAAATGGCAAGATTGAGAAGGAAAAAAATTATAATTTTTTTATCGCAGGCATTGGAGGTGGGGATCTAAATAAATGCACACTTCAACCCCCCTCGATTTTTTTATTCTTTTTTGTCAACCGATTTTTTTTTTCACTCGATCCCCAAACTACTCCCCCACTTCAAACTATAATCATTAGATTCCACAGTTTTTGAACGATCACGTCTTTTTTATCCTGTTTTATTTTTTGAACTCCCCTCTATTTTCTCTTTGCTTCCTTTTTTATCATTCATCTAAATTCAAATTTAGATAAGCTTATTAAATGGGTCCGTTCCAGAATCAGGAGAAGAGGGAAAAAAACCATGAGCTTCGCTGTACTTGAGCGGAAGTGTAGAGCAAAAAAACTAAATAAAAACACAGAATATATATTTAAAGTGCGGGTCGGTCGAGAAATGGACCTATCATGGGCCCAAAACAAAAAAAATGCAATTGCATTGCATGACCCTTTTATTCTTTTTTTTTTATTCGAAATGAAGTGTTTTCGGGAATGTATATTTTTTCTCCGGTTTTTTGCTTCTTTTCAACAATCTACGGGAATTGACTAGATTTACGTAAGTGATTTCTGAAAGCTTAAATCGAGGGATGCCCGTTTCAAAATTATATGTGTGTTTTTTCTTCAGTTTAAATAAAAAATAAATTTAGCTCCAGGGTGAATTGAAGTTGATTTGAGCGTTGAGAAAAAGGATTTTTATTGGATTAACTGCTTGGAAAATCGACTGCGTGATTAGAAAAATAAATGAAGTCATCATTTTACAGAAACAGCTGAGTTATTTTATTTTATTTTTATATGCGATACCATTATGTGGAAAAGTTAAATTGATTAATAGATTAGTTTCTCTTTATTCTACGATAGTATGAAAGTTCTGTTTGATGTTAGAAAATTGTATTCAAAATGATTGAAAACTGGATTTTTATTCTGACTTATATCCGGCATTCATATTGATTCCGATCTTTATTGTAGCTATTGAAGTTTTACTTAAACCTCCACGTGGCTTCGACGAGATATCTCGTCCAGTTTAGCTGATGACGAGATACCTCGTCGTGACAATCCCCAGGAGGATTAAGGTAACCAATAATTTTTTTGGGGGTTCTCCTTTACATATTGAAGTGAATGACACTTGATGTATGTAGCATCAGGGGGCGAATATCTGTATTCTCTTTTATAAGGACATAGACTCTAGTGGTTTTGACAAGATATCTCGTCCATCAAGATTTGACTAATTTTTCTAATGTAGAGATACTTTGCCCCCAAGGTATTGACTATTTTCTATGACAAGATCAAGCTCTGGTCAGTTTTGTTCAAATGACGAGATATCTCGTCCATCAAGATTTGATTAGTTTTGCTGATGACGAGATACCTTGTCGAGGCAACCCCAGGAGGATTTAGGTAACCAGAATATTTATGGTCCTCCTATAACTACACAGGTTAAAAGGAATGACACTTGATGTATGTCGTATCAATGGGCTTATATCTGTATTCTCTTCTATAAGGACCTATAGACTCTTAATGTGCAAATAGATGTCTCCAGTAAGGCAGTAGAATGTCTTATTGAGAAACTCCCAGGAAGATTAAGGTAACCAGGATTTTTAAGGGTCTTCCTATAAATAAACATGTTAAAATGAATGATACTTGATGTATGTAGCATCAAGGGCCTTATATACGTATTCTCTTCTATAAGAAATGACTGAAGACCACGTCAAGAACTACAATAACAATTCTTGACGATACTATATTACAATTCTTGACGATACTACCTTACAATTCTTGACGATACTACCTTACAATTCCTGACGATACTACCTTATCATTCTTGACGATACTCTCTTACAATTCTTGACAATACCCTCTTACAATTCTTGACGATACTACCTTACAATTCTTGACGATACTACCTTACAAATCTTGACGATACTACCTTACAATTCTTGACGATACTACCTTACAATTCTTGACGATACTACCTTACAATTCCTGACGATACTACCTTACAATTCCTGACGATACTACCTTATCATTCTTGACGATACTCTCTTACAATTCTTGACAATACCCTCTTACAATTCTTGACGATACTACCTTACAATTCTTGACGATAAATAGAATTGCATATGCTTCTGAAAACGTTTTAAGCCACGTATTTTTTTTTCTTATCAGAGGTATGTAGGATAAGAGGTTACAGAAGTATGTAGATTCTTATGTAGGATAAAAAAAAATTTGCCAAGGTCTAATTATCATAACTATTTTATATTACCTTATATATTCTGGATGATTGCAGGTATTTTAAACAGCAACTTTGTTGCTTTCAGAGCTTTTAGAACCTTAGATTAGGGTTGAAAACCGTCCCGGATTGGCCGTGATTGTCCCGGAATTGAAGTTGCTGTTCAGAATCCCGGTTGTATGTTAAACTGACCCGGAATTTCAGAGAAGACTATCGACCATTATCACCTACAATCGTAAATAATTCTTTCTATTGCACATGATTTCGTGTCCATCAAACGTCCGTTCTCCCTACAATCCCAAGCCAATACTATGTATAGTCACTCTAAGTGCAAAAGATCGCATGTTAAAAATTTTATTTTTTTTCTTTTATAATTGCTATAAGTGGCACTTTGTGATTTCCATCTGGTGACGAAATCTTATGTCATCATCTGTTCCAATAAACTAATTACGAAACCCAAAGTTTATAAAAACAGAATCAAATCATAAGGAAAAAAATTCGTTTTTCGTTGCTCTCCTAAAAATTGCAACTTTTAGACATACACGACCTTTTGCACTTGGAGTGACAATATAAATATTTCAGTTTTTTGCGCACTGTGTCATGGAATTATCTCAGAGAAAGTTGGCAACTCTACCTTAGATGAATGTTCAAATACCCATGAAAGCTTAAGTTAAAATGTGAATGAAGCTCTAAGATTGCTTCATAAAAGTTTCAAGAATTTATCTTCGATGGTCTTTCGAAAAGTATGTAATGGAAAAAGTCACCTTTTAGAAGTCAACAATTAAAAGGACACTTAAAAAGATTCAGATGGAAATTATTGCATTATTAACCGTAAAAGTGGTTGTCTCGTCTAAGTGTCTCATCAACAAAACTATCATATCTGGATGGATGATATAAGTCGTCATTAGAAGAAAACTAGCTATATCTTGATCTTGTCATTATCAAAACAAATTGTCAATATCATGATGACAAGATAGCTAGCCATTAGCAAAATTGGCAGATCGTGATGACAAGATAAATAAATCTAAAATACCTTCCAAACATCTACAAGAAAATACATCGTTCCGAAGTTTTGAATGTACTCCAATTAAAAGTTTCAAAATTCATTTTTTGACTATTTTATTCTCCTGGTTATCTAAATGCATTAACTGTATCGAAAACTTTATGCTATGTATGGATGCTTATTATGGTTTGAATAAGTTTATATTAGTTACTCAAGACCGTAGAAAATCCTATTTCGATAATTAAGATATTTACTGAAAAGTTTTACAAACTTTCATTTACAGAGTTAGATACGTCTGATGTCTGTTAGCTGAAGAAAAAAGAACATACAAGAAAATCTTTGATCATTTTTACTTTCTTTTTAAAGAAAATCAGGCACTTTGAGATACATGTTAATATACTACTGTTACCGATTACATAATTCTATGCATTACAAGATAAAAATTTATATTTTTGAAATTTGCTATCGTTAGTGTACTAAATTTACAAATATTGCTATATATGATAAAGTTTTCATAAAAAAATTATTTCTTGGATATAAATTAACTAAAATTGCTAATATATGTAGCGCAAAAAATGCGCTAATAGAATGTTTAAACTAACCGATATAGCAGTCAAATAATTTCTGTGCAAAACATGTTTTCAATTGATGATAGTTATCTATGTATTTATGAAGCATTTTAAAGTTAATTTATTAAACTTATTTATTAGTTACATGAAAGGAGACGAACCGAATTGAGTTTAAATATTTCATTATCGTGATATAAATCATATTTTTATTTATAAATATTTCACAAATTCCAATTCTTTTCGATCCGTGTCTTTCGCAAAAATGGAATATTCGATGATCAATTATTTTTATCGATATGTAGTAGGTCAACAATGTATTCCTCCATATCCTTCATCTTACTATTTTCATGAATTTTTTAAGGATAGGCATAAGGTTAAAATTATAATTTAAAATATCGTCGCATAAGGGCTCTGGATTTCTAATTAAGCCTCCCATCAAACTAAATAAATAATTATTAAAATCTTTGCTGGAAATTTTTTAAATGAAACACAATTTATGAAATCAGGAACATAAAAGTATTCGGCACCCACTGCAAAAAGTACAAATTTCAAACAAAAACATGAAAATAAAAGTCAATAAAAGGTTTTGCATTTTCCTCACAACTTGGATTGTTTCAATTTTAAATACCATTGTTAACACTAGATATCTGATCAAATTGGAACCAGCTTCATTTTGTTTGGTGAAGTTAGATTTTTGATAGATTTCACTATTTCATGACATTAATATGGAATTTCTTTACATTTCCTCATAATAGTAATAATATATTCATTTAAAAAAATTAGGTAATCTATCAATTTGTTTGATTTTTTACATAGCTACCAGATCTTATGTAAAAAACTACGGTTTTTATTACTGGCAAGGTAGAACAAAATCTCAGCTTCAATAAAAATTTACCGACAAAAGTCTCAAATTTCTTTTTAAAAGATCTATGTATGGATATTGAACTTTAGAACTAGCAATAAATTCAATACCCAATCTTCAAAATTTCCAGCTGCAGAGAAATTTTGAGGTTCTACTTTTGTTCGTGGAAATGCCACAGTATATGATCACTAACAGTAGAATCGAAGGTAAAACAATGGAGTCGGGAGTTTCAAAGCTCATTTTGCAGAAAACATCTGTCCGTATCTTGTGACATTAGCAATGTGTCGGAAAACAAGCGTTCAAGCTGCCATATCTGATGGACTGATAACAGTTTGTGGAGAGCGGAAACATATGGTCAGTGGTGATTATACCAATCTCTGATTTGTACCATGCCTTTGTAACGAACTCAAAGAACTGCGATCTGAGGTCGAGATTTCGGGCACTTCCGCCGGAAATAAACAGCTCATGACCATAAGAAGTGTTGGCGCACTTTTTTTTACTTTGAATAATTGAAACGGATTTAATTTGTTAGTGGCTATTTAGTGAAAAATTCATTCCTATCTTGCTGAGGTGCAGAACTTTTATGGAAGTAGCATTGCGCCAGGCGTGTGTCAAGAATCTTGGTTCCACCAAAAATTTAACGGAAACATTTTTAATCTGTAAATTTAAGGAAAGTTTCAGAAATTATCGAATATTTTCTTAGAACAACCAACAATTGCATCCAATTTCAGTTATTTCCAATTTTTTTAGAAGCATAAATTATCCGTCTTGTTGAATTGAGACAATTAAACAAGTGAAAAAAGTTCTGAAATAATTCTAATCGCGTTAGATAGAATAAAAAATGTATTAATTCATGAAAAATTTCAAGATTTTAAGAGCTTCCCTTTAGAAGACAATCTCAAGACTCAAATATAGAATGCCTTGAACGATTTTGTGTTTAGACATCTACTTAAATGTGCCTATGTTAAATAAAAAAAAGCCCGCTCCAGTTACTTTTCAAGTGCTTTGACGAGATATCTCGTCCATCTAGATCTAGTTAGTTTTGCTAATGACGAGATAGCTCGTCGAGACAAAACTGCCCAATTACTCTAAAGGGGAATTAAGGTCCTAAGAGGAAGAACAAATTGTTTATTGTTCAGAACTTGTGACAGTTTATAACAGGTTTTTCTACTTGTCCGTGAAGGATATGTCTTCTATACGGAAGCATGCAAATTCTAACATTATGAAAGGGATTTGATCCTGAACTTGATCATCAGTTAGCTTACGTTTTCAGCCCTTCGTAAATAAAAATTCCGAAGTATGGATTTTAAATAGGTATTTGATAGCTGATTGCTAAAAAAAATTGAACTCCAAACGTGGTCATGTCCTCACATTGGAGAGAGGGTGCCAGCTATCTTCCATACATCCTCTCTTGTAAAAACATAATACATGAAGGGTAATGTAATCTCATTATAATCACCTTTTTCACTATCTTAATGCAATAATCCCTTATATAGTGCTTTTTTAAGAAGCACGGTATAATGGAGGCTGTTACAACAATTGCAGTATGTCATACGGGTATGCAGGTTCAAACCTTAATGGAAGAAACTGAGCATGTTAGAGCGTTGGTTTATGAAACACAAAGGAGATTGATAAAGGCTTTACGGTGAAAGTACCATATTTGACCAAGCTACATCAAACACAGAACAAACTATGTCAAGTGACAGTCCTTACACACACGAGGATAGTTTTACCGTCACAAAAGATAGAAATACACCCAATTAGGAATCGAACCTTCCATATTTTTAGACTCCCTTAGGAAGATTGGAAACGGAATGGTCTATTAAAATAGATCTATTAAAAATTCCTCAAAGTAGGAAGTACCACAGATGTCTTCCAAACCTATATTTTTAAAACCTAAGAAATAAGTGATTTTATGAATAACAAACTCCGGTACTACAAAGATTAATGCTGTTTTGGAATTACCCTGCTTGATTTTCTGGTTGCATTGAGTAGGGCTCCAATAGGGCTCTTGCCTTATAGCGCAAGAGCCCTATTCAGCCATGCATTCAAGGGGAGGAATCGAACCCTTCACATTTGAGGCTCATTTTCTAATGAGGTTAGAACCCTCGACGGCACTATCAAGTGATGTATTTGAAATTCTTCAATAATTGGTAATTGGTAATTTTTTAGTTAACGTCGTACTAGAGCAACACAACGGGCTGTTGAAATTCTTCAAATTGAATATGTAACAGATGTATGTCAAACCTATATATGAAAAATTCAAACTATAATGGATTTCTTGAACAACAAGCAATGGAGTAAAAAATCGATTAATACTTATATAATTTAAAAATAGCTTGGAAATAACAATACGGTGGTCCATTAAACAACTGTAATGGGTAATTATTTTTGATAAATTTTAATTAACGTCGTACTTGAGCAACACGACGGGCTATTGATCATGGTCCGGGACCAAAACCCTGATACTTATATAATTTTAAAATAGCTCATAAGTAACAATACAGTGGTCCATTAAACAACTGCAATGGGTAATTATTTTTGATAAATTTTAATTAACGTCGTACTTGAGCAACACGACGGGCTATTGATGATGGTCCGGGACCAAAACCCTGATACTTATATAATTTTAAAATAGCTTATAAGTAACAATACAGTGGTCCATTAAACAACTGCAATGGGTAATTATTTTTGATAAATTTTAATTAACGTAGTACTAGAGCAACACAACGGGTTATTGACGACGGTCCGGGAACAATAACCTGAGGGAAAAATCCAAAGACAAGAAGATAATTTTGAACCACGGTCAGATGATGAGGCAACACCTGAACAGTCATTCCACTCTCCAAACTTCCACACCAACCCAATGTGAGAAAAATTCAGCCACGGCAGATTTAACGCCTTTACGCCATACGCTTACAAACATCCATGAACTGACCCGGATTAAAACCAGGAACCTTCAGATCTAGAGGCTAACATCTTAACCATCAGACCGGTTGGTCGGCCATCTGCAATAAGAGATCTACCAAAACCGAACATTTCCTATTTTTAAAATGTGTATTAAAGCATTGGACTTCAAAAAAGGTTTAGTACTGTATAGCTATGAATTAATATAGCATTTATTCCTAATTATGGTAATCAATGTTTCCATTAACCCTCTGTGTTTGAGCGGGATATATCGTCCAAGAATTGGTCAGTTTCGTTAAGGACGATGTATCTCGTCCGGTCTAAACTGCCCTTTCACTCCAAGGAAGCAATAAAGATCCAAATAGGAAAAACGAATTGTCTAAGTCCCTGAGAGTTTAGAACAGATTTTTGCACCAAAGGGGCTGACTACTAAAGGACCACAAAGAGAGTTAAAGATATAAAGTGATATGATGAAAATAAAATTAGTGTAAAGCATGGCCAGTGTATCTAATTGCTTATTAACAACAGTAAACTGAATGTATTACTGCAATAAGTATTTCGGTGAGATTTTCAATTAAGTTGTTATTTTTGCGTAACTTACTAGTTATGTATTCAATGCACGTAGGACTTCATACATTATATCAACGATGCATTTAAACTGCATACCACTAGTTATATAGAATTTGAATAAAAATAATTATAATTTCCCCTCTATTACGAGCGTGATGCAAGTTAACATTCAAGAATTACTATACGTGACGGAATGGCGAGTTCAACATCAAAATGTGATTAAAATATAGCTTGATTTGTTGCTTTATGGTCATTTGTTTTTTGCACTACGAAGGGAAAATAGATCTAAAGATTTGATCAACCTTTCGTATGGTTGTCTCGACAAGGTATCGCGTCTTTAGAAAACTGACCAGATCATGGTGGACGATATATCTCGTCATTCGAAAAAAAATTGACAAGATCATTATATCATCATCATGCAAAAAAAGACGATATCTGGATGATGAGATACCTCGTCCTTGGTAAAATTGTTTAGATCTTGATAGTCCAGAAATTATCTCGCCATGCTATTCTGTATCAAATATTCTCGAAGTGTAGCAATCACTCTGAGGACAAAATGTCCTCTAAACTGTAATACTCGCTATTTTAATTACGAGTTAATTTCTTGTTGCTGGTTTTAAATCATGCTGGGAAGACTGAAAGTTTCTGAAAAGATATGTGGACGGCTTAAAGTTACAATGCTGTAAATCACTTTTTCAAAAAAGAGACTTAGAGACAGAAACCAAATATAATATAACCAAATTTAACTACATATAATTAGTTGGAAACAGAAACCAGATCCAGATATGTCAGTCTGTTAACTGAAAATGTGAAGTAAGTCAGATCTTTATTCAACGGCCAATTGATGGCAATGGAAATTATGATTTTTTTTTTCAAAAAATGACTTACACCTACTTTAACCCGTCCATATGTGTGCTAACCCATCAGAGGGTGATTGATTGATATAAAAAAGAGAGTGAAGGTGACTGGTTGGGTTGTTTTTTTATAGAGCATAAGTAACATTTCGCCAAGCTCCGCCAAAATACGAAACGAAATTTTATCTTCTAAGTGGTTTCGATGGGGTATCTCGTCCATCAAGATCTGATCAATTTCGCAAATGACGAGATATCTCGTCATCGTCATACTGGTAACTTTTTTTATGATAACGAGATCAAGACCTGGTCATTTTTTCTAATGACGAGATATCTCGCCCATCAAGAGCTGGTCAGTTTTTTTTCTTATGACGAGATACATCTTCCAGACAACCACCAAGTGGGTTGAAATACAAATCTAGAAATATAAAAAATCAGCAATTTATGATTCCATGTTGAGGTAGGAAGTTAAATTTTTGTCGCTCCGAGTTTAACACAGCAGGCTATTGACAGTGGTCCGGGAACAATTCCTAAGGTTTATTTGGATTACAAATTGAAATTAATCAAGGTTTGAATTCTTAATACCTCCTTGCTATATAGTGGTCATAGAGTTTGTCCACCTATCTTTAGGTCCCAAATAACTGCCATTAGTAGTTATAATTTACCTCTTGTAGTGACGAGGAAACTTTAAAAAAATGTAATGAAGTTTATAAAGTAAATGTCAGTGATGAAAAACAATTTCCAAGGTAAGCAACCCTTAATAGAATATTTGAAATTTAAAGCCAATAAAACTGTTTAGAAAATGGTAAATTTCGAAATTACATTATGATACACTACCCTACAATAATGGACCGAACAGCAAGCTGTGATAGTATAAGGGAAATAATACATGCTTTCATAGGGGGATGGTCCCCCACGTGCTGCAATTACACTATCAACAGTTCTGGGCATACTTTCAACAAGGTTTTGATGCACAGCTATGGGTATTTGTGCCCATCCCTACTTCAAGAATGTCGCCAGCTCAGCTGTAGATTTCGGACGTGGTTCCCAGGTCCGTTAGCGTCGCTCTAACTCGACCCACAAATGTTCTATGGGGCTTAGGTCGGGACTCTGAGAAGGTCAGAGAAACGTTTTACATCCATATCTCGATACCACTGCTTGACAGAGGCTGCAACATGACATAGAACGTTGGACCTGGAAGTAACATTCGTCCATTCCATAAAATTGCCAGAGCGTAAGAAGAACCTGATTGTTCAAAATGATCATGTAGGCGTCGGAGTTCAATTGACCAGGAATAACATGCAAAGGTGCCAGGCCATACCACGAAAAACACCCCCAAACAAATAGTCGGATTTTATGCACATTTACTGGCGTTCAGTCCATTATTGTAGAGTAGTGTTTCTAAGTTGATATGCCCTAGAGTTTCCAGAAAGTAGAAATCTGTGGTTTACACTTGATTTTGCGTTTTTATTTAGATTTATGAAGAATGTGTTTTCAGTTCTGTATAATTTATAAGGATTCATCATTGGGAAAATAATTTTATTTTCTTATAGGAACATACCATGTAATGTACTCGCCATCAAACAGTAGTTAAAAATTACAAAGTATGGTCGGATTAATCAGATTGATCCCGGACGTTCGCCAGTAGCCCGTTTTGTTGCTTCGTTCGTCGTTAACTACTTATCAGGTACTATTGAAGCATAACATATAAAGAACTATTGGTACACCCATTTCTAAAATCAACTTGAAATGCGAGTAATGAAAGAATTACTAAATTCCAGAAAGAATATTATATGAATGAGTAGTACAAGTCGTGGTTTTTCGTATTTCAATTGGTAAACAAAGAGCTTTAACCTATAGAATTCAGTTGTCAATGATTCGCGTAAGTTTTATAAATCTGTGAATCCCTCGACAACAATCAATGTAACATCTAAACACAATACGGACCTTATGAACTAAAGGGTATATTGAATTTGGAATTGGATCTTAAATTGCACAGTTATCTTCTTCCTCGAAAGGTGTTTAATTTGATATTTAGTTCAAATCAGTTAAATGTAAATTTAACTGATTCCGATAGATCGGAATAGGATAAATGCAATTAAAATGAAATTACAGTAAAGGCGTTTGATTAACCAACCAGAACGGATTTGCAAGACAATTTCCTGACTTAGCCATACGCTCAAATCTGGCCTTAGACCATGATTTTTAATAGTTTCGATTGATACGGATTTCCGTTCCTGAAATATGGCATTTTCAAAATAATTCATGTTTACATGTTCAATATTTAAAAGATGTTCTAGATTTCAGTGTCCTGTATGATTTTCCAATGGATTGAGCTCGTTCAAAATAGCTACACTCAAAAACACTGAATGGTTTCATCTTAGTTTTAGGCAATACAGTCTAAAAACGTCTGAATTTACAGTATTAACTTAAGCAACTTTTAAATTGTGTCTATAAGTCCTTTCCGGAAATTTTCTCAAAGAAATTGTGTGATTTGTAATTTTGCATAGCTTTTTCTGCGTTTTAAAATTTTTGACGTGGAACTTTATGTCAACAAAAAGAATTTCCCACTATTTCACAAGCTTGCTCTTTAACTGTAATTACATTAGTGTACTTATTTTCATGCTTCCGGAGACAATCGAGTTGGAATTTGCGAATTCAAAAAAATCACAACTTTGCAAAAAATATTCAATAAATCTTTATATAGTTCACTAATGTGCGTTGTATAGAATTCAATATTATTTGTATATTGCTGAATGGCAGCATATGATATGAACAATATAAATTTAACCACTACGAGATTCATTAGCTCCTGCTTGGTATGCTTGATTTGAGCTATGGAACCGCATCATATTCGTAGTATTCTTCAGTAGATTACAGAAAGCAATGACAAATTTCGAAGATATAGAAATTAACAATAAAAAGGAAATGTGCGTTAACGTAAAAAGAGATTCAAACGTCAAAATAATTAAATTAAAATAGAAATTCAGAAGCAAATTTGGTAACTTGCATAAATAATACTCTTTTACCACGCACTGTATTATAAATAAGAATTTTGATTCAAGCAATATGTGCATTGAGATCTGCTTATACTTTTTTAATAAATTTTATTTTCACTTGGATGTATGGAATTTTTATATTGATGATTATGTTGTAAATTAATTTTACCAAGATATGTAATGCGAATAAATACACTGCCATCAATATGTATAAAACATTAACCCTCCTCGACGATGTCTTATTCATCAAGGTCTTTTAGGTCTTGTCATCTCTGGCCATCGGAAGAAAACTGACCACATTTTGGTCTCGTCATCATGAAAAATCGGCAACATTCTAATGACTAGATATATCATCATTAGCAAAATTTTACAGATCTTGATGTATGATATATCTCATCAGAGCCATTTGGACAGTTAAAAAACTTAAACTCAGATTCTGTACACTGGTCTCCTAGCATTCATATTAATTTAAGAAGCTTAATCTTCTTCTGAACTGAATTGTGATATTCATCCAAACTTTTAACTCAAAATCGTTCCCTTATTTTAAACGCCGACTCTAACTTTATTCTTCACTTATATTAAAATTATAAACATAATATACACAATTGATACCCTATAATAGTACTCAACTACACTTTGATATTTTTAAATAGTATGTTCTTCAGATATTCAAACTGAAATCCCAATTTCCCCAAAACTGAAATCCCAATTTGCCTGTGATCAGATTACGTATCTAATTACTTTACCGAATACAGTATCATTAGAAAATCTATCGACTCTTAATAGGGTCACGATCCTAGATTATCTAACCTGGAACACAGCTCCAAGTATTGATACAAACTGTACTTTAATTTTCGACCCCTCTTTTTATCGATATCCTAAGATATACATCATACCTGATCAGAACCTTACAGAAACACGTGTTACGACATGGGACTCTTTATTCTATTAAGGCGGTAAGAAATAGCCTAACTTTATTGAACCACAAGAAAATGTTCACATATCGTATGACCCCTGAGAGAAAAATTAAGGCATAACATATCTGTTTGGAACTTATATGTACTCCTCATTATGTAGAGCTCTTAAGATACAGCCTTCCTGCTTCATTTATGCGCAAGTTCTACACCTCATTTATACACGAGTTCTAAATATGAACTCGCCAGTATACCGAGAAGTTAAGGTAAATCCATGTCTTAACCGGACCTCACACTTTCACATTAACACCTGATTATGTCGAGATGTTAAGATACAGGATGCTTGTGTCATTTACGTTAAGGTTCACATCTCATTTATACACAAGTTCTAAACATAAACACCCAATTATACTGACATTAAAGTAAAACATGTATTTTATAGAATACAACTCATACAGTCAAGTTACTAACTCACGTTTCAAGGTGGTCGGAACCTCACTGAAACATATTTAGCATGCGACCTTACTTTTATTCGTGATACACAGTACAAAACTTTGATTTTTTTATGACACTAAAATTGTCTGTAGATTTGGTTTGTAGCTCAATGGTCATGTTTGGCTACAGACGGATATTTATAGACTCATGTATTCATGTGATCAGATCCACCAGAACTACAAAAATTTAACGTATTAAAATGCCTAATATTCTTCACAAATTATGTTATATTTTAACCCGAAATATTTTAAATCTAAAATAATTTTAAAATAAATTCTATCTGGAATCACGAAATTTTATCTCAAGTTGTATTATATAGGTATATTGGAGTAATCTTGATGCTATTCTTCTTAATTTCTAAGTAAAAGCTATTTAGAATTTTGAGAACTTGAACTCAGAAAAGCGACTTTTTTTTATGAGAGTTCGTTGCTTTTTGACTAGTTAAAAAAATTTAATCAAAGCTCTACAATAACATCAAATCACATAAATCTTTCAACTTCGAAAAGTGACTTCTTTCGAAATAACTTATTTTTTGTATCGTTAAATTTACTCAAAACATTCTGTATTGACATAAATCACATTAATTCAACTATCAAGTGCGACTTCTGCCTTAAGAATTTATAGGTTTTTAAAACGTTAAATTCATCTAAAATTCTACATTCTACATCTAAAATTCTATCTTCTAAACACCAACATAAAAGGTTAGTCTACATGTATTAACATGTAGTGACATGACACTGTTTCGATGTACAATTTTGTCGCTTACAAAATTACAAAAAAAAAAGGATAAAGGTGATTGAAAATTCTGAAAATGTTTAATTATATGTAAATAAAAGGATTGCATGTATATTTCATAAAAAAGTGACACATTGGAATATTTTTGGACTGTGATGGACACAAAACGAATTGATGGTATACAAAACTGAGCGGTACGTCAGTGTTAGTATACTATGAGCAGTTAATATATGCTTCTAGAATATACTATTTTCGCCATTATTGTATATTATCTATTTTATGGCAGTAAATATATTAAATACTTAAAAGTTAAATGCGTAATAAACGTAACGGTATTTGAATCCAACCGGTATCTGTTAAATCATCTCATATCAATGTTAACAAAAAATTAGCTTCATGATACAACTTAATGTAATGAAAAGGAAAATTTAATGAAAAATAAATATTGTGGTTAATAATGACTACTTTTAATACGTTTAGTGAGTCGCATAACTCCATGAAAAATTGTATTCCTTTCACGATATTATGGAATCATAATTCTATTCATATTGACTTCACTGGTTAGCTAATGTTAACATCAAATTAATTGAAACTAATGTTTTATCAACACATTCGCAGTTTCACATCATGTTATGAAAGTGCGTAACTAATTAAAATCACAGATAGGTGTTTAAATGTTTCATAAATTAATAATACAAATATTGCTTTTGATACTCTATAAATAAATGTCATTTGAATTACATTAAATATATTATTATATAGTGTTTAATAAAGGCTTGCGGTTATAGTTTGTGTGATGAAATGAAAATATAGTTTACATTTAGAATCCCAGTTAACTTTCAAAAAGTTTGGAAAGTTCAGTACTAAAGCAAAATTTTAAAAAAAGTGAAAACTATGAGGGTTAAGTATCATTATCAAATCAATATATGGATATACAATGTCTTCTGTTATAGATTAATTAATTTAATTCAAAATAGTGAAATAATTGAAGAAGTTAAGAACTTAAAATAACGGATATGACAGTTGTTTAAATGTCTTTTTACTAAGAATTATAGCTTCTTCTAAAAAGTTATCTCTCATTTCTTGTGACTGGGTTATATATTATTATATAGTGTTTAATAAAGGCTTGCGGTTTTAGTTTGTGTGATGAAATGAAAATATAGTTTACATTTAGAATCCCAGTTAATCTAGAGACTTTCAAAAAGTTTGGAAAGTTCAGTACTAAAGCAAAATTTTAAAAAAAGTGAAAACTATGAGGGTTAAGTATCATTATCAAATCAATATATGGATATACAATGTCTTCTGTTATAGATTAATTAATTTAATTCAAAATAGTGAAATAATTGAAGAAGTTAAAAACTTAAAATAACGGATATGACAATTGTTTAAATGTCTTTTTACTAAGAATTATAACTTCTTCTAAAAAGTTATCTCTCATTTCTTGTGACTGGGTTTATATTTATTTTAACTTTTACAGATGTCTTATGCTAATACGAAATCGTCGGTTCTTAAAAATATTTATCGGTATTATTTTTAAGTCTCATTTTTCTTACTTAAAACTGAGCGATTTTAAAAAATTGCTACGTATGACATGGAGATAAATATATTCTTCACAAACATATTGCAAATCCTGTGCTATGCAGAAAATTTTCAAAAAATTAACAGCAAAACTCATCATATAGTCGTCAAGAAACAAATTTTTAAAATATCATGTTCAATGTTATTAATTGTAACTTTATTAATGCGATTTTGCGCTCGGTTTTCAACATTAAATGATCTAAAACAACTAAATTCAAGAGTGATGATTATAACTAAAAATACAGCTTCAAAATAAAGCAGTGTCACTAAAATTCTATATATTCGGTAGTAAATATTTTATTTATATAATAAAATGAAACTAAATAGACTGTTAAGGTTACAAACTAAAACGTCAAGTGAAATCCTGACACTATGACTACTGTATTCGGTTATCATCCTTCAATTAAAATATAACCTGGTAAGTAAGATAAAATTTCGAAATTTCTAATAAAACTTTGACGCTGTGATACTATACTCAGTTGTAGTCATTTAAAAAGTTAAAGAGTGGTTATTAAGATTAAAAATAAAACTTAATGGTTAAGCTTTCACACTAAGCCTCTATGTACGACTCCAAATATTCAATTAATTTTTTAAATAAAACTAAAAAGTGGTAATTAAGATTTCAAATTAAAACTTAAAGGAAAATTTTGACACTATGATTACCACGTTCAGCTGTATTTGTTCAATTTAAAAAGTTGAAGTCTGATAAAAATTGGAGCATAAAATAAAGTTTGACAGTACTATACAATATTCGGCTGTAATCATTCAAAAAAGTTGATCTGAAGAGTGATAATTAGGATTAAAAAGTTGACCTGAAGTTTTGAAACATACTGCACGGTTGTAAGTATTTAATTACTGTAAAAGTTAAAATAAAAACTGTTCATTAAGACTAAAATTTGCAACATTAGTTAAAAGCTATGGTCTATGATACCATGTTCGATATAATCATTCAATTAATTACAAAATCAAGCTTAAAAGTGATTACTCAGATTAAAATTTCAACTTATAGTGCATTATAATACTATGTTCGATTGTAACCATTCAAATTATTAAAAAAGGTTAAACTAAAAGTGATCATTAAGATTAAAAATATTGAAAGAATTTAATTATTTGAAGGTATTTAAAATTAGAATTTACACTTAGAAGAGTAAAGGGGGCTTTGACACAAAGATACAACAATCGGCTGCATCCATTCAATCTACTGAAAAAGTTAATCTAAAGAGTGCTAACTATGATTATATATTGAAACTTAAAGCGAATTAGTCTTGAAGTTTTGCAATTTTATGAGCAAAATATTCCGGAATTTAAGACAACGCATTAATTCAACGACAAAACTTGATGAAACCGTAGCTTGTCACCGTTCGCCGGTAATGTCATTCCAACTTCGCCGCCAGACCACCGACAGCTCACGGCATGAATCCCTCCCAACTCTCTTCAAACGAAACATAAAATCCCACCAAAACAAAAACACCTAATTTCACCACAAAACACAAAAATCACAAATGAGTTTTAATTCCACAAAACTACTCACGTTTCAGGGGCTTAGGGTTCGACTGCTTTCTTCTAGACATGTAGTTGATTTGGTGGGGGTGCTTAAGAAATTCCCTCAAATGAAAATGCACTCTTTGTTCGAGACGCGGGATGTCAATGTTATTTTTATGCAAACGATAATAAACACTTCGCTCGATCTGGCAACGCAGAGCGCTCCACGCGTCCGACGCATTTCGTCGTTTCTTTGCTTCTCGTGGAGCCGCCGGTTCAGCCCCTTTTTCCGCGCAGGGTTGCCGTGCCGCGGCACGAGTGACACATGAGGCAGAGAGAGGGATTCCGTCGCCAAGTTCCTCCCGGACTGATTCGAATGGGGAAAGGGGTTGTGCAAAAGATCTCTCGCACTGCACGGAAGGAAGGAGAATTGGGATGTATGACTGTGGGTGAGAAAACAAACGGTCGGCTTTCTAGTAGGGATGCGACATCGACTGCAAAACATCGATGTTTTGAAACATCGATGTTCAAAATTAAAACATCGATGTTGATAATACATCGCCCCTAAAACATCGATGTTTTTAAAATTCAGTGTATTTAAACTTTTTTCCCAATTTATTAAAATTGGTTTAGCACCTAGTGATACAACATCGACAGCAAAACATCGATGTTCAAAATTAAAACATTGATGTTGATAATGCATCGCCCCTAAAACATCGATGTTTTTAAAATTCAGTGTATTCAAACTTTTTTTCCCATTTCTTAAAACTGGTTTAGCACCTAGTGATGCGACATCGACATCAAAACATCGATGGTTTGAGACATCTATATTCAAAATTAAAACATCGATGTTGATAATGCATGGCCCCCAAACTAGCGAAGTTTTTAAAATTCTGTGTATTTAAACTTTTTTCCCCTTTTCTTAAAATTGGTTTAACAACTAGTGATGCGACATCGGCTAAAATACATCGATGTTTTTACAAAACATCGATGTTTTGAAAACATCGACATCGATGTCGCGTACATACTTTTTAGACCTTGGTCACTTTGGTTTAAAAGTATGTTCAATTTGCTGATTATAAAAATTATGCTACTTGGTTATTTTTTAAATTTTTATAACGGTACTTTTTTCATTTAAAAATTAAACATCGATAAGTATAAACATCGATGTTAAAAAAACATCGACCCCAAAACATCGATGTTTTTAACATTGATACATTGATGTTTTTAAAAAAAACATCGATGTTTTGAAAACATCGACATCGATGTCGCATCCCCACTTTCTAGAACCTTCTTTCAGAGTACATATTAGCGCTTTGCATGATTCCTCCATACAACTCAGTCTTCCCGGTATGACTATGAACCAATTTCGAATATCTTGACCTATAGAATTTTTCCAAAGGATTCTAATCTACAGAAGGGGCCAAAACAATCGTTCCTAAGCATTTTATTCTATGGAAATAATGAGCAACGAACAATACTTTAAAAAGGTTTAAACTTTACGAAAGGGGATCAATAGAATCATTTCAAACTATTATAGGCTAAGGAAAGAGAATCAATAAAATCATTCCAAACTAAGGAAGGGATCAATAGAATCATTCCAAAGAATAAATTCTATTCTACAAAATGCGTCAAAACAATCGTTCCAAAGCATTTTGATTTAAGGAAATAAGCAATAAACAGTATTTCAAAAGGATTTTAATCTACGAAAAGGATTAATAGAATATCTTTAAAAATTATTATATTCTAAGGAAATGACTAATAAAATCGTTCTAAAGGATTTAAATGTAAGAAAGAGAATAATGGAATCGATCCAAGGGGTTATAATGTAAGAAAATGATCATTAAAAGCACTCAAAAGAATTATATTCGATAGAATGAGCCAAAAATAAATCCTTCCAAAGGATTCTATTCTGTAGAATGAGCCAAAAATGTCATTCCAAACTATTCTATTTTATGGAATGAACCCAAAATATCATAGAGTAAAGATAGCATAGATACTTTCTCTAAATAAAAAATTTTTCATTTGTATTAAGTCTACATATTTATTTAGATGTAATTTTCAAAAATTAACCCCCGCGTTTAATGCTATTTAAATATTTCGCAATTTTTTAATGTTTATGCATATAGTATCGTAATTGTTGGAGATATCGAAGAAAATCTATCTGGAGTTCCTCTAAATGTGTAGAAATGCCAAAAAAGGTTACGAATACGAATCTCTTTTAGCGTATTTCGTAACCTATTTCAATTCTTAAGTTTCTCTACGACTTTAAAATTTTATTTTTGCAAACAAAAATGCCTCTTTTGATGAAATATTGAACAATATTTCAAAAAATTCCTGAATTGGTATGATTTCAAGTTTTTAGTTAGGTGGATAGTTAATTAACATCGCACAGGATCAACACAACGGGCTATTTTCGATCATCTGGGATCAACCCCGTGATGAAAAAGCCGAAAACAACACGTCCCAATTTTAAACCACGATCAGATAAAGAATTAAGTTATCAATTCTGCGCTCTGATGGCAAAATGTTATGTCACTTTTTTCAATTTTTCGTGACAGCAATTTTAAGATTCAAGATTCAACATGTGGTTCTGTGGTTTTTGACTTAGTACAATATTCCACCTTTGTTTTTCTCATAAACTGAAAGAAAAAGACTTACTACATTTTGCCACCTTCTATACATTAACAAACCAGACTCCAGGATGGAATTTACTCAATTTTTTGGGAAAAGTGACATACACTATTTTGCCATCTGAGCAGAAAATTATACTAAGTAATAATTAGCTCCGAATAATTTGTATTCATTACAGAAATTTATGTAATATTTTACAATTGTGAAATCAAACTTCAAAGTTTTGATGACGGCTAATTAATTGCTGTGATCCATAAACTGATGATAAAATTTTATAAAATTTTGTACACACGTATGATCATAAAATTTATATAAATTAATTTATCATGATTCAATGATAAATGTATTTAGACTTTTTTATCTTGAAGAAAAAATCGAATTAAAAGAGTCCGCCATTTGATTTTACATTTGTATGTGCACAACTGTAAACTTAAATGACTCAAATTATAAACAAACAAATTTTGTACACATGTATGATCATAAAATTTATATAAATTAATTTATCATGATTCAATGATAAATGTATTTAGACTTTTTTATCTTGAAGAAAAAATCGAATTAAAAGAGTCCGCCATTTGATTTTACATTTGTATGTGCACAACTGTAAACTTAAATGACTCAAATTATAAACAAACTAATTTTGTACACATGTATGATCATAAAATTTATATAAATTAATTTATCATGATTCAATGATAAATGTATTTAGACTTTTTTATCTTGAAGAAAAAATCGAATTAAAAGAGTCCGCCATTTGATTTTACATTTGTATGTGCACAACTGTAAACTTAAATGACTCAAATTATAAACAAACTAATTTTGTACACATGTATGATCATAAAATTTATATAAATTAATTTATCATGATTCAATGATAAATGTATTTAGACTTTTTTATCTTGAAGAAAAAATCGAATTAAAAGAGTCCGCCATTTGATTTTACATTTGTATGTGCACAACTGTAAACTTAAATGACTCAAATTATAAACAAACTAATTTTGTACACATGTATGATCATAAAATTTATATAAATTAATTTATCATGATTCAATGATAAATGTATTTAGACTTTTTTATCTTGAAGAAAAAATCGAATTAAAAGAGTCCGCCATTTGATTTTACATTTGTATGTGCACAACTGTAAACTTAAATGACTCAAATTATAAATATTTGTTTCAAAATTTTCCGTATTCCATTGACACATTAAACGCCGTTCATTTGATTCATATCGGTCTTCTAACTGTATGAGTTGATATTTTTAGTGGTTGCATTCAATTTTCATTCAAACCAGAAATCGGTAAGCGCGACAAAGTGCAATGCCGTGTAATGCAATTGGTGCGGCACTTACTTAGCTAACACGATTTTATATCATTTCTCGGGTCTTTAATGGTTTACCCTATCTGTACTCCCTAAGATGTTTCACAACAAAAACAGTTGCAACACAATCTGTTTTAATGCGTATTTTTAAACTATTAACTCAACTGCACCATGTGACTGTGCATCGTCTAACTGAATGTTTGAAAAATACTAGAAATATTTGACTGGTCTGTTCGTATTTTTGATAATTTTTGTGCAGGTTGAAAAGACGAACAGTTTACCCATTTTTGTATTGATGTTATATTGATTGATATAATGCTTTTCTAGATGAACTTCTTGAATTCTCGAGACTTAGCAGTGGGCACCTAAGATGCATGACATTCGATTCTAGCCGCAGGGTCTTCCCAACGTGTACCAAGTGCCAACTGTTACCGGATTCCCCCGAACATATCCTCGATTGCTTAGTGCTCACTTTGACGGATGTCCTTGATTGCCCACTCCTGGTGCTTGACTTTGCTAGAGTTCATGGTCTCATGGATTTGATCTTGCTGCTACTAGATACTGAAGAATTAGACACAGCAACAACAACAACAATAGATAAACTTTGATAGGATTGAACAAACTGTAGGACCATAAAGAACTAGGAGAAGTATTAGGTCATCCAGAAAGTTCTGCGCGTTTTCAAATCGAAATTAGCTTTGTTATTATTATTTTGCTACCGCTAATAAGGAGTGAACTTGATCGAAGCAGAAGCGACCATAACTGACCAATCGTCGAGGTGTTTTCTTTCAGCATGACGATGCGCGGCCCCACATTTCACTGAATGGCATACAAAGACTTATTGAGTGTGGCTGAAATGTTTTGTGTGAACCCCATATTCACCAGACCGTGCCCCTCAGATTTTCCCCTCTTCAGGTCACTTCAAAATTCTCTGAATGGCCTGGAGATCCGATTTTTTTGGATACAGTGGAATAGCACCTCGATAACTACTTTACAAATAAGTCTAATGATGTTTTTAAAAAAAGGATTTTCCTGCTGAAGAAAAGATGACAAAAAGTTATCGAACAAAATTGTGCTCTTGTGATTCAATAAAATTTGTTTATGTTTTTGTACTGCTTCGTTAATGTTTATCTTAAAAAAACGCGCAGAACTTTATGGTTGACCCAATACAAGGAAAACTCATACAACGGCGCTCCATAAGTTTGATACTTTTTTAAAGTAGGTTTTATAAAAAACATATTAAAGTATACCCATTTTTGTATTGATAGATTAATGATTGAAGCAATCGTGAGATAGATAAATTTCGATAGGATAGCACTGATTGGGAATCACAAGAAAGAACTAATAAAAGTAGAGGGAAAACTGATTGAACTAACGTCCGCTTCCTTGATACGCTTTGTGTTGGTCAAAAACATAATAAACTGTTTATTTTACTATTGATAATATATTGATTGTTGAAGTAATGATTGGCAAGATGAACTGTTAAAGGATCCCACCTATTGTAAAATAGGAAAGAACCAATAAAAGTACAGCAAAAACTGACAGAACTGCCGACCACTTCCTTGGTATTATTTGGGTAAGCTCAAAAAAACATGTCAAACTTTGCCCATTTTGCATTGATAGTACATTGATTGTTGAAGTAATGATAAGCAAGATAAACTATACGAATGGTTAATACAGATCGGAAGACTTGAAATTAACAATACAGGTGCTGGGGAAACTGACAGAACAGGCGTTCGCTTTCTTGATAATTTTGTGTAGGTTGAAAAGTATTTTAAAGTTTCCAATTTTTGTACTGATACCATATTCATCGATAAAGTAATGGTAGGTAGGATAAATCGATGGAAAGAAACTATACCAATCGAAGTACCGGAAATAACAGGAACAAGTGCTGGAGAAACTGATAGAAAGGTCGTCCACTTCCTTCACATTCTTTGTGTCGGTTGCAAAATACATTAAAGTTTCCCATTTTATTGATATTATAGTGATGGATTTAGTAATGGTGGTCAGGATTAAGTCTATAAAAAGATAGCCTCGATCGTAGAACCCGAAAGATCTGGTAGCAGTGTTGAGAAAATTGACAGAATATCCGTCCACTTCCTTGATAATTTTTGCGTAGGTTGAAAAGTGTGTAAAAATTTGCTCATTTTGAATTGATTTAATAATTATGGTCAGGAATTAAGTCTATTAAAAGATAATATCGTTCGTAGAACCCAAAATATCTGGTAGCAGTGCAGAGGAAAACTACATTAAAGTTTGCCCATTTTTTTTGTTTGATGATTTATTGATTGATTTTATAATGATGGTCAGGATTAAATCTTTTTGGAAAGTACCAATTGTAGAAATGTAAAGGACCGTTAGAAGAGTTGGAAAAACTGACAAAAGGACAGTCAGTTTCCTTTATATCTTTCCGTGTAGGTTGAAAAAATACATAAAAGTTTGCTTATATGGATCATGTGGATCGGTTAAGCAACTGAGGGCAAAATAGAACCCGTGAAAAGGATATGATGGCAAGAAAAAGAAGACCGTCCGTTTAATCGACATATGAGTGTATTGTTGAGAAACATTATTTCTTTATGGCCCTGAATATTTTTATAGTGTACTAAAATATTGTTCTAAGTAGGAGGGAATAATGGAAAATAATGTCAAATCGATACAGACTGAGTAGAACTCAAAGCAAGGGCCAAATATCCATCGACAGATAGCCCCACACAGTTAATTTATATGATGATCTCAATGAATAAATTGACGAGTGATTGGAATAAATTTCAGACGTGTATATGTACACTAGAAATCACGTAAATCGACCAGAGTATCGATTTTTTAATGCTTAAAAATATTTTCAAACTCTTTAGCTTTCAAATGATTACAAGATCTTGAAATGTTTTGAATATTTTTCTAGTTACGAGGGTACTTTGTTAGATACTTTCTCTTTCACCATGTATAAACATGTTTCCATAACTTTACGCTCAACTTTTGAAGAACTGTGTATAATTCAGTTATTTCATAGAATACCTAGTTATTTAATGAAATAATTGATCAAGTCAGTTAAAGTGTGTAACTAATTAATAATTCTACAATTGAATAGTTATTCTATAAATTAACAAATGATAGACAGTTAAAGTGTAAATTTAACTATCTGACTGAATTATGCTGCATACAAAATGTTTCTTTTACAAAGACAGACACAGTAAAATCATTTGTTACAGCAGGTATTACTAAAATGACATTTGGAATTGCATAAAACATTATTTCTAAAACAAATACAATTTTTGTTACTTCTTCGATCTTAATTAGTTTTTGTTCGCAGACTCTGAACTGGGATCTGGAATATAGCTGTTTTATGCGGTCGTTTCTTGTTCCCAATTGAAAAAATCCATCTTCGGATATTTCTGTAACAGCTAAAATAGATCTAGCGTCACCTCTTCCTCTGTCAACTTCAGGTACTGGGATACAGACTATAAGCCCCATAGAGGCTTCAGAATGATATTTGTCTTGCATTACTTTCATATTAGCTTGAATTTTTAAACAATCTTTAGAGTTTTCTCTTTCCCTCTTAACATTCAGTTCATTAAAATACAATTCTGGATCATCTGTACAACTTTGTCTTCCAAAACATTTTTCTAAACATGGTATGTTGACATGCTCATTACATTTCAAATAAACTACGTTTTCACTGCATTCTTGGGAACAAACTGAACATACTTTAATAATGGCATTATTTCACCTTGTTTTTTTAACCAGCACCTCATTATAAGGTTGAAGCGAAGTAATCATTGCAGTCAAAGTACCTTGTAATTGATCTTCGTCATCCAGTGAATCAAATGCTTACTTTGGAATAGGGGTTGTTGACGGTCCGACTCTAGATGCGCAACCAAACATAGTCTTGTTAGGAAACGTTTTAATATCAGAGGGAAACGCTCCGTTTTTCATGAACTGAATACATTTTAGACCGTTACACCAGGATGACTGGTTGTGTTGCATCCCAGTCGTCAACATGTTATCTGTCTTGATTAGCTCTCTCAACACTGCCTTGGCATTAGAAATGTCTTGGTTTGCCATGCACGATCTTAAGTTATGGCCAGGTTGCATTTAAGTCATCAATAAATCTATTACAAAATTCTCTTCCACTGTCCGACTATAATATACATGGGGCTTCAAACAACAGGAATATATCAAGCAATTATACTGCAACAACTTTTCTGCTCTCTTTGTTTGAATAGGTCTTAAAACAAGAAGCGTAGTAAGATGGTCTTGATAAACTACAATAAATTTATAGTTTCCACAGATTGTGATTGAAAATCTATGAAGTCTACCTGACATCTTGAGTTCATATGTGAAAAACCATAGGTTTAACAACACCTTTTTTAGCTATTTTCTTTTTTGCTGACAAGGCTCGCAAAAATTCAGGAAAATCTTAATATCTTTTTGCTTAGTATTTCTGAAACGACGACTAAGTTCTTTTATCATTCGATCTCTGTCACCATGCCCAATAGATAGATAAATTTCGTATAAAATGTCAAAGAATCACTTGAACATAAAACACTACGTCTGGTTTCGCATCTAACACTGGGACTATTAATTTTTCCAAATTATTTGGTTACAGTTATCCTAATATATTAAGTTCAGCAAATTATCATTAATTCCAAAAATATATGGCCAGTAGTTCTCTTTTTACAGTTTTTTAAATTCAGAACTTTATTTACTTGTAATTTTACATTTTAACGGAGGTGTAGATCGTTATTCTAAGAAATAACTAATTAAACCATAGAATACAAATAAGTTTTACTCTTTAACTGACTTGATCAATTATTTCGGGAAATAAATAGATATTCTATGAAGCATCGGATTTCATACTTTTTAAAGGTAACATATATAAAGTGGTGGTGGCATTTGTCTGTCTGTTCTCTATACAAATCTACACCGTTTGACCAATTCAGACCAAAATTGGTACACTTATACTTTCGTACCCTCAGGGTAACGTAGGATATATACTAACAAATCCCGTTCTATTTGTTCTAAGTGTACAGGGTCTAAAAACAAAGACAGCTAAAGGGGGTACAGAAAGGGCTAAAAGCTATTCAAAATTATCACAGGGATAGCATTGAGTATAAAATGATTACTGAGCGCAACTCATATTTTTTTTTTAGTTTTGATGTAAAACTAATTTTTTCAGTAAAATTGTTTTACAATTCTTTATAAAAACACTTTTTTCCAAAATAAATATATATAAAAAATATTTATGTTTGAACTGATTTTTATTTTTTGCCATAATCTAATTAATTTATGAATATTTGATGGATGAAATGAAAATAATATTTAAAATACTTAATTTTACATAACCTACATTTTGTAATGGAACACGAAAAGCCCAAATTTTTTTATATGTATGTTTCGATCAACTTTCCTTAAGTCTTTGGGGTAGAGTACATAATGGTATATAGAATTCTGTTATATGAATAAAATATGTAAAACAAACCTTTTTAAGCAAGTTATGTACCTTCTCAAAAACTCTCTTTTAAAATGACCAGTTTAAATAAAATAATTTTCAAATAAGATATATTGCGTTAAATTAAAGCGGTTATCCATACATTGTAGTCCAAATACATTTTTAATTCGATTACTAATGTCGTCATCTTGGAAAAAAACTTTTGAACAATATTTTGTCTTACAGCAGAAGGTTTGATGAATATAAGATGGATCATATGGATGTACATAGCATGTATACATATTAGCGTACAAACTAAAGTGTAGAAGAATATGAAAACGTTAAAGCTACATTAAACAGTTGTTTTCCCTACAACTTAAACGATGCATGCATTTGTCAATGAAAGAAAAATCATTATTCTAATCACTTTTCAATCAATGCATAACCAATTCAACCCAATCAATGGCTGGTAATTCTGCTTGTTATGTATAAAACGAACTATTTTAAAAATCAGCTTAAGACATTCTGTTTTGTACAATGCTATTCTGATATGCACAACATTTTAATATTTCCAAAGTCATAACTTAACTCACGTTAATTTTAAAATGGGTTCTGCAATAAGAGTCCGAAGTTTCATTACTGCAGGATAATTACTTTTTAAATATCTTAGGGGCCACAAAACTATGGAAATAACACTTGCACAATATTATTTCTTATATTTCTGTTAAAATTATTGTGTTTATAAAAACTCAATGATGGAAACTATAAAAGAATTTTTAGTACATCCATATCATTTTTAGAGAAATTTGAAAGTTTATTATTAGATCCTATCCCCATTAAGCTGGGGCTGCTCGTTTCAAAATTAGTTTTCAGAATGTTCCAAGCTTCTCTACCGTCGGTAGTGTACGATATTATCGTGAGAAACAGTCTACCGACACCTTGATAAATGGTTGTATACGAACTTATTTCATTCGTTCGAAAGCTTGTTCCACTGTTTCACTTGCACTATCCGGCAGTTGGCTAGTTTCTCCAGAAACATAGTCCCAAAACCCTCTATCTACCAAGAGAACTTTCATATTTACATTCCAGCTTCTGTAATTGAAGTAATCCAACTTTGCAAATTGAACAGCTGGGTTTCCGGCTTTTCGTTCATTCTTATACTTCAATACAGATTGCTTAATTTGAAGTTGAAATTTTAATCACATACTTCTTCCTTTTGGCGACTATGACTGAGACCATGTAGACCAGGCTGAGGCCTACTAGCAAAGGGCGGATGGAAAAAAGTCGTATTAAAGATAAAATACTTTTTTGTATTTTGATGTTTACAGATTAGCATTTTGATAACTTAAATCACAATAAATAAATAGATTTAACAGAAAAATCAAACCAGCTGTCGATCGTATCTCAATGCAGATCAGCACAAATCTAACAATAGCATGAACTTATATACCATAGGTAATTTTCATTTCATGACGCCACTATTTGATCAGCCACTCTATTTTCAGTCCAACATACACAAGGGAAGAGGCAGAGCGAGATAAAGATAAAGGTGGTCAAGAAAGATTTTGCAGGCATTGACTGTTAATTAACTTTTTTCATCTCAGTGTACAAACCATTCCTGTTAAACCTCAATTAAAAATATTTCAATGGTGATAACTCTCTCCTCCAATCCAATCGAACCAAAGGACGGGATAAATCGCCTATAATACGAGGACTGTTCAATAAAGAATGATCATAATTTTTTAAAGGTGATTAGAAAAACCGAGAAAAATAAAATTAATATTGAATGTGTAGCGAGATAGGTGGAGAATAGACAGCGGAAGTTTCAAGGTCATGACGTCATTGCTGAGGCCTTGGCAGCCGGGCCAAGAACGCATAGTTTTACTTTCGCCTACGGTAAAAATGGATGTGACACGCGAAGTACAATACACTGCATTGAAATTTTGTTTTTGCCTTAAAAAATTGTCAGATCATACTATTTTTCAAAAACCACTGTCATGTGTGTACCCCATCCTCCATATAGTCCTGATGTAGCACCACACGATTTTTTCTTTTCCCGAACTTGAAGAAACACCTCCCGAAAAAGCGGTTATCATCATTACAGGCAGTGGTAAAAGTTGCGTTGGCGATTTTGAAGGACCTTTTAAAAAAAGGCTTCCGGCAATGTGTTTGAAGACTGGAAAAGAGGTGGTATAAGTGCATTGCATGTAATAGAGAGTATTTTGAGAACGACCATACAAATTTGGAGGATTAGCACAGGAAAGTAAATTTTATTAATTTATGATCATTCTTTATTGAACAACCCTCGTACATAGGGGCTCCTAGACTCAATCACCGTTAGGTTTAGAGTGTTATATCGTGTAGGAGGGGGAAAAAGGGGGGGGGGACTTACAACGCAGCACGAAGGAGGGCCAGAAAGCCCAACACCAGTCAGTCGCTCTTTATTGAGTACTAAATTAAAAATACATGGGGAAACAAGTCCAAATAAAACAATACTTACGGTGTAACCGGGAATTTAAGATATGGAGAACAACACAAAACCTCCGGGAGAAAAACCGGGTAATAAATAAAACTCTGGCAACACGCCAGGAAAACATCAATACAAATTAAAATAATAAACAAAATACATAAATACACAAAACGACAAAACAACACGACACAATACAAACACATATAGTTAAAAGTTGGTTTTACCTTGAACAATTAACAACAACTCAAAAAAGAATAAGGATTATGTTTAATGTTGAGGAATGAAATAAATGTTATATGAGAAATGTAATGATTATTTTAGTGTACAATGCAATATGAACGTAAATAAATTTAAAGGAAAAATCTAAAAAGTTTAAAATGTTTAAAATCTGAAAATAGAGGGGAACCTAGTTCCACCTCTCTAACTAAAAAGAGGGGTCAACCAAATGGGGGTCCCAAGAAAGCGTTGGCAGTACATAAGGGCTCGTCCAGTCAACAAACTCCCAATCATCCATCCTCCACCAAACCAAACAACAAAGATGCCAGAACCACCACAGAAGATGCCATAAGTCGTAAAGGTTGCTTATAGAAAGAGACAGCGGAGATGCAGTAACAAGACGACCATTAGTAACCAGTACGGTCAGGTAACAACAAGACGAACTGAAGACGCTACAAGATTGATGTCCTGAACCGGAAGACACTGCTGAAGCAACTGCCTTCCTGTCAAAAAAATATGTGGGCTCTTAGCTGAAAATTTTTTGGATTATCATCAGACATTGGCATATCTGTGAGTACAACCTCATTTTATTTTGCTTTGGAATTTTCGTTATTTGCCACATTGACGACTCTTGTTGATATTCCATTTATCACAAAGGGTTTGAAGAATGTAAAAACTAAAGTTATAAAGGTGTTGCATCTCATAATTTTTAACTCCTTTGTTGACCGAACTAATAGGAAAACGACTATTTCTGGATTTGCCTCTGAATTTACTCGATCAAAAGACCCCAGGACTTAATTTTAACAACTTTATCAAATACGGATTTCATTCTGGTATGTGATTTGTTAGGTTGGACTTGTGGTGGCTCACTCACACAAACAAGTATGAAATTCTTTACTACGAGGGTAAGTCAAAACTTACTTACACTTTTTGTTCTACAACTTTATTAAACAAAGATAGGTGGCGGCCGCATGCGCATGCGTTGAGTTGGCGCGTCTGTGGTCACGTGTAATGTACTGTAATCACGATCGCGTCAGTTGTCTTCTAGCTACAAGAGCGTAAGCATGTCAGCTCTGCTATAAGATTGCACCAAAGAAGAGCAACGAGGAGTGATCAAATTTTTGTGGTCAGAGGGTGTGAAAGGTGCTGAAATTCACCGGAGACTTTTGTCACAATACGGATAAAGTGCTTTATTTCGAAAAAATCTTTTTGTGTGTGTGTGTGTGTGTGTGTGGATCGAAATGTTTAAAAGTGGCCGAACGAGCGTAACACAAAAAGAGGGAGCTGGAAAAAATTCAAGACCTCGCCATCGGATGGGAAGCTTAAGTTAACCCTGATTTGGGAAGAAAAAGTCCCTATACTGGACGACTTCTTGGACAGGGGTACTACCGTAAATAGTACGAGGTACAGTGATTTGTTGGCCAATAAGCTGAAACCAGCAATGCGAAACAAACGCCGTGGTCTACTCTCAAAGAAAGTTTTGTTGTTGCAAGACAACGCACGGCCGCACACAGCCCATAACACCATAGAAATAATCAACAGGTTGGGCTTTGAGACCCTGGAACACCCTCACTACAGCCCAGATCTCGCTCCCACAGATTTTCATCTCTTTGGACCGCTCAAGGAAGCTTTGAGAGGTCGTCGATTTGCCTTAGACATGGACGTTCGGGATGCGGTGCAAAAGTGGCTTCAAGACCAACCGAAAACCTTCAACCAGGAAGGCATATGGAAGCTTGTGCCTCGCTGAACCAAGTGTATTGCTCAAGGTGGAGACTATATCGAAAAATAATGTATCTGTTGCACGCCTATATATGTTTAATAAAGTTGTAGAAAAAATGTGTAAGTAATTTTTGACTTACCCTCGTACTATGATTACTATTTATGAGTCTGAAGGATTTCGCATCGCTACAATCAACAACCATAACTGAGTCGGATAGTAAAGAACAGGAAACATACCAGATAGCCTCTCATCTATTTCCTCTCTCTAGTGTTGAATCCTGTACAACAAAAAATCAAAATACTGCTTTATCTCAGGACGAATCGACAAAGATCTGATGATATAAACATGATCTTTTACAATATTATTACCAATACTTGGTAGATACTTGAATTTACGTCACACTGGAGCTAAATGTAAGTGGCATTAGAGTTTCTGAGCCGTTTGGTTTGTTTTCATACACCGGACAGTCTGGTTTATTTGCTTACTCCTAAAATCCATTTTATAGCATAGCAGTCCTCTGTTTAGTATAAGAATTATTTTTCCAGTAAAGCTAAATATAGAGGGCGCTAGTGTTTTGTCGTTAGAACATGTTCAAAGAAGCACCTTTTCTTGTATATTCAATACCATTCAGCAAACTGTTCATATAAATGATTACTTTAGTATTTGTGCGTATTTTTTTTTTATTTTACCTGAAACAGGGATAACACGTCTTGCAAACTAATGCTCCATGAAGTCTGCTTCCAATTGTCCCAATAGAATCATTTGGATCGAAGGAAATCACCGCCATTAACAAAAATGACAATAAAACAAATTCGTTCTCAACAGAAAGTATTTTGTTCACCTTCCTTTGTTTTTTTCGTGTTTATAAAGAAAATATTATTAAAAATATTTTTCTTAGACAAAATACTTTTAAATTCTTTTGACATATATTTGCAAATTTTTAAGGCAAATTTCCTTTTATTAAATCCGGCAACCCTGCCATACCCTCTTCGAAAATCTCAACGGGGAAAATACACAGTCCAGTCACATTAATGTGACCACCACCTATTTTCGACGTCAACGTGAAATTACCAATCACAAAAGGCAGGTGGCAGCACATTGCAGTGAAGTGTGTATAAAGGATGTCCTAGGGCATCGGAAAGCATTTCAATCGTTGGCGTAATGCAGAAACGCAGCGATTTATCCGATGTCCAAAAGGGCATGATTATTGGCTTTCGGGCCAAGGATGGAAGAATTTCGAAAATGGTTAATTTTGTGAACTGTTCGCGTAAGTATACCGTGCATGGCAAAATGGCACTATTCACAATCAGCGGCACATGTGGTGCACCACCGGCTATAGATGACAGAAAAGAACGAAGGCTACGGAGATGCGTTAGGGAGAATAGACGTGCAACTGTTGAGCAACTGACCGCCCAGATGAACCAAGGGGCTACTAAGAGTGTATCCTCAACAACGGTTCAGCGAAAGTTGCTGCGCATGGGCCTCCGTAGCAGACGCCTGGTTAATGCACCTATGCTGAATGCTGCTCATCGGCGACGAAGGCTGGAATTTGCACGCCAGTACCGCAACTGGACGTCCATAGAGTGGCGACAGGTGGCTTTTTCCGATGAATCACGTTTTATGCTCCATCGGACAGATGGACGTTGGCGTATACGGCGTGAAACGTCTGAAAGCAAACACCCTGCAACAATTACCGGAAGGATCCAGGCTGGCGGAGGGAGCATTATAGTTTGTGGAATGTTTTCCTGGCATTCACTAGGTGCACTCATCATTGTGGAAGGCACGATGGATCAGCACAAGTACGCATCTGTCCTTGCGGACCATTTCCACCCCTACATGCGAATTATTTTTCCTCAGAATGATGGCATCTACCAGCAGGACAATGCTAGGTGTCATACAGCTCGCAGTGTATGTGCGTGGTTCGAAGAGAACCAGGATGAGTTTACCGTACTCTCCTGGCCAGCAAACTCACCGGATTTAAACCCAATCGAGAATCTGTGGGACCACCTCGATCGGGTTGTTCGCGCCATGGATCCTCAACCGCGTAATCTAGCGCAGCTGGCCACGGCACTGGAGTCGGCATGGGTCAACATCCCAGTGAACACCTTCAGAAACCTAACTGACTCTCTTCCTGCACGTCTCGCAGCGATCCGCTCTGCCAAAGGTGGTTATTCTGGCTTTTGACAGGTGGTCACATTAATGTGACTGGACTGTGTAGTTTGTAATACAGAATAGTCTTCTAAACAAACCAATTAACATAGGTTTGGGTCCACCTCCAATTTAAAAACTTATAAAGATAGGTGACCTATGTGTAACATTGAAAATGTTTTCGAATGGCATTCATCAGACAGGGTCATCTAACTGACATTGTGAATATTTCCAATTTGTATTTATGGGAGGGTTCTGTATGCAACATTGGGAATTTTCTCATATAGTGCTTATGGGGCAGTAATCTGAAAGTAACGTTGTGAATAATTTCGAAGTGCTTCTAAAGTAGTGGCCTCTGTGCAGCATTGTGAATGTTTTCGAATGGTGTTTATCATAGAAGCATCGGTGTAACATTGCGAATATCTTCAAATAGTGTTTATAAGAGTATTCTGTGTGCAACATTAGAAATATTCTCAATCAGAGTTTATAGGACAGTGGTGTGAATGTAACATTGTAAATAGTTTTAAACAGTGTTTATGAGTTAGTGTTCCGAATACTTATTACAAATAACGTTGAGGCAATATTATCTGTATAACATGAACACTTCAAATGATAAAGAATTGTTCGAAATTCAACAACCAACGGTTAACTACTTTTTACAACTAGTATCTACGCTCCTCCACCACATCTCTTTTCGTGTTTAAAATTAAATGGAGATCTTGAAGAATATAAAATGAAAAGTATCAAAGAATAAACGAGAAAATAATAATAAATAAAATAGTACAGCCAAATATATTGAGGGGGGGGGCAAGAATGGGGCTCATTGTAGTCTGAGTAATGTAGCATGGTCGATGTCAATCAAATATTGAAATAGCGTTGGTGAAGAACCCTTACATAAAGTGTCTTGTAAGCCTAGGATTAACATTTTATACAAAAATTATCTGAATTTTTAAGAGATGTCAAGTATTTGTCTCAAACAAAGAAATTTGGGAACTACAAATTCCATAAAACTCTATTTCATTACAATTTTCAACAAGTCATCATCAGTGAAGTTTTTATATTATCTTGTTAATCCGCAGTAAAGAATGCAAGTGCAGAAAATGTTCTTTGTCAGCACTTATAAGAACGAATTTCGAAAAACAAAATGCATTGAACTGTCCAACCTTTCACTACAAAATAATGGTTCTTAGTTTAGGTACTTTGAGATTAGATAAAGATGACTACTTAATCAATATCATTTCTTCTTTTTTCTAAAGAGATCTCTTTTTTAATCTCTGATTTAAGGAGATAATTATTCACAAAGGGTAATTTCCCACAGAGTATAATCTGATAAAATCAGAAGTGTACATTGTACCAAGATTCAAGAGTTGTTTTACAATATGTAAATTTAAGTAAGTGTTATTGTTCGGTGGACTTTATCGTTTCAATCAGGATCACTTTATCAAGAACCGTTATTCAAATACTGAATCATTTATCTTGTATTTATGCAAAACAATATGGGATGAGATATAAGATTACTTAAGGAAAATCTAAAATTGCTTTATAAACCGTTAAACTTGAAGGCTTTCACTTTTGGAGTTTGATTCACATCAGATTTTAACCATAAATTATCTTTTTTTGTTTAAACTAAAATTTAATATTTAGGTTCTTGAAAAAAAATATAGTGTTTTTCATTCCTGTTAGTCGCCATACTGTTTGTGGATGATATATAAAAAAAATTTCTGGCTTGTGCTTTGGTTTAGAAAGTTTTCATAATTTTACTGTGAATGAAAACCAAGGTAAACACTCTTCAGTAGGTATAAGTTTAATTCGTGCCTCTTATCAACAAAAACAGAATTTTTGCCACTTTTTAATAAACTAGATACTATGTTAGGCCATACACTGAAGCAGAATGCAATAAACATACGACATGTGTATGAATACTCCGTTTATGTGCATAAAATATTCAAAACCCATGACTATTTCAGAAAATTTAGTATCACAGGAATGATGTTAAACCAATGTGTGTTCTGCCTAACACAAGATAGAGTCTAGTCAATATTATCATAGATTTCATCAAAAAGGCAGCATCTGTTAGTGTGGAGAAGATTAGAGCACTTTCTTACATAGTCTTTCGTTGCAGCTTTTGATCAGAGCAGGGAACAAGAATTTACTCATAACCACGATATACCAATTTTATGTGGCGAAAGAGAAGAGCATCACTAAACAGTCACTCATGAAGAGCATCACTAAACAGTCTTCTGCAGACATTATACTCCTCATCCAGACACTGTAATGAATACTCAAGAACCCACTTAATAATTGCTATTGTCTAAAATTTATGAATGAAACAAATGCCAGGCACTAGACTAGACACCCTTCTAGTAATTGTATGGACGTGATATCACGTCTCCAGCAAAACAAACATATCTTTATGGACTAGATACAGCATAATTTGTATTATAAAATATTTAGTCATTAGAAAAATACTGACTAGATCTTTATGGACAAGACACCACCCATGTGATACTAAACCCATGTGGATGATGATATATCTAGTCATTAGAAAAATACTGACCAAAACTTTATTTTGCCCTTATAAAAGAAACGGCAATATTGGGATGTGACGATATATCTCCTCATTTGCAAAACTGGCCATATCTTATTGGACTAGATACCGCATCGTGTGGGTTATGAGACATCTAGTCATTAGAAAAATACTGACCACATCTTTATGAACTAGATACCGCATCGTTTGTATTATGAAATATCTAGTAATTACAAAAATATTGATCTGATGTTTATCTTGTCCTCATATAAGAAACGGCATTCCTGTGATGACGATATATCTCGTCATTTGCAAAACTGTCCAGATCTTATTGAACTAGATACCGTATTGTGTGGGTGATGAGACATCTAGTTATTAGAAAAATACTGACCAGATCTTTGTGAAAAAGATACAACATCGTTTGTATTATGAAATATCTAGTAGTTACAAAAATACTGACCGGATATTTATCTTGTCCTCATAGAAGAAACGGCAATCCTGTGATGACGATATATCTCGTCATTTGCAAAACTGACCAGATCTTATTGAACTAGATAACGCATTGTGTGGGTGATGAGACATCTAGTTATTAGAAAAATACTGACCAGATCTTTATGAACTAGATACCGCATCGTTTGTATTATGAAATATCTAGTTATTACAAAAATACTGACAGGATATTTATCTTGTCCTCATAGAAGAAACGGCATTCCTGTGATGACGATATATCTCGTCATTTGCAAAACTGGACAGATCGTATTAAACTAAATACCGCATCGTGTGGGTGATGAGACATCTAGTCATTAGAAAAATACTGACCAGATCTTTATGAACTAGATACCGCATCGTTTGTATTATGAAATATCTAGTAATTACAAAAATACTGACCGGATATTTATCTTGTCCTCATAAAAGAAACGGCATTCCTGTGATGACGATATATCTCGTCATTTGCAAAACTGGTCAGATCTTATTGGACTAGATACCGCATCGTATGGGTGATGAGACATCTAGTCATTAGAAAAATACTGACCAGATCTTTATGAACTAGATACCGCATCGTTTGTATTATGAAATATCTAGTAATTACAAAAATACTGACCGGATATTTATCTTGTCCTCATAGAAGAAACGGCATTCCTGTGATGACGATATATCTCGTCATTTGCAAAACCGGACAGATCTTATTGAACTAGATACCGCATCGTGTGGGTGATGAGACATCTAGTCATTAGAAAAATACTGACCAGATCTTTATGAACTAGATACCGCATCGTTTGTATTATGAACTATCTAGTAATTACAAAAATACTGACTGGATATTTATCTTGTCCTCATAAAAGAAACGGCATTCCTGTGATGACGATATATCTCGTTATTTGCAAAACTGGTCAGTTCTTGATGGACGAGATATCTCTTCGGGGGTTAAAATTCTTGACTTAGGGAGAAAATAAATGCTCTAGAGGGGAAATTGAAACATTTTCAGACTGACAGTATGTATACTTGCTTCAAAGATAAAGAAGACATCAATATTTTGATTTTTAGATTGTCTTCGAGTTGCAACCTTTTTTCTTGAGATAATCCTCCAGCATTCCGTTGCAAGACTCGAAAGGAGTTTGCGCGCCTTGAAAAAGGCGTCCTCTTGCCATAGTAAAGAAATTCCAAAAATAATATTAGTTGAAGCATTAGAAAGCAGCAAGAACTGTGGTAGATTTAGCGTGATCCAGGGTGCACCACTAGGAGACCTACCACATTACACCCCATGTTCAAAAACGAAGAGATGGTCAACGTGATACATGGTAGGATCATACCATGGCCGATGTTAATCAATGTGAAGGCCCTAAATCTTTTGAGGTCGTTTCATCTTTCCACTCTTAAACGAAATCGTTTTAATGTTGCTGATGTTATTTCTGTAATACATTGAGATATTGCTTAGTTAAGTATTTCTCTTTATTTAAGAAAAACTTTAAAAAGACATTTTTTGAAGTTAGATCGGAAGAAAGGATAAAATTGGATTATGTTCTAAATTGCTTACATTTTTTGAAAACTGTCAGTTTTCAGACAACAATGACGTTTCTAATTTGATTTTATGACCCATATTGCGAAGAATTACTCTCTTCTACCGTTAATGGAAGGCTAGATACCAATTGTTTCCACTCTAATAACTATAACATTATCTTTGACTTTTTTTTATATTTATTTTTTCACCCTTTTTGTTATTTGCATTTATATTTTATATTTTTATACTCGCTACCTGAGGACGTTTGTCCAATGGCAAATGCAAAAGAAATTACAGTAACGTTTAGATACGAGAACCTCAAAGGCACATACATGCAAAAATACTTTCAGTACTTCTTTGACACTGTTGCAGAAACTGAAACTGAAACTCGCGGAAAGGCAAACGAATTCCGAAGCGCTAAGTCGCCGGTTCTGGCCATCCGGCGCATACACAAACAATCCGTGACGTCACGCGTGCGCGGAGTTCGGTGCGCGTGGCTCCGTATCTCGTGCACGGCGGTGGGCCAGACCTTTATGAATGACGGCCTGCAAGCGAGTGATTTAACCTGGCAGACAAAGATGCTAACGCGCTATTTTGAGGCTGGATTTATTTTTGGAAAAAAGTTTTTTCGCGGTTGCGTGTTTTGTTTTATCCTGTTCCTCTTTATCAGACCTGCGATAGCGTTTGCGCTGGAATTTTCTGACTTTCGCCTCACTGTTTTCCTCGCTGTTACCGAGTTTCTGAGTCAATAGAGTGCTCGCAGCTCAATACAATCATTCCTGTTCTGACAAATTGAATTCGGTAGCTATTTGAGAAACAGCTGTTGTTCTAGTTGGGGGTCAGATGGAGAACTGAAAAACTGGAGGCTTAAGGATTAAGAACCATACTCAAAAGATGAGTTTTGCGAATCGGTTTACTTCAGATCCGCAGGCCAGATATGGCCCACTGGGTAGGTTTAATCAGCCAGCAGGACAAATACACCAATCCGCTTAGGTTTACCGACCAGATATGGGGACCGGATAGGTTTACCATCCGTGAACCAGACCCGGCCTTCCAAATAGGTGTAACCAACCCGCAGGTTAAATATGGTTCTCCAAATAGGTATATATAGTTTTAATTATAACATTCAAGCACTCAACACAGCTAAAAAGCAAAGAGCAAAGAAAGCAAAGAACTAAACAACTGGGGTTTAGTTCTTTGCTCTTTGCGTTTTCGTTGTTTTGCGTATTTGAGTGTTATAATTGTTTACCTGTCGGAGATAGTTGTAGTTTTAGCACACTTCTCTGTCAGTGTGTTTGTATTGTTGTTGTTATCATTTCTTAATTGTATGAAGATTGTTTGCCTCTTGGGCTTGCGTCCTATGACCTTTTGCCAATTTATCTATTTGTTCTTTATGATGTTTGGATGCGTATGATCTGTTTTTGTCGTACTGCTACGCATACGTAGAAAATACCATTTTGTGTTGTCAGGATCAGGCTCCTCCTTGATGGAGACCTAACCAACAAATACTTCTTCATTTCTTACCAGATTTTAAAATTTCCTTTTTGGTTCTTGTAATTAATATAAATTACCTTTTATCCTGAAAAAAAGTAAAGAACCAAACCGCCAGGGTGTAGTCAAGTATAAAATACATGTTCATGTTTGAACTTTTCATACTGTGTGTGTTTTCTTAACGACGTTACAATTTCAATTTTGACCTATTTTATGGCACAGGTGGTTGATGCAAGTCGCTCCCTAACATACAAGTACTCAATTGTCTTAGACTCGCTAAAACTTTTAACTGAGGTTTAAATTCTATTTCAAATATACCTTTACAAAAAAAATTAAAATTTTGGTAATAAAATAACCAAATTTTTAATGTCCAAGATAAAATTTTAATTCAATTTGTAAAGCAGTACATGTTAATTCTGCAAGCAGTACTTTTTAATATTGGAGATTTGTACTATAGATCTCATCTACCGAAATCTGGTCACTTTTGATAATGACGAAATATCTCGTCTGCCGATTTTTTTTATACTGATTACACCAAAATCTGGACATTTTTTTCATAAGTTTTAGTCAAACGAGATACCTTGTCATAAAAAAAATTGGTAAAATCATGATGACGAGAAATTTTGACGAAATCATTTGTAAGGTTAAATTTTACTGCCCTGCTCACCAAAGTTCAGGCAGAGTTTCTTTTAAATTTAGTTTTGAAGGTTTTTTAGGTACTAGAGAGGCCCGCCCTCTGCTCGCTAACGCTCGCCAACCCCCGGAGGATTGCTTTGCGATCCTCATGGGTTCGCTGCAAGAACCTTACTCGCTTCGCTCACATTAATGAAGACATGTGTCCTAGCAGGAGGGATTGTTTACAAAATATGAATTCCAATTATATTTATCAAATATAAATTTGTAGTACTACAGAAAAGTTATACAGTACCTCTGGAATCAGAACTCGAACAATTTGGTATTCAAATGAAAACTTTGAGCAAATTTTGACTCGAAATGTGAACGCCGCTTTGGAAATCGAATACACAGCACATTATATATATATATATATATATATATATATATATATATATATATATATATATATATATTCATTCAATAAAATTTCATCCGATAACGAAATTCAATTGAGGCGCGAGGCTTCGTGGTAACAAACAATTGTACAGTATTGCCAAAACGCGATAACAAATAAGATCTTTTTGCGTGCCACGTAAGAGAATTATATATATATATATATATATATATATATATATATATATATATATATATATATAGAGAGAGAGAGAGAGAGAGATAAGGGACGCGGAAACCCGGTTATAAAAGTAACGATTTAGCAAGTGGATGGTTCCGAGTTCGAAATCAACCAAAGACTGCTCTGTCCTAAGGGGGCTGGTGCAAGTTAAATTTACTGGGGACTCAAATGTCCTCACATTGGCGTGGCGTGGATGTTTGGAGAGTGGGGTACCAACTCATGTGCGACCTCGTCATTTATCGTGATTAAACCTTGCTAGTAGGTGTTGTCTTTGGATCTCTCCGTTCGGGTTTGATCCCGGACCGTTGCCAATAGTTCATTGTTTTGTACAGTGTGATGTTAGTTAAAATATCTATATCTTTCGGTGTGATAAAATTGATATATTTTGAAGCAAAAAAAAATAATAATAATATACCTGGTCTCTTTCTAACTCTTCTGTAATGACGCTGCTGAAGAAATTCGAGCTTTTTCGTATAATTTTTGAAACATTATGCAGCTCCACAGCTCAACTCGAACATATTTAAACGAATCCATTAGAAGCCATTTTGATATTATTTTCATCCGTTAGTTCCATAAGCCAATATTCAAGAAGGTATGTACGTATTTAATTATCGTCGAACTGGATCAACGGTGTAGCGTCGTAGGGGGTTTCTCTGACCACAGCTTTCATGGTGGATCTTGAATTTATGACCGGATGGGGGTATCCCCTTGTCTTTGAACTGTAGCGGTTTCGGAAGAACGTGTGGGGGCTTCTCTCGAGGAAAAGAGAGAATCGTGGAACGCAGGAACGTGAACGGACGCAGAACTAGTCTGCTCGGATGAAGCCGCGGGACTGAAACCCTATTTGTATATACTATCTATTAGCCTCGAAATAGCCTTAACTTATATGTATATCTTCAATAATTAATTAAATGTGCTGTATTTTTAAATGTCGTTTTAATTGCCTTCAAGCCACTCGCCACGTAAATTATACTCACGACGTTACAACGGCTATTGTCGGCGGTACGGGACCAACCCTCGAGGGGAAAAATTCGAGGACAACACGTAAATTTTAACCACGGTTAGATGACGAGGCAACACTTGAGCTGGGACCCCACTCTCCTAAATTCCACACCAATCCAACGTAAGAACATTTGATGACTGGTAATTTTTAATTAATATCGTACTAAAGCATTGCAGGCTATTGGCGACGGTCCAGGATCAATCCCCTAAGGGAAAGATCCGAGAGGACTATACCACGTATTTTTGAATAACGATCAGATCAAGAGGCAACACCCTAGGTGGCACCCTACATTCATAATTTCCACACCAACCGAACCGAACGGACACGACAGATTTAAGGTGCACCAGCCGCCTCTACACTATACGCTTACAAACATCTATGCACTGACCCGGATTCGAACCACGAACCTTTTATCTACAGGTTAACACCTTAACCACTAAACCGGTTGGTAGGCTGTAAGGACATTTGAGGCCTCGGCATATTTAATATGCAATATCCCCATTTGAACGCGACGGTCTTTGGTTGGATTCGAGCTCACAACCCTCCGGTTGCTAGTATGTTAAGCCGCGCGTACACTGGAGTTGCATATATATTTCTCTCCTTTTTTGTGGCGAGGATGTTTTACGTTCCCCTATGCTGGCCCCTTTTCGTCCCTTTTTTCGACCGATTCCGGTGTAAACACTTTGTGGACTTTATCGAGCGCACTCTTCTCACCCCTTTGTAGAGAAGAGTGATCACTTTTCATCAAGATGTCGAGATCCTCCCCAATTTCACTCCAGGCATTGTTCTCTTCGTTTTTGACTTTGTACTCGGGTGTAGTTTGGTCCCAGAGGACAGGCCTCTCTCTACATAGTTCTATTAATGTTATTACCAGCTCTTTCGTCCAAGTCGTTTAAATCGAAAAGGTCACTCACTGGCAGTTTGGAGGGAGATGTGGTCAAGGCAAGCGATGGGGGGAAATATCACAGAGAGAGAACAAAAGAGGGCGTGAGCGACCACGAGGGGCCGAAGGGAAGAGGGGAGCGGTTATTGTCAAGCCATCGTCTCGGAGAAATCTCCCCAAAAAGATGCAACCCTTCGATCTTTACCGCCTCGTGGTGGAAAACAAATTTGGCTCCGCAAACTCTCCAAATCGCCACCCCGACTAGAGATCTTGACTATAAAATTAAAAATTTTAATGATGTTTCTAGGAATAACTTCAGTTGTGCAAATTCGTTGTAAACGCGGCTTTCTTCCAACCGGCCCCCAATATACAAGTAATGCGAATTTCTGTTCTTACGTTAGTTGAATTGAAGGTACTAGCAGATCCGTGCATAGAGTCTCATAATTGCTTGTATCGATTAATGACAAACAGTCGTTACTCACATTATGCTGCATTTCAAATCGATTTATAAATACTATAGCATCTATATTCCAAATATGGATTTATTACCTCTAATTAATTCCTATCAGGTCCAATTTCTTTCTGGGTTAATTTCTCTCTTATAAGTGAAGTTCTCAGTGAAGTTTTCTTTGTTTGCATTTTGTAAGTTTAATCGCCATTGCTGGACGTAGCTTGGCCATAAAACTACATCCAACCATACCTCTAATTAAAGTTACCCAAAAATATATAACAGGACCGTTTACTTTCAGTTTTTATTTCCAATAAATGCAAGGCAAAAAGCACCCTTCTGTCATATTGTCACGCTTAAATTCTGAACATCTACTTCAATTAAATCCCAGGTCCATGTTCAAACATGATTCGGCAATTTTGGGTGCTAAACTTATTTTCGTGATCGCTCACGTTTCATTTTCTGCGCTTATATTCATCTTTCGGAATTCTCATTGCTTTCTATAAACAGACTACTGAAAAGCTTCATTAGTTATGAGTTTTTCCTTTTAGTTTTAGCAATATTATGCAGCTCCGTAGCTCAAAAGGAAGTATTTTTAAACATTACGGCAGAATTAGTGTGGTAACGGATTGATTTATATTGTTGATATCCGTTTGTTGCCATTCGAAAATACACAAAAATATATCAATTTCTCTTCCATATAAGTTGGTGTAATATGAAGACATACTAAGCAAAGCATTAATGGCTGCATTATTGGCGAGAGAATCCCTAAATGGTCGATTTAATGTTGTTAATGCCATTTAATGCCATTCTACAATAAACAACTCCGATTTATGAACCATGTACATTAAAGAGTTTTGTCCATTGATTGATTAGACAAATGTATAATATGTCATTTAGTTCACCCTTTTCAAATGCTGTCGTATTGGTTTTAATTCTTATTTCTTATAAAGTTCATGGTAAAAAGCTCACACTTCAATCATATTACTACAATAAGCTACTGAACGTTAACTTCCATTATTTCTAATCCACTGGTGCAAAAGCAATTCGGCATATATTGGCGAAAACCTATTTTCGCTCAGAATATTTCATCTGCGCTAATTTCTATATTCCGAATTTATCATTGTTTTCAGTATTTAATTTATCAAACCGTCCCGCTCTAAGGCATACGGTGCAGTTTTGGGTTGCGAGCTACCCCGCACAGCACATGCGTTGCCGCCTATGTTTCTCAATATTACAATACAATTACTATCATGGGATGGGCTATGATAGATCTTCTAGTCTTATTTCAAGAAGTCGATTGATTATGAAATTAAGGCATTGTCTGGACTTTTTACTTTTCCATACTAGTTTTCTTTCTACTTTTTTGTGGTCACGGGGATATAGGTATTTTCTTATGTTTTCCCACAGTTTGTAGTCGTAAATTACGTGGTCAACACTTTGAATTCCTCCTCCACATTCGCATTTGTCTTCCTTATTGAATAAACGTTTCTGGTGTTGTCCAAATACGCCGTGACCAGTGATAAATTGATTGATCTCAAAAGATCCTAGAAGTCTCGTCTGTGATATGTCCTTGTATTCTGTGTGGACTACTCTTCCCTTCATTGTCTTCAGTAATCAGACAGCTTAAAAATTTCTTCAGAGTGGAGAGAGCTATTCCTTTGTGCATTTTCATTCTTAAATTAGCATACTAAAACATCGGCAAGAGTGGCTAATTCTTCTTGTAGCGGTTGATTTTGTATTGTTTATATCCGTTTGTTGCCATCTACCACTGTACCAATAACGTCGAATTCTGAACGGTGTATGTCAATGGACAATACTATGCTACTTCATTGCTTAAATTAAGCATATTTAATCTTTGCTGTAAAATTGGCGAATTTATCGCTAGAGTGGCGAGAGCTGTTCCGTGAAGTTGTAGCCATATCGTGCAGCTTCATTCTTAAATTAGCATACTAAAACAACGGCAAGAGTGGCTAATTGATCTTGTAGCGGTTGATTATGTACTGATTATGTTCGTTGGTTGCCATCTGCCAATGTACAAATAACGCCGAATTCCGTACCATCTATGTCACTGAAACAGTATTAGGATAGCTTCATTAACCAAGTTAAGTACAATTAATCTTTGCGGCGAAATTAGCGAACTCATCTCGAAGGGGCTGATTTCATGTAGTTTATACCCACTAGATGCCGATTGCCAATATAGGAACAAAGTCGAATTCTGTGCCACGTCGTCAGCGTCCGTCAGTGTCCATAGAGTGGTTCTTGCGGCCTGTGTTCATCTGTTTTTCAAACTCGAGCCCCGCCCGAGTTACTTGATCACCCAACGCTCCACTAGAATACATGAAACCATTAAAATATAACAGACAGGTCCCTTCCTAGCACCCACGTAATTTTTCTCAACCTCAACAGGCTCCCAAAAGGCACATCCCCAACCATTTGCCCAAAGCATTACGCGATAGTCCCTGCATAAACCACAGCCGCCCCCATATTCACATCACGAAATTTTTCTCGCCGAAATCACTTTCGCGCCAACAACTTTGCCTCGATTTATACCATGCTATCGGTGGTACGCCGGGCCGCCTCTGTTTGTTGCTTACCGATAAAATGTGGGGTGAATCCCTGGACTTTCAATTAGGGACCGTGATTCGAACCGCGGCCGCTATCGGCACTGGACACCGCGGTCACTTCGTGGCTTGGCGCGATAAAAAACGTATTCCGGGTGCAGGCAGTTTTATTGTTCGCCAAGCCGTGTGAAAAGGGTTATCTTAATAGTTCCCGCCTGCATATTATCCAATATTAATGCTTCCACTATGTAGGTTCTGCTCGTATTGCTTTTGTATTTGATCTCAGAGAGGATTCACAGCCTACAGAGTATAATATCGGCGTGGCTGTCTTATGTGTTTTACTTGCACAGCGAGCTTTTTACCATGATTAAGTATGTACATACATTTTACCGCTATTTATGTGTCAACAAATGTGTGACGGCAGTTTTATTGTTAGACAATCCGCGTGATACGGGTTGTCGTAATACTTCCACTCCATATTAATCCAATATACTAGAAGAATTACACGACCTTTCTCAGTTTGAATTGGTTAACGGATTTAAAAAATGACCTGAATAATCACATTTCTCTTTCGTCGATAAGTGTTAGATCATTTAAGTGTGAGTAAAATAATTTTTTAACACCTTTTAGATATTTTTATTCCTACAACTTACTTTGACACAAATGCGATACATGCGTATTCTTATGTGTTATACATTCGTATTCTTACGTGCGATACATTTCACACGCATCGTACCTCTACTGTGCAACAAAACTACAATATGAAGAAAGGTAGTTACATCAAAAGAAAATTTTGATGGAGTAGAAGTGACCTTTCCGTGAGTTATTTTCCTGTAAAATTGAAAAATACAATAATTACCATTCTTTCAATAATGGTAAAATTCCGCTTAAAATGTGCGTTATCCTACCTTACATGCGGCTTTAAATCGAGAATATTTTGTGGCGTGTTGTGTGAGACGGAAAGGAATTGCGATTTATTTAAAAACAAATTAAATGTTTAGTAAATTTACGATAGAAAACAGCGAAATAAACAAAAAACTTGTCGGAGAAACACGTTCGGAAGATATTATCTTGATTCTTCATACCTCTGAGTGCGGAATTCATTGGGAATTTTGGCACGTTGCAAGTTTATTTTATGATAATCTTAAAATGTTACCATTATCAAATTCTTTATTTAAAATAATATCTCACAAGCAGTTGGATACAGATTTCTACCTGCTGTTCCTTATGAATTGTTTTTCTGAATCATAATAGGATTTGTTTTTTACTGTTTTCAAAGCATCCGTTAAACATTAAATTATCAAACAATTTGTGTGAATCAATCTCATAAGACAGTCAGAGAATAGATTGGCATCCCTCCTGTATGTTTTGTAAAGTACAATAATCATTAAATTATACAGTATTTAATCTTTTATTCAAAACTCTTCGGTTGTTTATCTTCAGTTAAAAACTGCCCTGTAATGTCCAGTCTCTGGTATAAAAACCTGTTGCATACTATCACCAGTTTTGTACAAGGGATAAATTGTTTTTCCTACTTTGATTTTCACTACAATTTGGAGTAAATAAGGCAGTTTTGTCTCGAAGAGATCTCTTGTATCTAAGCAAAATTGATCCGATCTTGAACGAGATATCTCATTGAAACACATGACGGTTAGATCACTAAGGCATGCATCGTAAGGCAGACCATCTTTTAATTACTCACAACCTATATCCAAAAAGTTCCATAACTGCTGCAAGAAAAATGTGTGAAAGGTAACGTACATACAATTATTGCTTGCTTCCTTCAAAATAGCTGTTAAGGGAACCAACATTCCAGCGTTTCTGAGGGTCCTTGAATTGAAACACTTGGACGGTTAGATCACTAAGGCATACATCGTTAGGCAGACCATATTTTAATTATTCACAACCTATATCCAAAAAGTTCCAGGACAGCTGCTAGAAAAATATGTGAAAGGTAACATACATACAATTATTGTTTGTTTCCTTCAAAATAGCTGTTTAGGGAACCAACATTCCAGCGTTTCAGAGGGTCCTTGAATCAGTTCTGGGAAGCATTTGTTGGCATGTCTGCGAGTTGTTTAGTCACAGCTGCTTGGATTGCTGTAACATCTGCGTGACGCTGTTCGTTTGAGCCCGTTTTATCCGAGTAAACAGGAGCTAATCACAGAAGTTTTTCAAGCCACTACAAGTTCAATTATTTAGTCAAGATGCTTCGGCAATACAGCTGTAGTGCCGACTATATTTACAGATATATTGCGAACTTTCCAAATGGATATTTACCTCTATGCGAACTGTCGACGGGCAGCCATGTCGGTCATCATTTTGAAGACTCCCTGTCGTTATAAATATGCAAACTACGCAAAAACCTGGTTGCAGGATAATGCTGCTTTCTTAACCCTCCAAGTGACTTCGACAAGATGTCTCGTTCATCAAGTTCTGACCAGTTTTCCTAATGACGAGATGTCACGTTATCAATGCCGAACTTTTGATGGTGAGTTCGAGAGTCAATTTTCTTTCATTGACGAGATATCTCGTTCCTCATGATCTGGTCAGTTTTGCTAAAAGCAAAAGACCTGGTCAAGACAACCACCAGAAAGGTAAGCATCAACGTCCAGAAAGGTAAGCATCAACGTCCAGAAAGGTAAGCATCAACGTCCAGAAAGGTAAGCAAGTGGTATAATTCTACAAAATACCATAAGAATATTTTATGGTCCGTTTCTGTAGCTGTTTGACACTATTTCAAACAAAGAAACAATACAGGTTCCCCAATGTTCCATTGCAAGGGGACACTGTACCATCGCTTTCGTAATACCCCTGTACTGCTTCTTAAAAATGTCAAAACAGCTCAGAAGTTGACCTCGTCATCTGACCGGGGTTCAAAATTACCTGTCGTGGTCCTCTGACCTTTCCTTCGGGATTGATTCCGGCCCTGTCACCCATTGAGTTGCTCCAGAGACGTTGATTCAACTATTTCCCTACCGAATTATCAAACAGCGATTTATGGCTGCTCGCTTATTGAACTGTGGTTGCTGCTTGCGGGAGCACATATGCAAATTTCGAGACACATCTGTTTCTCGTACTGTTACGTCAAACATACAACGTTTTGGACATTGGTTGTACTACGTGTTTTGTTTCATTTCATCGTTATTTTTTAATTTCTTAAATTTTTCCATAATCAAATCGTTTTAAAATCAAACCTACAATGTCTTTTAAAGTATTTCACTATTGTTATTCATTAATATTTATATCAATTAATTTACTTAAATCTACTTAGACCTATTGTCTGTGCAATATGTTCTTGTTACTTATTTGTGGCATTCTTTACATTATCAAATCATTTACTTAAAGCAGTATCTTCAGGCGATCCCAAAAAGGATGGTCGATTACTCTGTTCATTAATATTTATATCAATTAATTTACTTAAATCTACTTAGACCTATTGTCTGTGCAATATGTTCTTGTTACTTATTTGTGGCATTCTTTACATTATCAAATCATTTACTTAAAGCAGTATCTTCAGGCGATCCCAAAAAGGATGGTCGATTACTCTGTTCATTAATATTTATATCAATTAATTTACTTAAATCTACTTAGACCTATTGTCTGTGCAATATGTTCTTGTTACTTATTTGTGGCATTCTTTACATTATCAAATTATTTACTTAAAGCAGTATCTTCAGGCGATCCCAAAAAGGATGGTCGATTACTCTGTCTTATACAAAACTCTTGTTAAAATTAAAAAGGAATATTTTAATATTCCGTAAAGTGATAAAAATAATTTACTTTAACTAATCCCATAGTGCAGCTACAGGAGATATTGTCTCCGACAAAATCTTGTGTGTTGTATTTTCCTTATTAGTCTCGTATTCTTATAGCACGGTTCCGTTATTTAAACATAACATTTCAATTATATTTAGATCTATCTTTTAAAGCACTACCCGTGAAAGACGGAACAGATGCAGTTCAACATTTTCTTGTAATTTTTATTGTTATAGGTCATTCTTTAAATTTTACGTTTAGAAATATTTAATTTAAATCAATATCTTAAGTCAGTTGTGGAACAGGTTTTTAACTACATTTTTTTAATAGTATCGCTTTTCTATTGTATTTGTTACTATTATTGTATTATTTGAAGTTGCATTTCCAAAAAAATTACTCAAACAAATATCTTAAGGCTGTTATATAATTGATTGATTGCTTCATTTTCTTATTGTATTTTCGTATTTGTCTTTTGATTTCGCTTACGAATTATTTCTTTAAATGTTTTATTTCCATATCATATACTTAATCATCATGGTGGTCGTCTCTATGAAGTAATTCGTCGTTAGCAAAACTGACCAGATCTTGATGGAAGAACGATATCTTGATTGAAGCTATCTGATGGAAGAACGATATCTTGAGTGAAGCTATCTGATGGAAGAACGATATCTTGATGGAAGAATGATATAATGATGTAGAACAATATATTGATGGAAGTTTGATATATTGATGGAAGTTTGATATATTGCTGTAGAACGATATATTGATGTAAGTTTGATATATTGATGGTAGTTTTATAATTGATGGAAGAACGATATATTGATGAAAGGACGATGTATTGATGGAAGAACGATATATTGATGGAAGAACGATGTATTGATGGAAGAACGATATCTTGATGGAAGAACGATATCTTGATGGAAGAACGATATCTTGATAAAAGAACGATATCTTGATAGAAGCTATCATGATGGAAGCTATCTTAATGGAAGAGCGATATCTTGATGAAGGAACGATATCTTGATGGAAGAACGATATACTGATGGAAGATCGATATATTGATGGAAAAAGGATATCTTGATGGAAGAACAATATCTTTATGGAAGCTCTCTTGATGAAAGAACGATATATTGATGGAAGCTATCTTGATGGAAGAACGATATCTTGATAGAAGAACGATATCTTGATGGAAGCTATCATGATGGAAGCTATCTTAATGGAAGAGCGATATCTTGATAGAGGAACGATATCTTGATAGAGGAACGATATCTTGATGGAAGAACGATATACTGATGGAAGATCGATATATTGATGGAAAAAGGATATCTTGATGGAAGAACAATATTTTTATGGAAGCTCTCTTGATGAAAGTACGATATATTGATGGAAACTATCTTGATGAAAGAGCTATATCGTCAGTATAAGAAAAAAACTGCCCAGATCATGTCTCATCACCATTATCAAAAAGCTACACTATCTCCATCTTTCGGAATTCAATTAACATTCTTGATGACGAGATATTTCGTCATTAGCAAATTTGGTTAGATCTCGAGGGACGAGATGTCTCGTCTAAGCTACTTGGAGACTTAAATCTGTATCTCAAGATATTACGTACTACAGATTGGGTGCAACACTTCCCTGTCAGTTGTTGCATTCTTTATTATTGCAAGGCCCTTCTTTAAATGTCCCACTACCAGATTGTGGATTTAAATATCCTTTTAGTCATTGCGGAACAAATTAAGAGTGACATGTTCCTGTTAGTTGTTACATTCTTTATTGCATAGATGTAATTCTTTAAATTTCACAGCATCGAATCTTTTATTTAAATCAATCTCAAGGTTGTTGAAGAACAGATTACAAGCTGCATTGTCTTAGGGAAAAACTCTTGTTAAAACTATCACGAAAGATTTGAAATTCCTAAACTTTTTCGAAACATTCTTGAGAAAGAATTCCACCGAGGTTCTCAGCACGGGGTCGGCTCTTGTAGGATATCCGAATAATTAAAATGTCTGCGTGAAACAGTCGAATTCTTACAGAACGGGGAGAGGTGAAAAAAGACCGAGAAAAAGAAGAAAACAAAAGGAAAATTCTTTCTCACCCCCAATTTCTTTTAATCTCCCCAAACAGGAAAAGAATAGGAAAAATTATTTGTTTCAAAGACCAGAAGAGAAAGACTGAACAGAAAGAAAAAAATAAAGACTAACTTCTCAAAATGAGCAGACGGCTTGATAAGAAACTGTTGAAATTGTTGTAATTAGGAATTTTTTGAGAGTCGAACAGAAAAAAGGAGTGTTTTCTTTTTTAATTATTCTCCTTTCTCTCAATTCAGATTTCTTAGAAAATAACTCGCGGATTACCGAATTTTCACCGACATATTCTGCCTTATCGATTTGGTTTCAAAAGAATCCAGTCTTGCACTGGTATGAACAGCGATTGCGGACTCTAAGGAAGAGAGGGGGAAGAGAACCTTTGTTTGAGAATTTCACTAATTATTTTTCTCTCTTTAAATGTACTTGCAGTCAAGATATAACTGAGCTTTTGTTTGAGGCGGTGGACTTTTTTTTTTGTCGTGTTCCTTATGCTAAATGTTTCGCGGATGTTAAATTCTTAACCTTATCGCTGTAGAGATATGAGTTTGTTTCAGAAGTTGAAGTTGTTTTTATGACTGTTAAATAGTGCTCGCAGCCAATTAAGAATTCGGAAGAAGTCAAATGTGCGAAGCTGTTGTGAGAACGTAAAAACTGTCGGAAAAACTTTTTTAATTACTTTTTATGCCTTTCTTAATGAAGAAATTCCTTTTTAATCATTTCTTTGACATGATTATTGATTAGGAAAATGTCTTTTTTTTATTTTTTTCGTTGCACAGGTGAAAAAATTATCGCTTCTTTAATTGAGAATGCACTGATGGTGATAATAGGCTGTGTTAACCATTGATAAATCTATTCGATAAGGAGATAATGAATATTAAATTGAGATTTTATGACGGAACATTAGAAAGTATTAGCACAGAGAATATATGCAGGTTTCTTAAAAAATTACTTTTATCTCTTTCTAGGATAGCTCAGAGAAATATGAAATTGAGTTCGTATATCCGTACTAACGTACGTGGACCCGAAATCGACGTTATTTGTGTATCGTCGAATGGCAACAATCAACCTAAATAAAATAACCCAGATATTTTGAATTCTTGCTGTTTTCAAATAGCCGAGGTCAATTTCTATGCAAAGTAAGGAATTAAATTGTAATATTTATGTTTGAACTGACTTTTTATTTCCTCCTTTGATGTAAAAGTAATTTAAACATAATTTTGCTACCCAGTATCTGGCCACTTCAGAATTAATGTTTACTTTTTTAATTTGATTTATAATTCCGTGTTTGGGTATTTAAGTTGGCTGCGAGATGTTGCGGACATATTTGAGGATTCCCAAGTATTAAAATATGTGTTCCTTTTGTTAATAAATCATTATTGTCTTTGTCAATATCGTTGAAAAGTCTTTTGCCGCATTATTCTATTTCACAATATATTCAGGAAATTGAAATTTAACACGTTTGAATAGATACGTACGTGTTATTTTTACAGAATTTTGCATTTTTTCAATGATTGGAATTATATTTTTGTTTGCATTATGTGTTCCGGTATATTACCTATTGCAGAAATATTATTTACTAGTTAGATTTTAATGATATGTCTATTTCCTGAAAAATATCACTAGACATGGGTAATTTTGTAGCGGAAAAAGTATAGTTCGACCAACTTTCCTTAAATATTTGATTGAATACGCAATGATTTAAAGAATTGTTTCATAAAAATAAATAAAATAAACAAATCAAAACATGTTTAATTACGGTGTGTAAAGCAGTTTAAAACAAAAATTATTCTTCAGATTAGTAAATTATTTTTCAGCCGAATTCTATGGGATCTCTATCAAAGTTGGCTACTCATGAACTGTGTTACCGGATAATGATCAAATATTATACACGAACCAATTAAAATATCTACCTATCTTTATTTTAACCATTACGCTGACACAGATAGACAATTGTTACCACTAAAATTACGTTTAAAACAGCGGCATGGTATAGATCTGTGTACCGTAGACGTTATCTCCCTTTTAAGTGACCGCATGCATCGATCACAATTTTCGAGCTGTCAGCAGCCAACCTTCCAGAGGGTTCCTACTTTTGTTCGATAACCTACCCTGTCGACCGTGAGGTGTCAACGCTTAGGGAGCAAGGCAGATGGTCGTTCCGGTGATATCTATCCCACGCCAAACGATACGCCACACAATACTATGAAATGAAAGCTTCAGTCGTAAATGGCACTCAATGCTCTATCGCTCAAGTTAGGTAATTAGGTAAGAGGGCACAGGAGAAAGAACCGTTCTGTGAGACGATTGTATAAATCTAAGCTCCGCAGCGTAAAGGTTAACAACCAAAATAAAACCACCGGCCACATCAACAAATAAAAGATAGCTGGTGGCTTACATTTGAATCATCCCTGAGAGCATCTCTTCTGCGTCGGTAGCTCTAGCAGCCAGAGTGTTACGAGTTCAAATCCAACCAAATACCGTCACGTACAAAGGGGCGGGTGCATGTTAAACCTGTCGTTAATCTAAGCTCCGCAGTGGTTAACAACCGTTTGGTTAACAACCAAAATAAAACCACCGGCAACATCAACAAATAAAAGATAGTTGGTGGCTTACATTTGAATCATCCCTGAGAGCATCTCTTCTGCGTCGGTAGCTCTAGCAGCCAGAGTGTTACGAGTTCAAATCCAACCAAATACCGTCACGTACAAAGGGGCGGGTGCATGTTAAACCTGTCGTTAATCTAAGCTCCGCAGCGTAAAGGTTAACAACCAAAATAAAACCACCGGCCACATCAACAAATAAAAGATAGCTGGTGGCTTACATTTGAATCATCCCTGATAGCATCTCTTCTGCGTCGGTAGCTCTAGCAGCCAGAGTGTTACGAGTTCAAATCCAACCATATACCGTCACGTACAAAGGGGCGGGTGCATTTTAAACCTGTCGTGGGCTCGAATGACCTCACATTGGCGTGGTGATGTTTTGAGTGAGCTCAGGTGTGACCAACGTCATCCTACCGTTGTTCAAAATTGCGTGGATCTGTCCTCGAATCATTCCATTCGGGATTGATCCCGGACCATCGCCCGAGTGTTTTGTGCTACTCGAGTGTTGTCCCGATCCTATTTAATCCTATTTGAAATAGCCCGAGTGTTTTGTGCTACTCGAGTGTTGTCCCGATCCTATTTAATCCTATTTGAAATAGCCCGAGTGTTTTGTGCTACTTTAACCTTTACGCTGTGCACTTAGATTTTTTAAATCGTCTCCAGGAACGGCTCTTTCACCTACATGTCCAACCCCGCTTACCTAATTACCTAACTGGAGTGATCGAGCATTGAGTGGCAATTCCGACTGACGCTTTCCTTTCATAGTATTGTGTTGTGTATCGTTTGGCGTGAGATAGATATCACCCGATCGACCTTCTGCCTTTTCCCTAATCCATTCACACCTCCCGGTCAACAGGGTAGGGTACCGAACAAAAGGAGGGGTACTCTAGAACAGGGTTTCCCAAACTTAACCAAGTCGTGGCACCCTTATAAGAATTTGAGTTTTCTCACGGCACTCTCTTTATGAAATGTCTGTATTATTATATACATATTTCATATTTGTACGACTTTGAAGAAGGAATTAGAGAAATAAGTGATAAGAACATAGATATAATTAATACAACTCGTATTTAAAATTCACACAAATACTTTAATTGTACTTAATAATGAAAACATAGGTGTAGGTGAAAATTTAAATAAAACAAATACAATTACCTTGAACATGCTCTTGGAGGAATATGTGTGTTTAGTGCGACGGGAGAGCCTGCTGCTCACTGCACAATTGTTCGAAGCGTGAAATTAAGACACAGCTACTCGCAATATGTTAGTGATACAGCTACTCGCAATATGTTAGTGAAACAGCTACTCGCAATATGTTAGTGAAACAGCTACTCGCAATATGTTAGTGATACAGCTACTCGCAATATGTTAGTGATACAGCTACTCGCAATACGTTAGTGATACAGCTACTCGCAATATGTTAGTGATACAGCTACTCGCAATATGTTAGTGATACAGCTACTCGCAAGACGTTAGTGATACAGCTACTCGCAATATGTTAGTGATACAGCTACTCGCAATACGTTAGTGATATAGCTACTCGCAATACATTAGTGATACAGCTACTCGCAATATGTTAGTGATATAGCTACTCGCAATATGTTAGTGAAACAGCTACTTGCAATATGTTAGTGATACAGCTACTCGCAATACGTTAGTGATATAGCTACTCGCAATACATTAGTGATACAGCTACTCGCAATATGTTAGTGATACAGCTACTCGCAATACATTAGTGATACAGCTACTCGCAATATGTTAGTGATACAGCTACTCGCAATACGTTAGTGATATAGCTACTCGCAATACATTAGTGATACAGCTACTCGCAATATGTTAGTGATATAGCTACTCGCAATATGTTAGTGAAACAGCTACTCGCAATATGTTAGTGATACAGCTACTCGCAATACGTTAGTGATATAGCTACTCGCAATACATTAATGATACAGCTACTTGCAATATGTTAGTGATACAGCTACTCACAATATGTTAGTGAAACAGCTACTTGCAATATGTTAGTGATACAGCTACTCGCAATATGTCAGTGATACAGCTACTCACAATGAGCTATTGATACAAATACTCTCATTTCTTTTACGACATTAATTTTCGAACGATATTTGCGCTTTATAACAGCAACTTTATCATGGGCGCTTAGCTGCACCCCTAATCTCTCTACGTACACCCCAGGGTGCCGCGGCACACAATTTGGGAACCCCTGCTCTAGAAGGTTTGTCGCTGACAGCTCGTAAATGGTGATCGATATCAGCGGTCACTTAAAGGGGGGATAACATTCACCGTACACAGACTTATACCATGCCGCTGGTGTAAACGAAATTGTTGTGGTAACAATTGTCTATGTGCCGCCGCGTAAAGGTTAATTGAAAATACCATACCATGCTTTTCTGAAAGTTATTTCCTTACACGACAATCGACTCTAAAGATGAATCGATTGCGATGGATCTGTTCCTCTCAAGGTGTTCATTTCTTGCCAAGAATCCCACATGTAGTGCTACGGCAATGAGTCATTTGGGATTTTATGGTCCGACATAGGGCAGCTGTGCTGATCAGATAAGATTGTTTAACACGCGCGCGATAAGGATCCATGTGGTTGGAGGCGAGGTGCAAAGGTTGGGAGACGGTGTTGTTATGTCCATTTGCACCGCTTCCTTCGATCAGATAACCGACACCGGGACATTTAATGTGGTTTGGATCTCATAATCGCGAGCCTAACCTCCAGAAACGCCAGATACACACAACCCGGAGGTTTCAGGTGAATTCCGCTGAATTTGAGGATGTTTGTAAACTGTCTCTTGAATTATGGGCTGTTGGGTTTTCTTATGTCGCAGGTAGATATTTCAGTTATCATAACACTGGAACAATACAACGGGTTATTGGCGACGATCTCGGATCAAACACGAAGGACAACACCATGCAATTTTGAACCGAGGTCACAAATGAGCTGGTACCTACTCTCCAAATCGCATATCGGGCAGTGGTACCCCGATTTGAAAACATTAAGCAACCTTAGGATTGCGAGTTAGAGTCTAGCCAAAGACCGTCGTGTACAAAGGGGCTGGTGCACGTTAAAGCCTTGGTGACCTGAAATTTCCTCAGCCGGCCAACCGGTCTGATGGTTAAGGGGTTAGCTTCTAGATCGGAAGGTTCCTGGTTCACATCCGGGTCAGTGTGTGGGTGTTAGTAAGCGTATGGTGTAGAGGTGGCTGATGCATATTAAGTCTGTCGTAGCCGAAAATAACACATAGTTGGGTTAGTACCACCTCAGGTGTTGCCTCGTCATCTGACTGTGTTTAAAAACTACGTCGTGCTGTCTTCGGATCTTTTCCTTGGGGATTAATCCTGGACCGCCGTCAATAGCCCGTTGTGTTGTTCTAGTAGGACGTTATTTAAAATTTTCATTACCATTACCCTTGAGTTATGGGTTGTTGGGTTTTATTATGTCCCAGGTAGGTATTTCAATTGACATTGTACTGGAGCAAAACACCGGTTTATTGGCGACGATCCGGGATCAAACCCGAAGGACAACACCACGTGATTTTGAACCGACGTCAGATGATGAAGTCACGCGTGAGCTGGCACCCCACTCTCCAAATCGCATATCGGATCGTGTTACCCCGGTTAGAAGAGCATAGGATTACTAACCAGGGGATTATAAGGACAACAACCTTAGGTTTACTAACCAGGCTAACCCATGCTAACCAGGTTGAAGAGTAACGGAGGATTCCAAGTTAGAACCCAGCCAAAGACCGTCGTGTGCAAAGGGGGCTAGTGCACGTTAAATCCTTGGTGGCCTCAAATGTCCTCACGCCGACATGGTGTCGAAGTTTGGAGAGTGGGGTGCTAGCTGAGGTGTTGCCTCGTCATCTAACCATACTTCAAACGTTAGTGGGGCCGTTCTCGAATCTTTCCCTTTGGGGGTTTAATCCCCGACCGTCGTCAATAGCCCGTTGTGTTGCTCTAGTACGACGGTAATTAAGAATAATATGCCATACCAAATCTCAAATCGTAAGGCTTGATTTGGAGAGAAATGTGTGTTTAGCTATCAATTTATTTGACAGGTTGTTGTTGTTGTCTTGTCCATGTGGATAGAACACTTCAAATAGGGCCATGCACGGTCCACACAATCTCAGCTATTTTAAGGCAATTGTCCGAGTACAGGTCCTCCAAGGGAGAGTCACTAATTTGTTGAATGCTCGCCAAGATGGCCGGGCAAGAGAGGACGTGATTTGACAGGTAAGAAGTTAACTGTCGTCACACTAGAGCAACACAACGGGTATTGTCGACAGTCCGCGATCGATCTCGAAGGTAAAGATACAAAAAACACCACGTAATTTAGAACCATGGTCACATGACGAGGCAACACCTGACCTGACACCCCACTCTTCAAACTTCCACAGCACGTCAGCGTGAGGACAGTTCGCACCACGGCAAAAGTGACACAAGTCAAAAAATGAAAATGTTTATGTTATGGCATTGAAAAATATGTATGAGTTGCCCCAGAGTGTTATATTACTATTCTATAGAATATAAATAGAAGTTACCACCATAAATACAAACCTAAATTTTAAAAGAAGCTTATACTATTTCAATAAAAGTTACACAAGTAAAAAATAAAAATGTTGATGTTATATCATTGAAAATATGTATGAGGGTGCCCCCGCGTGTTATATTACTATTCTATAGAATATAATATAAGTTACCACCATAAATACTTACCTAAAATTTAAAAGAAGCTTATACTGTTTCAATAAAAGTGACATAAGTCATAAAAAAATGATGATGTTATGTCATTAAAAAATATGTATGAGTTGCCCCAGAGTGTTATATTACTATTCTATAGAATATAATACAAGTTACGACCATAAATACTTACCTAAAATTTAAAAGAAGCTTATACTATTTCAATAAAAGTGACATAAGTCATAAAATAAAAATGATGATGTTATGTCATTAAAAAATATGTATGAGTTGCCCCAGAGTGTTATACTACTATTCTATAGAATATAATACAAGTTACCACCATAAATACTTACCTAAAATTTAAAAGAAGCCTATACTATTTCAATATAAGTTTTATAATAACTCTTAAGTTGGTGTTTCTCAAATTCTTTTAAGTTGGTGTTTTTTTTTCTCAAATTCTGCAATTTTGAGTTGTGTCACTCTTCTTGCAGGGGTATGATTTGAGGCAAGGACAGATTTCACGTGTATCAGATACCTTTGAACACGAGGGTCTATGGTTGAATTTGAATTGACAATCCTCCTTTATACACTTCAACCTGGTTAACATGGCCCTAGTGATAAAAAAGAGAAAAGCATACCAGGTTGTTACAGGAACCGGTTTGCATAGACTTCGCAGATTGCTCGTGCTAGTAACATACCCTTTGAAACACGGTAGCCCCTTTACCTGACGCTAATGCTAAGTTCTTTAGTAATCATGACAGATTCACGATTTCCAGTGTTCAAAGCTTTAATTCCACTGCGACAATCAATTATTTTTTGTGTTTTTTCATCAGAGCCTATATTTTGGGGGTGTACTTTCTTCAAATAAATACGGGCTACACACATACAACCAACAGGTGCCCTTGTTATCGGTCCTACACTTAGTCTGATCCTTGCCTTTTCAGTAATACACTCAAACCTGTTTTTGTGCGATGAATATGCATAAAAAATATCGTATAAAAAAATCTTCTAAAACTTCACGAGTAGATATAAAAAATATTTTTCGCAACACATTTAAAAAGTTTATTTTTCATGCGGTGAATGGGGTCCGCATAAAAAAAGTCTCACATAGAAAATAACTGAAACCCTTACGAAATAACTAGAAATTGCTTTTTTTAAACGAAATCAAGACACGAGGTTTGGCAATTACTTGGAATCTCGTCAAACCTTTTGGAATCTCATTTAGAAATCTCGTTTAGAAAATTCACATTTTATAAATGTATAACCATTATCCTTCATAGTCTGACAATACGCATATTTTCTTGTGGTGAACTGGTTCAAAATCACTTTCGTCATTTGAAGATACTACCTCGCACTCGTTTAGAGTTGACATTTTTTCAGTTACCATGTAGTCGGTGATCAGAAGTGCAAGAAATTTAGAAATGCGAAATTAATTCAGAGCGAAAGAAACACGAATTTTCGTTTTATTCCCGTTCTTTGAAAAATATCGTCTGTCTCAAATATTCGGAAATCGTTTACATTGCGCAAAGAACAAAAATAAGACTCTAAATACAAATTTTTTTTAATTTTAATTATTTATTTAAAAATTAATAACTTCGTCAATTATGTTCTAATTTGATTGAAATTTTGAAAGGACTGTAGGTAGATTGTACTGAATAAATTTTTTCATATACCGCACAAAAAAAGACCGCACAAAAACATCTTTGAGTGTACTCAAATAATTTTTTACTCACTTTTATTTTTATGTAATTTTTGGTTTGCTTTATTTAGCCTTGCGTCTGTTTCAGATTGTTCTATATATATATTTCGGACTTAAAGGGATAAAACTATAAAAACCAATCAACCAATCCCCTTTAGAGCTTACCTGATAGTTGTAGATAGCGCCGGTTCAAGTCCTTCATGGGTGTATTTATCTCGTCAATGTCAGGTCAAAGGCCATCGCGTACATGGTATCTGGCGAGCATTAAATGTCCACAAGGTGGCGTGGTGTTGAAGTTTGGAGAGTGGAGTGCCAGCTCAAGTGCTGCTCTTGTCATCTGACCGTAATTCGAAATTATGAGGTGTTGTTCTCTGATATTTCCCTTCGACTTTGATCCCAGACCGTCTCACAGCGGAGTCGTTTTAGCAATCTAGGTGGACAAAATTATTGCATGAAAAATAAACTGATTTTGGGTGTTTATAACAGGCTGTGATTGATAGAATACTGGTTTGAAATACAGAAATATGCTGAATTTAAAGAAATTTGTCAACTTTGCTACTTGTATGAAATATACATTGATCAATTATTAACCGTATTTTTTTGAAATTTCAGATTAATTTACACCGGAATAATGGTTATATATATATATATACTCATAACAGTTCCATTTAAAAATAAAGTACATGTATGTAATATAAAAACTAAAGTTGAAAATCTTTATTTGAAAAAATATTACAAAATTATATATTTGGAATAGCAACCTCCTAAATAATCTCTACTGATTTATTAAAGGGAAAGTTCCTAAAAAATCAAACTTTTTTGAAAATTTTAGCTGCATTTAGTTTTAGACTTTGCAATTAGTTTAGAAATACAATTAATGCATCATAGGTGATGACTAATCTATTAATTAAATCTTATTGGTATCAGTTTCTGACATTTTATAGTAAATATTTCGCTTAACACCAATTGTGTTTTTTGTTGTCTAAGTGTGGACTAATTGGAAGAATACAAAAAGCATAATGATATATCCATGTACCAGTATTTTATGTATAGTTTACGGGCACTGGGATACAAAGGATACTTTCTGAGGAATACATATCTTGTTCTTGCTTCGTGATCAGAGACTTATCAATTTATCTGGAAACCGAAATTTAAACATTTTAATCTGACTTAGAAGAGTTTGATTACACTAAACATAGATATTTCAGTAGGCCTCTCAACATTTCTAATAAATCTACGGGTGTGTTTCTATCGTTAGTATTCCCTGTTTGGGGTGTTTGGTCATATCTATCAAAACAAACTCAGCTTTAACGTTACCTGTACATTGTTAACGTCCTTAGTTGTTAAATCTACTAATTACCTGGCAAAAAGAAATTTGACGGAACGACAATGTCTAGTCGATTATGTAGCAGGACTTTGACAAATGATTCTTCTACTCTCATTAGTACAAGCATAGGTACCATTGAAATACTAAACATAATTTGTACAGATTGATATTTTTCTAAGAAAAATTACCGGTATCATTTCTGTTCAGCGCCATCACAGCCCCGCATTAGAATTGGATTTATGATACCATTTTTCAACAAAATCAATCTGAAGGAATGTTCATGAACTGTATGTAACCGTTTAACATAGCAATTTATAAGTAACTAGTTGTGCTACATCTGAAATTTCCGTAATAATGATCCTAGAAGACTAACAACACCTTAGCTTATTTAATTTTGTTATATACGGAGTATACAAAATAGAGTTATGGGTCTTTTCTATAATTGTACCACATTACGGAAAAGCAATAAAGGCCTCTGAAATTTGAAGTAGAATATCGTATACCTGACTTTCGTGTTTACTTCAGAGGCCATTGACAATTCCTTTGGACAAGTTGTTTCTACATTGTTTCAAGTTTTATACTTAGAACTGCTGGCTTAAAAATCTTGTAGACGCCTTCTAGGTCTATTTTTCAAGATACTTAATGAATTTCTCTTAGATCGTAGAATCACAGCTAGAAAAGGTAAGATTTCCTTGAAGTAAAGAAAAATTATTTCTGAGGAATAGTACTCTGCCTGTTTTCTTTACTCCTCTTTTGCTCAATTCTTTGGCAGGTAATTTGAAAATTTTCGCTTTAACACTATTTAAAACAGTTAAAAACAGTATCTGGTAACACATGATTATCCATTTCTTGAGAAATATATGCAAAAATCATATCGATTTTAGTTTTCTTTGAATTTATCACCCTGTTGCATCGTGAATTACTCCGTTGTGCTTGATCTTTATGAAGGGTCACTTACAGGGCAGGTGCATACTTCAATGTGTCATCGGAATGTATTCCAATTGGTTATTGTTTGGAACCAGCTGTTGTTCTTGCGTCAGGTGCTTTACAACGGCTTGAGAATAAGAGGTGAAATAGAACGTCCTCTGCAGGTGATATTCGTCCAGATGATCTCCGATTGGTTTTCGACTTTTACCGTTGGCTTTCTTTTTGCACTGTGGGCTGAGAAGTACGTTGGAGAAGACGATAGAGAGTCAGAGGAGGGTCACGTTTGGTCACTGCGCTGGACTGATGATACATGCTTTTATGTATTGCTATATTGATGTTAATCCGATGATATTGAATGCTGTATATATTTCTTAATGTTCTTGGAATAGTAAGAACTTAAATATCTTAGCTGTTTTATATCTTCTTGTGCACTGTTTGCACGCTACCGTTTTGGGGCGAAGACACCACAACCCAAATGTCAAAAATGGACTGATGAGAAATTTCCATAGTCATTCTGAAATTTAAGGACAATCTATCAGTTCCTCAAACTTCCGCAATAATTTTTTGTTCTGCGCCCTACAAATGAATCAGGCTATAATACATTTGTAATGTTCTTGTGATATACGGTGATATAATAACTTAAAAGTCTAGTTGAAATTTGAAATCAACAGTTGTAAAAAAAGGGAATTATCTACAAAAATTCAAAAGAATCTTACGAATTAATGAAATAGTATGCAAGAAAATACAAGCACGTAAACATATTACGCTGAACAGATAATGATATTATTCCCTAAATAGCCCTAAAGAAAATATAGGACCTAACCTTTTCAGTTTTACTCAAAGTACCAAAACGCATTCGCTAGATTGGGTTTACAGTCAACGTAGAAAGTAAGACTTTGAACTGCTGAACTTCCTGGTAGGAGAAATTGTTTATAAAAATACACCCATAGCCTTGCAATGGGAACATAGTACTGTTAAGATATGATGGGTTATCCGGAAAGTACTGCGCGTTTTTTAAGCTAAATACCAACGAAGCAGTACAAAAACATAAGAAAATTGTATTGAATTACAAAAGCCCTATTTTGTTCTATGACTTTTTCTCATCTTTCTGGCAGCTGGAAGATTCCTTTGAAAAAATCATTAGGCTTATTTGTAAAGACGTTATCGATGTGCTGTTTGACAGTCTCCAAAGAATTGAACTCCAGTCCGTTTAAAGAATTTTGAAGTGACCTGAAGAGGTGGAAAAATGAGGGTGCAAGGTCTGGTGAATATGGGTGGGGGGGTGGCACAAAACATCCCAGCCATACTCAATAAGTATTTGTCTGACATTCTGCAAAATGTGGGGCCGAGCATTGTCAGGCTAGAAGACAGCACCTCGACGATTGGTCAGTTCTAGCCTCTTTGCTTCGATTTCTGCTTTTAATACTTCCATTTGAGAACTGTATTTTTCCGAATTTACTGTCTGATTTTGTGGCAACAATTTAAAATGAACAATTCCTCTGTAGTCTCACCATACAGAAAGCATTACTTTTATGGCATGCAGTCCAAATCTCGATGATAAGCGGGCATCATCTTCGAGGCTGAAATTTCCACTCTTAAATTTAACAAACCATCTTCGAACTGTGGCCTCAGAAACAGCACTATATCAACATACAGCACACATTTTACGAACAGTCTTGACTAACACTTTTTCTTTTCTTAAAATAAAAGTGCATAATATGACGAAAATGAACTTTCTGGTTCTCCACACTTAGCACTACAGTGAAACAAAAAATTATGCCACAACGCATGCTATAATTATGCAGTGTAAGCAGAAAAGACAGAATTTAAACATCTGCTTCAATCAAGGCCACTCCTTATCAGCTGTAGCAAAAAAAGGATAACGAAGTTAGCTTCGATTTGAAAACGCACAGAACTTTTCGGAGGACCCGGTATTTTTGACAATCTTCGACACTAAGATAGTTGAATGTGAGTACCTAGTTTGCGAAAATGACACACTGTGCATCGCCAATAGCACGTCGTGTTACTCCAGTTTACCGTTAATCCAGTTAACGTTAATCCAGTTTAACGTTAACTAGCTACCTTCCTCCAGTGTCAGTAAAACCTTTCTGATACGAGTCGCTCAGAAGCCAATGCGGTTAAATCCAGAAAAGAAACATTGATTGGTTTTTGAAATTTTTGATTTATTAATTTGGTTAGAAAAGTACAATATATAAAGTCTTTTTTCAAAAGGGAGGGTCTGCAACAAAACAATATATGTACAGGATGTGTAATTTATGTAAAAATAGATTGTTCGATGTTGTTCTGCGTTTCATCAGTTCATGTTGAAATGTATGGAAGCGTTCGCAAATGCAACTTCAGATGTGGGAAACGGAAGTCACGTGACGGCTTTTTTCTAGTTTACACTTTTTTCAAAGAATTTTTTACGAACGCGGCCTCAATGTTATCAACAAATATCAAAACAAGAGAAATTTAGTTTTAACTATTGCAAAGTTTATATAAAAAAATATTGAAAAAAATGGACTTATTCACCGTATGACTTTTGAAAATATTATACTACATATTCATAATGTTATTAAACATGCTGACTGTATAAATATTATTAAACATACTGACTATATAAATATTATTCAACATACTGACCAAGAAAAAACAAGTAAATCATCTAATCCCTTACAAAAATGAAAAAATATCAAAAAATGGACATGGAAAACCACATTGACTTCTGATCAACTCATATGTGTATGCCCATTAACATTGTTTGACATTGTTTGCCAGATTACCGCTAAATGGATGAAACTCTTACTTGTAGTGATGACCATAATGAGTGCTGTCCAATTGACCGCGCATTGGAGAAAAGCAACAAAAATAATTTGATAAACCAATGCTGTCAAATTTGGTATTAGACTCAATACGAGCACTCCATGAGGAACATAAAACACCAATAAAATTGATAAATGACTACTAGTTCTCTACATACTACTTATTTTACGCATCAAAATATCCATAAAAATAAAAATAAATGAAAAATAGTCACAAAAAACTTGCTAAACTAAGCCGTACGAATGCCAAAGAGCAACTGACGCCCAGTTGTAAAAACAACGGATTTCGGCAATGCTTTAATTCACCTAAGTTGGCGTGGTGTGGAAATTTGGAAAGGGTGGGCTGCCAGCTCAGGTGTTGACCTCGTCATTTGACCGTGGTTCAAAATTACGAGGCATTGTACTTGGTATTGGTATTTTTAATTAACGACACACTGGAGCAAGACAGCGGGCTATCTTTGACGATCCGGAATCCACACTGGAAGAGAATCCGAGGACAATACCACGTAATTTAGAACCACTAGATAGTAAGGTAAGACAAGGTAAGTTTATTTAACGTATTACCAGAGAGACACAACGGGCTATCTTTGACTATCCAGAATCAACACTGGAAGAGGATCCGAGGACAATACCACGTAATTTAGAACTAGTTAGTAAGGTAAGTTTAATTAACGTCGTACCAGAGAAACACAACGGGCTATCTTTGACGATCCCGAATCAACTCTGGAAGAGGATCCGAGGACAATACCACGTAATTTAGAACCACTAGATAGTAAGGTAAGGTAAGGTAAGTTTAATTAACGTCATACCAGAGAAACACAACGGGCTATTGACGACGGTCCGGGATCAATCCCCCTAAGGGAAAGATCCAAAGACAACAACACGTAATTTTGAACCACGGTCAGATGACAAGGCAACACCTGAGCTTGCTCCCTACTCTTCAAACTTCCACACCAACCCAACGTGAGGACTTTCGGCCACAACAGATTTAAGATTCACCAACCATCTTTACACCATACGCATACAAATATCAATGCACTGACCCGTATTTGAACCCGCTTGGTCGGTGAACCACGAGATGATGAGATAACGAGGCAACACCTAAAATGGCACCCCACTCTCCAAACTTCCACACCATGCCAACGTGAAGACATTTGAGGCCACGACAGATTTAACCCTTTATAATCTTTGGTTGTCTTCGATACCAGTCTTTGGTTGGATTCGAACTCACAACCCACCGGTTGCTAGTCCGTTTCTCTTCCAAGCGGGCCCTTTTATTGTACTTATAGCTTTTCCTTGAGGATTGATCCCGAATCGTCGCCAATAGCCCGTAATGTTTTTACAAGTCGACGTAAATTATCCAACCAACTACGAATGCTAAGACCAGATCGTGGTATTTGTAAGCTTTGTCTAGCGTTTCGATAACACTATTCAGTAGAACTTTAGTACTTAGCTTTACTACATCTTCATTTCTGTGACAAGTTCCGAAATATTTTCAATTGATATCTTTTTCTTGCGGTATAGGTCTCGATCCAATTAGCCCCAGGTCAGCTCAGAGAGAGAATATGAGTATCATAACAAATCTCGTAGTTTTCTACCGGCTGTGCACATTAGAAAAATCATTGAATAGATATTCTCAAAGTGGAAATACATGTTTCTAGATATGCGTGTGTATGCCTCCATAGATTGCTAGATTATGCCTCTACCATGCTACATCTTTTCTTTTAAGATATCTTTTGCTTTAAAGATACCGGAGCAAGACGAATCGATCCGTTCACCTTGATATAAGACTCAGATCTTGAATTTCTTGTTGTAGTTTGCTGTTATCAGAGTCATTTGCTACCCACGTGAAAGCCAACCTATTTGAGAGTCCTTAATTTTTTTCCCATTTTATGTTCGGGTCGCGGTAGCCCAGTTGCAAGTAAAACAGATTAGCAACCGGAGGATTAGGAGTTCGAAACTCGGTCCATCCAAGGACCCTTATGTATACGGGATCTGGTATACTTTAAATCTCTCGTGTCTTCGTTGCCTCAGTTTGACGTGGTGTAAAAGTTTGGAGAGTGGGGTGCAAGCTCAGGTACTATTCTCGATATCTAACCGAGGATCAGAGTTATGAGGCTTTGTCTTTACGTTCTTTCCCTTCGGGATTGATCGTGGACCATCCCCTTCTGTTTCTTCAGGTTTCGTCCATGAACTACAAAATTTAACCTAACCACTTTTATGAGTATACTAGCAGAAATACCCGGCTTTGCTCGGGTTGAATTAATAATACGTTGATTTAAAGGTCACCATAATTACTTTTTATAAACAAATGTTAAAATCATTTAAATGTACGGAAAAAAATTTTAATATCCATTTTTAACTTCTCCATCGCTTCTTCAATTTACTTCTGATGCAAATACGCATATATGTTGTATCCATCATATAATCCATTTCATATTCGTCGCACTTCTGCTGAAAGTTTTGTTTTCTAAAGTGACTACTACAGAAGTTGATTTTGAGTTTTCGAGTGACTACGAATATTCCCGTGCATTCATTTTCAGTACAAATGGCGAATTTTGGCGGATAGTCTTGCATTTAATTTTCCTATGAATGTTTTACTTGTGCCATTAGTGCACCTAGCATGCGTATTTTCGAATTTCATCATCAATATGATAGGATGGTAAATTAAATTGTTACTACATTCGTGACAAATTTAGTTTGAAGCAGACGCAATTGTTCTTGAAAATTACAATCAGCGGCAGATGGAATAACGGAACTTCTTTTAGATATGTAAAGCAAATTTGGCGTTTGTCTGTTCTCTATACAAATCTACACCGTTTGGCCAAACCACACATTTGGTACACTTATATTTTAGAACCATGTGAGTATAATATGCCATATATTAACCTGCTTTCTATTTGTCCCCTAGGGGGCTAAAATGTACAGCATTCGTGACTTATTTAGTTTGAAGCAAACGCACTTATTCCTGAAAATTCCATTAAGCGGCATGTGGGAAAACGGAGCTTGTGATAGAAATACATGTCATCAGTGTAGACAAATTAAACTCAATAGACAACAATTTTTTAATGAACATTAGGTTGATTTTATAGCGCTTTTACAAAACAAAAAGCGCTGCATTCAACGAATGATTCACATGTATCTAAGTTGGGCAAGAACAGCTTTAATATGTAGAGTAAGGAACAAAATTACCAACTGTGATATCATTCCAATATCAACAAAGTCTTGTAAAAAATTCCCTTTTTTTTAACAGACATACAGTTTTAAATTGAACCCTTATGGTTCTTTTTTTAAATTCCCAAAAATTCGGTTTCTAAATGGAAAGCATGTACCTATTTAGATTGATAGATGTAGTTACTTGACTATGAAGTACAGCTTTCAATAACACCCAAATTAAACACCAAAGACTAATAAAATGTAATTGATTTCAATCGTCTTTCTATGAAAAGCTATGTCAAAATTTGGAAATATATTTGAACTACAACGTATGACTACCCGTTTCAATTTAACGTTACCCATCTAATTTTTAAGTTTACTTATTATTTTTAAATAAAAAATTGCACGCTTTAAAAATATTTTATCTGTATATTTTATTTATCTAATGATACAACAATCTACACACCATTATGTATTAAACCAGATAATTAGAGAAAGTGGTCGAAGTAAACATATACCACCAATCAATTATCCATATCTAGTGAAATTTGACAGGAAAAAATTATCTAACTACTGAATAATATTTCTGCAATAGGTAATATTCCGGAACACATAAATGCAAACAGAAATAAAATTTCAATCCTTGAAAAAATGCAGAATTCTGAAAAAAAAAAATAACGTGTTAAATTTCGAATAAATAGGAACCTGAATAGATTCGGAAATAGAACAATTCGACAAAAGACTTGAACAATATTGATAAAGACAATAATGATTTATTAGCAAAAATAACACATATTTATAAATTCGAATTCTCAAATAGAACCGCAACATCTCGCTGTCAACTAAAATACCCAAACACAGAATTCTAAATCAAATTAAAAGCTTAAACATAAATTCTGACGTTGCTAGATACCGAATAGCAAAATTACCCTTTTATAATCAATGAGTTTTTCTTTTGGACTCTCGTGTTCCATTACAAGATGTTTTATTTATTTTTTTTATTTCCAATTTCAAGGCTGGGTACAGATTGCAAAGACAAATACAATACATAATACAAAGTGTACCATTACCATTACAAAACGTAAGTTACCTAAAATTACATGTATTAAATATTCTCTTTCTTCATCAATCAAATATTAAAACATTATTTACATCATGGGAAGTAATAGAAAGTCATTTCAAGCATAAATTTTAAATTTTAATTTGTTCAAAAAAAAAGTTTTTCGATCAACACTGGTGAAGCAATCTGAGCTGCGTACAGCAATCGTTTTATATTCAATGTTATTTCTATGGCGATTTATAATTGCTTTTGGCTTAGGCCTTAGGTCAATTTTAGGCCTTTTAGGAGTCGAATTTTTTCAAAATCCTTTTTTAGATCACCTCTACAGCGTCAGAAGAACCGCCCTGCAAAATGTCAGCTTCCTAGTACTCACGGCCGTATTCACAAGTCCGAGTTAACTCGTGGATCAGCGATAATCCTCGAGTTATCGAAAAAACCGTATTCACAATGCCTGATCCGTGGTTTAAACTGCCATTTCGGTGTTACATTTTGATCCTCCGAAATCGGCTAGTTCACTCGCGAGTTACATTTAACGCATGCACAGTTCTATCTTTTTGCGATGGAGCGAAACAAAATGGATGACACAGTTCATTCTATGCTCAATTACAGTATTCTTGCGACGACTGGTCTGTGACTACTATTACGGAGCACCTGCTACATTGCAGCTCCATCTCCTCATAATAATATTGCTTAAATGGAAAAATTTTAAACATAATTTTATTGAAATTCAAAAGAAAAATGAAAATAAAGGTAGCTGCGTAAACGTAAACAAGCAGCTTGGCGATAAGATAGATGGCGGCACATCCGTCCGCTAAAAGTGAAATGTAGAATATGACCATGGCAGATCCAAATTCGTCGCAGAACAAAAATTATTCTGTTGATTTATTACAAATGAAAGAAAATTGTTACTTTTTACAAGTTACTTTTCACACATCCATACTGTTAAGTACAAAAGTAATCGAATTACATTCATTTGTCAAGACATTGTGTACAATTCTTTCTTGTAAAATTTAGGTTTCCATAAAAATACAATTTAAAATTAAATACCTTTGCATTTCTTTTCCCATACCCAAATTAAAATGCCGCATGCGTTCTATTGAATCCCAATTTGGAATTGATTCTACGGCGAAGTGCGTGCTTGATCAGTATGAATGCAGATTCGGGCGTCGTAACAAATGTAAACAATATCACGTAATCGTGAGGAAACGGTAGTAGCCGATCACAGCGAGTGTCTCATTTTAATCCCCAGATCACTTAACACGCCGTTTGAGAATACCGTTCTTGATAATCCTCGAGTTAACTCTTAACCGCGGATCAACTGATCTTCGAGTTAACTCGAGACTTGTGAATATGGCTGTTAGTCTCCGGAACTCATGCGGGACAGGCTGTAGCTAGCAAAACTGAAAAATGTATATAAACTTCTCCGCGATTCAAGGGACTGCGTTCTCCAATCAAGGCGTTCTCCAATCTGGGTTCTCCAATCCCCGATGGATGGCTCTACAGATATACTACTATAATCAAAACGCATCCGGAATGCTTCCTTTAAAATAGTGCATATATAGTAGATATCGTCAGCAAATTTTTATCAAACATTTTTACGACTTATACAAACATGTGGCAACAATCAGGGATGCATTTAATTTTATCGTTTGAAAATAAATTTGTTTTTAATAAGAGAATAATTTTTACTTCGTAGATTTTCCAAAATGACGAATGTAATTGATCAAAGAACATGCATTAAATTTTGTTTCCGAAATGGAATTTCTGCTAGAAGCACATTTGAAATGTTGCAAAAAGCATTTACAGACGTCTGTTTATCAAAAACAACAGTATTTTATTGGTATAAAAAGTTGAAAGAATGTAGAAAATCCGTCGTAGATGATTCGCGATCTGTCAAACCATATTCTACTACTGTCAATCAGGTCAAAGAATTGGTGCTTAGTGATCGTCGTTTAACAATTATTGAAAAAGTTTTGATATCATTCGTCGAAATTACCTGAACTGTGGTAAGATAACTCATGGATTTTTCGTCACTATAATTCGCCTTCTCACAGTGCCATTATTCTTCGTGATTTTTTGACGAAGCATTCCACAAATATGTCTCCACAAACTCTTTATTCACCTGATATGGCACCATGTGACTTTTTCTTAATTCCATGGGTGAAACTCCCTTTACGTGGTCACCGTTTTGAGTCCATTGATGCAACAAAAGAAAATTAGATACGAACCCTGAAGGGGTTTCACAAAAACGACTTTAAGGCATGTTTTGAGGATTGGAAAAAACTTTGGCAGAAGTGCCTTGAAGTCGGATGAGATTACTTTGAAGGAGATGTAATAAATTTTGACTAACAAACTGATACCTTTCATTTTATGACAGCATACCGGGTACTTTTTGATCACTGTAGTATGGCACCTCGCTGAAATATTAAGTTTCAAATGTTGATATTAGGCTTAAAACTATAAAAATAGGTTTTGATAGAAAAATAGGTAATTCCAATATTCTTCAACCATCGAAGATTGCTCTATGGATAGATGCGTTTGAACTCCTAGAGAGTTAAGTAGCTAAATCCCCTAATCGTAAACCACCAAAGATTGGTCTACGGATGTTTGCTGTTGAGCTCCTAAAGAGTTAAGCGGCTGATTCCAATATTCGTCTACCATCGAAGATTGCTCTACGGATACATGCGTTTGAACTCCTAGAGAGTTAAGTAGCTAAATCCCCTAATCGTAAACCACCAAAGATTGGTCTACGGATGTTTGCTGTTGAGCTCCTAAAGAGTTAAGCGGCTGATTCCAATATTCGTCTACCATCGAAGATTGCTCTACGGATACATGCGTTTGAACTCCTAGAGAGTTAAGTTGCTGCTTCCCCTATTCGTCAACCACCGAAGATTGATCTACAGATGTAAGCGGTTGAGCTTCTACAGAGTTAAGTGGCTAAATCCCCTAATCGTCAACCACCAAAAGATTGATCTACGGATGAACAAAACTGACCATATCTTGATGGACGAGGTATATTATCATAAGAAAAAGACTTACCAAATATTGATCTCATATTCAAAAATTTCGGAAATATCCTGATGACACAATACACTGTAGACAAAAGTATTTGGAAACTGCATAAATTGGCAACAAGTCGTCTTCTCAGATTAGTCCCACTACAATCTGGACTATAACGATGGACGCGTACTCGTCAGACGTTACAGAGGTGGACGTCTTCTCCCGAAGTGTTTGATTCAGCGTCATACTGGACCAGCGCCTGGCGTTATGGTCTGGAGCGGTATTGGATATCATGGGTGATCGCACCTACTCTAAATTATGGGAACCCTTAACAGTGGGCGCTACATCAAGAGAGTTGTAGAGCCCGATGTCCTACCCCCTGTGCAACGCACTCCCGAAGCTGTATTTCAGCAAGACAATTTGGAATGTACAAGCCTTCTTCAGCTCACGTCAGGTCCCGCTTCTTCCATGGCCTGCACGTTCCTCGGATATGTCACCCATTAAGCATATCTGGTCACCCATTAAGCATTGCTCGGCGACTCGCTCGTCGGGCAGAGAGTACGGCTGAACTTTGGCATCAGATAGAAGCCATCTGGAATGCCATTTCACAGCATGACACTCAGAATTTGTATGATTCGATACAACGACGTGTACATGCTCTAATCGCTTGCTCGTGGCGACTGCACAAGAAATTGATTTTTATTTTATTGCTCTCTAGATTTGATCGTTTATTTAAACAACTATACATAATACGTGGAGTAAATTTCTGCTGTGATGATTCTTTCATAGAGTTGCAATTTTCACAAACAGTAATGTAATTTCAATATCCGAATTTTTGTAATTGTTACCTTCACATAAAACATTCATAAAAAGGAAATTTTGCATAGTAAAGATGAAGGGAAGTTTCAGAATTCAATAGTTTTTATAGTACATTCGAAATTTATAAGGTAATCTAACATTTGGCAAAAAATTATAGAATCCTGTTTACTATAAACGTTTTATTAATTCATTTTCATAATTATTTTTTATGTACAGGTATCAATCTGTAAAAATTTACTGTAGTAATATTTTTTTCATGTTAGGTTGGATCTTGCCTAAAATTTTCAGCATCAAATAATATTTTGAAAGTCATTGTTCGTTTATTTTTTATTCTTTGTTTATATAGGGAAAAAACATCGCTTCTTAAAATGTAAAATAATTTTTTCTGAAAAAATACGTAATGCAAACATTTGTTTGTAGTAGTATTTATTTTATTTTTGACATCTTTTGAAGGCTGATATTATTATTCATAAGCTGGATAATTACACAGACTTTTATAACTTGGCTATAATTTAGGTTTTCCTTTTGTTATTCCGATATTATCGCATAGATGGCAGCACAGTCAATGCAGATTTTTACCCAGAGGATTATTTTAATTTCACGTTATTTAAAAAACAGTGGACTAAATTTCTATCTTTTAAAAATCTAAAAATTTCATCACACTTTTGCACAAAAAAATATTGCATCTGTTCGAACAAAAACATCAGTTTGCTTTTTATGATTGATTTAATCTTGGGATGATAATTCACAGTGATTTTAAAAAGGGTCACCAATGTTCAGCTGCGGGTAAAAAGGGTAATAGGTTATTGGGGTATATTTAAAAGACTGTAACTTCAAGGGATAAGAATATAATATTGCCGTTATATAAGGGCATATTAAGACCACATAATACTGTACAAGTCTGGGCTCCATATATGAGAAAGGATATAGAAATAATTGAAAGGGTTCAGCACAGAGCTATAAAAATATAAAGGGGATAGCAAAATCTAGACTATATGATGAACGTTTAAGTATGCTAAAAATGTATACACTGGAAAGAAGAAGAAGAAGGGGGGATTTGATTCAGCTTTTCAAGTTGGTAAAACAAGGGGACACAGAGGGCTTAAATTTCAATAGGGGTAACAGAACAAAGGGCCATGGGTATAAATTGAATGAGACTCATTTTAAACGGGATTTAAGGAAAAACTACTACTTTAATAGGGTAATAGACAAATGGAACGCATTGCCAGAAAATATAGTTAATTCAAAGGGAGTGTACGAATTTAAGATACAATTGGATAGTCAGTGGGAATTGGGGAATTCATAAACAAAGGACTAGCCTTGTTGGGCTTGAGCCTGTAGCTGGTCGTCAATATTTGTATTTGTATATATTTGTTTGATTTCTTGAACAGTTGTGAAAGATCCTTGCATTATAAAAAAGGCTTTTGGCCAATCTTGTATGAATATACAAAATAATTATAAAAATTGTTTTATCAAAAAACCTTAATACACTTACTGAATAACAATAATGAAATGAAAATCGATGTTAGATCTCTGAGCGTAACCTAATTTCTTAGAAGTGCACAACACACTTAAAGACTAAATAGTCAGACCTATTGGGTGAAACAATCTACATGGGATCCTTTCAATCGTTATAAAGATTCTGTTGCTCTTTTCCTTGGAAGAGAATCTTTTGAAACGATTCTTAACGTCTTTTCCTTCAAACAGAATTCATTGGAAACATTCCACTTCTCCTATAGGCTCCTGGATGGTCTGTATGGTGTCAGATATAAGTTGATGGGATAAAAAAAAATATGAATACTTAACCAGTGCCACCCTAACCACAGGGTTAAATGGGTTATAGCCCGAGGCGCCAACCTTTTGGTGGGCTTATTTTACTTGCTCTCAAATCTATTTGACGGCTGAAGACCAGCGCGTGGTTGCCAGCTACCTTGCAATTAGATATACACTCATTAGGTATGTGAAATCGATGTTTTATAGAAAACATCGATGTATTGGAGCCGATGTTTTATTAACATCGATGTTCATACGTGTCGATGTTTTTACGCTGTCGATGTTTTATTTTTAAATGGAAAAAGTACCACTATAAAATTAAAAAATAACCAAGTAGCATAATTTTCATAATCAGCAAATTGAACATACTTTTAGACCTAAGTGGCCAAGGGTGAAAGGTCTGAAAAGTAGGGTTGTAACATTGATGTCGATGTTTCCAAAACATCGATGGTAAATAAATTAATGTTTTATAAAACATTGATGTATTTACCATCGATTTATTGGAGCTTATGTTTATTTAACATCGATGTTTTAACAGTGTCGATGATACCCCAATAAGTTGACAAATAATTAATAACAAGTAAGAATAATTATTTTACAGCTACCTAATTATACTTAGGACCTATGTCAAATTGTTGTAAATATTATATTCTTTTATATTATTATATTGGAAAATAAAATATTTGTTAGTTTTCCTTATTTATTCATAACAAATAAGAATAATCTACTAAACAACTAACAACTAAGTTTTCACAGTTAAAATATTCTTAGTTATCAATTAATAAACTTAGCAAATGACAAATTAAAAATCCCCTTCCCCCCGTCCGAACAATAATGTTTGAGGATTACTAAACCAGTATTAAGAAGTAGGGGGATGGAGTTTAAATACTCTAATGTTTCAAAACATCGATGTCCAAAATTTACTAAACATGTTTTATAAAACACATAGATGTAATTACCATTGATGCAATGGAGGCGATATTTTTTTAACATCGATGTTTTATTTTTAAATAAAAAAATTGCCAGTATAAAAATTAAAAAAAAAACAAGTAGCATAATTTTTATAACCAGTAAATTTAACATACTTAGAGACCAAAGTGGCCAAGTGTGAAGGGTCTGAAAAATAGGGATGCAACATCGATGTCGATGTTTTCAAAACATCAATGTCTAATAAAAACATTGCCATCGATTTATTGGAACGGATGTTTGTTTAACATCAATGTTTTATTTTTGAATGAAAAAAAGCACCATAGTAAAAACTAAGAAAAATAGCCGTGCAACTAAGTATTTGTCAGTGTTTTTCAACGGATGTTTGTTTAACATCGATGTTTTATTTTTTAATGAAAAAAAGCACCATAATAAAAACTAAGAAAAATAGCCGTGCAACTAAGTCAGTGTTGTTCAAGTGTTGTCAAGAGTTTTTTTCTTAACAGGTGAGATAGTTAGTGAAAAAAGAAGTCAGCTTAAAGTGGAGAAAGTTAACAAACATTCTTTTACAAACTGTAAATAACAAATATTGGGGCGTATAATAATTACAGGCCCAATATTTTTTATTTACAGTAAACAAAAAATAGGTTTGTTGCTTTTACCCCCGTAGGATGATAAATAATTAATAATAAATAAATAACAATAACACTGCTCTACCAAAACCTATATTTTTTCGAGTCTTGACACCATTCTAGCTTATTCGTACATAAAATGACCTCTTGAATTCCAATATGACCCCCGTTTTCCCACATGACGTACATTTTTCTGGGGACGCACCCCCCTATGTTTATCACTTTTCGATATAATTTTATGGACATAAATTTGATTTGGAGTGGGGTAAAGGATTATTTAAACCATTCAATTCCTTCTGAGGGGCAAGAGAGGTGAAAAGCTCTAAAACATGAACATTTGTAGCAAGGAGGGAGATTTGGGGTGATTTGTCCCCTTAAATTGTAAAAAAAAATCATAAAAAATAATCGTTTTTTCTGGGTTTTTTTCGCAATTTTTTCATTTATTTTCTACATATTCCAGCTTCCAGCCCCTCTTTTTCCTCCATTAACACCCCCAACTAATGAAAACATGTACCAACAATTTGGGCTAAAAGAGGATGAGGCGGAGAGGTGCCGAATCCCTCGCAAGAAAGTTTGTAAGATTCACTGTACGACGGTGACGCTCTCAATAACTCGCGCGCTTCGTGGTTTGAGCAGGAATTTTCATGAGCTTTGACAATTTTAAACTTCCATTGTTTTTATCACTATAGTTGTGAACTGATATCTTTAACTTCCCTCATTACATCTTTCGCGATCGTGGAGTCAACATTTCGGTATTCTAGGCGGGGATTCTGTGTTTTCAAGCTGTTTGAATTGTGTAAAACGGTCCATATTTTTTGCTTCGGCTTTTTCAAATTGAATTATGGTGCGTGACTGTAAGTTGTGATTAATACGGAGCGTTAATTTACTGTTTAATTATGCCACCCGAGTGTAAAATCATCCCGATAGCTTCTGCTATGTTTCGGCATTGAGTCGTTACGTGTGTGGTGGTGGACAAAACGTACTACACTACTCGGGAAATCTCGTGCAAATCTCGTGAAATCTCGTCCAAAGGAAAAACTTTTTTAATATGTTCATTATATATTTAGTCATTAAGATAAGTAGATCAGTACTTCCATACTTTCTTCCACCTACATTCTTGATTGAGGTAAATAACGAACTTAATTGCTTTTCTGATTTTATTTATGACTAGCCACTGTGTGGCCGGCACGTTGTTTACACTTCTTTTCGTGGGGTTCAGGTGTGACTGTCGATGGTTTGGCGTGGTAGGGATCCTGTATAAAGGAATCCTTGCACGCAGTCCACGGTGCAGCAGACGTCGCCGAATTGACGAAGCCGACATTAGTACACCTGTAGCAGTGCACCAAACTGCTGCCAACTGCCTGGAGGAAGCTGTACGGTCATTCACCGCCCACACAATCATGAATTTCTATATTGTTATCAGATTTTGAAACTACTTATATGGTATTTAAACATTACTAGCAATGTTGTGTGTTTTGGTTTTGTTTGAAATCTCATTTACCACACTTCCATAATTTACTTTGATTACATAATTTAAAATTCGTTTTATTCCTTCTCAAAAATGTTTTTTAAAATAGTCTATATTTTAATTTTTCCTAAAAATTTGACATCAGTCAAAAATGTTACTAGTGCGCAGTTTGATATAGACAATAAATTGGTATTGACAGTAGAAAAAAAATTCGATGAACTTTATATAGAATTTTAGAAATTTTTTGTTTTTTTGATAAAAAGTTTTTAACTGAGATTTTTGGTTTAAAATAACAAACCAGATGCTCTCGCGTTTTACATATTGGGATAACCTTAAAATGCATTTTATTATAATTTTACGTACAGTAAACTTGTATTACCGTCAAAAACACTACCACTTCTTCTGTTTAGCTTGACAGCACAAGCACAAATGCGTCACAGAATAGATACAAAATAGATTAATGCTTATTATTACATAAAATTTCATTTAACTACGAATAAATCAAATCGTAGCAGTTCTAGCAATAAAAATATGCAAACGTTCTAATTAATTCCATAAAACTAACTGTGCTGAATACTACCAAAGTTTTGTTAAATATTTCCGGTTTCCTATGCAATTTAATGAACGTGATCATTTTAAATAGCTATCCCTTTGTATATGAAATTTTGAGTTTCAATTTTCTTTGTGTTTTTCCAACATATTTAAATGAAGATACATATTATCAATTAATATAAGCGATACACTAGTTAATTCCATAAAATTTTATTGGGTTTCTTCAAATTGACAATCAGAAAGATAATTTAAATGTTTCAAAAGTGTTTCATGGTTACAAACCTATTGATATAACTTCTTTGTTTTGCTAATAAATATATTCAAATATTATAATTACTCATCGCACAATAGTATTTTATTTAGATATTTATTGCATTCATTTGATTTGTTAAAACAAATTCGCATGTTTTAACTTATAAATTATATTTGACTTGATATTGCGTTTACTGAAATCTATCTTTGCCCATCACATAAAAATAATACATTTAAATACTTTCTAAGATACATTCTTATGAACTTTGGCATCCTTAACGTTAATCAGTTCGTTAAAAGATCGACTAGCTCTCTTAAAACATTTTTTATGAGCGAAAATGTTTTTATAGTTTAAATATTTTATTCTGAATTTATACGCTTAAAGACTTAGACATCGCTCTCATTAATTAGTTTGTTCAGAGAAGATCAATTAAATCTTTTAAAATAATTTATAAACAAAAAGTATTATCAGATTAACCGAACCCTAGATTACGCAAAAATAATAAGAAATTTAAATACTTTTTATTAAGAATCGGTTCTCATGAACTTTGGCATCTTTCATGATAATCACTTCATTAAAAGATATCTCTTTAAACAATTTACTAACGAAAATGCTTTTATAATTTAAATACTTTCTACTAAATTTATGCGCGGAAGGACTTTGACTTCACTCGCATTAATTAGTTCGTTTAGAAGATCAACTAGGTTTTTAAATAATTTATAAACAAAAATGTTTATCAGATTCATCAAAACCATAGATCACGCAGAAATAATAAGAATTTTAAATACTTTCTTATAAGAATCGATTCTCATGAACTTTGGCATCTTTCACGATAATTACTTCGTTAAAAGATCTCTCTTTAAATAATTTATTAACGAAAATGGTTTCATATTTTAAATAATTCATACTAAATTTACACGCGCAAGGACTTTGACATCACTCGCATTAATTAGTTCGTTTAGAAGATCAACTAGGTTTTTAAATAATTTATAAACAAAAATGTTTATCAGATTCATCAAAACCATAGATCACGCAAAAATAATAAGAACTTTAAATACTTTCTACTAAGAATCGATTCTTATGAACTTTGGCATCTTTCACGATAGTCACTTCGTTAAAAGATCCCTCTTTAAACAATTTATTAACGAAAATGGTTTCATATTTAAAATAATTCCTACTAAATTTATACGCGCAAGGACTTTGACATCGCTCGCATTAATTAGTTCGTTTGAAATATCAACTGGGGCTTTTTAAATAATTTATTAACAGAAGCCTTTATTCCGATTCATCTAAATCCCCATCACATAAAAATAATAAGAAATTTAAATACTCTCTACTGAATCCTATACGCAAGGACTTTAATATCGTTAGTTTTTTTAAAAGATCGAACAGGTCTTTTAAAGCAATTTATTAACATAAAAGTTTAATGAAACCTATTATATCGCATAACCCTCAAAACAAGGAATTTAATTTTTTTCTACTGAGAGAGAAGAACAATGTATAGAAATCTAAACTGCTGATTGAATAAAAATGCATTTTATTGTAACACAATAGGAACTTCAAACAAATTTAGATATGTATAGTCAAAATCAAATAGGCTCCGATTACGAAGTACAAAGTAATAAAAGTGAGTGAAACGGCAGTATACTAAAAAACTATACAAAATACAATATCTGGTGCTAGAACATGCCATGCTTCATCAAATGCAATATAAATTTCAATTTGAATTTTTTGATTAGATCAAAGCAAAATTGCAACAACTTGAAGTATCTATACAAGATTTTATGAATTGAATAATCTTATAATTTATGTGAAGCTTGACTAGCTGATACCCATCCTTCAGTACATAACGTGATACTTTATATATTGCTGTGCTTTATTTTCACGCATGAGGTATGATTGGTGCAGCACCGGTTACAATATGTAAATAATAAATTAGTTTATATATATATAGAAACTTTATACATAAAAATAACACCTTTGTTGTGAAGTATACAGGTTATATTACAAATGATATGAAGAATGACAAGTTTCCTTTAAAACCCATTGTTTCTTGGATGAGATTGTGGTCTTCCAATTACGAAAAATAATACAGTATTCAACCCTCCAAAACGACTTCGACGAGATAATTCGTCCATCAAGATCTGACCAATTTCGTTAATGACGAGTTATCTCGTCATCCAGATGATGCCGATTTTTTTTATGATGGCGAAATCAAGACAAACAGTTTTTTCTAACTACGAGATAATTCGTCCATCAAGATGTAGTCAATTTTGCTGACGACGAGATTTCTCGTCGAGTCAATCACCAGGAGGGTTAAAATAAGAAATCGAGTTAAGTATGACAATAACACAATATGAGAATAAATGCAGATAAAACTTTAAACGTTCTTGTTCATTTTGAAAATTAAAAACATTTCTTTAAACTCGTTACTCGTGTAAGATGCATATTTTTTAATAAAAAAAAAGTATTTGGAACCGGTTAAACCTTCGAAGTAAAATCAATCTGAAAATAGGTTAAGAACAATGTTAAACATAAAATTTCAAATACCTAATTCACTTCGAATCTGAAAAGAAAAATAGCTGCCTTAAAATTCATACCTTAATTGTGATGTATGTTTTTGCAATCGTGGAAAATAATATTTAATAAATTTATATAATTATAGAGGCTTAGAGTAAAATAAAAATGAAAATAAATGAAAAGGGATTGAAATCATGAGCTTTTCACTAATCTAATTCATTTTGAAAATAAATTTCTTCTGTTAGTCACTAGTTATTTACTTTTGATGAAAAAATACAAAATTAAATAGGGACAGTCTTTAGAGTTTAAAAAAAATGTTGAAATAAATAACGGGATTCAAAGCATGAGCTTTTCATTGATCTAATTCAATATGAAAATGATGTAAAGCACCTGCTGCCGCTAGTCACAAATTATTTTCTTTTCGTGGAAAATTACACTATATAAAAGATTGGATTGATTATAGTGGTTCTAAATAAAATAAAAATGTAAAACAATGAAGAGAAATCCAAAGCATAAGCTTTTTAATGATGTAATTCATTTTGGAAATGAACTAAAAGATTTGCTGCCGTAAGTCACATGAATTTGTGTTTTGTATTTCGATCTTGTGTAGTTAAAATGTGCGAGAAAAAATGAAACATGTAACAGTATTTACAAGAATAATATATTTCACCGGATATATTTAAAATTCATGCTATAAAGCAAGAAAAAGTGACTTAAATAGAAAAGGAAACATTTTTCAATCTTGTATTATGGGAAAATGACGATCATGTTTACACTCAGTCTTCTCAAATATGAAGAATAGTTATTTTCCGAATTTAAATTGTTGTTTCGTGCCAAGATCCATCGATAAATATTTCCTTAACTTTTTATTTACAGAAAGTACTTTGTTTTTAAATTTCAATCAACATTTGATGTCAAATTTTCGTATAAAAACAAAATTTAGCATCCAACAAACCTATTAGGTATGTACAAGAATAGAAAATGAAACTATATCCAAGTAGATTTGAACTACCTAAAATAAAATATGCATGTAAATAAATCAAATTTAGATCATATAAATATATATTGCATATTGTTTCATATGAATACATCAGATTAGAACCAGAAACTAGAATAATTGGAACTATCAAACAAATCTTTGGATTATAGTTGGACATGAAAGTGTAGTAGATAACTGTCGATAACGTAAAACTAAAATTTTTTGGCATAACAAAAATTAAACAAAAAATTAAAACTGGATTAAAATAGTTCATTTCTTTTAAAATCCCGTCATTTATTAGGGTTACCATACGTCAAAGTTTTTCTAGGGTTGTCCCGATTTGAAAGGCTTATCCAGGCAGATTGTTTATTTTGTCTTGGTCAAAAGAAAAACCCAGAGATCGCATTCTTGTAATGCGTCGGTCATTGCTTTGAGTAATACGAGGAAATTTGTCTATTTTTATACTCTGTCAATGATTCTCTGGAGGTGCTGTGGAATAATTTTTGTCTGCAGAAAATTATAGGTAGATCCAGGAAGAAGGCAGTCGACCTTGGGTAAGTTGATTTCTGAATAGGCGTGAAAGCGCATTAGGAGGTTGCCATACGGAAAAGCATAAATGGGCATCATAGATCGGATATTTCCTCCTCCCAACTCCGCTCAGAACGCTATCAGAATTACAAAACGGGAAATTTGGAACCTTCAAACGCCATGCGACAATTACCGTCCCTGGCGGGTCGAACTATACAGAGACGGGGGTTGAAATTACTTCAAACTTTTGACTACGGCTATAGATATAATAAACACAATTCTTTCTTTGCGCGATTCTTATAATTTTCAAGGTACAAATGCTGTAACGGCCGTAGTCTATAGGTTAAATGAACTATGTTGTTCTAAAATCGATATATCTGCCAAAAATAAATCAAACCGTTTGTAACGTTACGATTAATTGTTTGAAGTGGTTAGTTCTAAAGAACTTGGGTCTTCAAACGTTAAAACATAAAAAGCAAAGAACTTTGGAAAGAAATGTGGTTTCTAACTGTATGGGTCTTTTGTTATACGATAGAAAAGTAAACCAGGACCTACGTTTTTAAGTATTGAAAACCACAGTCAGAGCGCTATTTGATTATGCAACTGCATAAGCGTCCGGGTTTGAGTAAAAAATATGATAAGTTTACTTTAAAATATCCCTGTTTGAAAGTAAACAATATGGTAACCCTGCTTTGAAAAATAATTATGTGGTAAGCATATTGATATGCGTCCTGGTTTGAAAGAAAAATAACGCTACAACAGTATTTTAAAACGCTCCTGTTTGAAAAAATAATAATATGGTAACCCTATTATTAAACTATGCGAAATAAATAAACTAATTTTCATTTTTCACTTGTTTAGAAAACTTATTTTCTTAAGTAAGGAAATTAAACTCTCATGACTAGAAACTCTTATACCTATGATGGTTTTTGAATATCTACTGACTATGTGTAACTAATAAGAATACTCTGGTCAGATAAAATTGAATCTTACATAGTCGTTTTTGTTTTCAAATGCTCATACATAAAATTTGAGGGCTCAGTTCAAAACAGCAATATTTCTATATACAGACTCAAATAAAGATAATTTATTGAAATATGATGTGGAAGAAGAAAACTCATAACATGTTGATTTTTATAAATATACTTAATGTATTATTAGCTTAAGGAATTAAACAGTACTTTTACAGTTTGTAACAAACTTTTTATGCATATTAACAGAAATCATCTATTTAAAATACTTTATTTCATTTTTACCTCACTTTACTTACGAGCGGATATAAAAAAAAAAGTATTTAAATGTAATATACTATTGCGTATATTTAATTTCGAAATAATACGTATCAAATAGCTTATAAGAATAGTTGTTTTTATAAAATTGTAAAGAAAAACGAATACAAATAGAATATTTCCAATATTTGTATGCCATTCAAACATAACAGAACTATTCATTCTGAATTGAACGAGGATTTTCCAAGATTAATAACTGAAAAAATTACAAAAACAGTTTTAATTTTTTAGTACGATATTTTAGTTTAATATAGAAAAATGAAAAGAATATCGCAACTAAATTTGTACGTCGGTGTTTCGAATTAAATCTGGAAATTCAATTTATTTAAATTAACCGCGAATTTTCAGGACATAATAAAATTAAATTAAATACAGTTAAAACGAAACTTTAAACTTCTATTCTGTGATGGTGATTCTCACGATTATTTTCATTAAATCAAAGTAAGAGTTATGAACCGTTTCTTAGAAATGCGTGTATTGGATATATATACAGTGATGATAACACATTTCAATATGAGTCGGATAAAACTTTCAAATTGAGCTGAGCCCCCTTCTGTTTAAACATTCAAAACAAGTCAAGGGGGACATATCTTCGGTATCACTACTAACATCAGCAAAGTTTACAAAACATCGAGGCTTTTTTTTTTCACACGAGAACATATAATTATCTCTCTTGACTAGCAGCAAATTGTAGCACAAAACACACCAACACTTGGGTAGTAAGGTTCAACAGCAAAAACGACACGAATATATTATAGTTTCCCTTCGTAATATTTTACAAATACTCTTCTTTGTGAAGAGTCTGTGGTATCGTGTCTTTTGAATGCACATTTAGAAAACATCTGTCCATCTTTGATTTCAAATTTGTTTCCGTGTTCGCTACTAAAACACAACTTTTCACTTTGTTCTCTTTGGAGTGAAGCTTTAGTAATTCAAAACCTGTAATTAAATACGTATATTTCTTGCTTGTAGTGAATGCTGTAGTGGAATTTAGCTTCTTGTTTACAAGAAAACTTTATCATAAAATATTTCTTGTGTGGAAAAAGCTAACGAAAATTTGTGTGTGCTAATTACCATTGTAAAATTTTGAAAATAAGAAGTAATAAATTTTTTTTTATATGCTTTAGATTGTTATTGCGAAAAATAAAGCCTACAAGTCGATAGACTTAGCACTATAACCATAAAATCTGCATCATGTATGAGTAATATTATTTTGCAAACCTATTTTTAAGAAGTATGAAACATGCGGTGAAGGAAATATGAACATATGAATATGCAAATGGGGAGTTTTTTAAATATATTAAGAAAGGAAAAGTAAGATTTGAAAAAAAATAGTATTTAAAATATTAAAACTAGAAATTATTGGGGCCTTTGAAAACCCCAGCTGCTTGTGTGTTTTCGGAACAACTTATTTTCTTCATACATTTTACTATACATTAAATATCATCTGTCAATATGTAATATTTAACCCTCATTTCGGGGAAGGCTCCATTCATAAAAATATTGGTGAGAACAACCCCTGACACCCTGCTACTTGAAACAGCAAGTGGTTCTGGACACTACGACTTAGCGCCCTTGAATGCCAGCAAAATAGCATTTAATTACAGGTTTTCGTTCAACGACTTGTCTCCAAATCGTAGCATTGCGTTGGTAGATTAGCATTTTCCTCTGGCGCCATCTAGCGACAGAAATATCTTTGGTTTTGGGATTACAACAGCCTTTTGTGTTAGAAAAGTCAAATTTTGGCTTCTGTTTTTGGTCCTTCTATGGGAATTGTCCTTGCTGGTGGACTTTGTTTACCGACAGGAGGCGTTGATGACGGTGATGCGTGGTTGCTGGATGAGGTACCGCATGCCCTGTGGTGGTTTTCCCAATCCTTGTGTTGGCAGAAGGAGCCACAGTATCGAGCAATATTGCAACCGGAACAGGTTTCGTTGGCTTTCCTGCCACAGTTCCAGCAACTCTAAATTTGAATAAATAATGCTGTGAATACCGTAATCTGTATTATAAGAAAGTATTGTGTTATAAAAAAGCAATAATATTATATTAAATAGGATTAGATTAATACACAAATATAATGTAACCAGGATTTCAAAGCATAAGCACAACAAAAAATGTAACTTTAAGACTACAATCAACTTTTAATATAAAATGATATATTGCCTCAGAAGAATACAAATTAACAGCTAAATGTTACAGCAAGGCTTTGGCTGTACTTAGTTTTGAACTCCCAATTCCTGTAGTTGCTAAAGAAAATTTTGAGAGCCAAGAAGAAATAACGCTTGATTTAGAATACAAGAGTTCCATATAAATCAGGCTTCTTGAAGTAATGATAAATTTTTAGAAAAATTATTTAGAGATGTTATATTATTTTTTAGCTTTTTCTAGAAATGCAACATGTGCTAAGAGTTACACAACGCAAAATACAATGTCTCAAAAAGCACAATTTAGTTCTTTTGAAACATGTTTTCAAGATAATAAATCAGGTTTTGAACTACTTTCATTAAGAAATACGCATTAAATATTTCAAAAGGACGTGAACCTGAATGTTTTCATATTTTGCTCATTATGCTTTTTAGGGATAACTGACGTTTGAAGTTCAAGTTGTTTATAAATAAGGTATTAACGATTGTAATTTAACACTTAAATCAAGATTCTGAAAGGTAGCTAACTACCTGAAACAAATCAAACATCTTAAATTCTCGTCAATCAAAATCTCGTCATTGACAAAATTGTCCATCGATCCATCCTGATGGATGAGATATCACGTCATTAACAAAATTAGTCCGTCGATCCATCTCAATAGATGAGATTGTTCATCGTTGACAAAATTGTCCATCGAGATGGACGAGATATCACGTCATTAACAAAATTGATTCATCAATCCATCCTGATGGATGAGAAATCTCATCATTGACAAAATTGTAAATCGTTCCATTCTGATGGATGAGGTACCTCGTCATTGACAAAACTGTTCAACAATCCATCCTGATGGATTATACACCTAGTCATTGACAAAGAGTCTTCATTCATCGTCAAAATTCTTGATTCATCGATACATCAAGATAGACGAGAAACCATGTCATTAACAAAATTGATTCATCACTCCACCCTGATAGATGAGATATCTTGTCATTGACAAAATTAATCCGTCATCCATCTCGATAGACGAGATATCACGTCATTAACAAAATTGTCCATCCATCCATCCTGATAGATGATATATCTCGCCATTGACAAAATTGTTCAACAATCCATCCTGGTGGATAAGATAACTCGTCATTGACAAAATTGACTCATCGATCCATCTAGATAGACGAGATATGACGTCATTAACAAAATTGATTCATCAATCCATCCTGATGGGTGAGATATCTCGTCATTGACAAAATTAATTCGTCATCCATCTCGATAGACGAGATATGACGTCATTAACAAAATTGATTCATCAATGCATCCTGATGGATGAGAAATCTCGACATTGACAAAATGGTTCAACAATTCATCCTCATGGATAAGGTACCTCGTCATTGACAAAATTGATTCATCGATCTATCCTGATAGCAGAGATATCTTGTCATTAACAAAATTAGTCCGTCGATCCATCTCAATAGACGAGATATCACGTCCTTAACAAAATTGATTCATCCTGATGGATAAGAGATCACGTCAGTGACAGAATTGTCCATCGATCCATCCTGATAGATGAGATATCTCGTCGTTGACAAAATGAATTCATCGATCCATTCTGATAGCTGAGAAATCTCGTCATTGATAAAATTAATTCGTCGGTCCATCTCCATAGACGAGATATCTCCTAGAAAACACTTGGAGGACTAAGAAGGCGCTGAGCAATTTATGTCTTACCTCAGTGGACTCGTCTTGGTGATTGATGGCAGCCATAGTTTCCTCTGCGGCTTGCCTTCTGGCGTCGGACAGCATGCGATCCATCTTTGCTCTCTCAGCAGCAAGCAGCTCGCTGGCCTTGCTCTCTGCAGCCGAAACGGCCTTTTGCAGCTCAGCCACAGCCTGCCGCTTCACCTCGTGGACAGCATCTTCGGAAAGGGGTAGGAGGGGAGGCTGGCGTTGACCCACGAGTCCGTCGCTCACTAAAAACGAGAGAGATCCAGCATAAGGCACAGACTAAAATGAAGTGTGTGGTGCTTTCAGGGATGTCCCTAACCTTTTGACTACGGCTATGCTACAGATATAACTGGCGCGATTCCTTCTTAGCTCGATTCTTATAACTTTGAAGGTACAACTGGCTGTTTCGGCCGTAGTCTAATTTCTTCCTTGGCTTGATTCTTATAACTTTTAATGTACAACTGCTGTATTGACCGTAGCCTAATTTCTTTCTTGAAGAGATTCTTATAACTTTCAAGGTGAAACTGTTGTACTGGTCGTAGTCTAAATTCTTTCTTGACGCGATCAAGGTACAACTGCTGTACCGGCCGTACTGTAAAGGTTAATAATCTTTAGTCATTGCTAACAAGTGTTGTTGTTGTTGTTACTAATCCCCGACATTGTCTCTTTAAATTAGACCAAGTCCACGAGTCCATAAACCCCCAAAAACTCCAAGAAAAGTAGAGGTTCCGAAAAAACCTTTTCCATTGTAAAGTCAATACATTTTAAAATATGAGCTGGCGAAGCCTGATCTGCTCCGCACTTGGTACAAGTCCTGAAAACCTTCTGGCCCTGTTCGTAGAAGAGACTCCTCAAGTGTCTACTGGCAAAACGTGAAATACAAGTCTGCTGACTTCTATGGCCCTCAAAGAGTTGGGCGCCTCGAGGACGACTTCTCGAGTACCAGTCATGTACTGGAGGGACATTTCAAAGATCTTTAGACGTCTTCCTGCACTCTGAGAACGCTTTACTATATGTACAAGGCATATCTGATTGGAGAGTATCTAGGGAAGCAGCCTTTGCCAGGGAATCCGCGATCTCGTTTTTGCTAACAAGTTCAACCAGAAAGCAATTTCTAAACTAGTCAAGATGGATTCCGGGATGCCTTTAATTAATATTAGTCACTGCAAAAGGAATTAAAAATTCAAAATCTAATCCTGGCATGCAGGACCCTGTCGACCACATTAGAATCGCGTGACTCATGAACATTGCTTATAACAAAGGCTCTAGAGTCATTATTGGCACGGTGATTTATAGACTCATCAGGACTTGCTAGTATCTACAGTTTGACTAAATTTGTACGCAAAGTATATATTAAGATATATAGATGTAATATATAATAAACTAGGGGGGCCGCCCCCTGCTCGCTAACGCTCGCCAACCCCAGGAGGATTGCTTTGCAATCCTCATTGGTTCGCTGCTCGAACTTATGCTCGCTTCGCTCGCATCAATGAAGACATGTGTCCTAGCAGAAGGTATTGTTTACAAAATATGATATTCCACAAAAATATTTTTCAAATCTAAATTTTTTTTGCTGTTTTTCAGGAAAGATATATATTTAGTACCTATGGAATCAGAATTCAAATGAAAACTTTGAGCAAATTTTGACTCGAAATGCGAGCGCTGATTTGGAAATTGAATACCCAGCATGTTGTTTGTGTGTACATTTACCCTGCACTCGAGCCACCCACGCTTTTTCATTGAGTTTGTTGTCGAAAGTTGTAGCGCAAGCGTCTTGTTGAACTATAATTGTTGGCCTTGAAAAGGACCTTTTTTAAAATGGCCCTGAAAAAATCCTCCGCTTTCTTTGATTTCTATTAGTAACTGCAACAGCTCAACTAAAATTCTTTTTTTTTCAATAAAATTTCATTCGAAAACGCTATAAATTCAATTGAAGCGCGAGGCTTCGTGATAAACAAACAATCGTACAATGTTGCCAAAACGCGATAACAAATAACGTCTTTTTTGCGTGCCACGTAAGAGAATTATATATATAGATAGATGTAAAAAATACGAGACATCAAACATAATGGAGACATATGGCATGCTCTATTAGTCCCAACCAAACTCATTTAATCTGGTACAGGTCTCAGGACACTTGGAACGGGAATGTGCGTGTTGGTGTTTTCTATGGAGGATGACGTATCTTTAAAGGTGAACCTACCTGGCCTCCTCCTGACCTCTTCATTGGATTTGTAGTGTGGCAGGATGTCTGCCGCCCTCTTTTTGATGTCGAACTCCGTGCCATCAAGATGTCTGCTCCGCCACAGTGCCACATCTTGTCTGTCTGTGTAACTCCTGTGCTGTAAGATTGCCAAAGCCCGTTTCGTCTTCTCTACCATACCGAGTATACAGTTGAGCATCTGGAAACCAAATGGGATGATTAACTTCTCATCTACCAAACAAGTTCGGAGATAGATTTCAGCATTATACCTGAATCATACCAGAATTATGCTCAAATGGACACATTAACCTCTCAACTATCAAATAATTTTATAGATTTTAACACTATACTTCAATTAAGCTCAAATGGAAACCAAATCGACACATTAACCTCTCAACTATCAAATAATTTTAGAGATTTTAACACTATACTTGAATTAAGCTCAAATGGAAAAGCCAAATGGACACATTAACCTCTCAACTATCAAATAATTTTATAGATTTTAACACTATACTTGAATTAAGCTCAAATGGAAACCAAATCGACACATTAACCTCTCAACTACCGAATAATTTTATAGATTTTAACACTATACTTCAATTAAGCTCAAATGGAAACCAAATGGACACATTAACCTCTCAACTATCAAATAATTTTAGAGATTTTAACACTATATTTGAATTAAGCTCAAATGGAAAAAACAAATGGACGGACACATTAAACCTCTTAGCTTATAACTTATTTTAGTAATTTAGCACTCAACTTAAATTAAATTCAACCCATAAGTGTTAAAGTTGCGAGATGCAAAGATCCGCCAAGGCAATAGCGTCCAAGTCAAGTATTCCTGTAAGCACTTAATGTTCAATTTTTATGACCTCAAAATCTAAAAGTGCTAACAATCTGGGACTATTTTCGAAAATTTAATTCATGCCTGCAATTGTAAAACGTTAATTAAATTACAGTTTATCTTACGCAGCGATCAAAAAAGAAAATGATAAATTTTTCATGTTATACTCTTGAAATCGTTATTGAAGATAGAGAGCTCTTTTATTGAAGATTAATTATTTTCCTATTTACTACTGTTACATTAAAAATGAATAGTTTCTATCATAGAAGTTGAAAACGCAAAACGAATTCACTATATTTGTCAAAATATGTAGTCATTAGAATGAGTTGATAAACCTTGTTGAAAGGTGTAAAGGTAAATAGCAACGTCAGATAGGAGTAGGTTAAGCTTTAAATGCTAAATATGGTTTAAAAAAATTTAGACGTCATTACAGCTGAAGGAACATAAAGTAACAAAATTATATTTCGATTGAACACCATAACAATTTTTAGGTACTTAAATTTTGTAGTTACACATATTAAAACAATAATGCGGTGCTCGAGATGAACTAGATTAAGTAAATTAATTATCTTGCATATAAGCTTAACCAAAAATTACCACAAAACCTCTGTTTATTCTAAAATTACCAATTAAACTATAATATAAATTGATACGGTCTATGGTTAATTCGGGTGTACTATACCCCCACCGTCATGTAGATCAAAGTAAACTTAGTGGACTAGTAAACTATACTCACTATGCTAGGGGATAACTGTTAACTCTTTCAGAAGCGATCCAACGTCTCGCCTCAGAAATTGTTACATGTGTATTATGGTACGGTGTTTTATATGTATACTAGGGGGCCTACCCCCTGCTCGCTGACGCTCGCCAACCCCCGGAGGATTGCTTCGCAATCCTCATTGGTTCGCTGCGCGAACCTATGCTCGCTTCGCTCGCCTCAATGAAGACATGTGTCCTAGCATAAGGGATTGTTTACAAAATATGTTACCAAAAAAATATGTTTTTCAAATCTAAATTTGCTGTATTACAGAAAAAATATATACAGTATCTCTAAAATCAGAATTCAAATGAAAACTTTGTGCACATTTTCACTCGAAATGTGAACGTTGCTTTGGAAATTGAATACCCAGCATGTTGTTTGTGTGTACATTTTCCCAGCACTCAAACGACCCGCACTTTTTCATTGAGTTTGTTGCCGAAAGTTGTAGTGCAAGCGTCTTGTTGAACTATAATTGTTGGCCCTGAAAAGGACCGTTTTTTAAATGGCCCTGAAAATATCCTCCGCTTTCTTTGATATTTCTATTAAAAACTAACTGCAACAGCTCATTAAAATTTCCTTTTTTTTTTCCAATAAAATTTCATCCGATAACGCTATAAATTCAATCGATGCGCGAGACTTCGCGATAAACAAACAAACCGTACAGTGTTTCCAAAACGCGATTACAAATAACGTCTTTTTTGCGTGCCACGTAAGAGAATTATATATATAGATAAAGGTATACGGGGTGTGTTAAGCATATTGTGGGAACGGTGTTATATGAATATTATAGTACGGCGTTGTATGTATTATCTGAAATTGTTACATGTATATTACGGTTTAGAACACATGTATAAATTATCTTTCTATTTTTATTCTGATACTAACGAGTTCTATTGCGGTTTCTAGGAAAAAGAAGTGGATACGCGGTTTCAAACGAGTCACTTGGTAAAACTAAGAGGTGGTGGTAGTGTAAAGACATCCTTTGTAAAATTAGAGTCTTTAGCAAAGATTGTGGTTTTAAATTCATCGTTCGGTACCGAAAGAGCGATGGAATTGATAACGGCAAGGGGAAATATCCACACGATGATCGCTGTTTATGCTTTTCTGTAAGGCAGTCTTCTCCTAACGTGCTTTCACACTTATTCAAAAATAAACACATCCAAGGTCGACTGCCTTCTCTCGGGAGGGAGCACTATGTAGATTGACAGTAAAACATGATGGGTCCCACCACAACTTAAGAAAGCGAAAGTTCTTCTAGCCCCTCCGGATGGTTAACTCGACGGGGTACCTCATTCTTAGCTGAACTTACCAGATCTTGATGGGCAAGATATCTCGTTATTAGATAAAAAATTGACCAGATCTTGACCTCTTCATCATAAAAAAATCGGGAATATTTTGATGACAAGGTTAGTAGGACATCATTAGTAATATAGGTCACACTTTGATGGACGAGATATCTCGTAACGATATAAACGCGAAATATTATCAATAAGATGATAAATAATAAATTAACAAACAATTCACCAGATAAATTAAATATAAAATTATATTTATATAGGTACATATGCTTCGTAGATCAAGTTTTAAAAAATATATTCTTAACTTAGTTCCCTTTAAGTGATATACTAAAAATTACTTACGAAGTAGACAAATCTTTATTTGATGGAATTATTAAAATAATTCATTATTTTATGTATACTAATTACAATCCTATTATATTCATATATCGTCATGCTGATTAGAAAAATATCGTAATTCCTATCCGTTAACAGTAGTTATGGATTTTTTTTAATTAGTGTGACGAGAGATACATTAAATAAACGTAAAATAATGTCTTGGAATTCATGGATTTCAATGCAATCAAAATAAACATAAAATTAAGAGAAAACTGGGATTGATGTTTTAAGCTTTGAGGGTGGAACATTTTTAATCAGTAAGTTTGATGCAGAAATGAGAGATGAGAGAAATGAGACTATGAAATGCAGAAATTTTTTCAGAAAGTTATAAATACGACTTTTTTGTTCACTCAAAGCAGATTGTTTGACTCACCGTATGTATATTTTTCCATTCGTCTTCCATATCCCGATCATCCGTGAAATCTCGGTGTACAGAACCTGTAAAAAATAATAAATCTTACACTGCATCGAATTAGTTACATTAATTGTTGATGAAATATGAAATAATTTTACTTAGATTGGAAGTTCAAGATGTGAATATAGACGATTGATACAGCAGAAAAATCGGGAAATATGTTTACTCATTGATTAATGACTATACTGTGAATTTAAAACACCAACTCGTTAATAATATTACGCCTCTTTTTATATCCAGGCATTTGGTTTGTCTCTTTGTGATCACTTTTTGCCACACGAGGATCGTTAGCAAAATATGATCGGAAGGAATTCCAGTTGTCTCCTTTTGTGGATGGGTTTTCATTTAAAGAATGAAAGATTAGAGTGATCTAAATCACAAGCGTGCTAATATTATTTAAACGAGGTAAAATATATCCTTACGCTTCTACAACAGATCAGTCTTTCTCTTTATTTTTTTTTTTGTAAAACTTTCAAATTTACAACAAACTAAATTGCGGGGTCACTGACCACAAAATTGCAATATAATGCCATAAACTGTTAACACCTAACAACGAAACTAAACACTCAGAATCCAAGAATAATGACTGATTTTGTGTTTGTTCATCGAATGACATTCTATCATAACTTGAGAAAAACCGCTGCTATTTTAAGTTAAGTCTCACGGAAAGATTTGTGAAATTCATGTTAAACTTAGAACTGTTCGTCGGAATTTGGCTCGCAACCTAGGTGACCCCTTCCGGGTGGTTCGGTTGGTATTCCTTCCCTGTAAGGAAGGAAAAGCGAACCCGGGTCGCACTGTTAAGGCCTTCCCGTGTATCACTCACCTAACAAAACAAAATTGGAGAGATGGCGCGATATAGGAATCACGGCTATGTCGTCGATGGTCGAAAGTACTACTCGAGCCGCGGTAGCTCAGTCAATAGAGCGTCGGGCTCGCATCAGAAGGGTTGTGGATTCTGTCCTCGGCGGAGCCTGCAATCCTGATGATTGCGAGATCGGCGCTTCGACCTGGCTAAAGACCGTCGTGTTCACTAATGGTGACTGGGGCACGTTAAATAGGTCGTGGTCACAAAGTCTCCCATGTTCCCATACCAAATCAATACCTCTGGGGGTACATGGTATGGGGGTTATCGGCTTCTGATTGGGATCTAAATTACGATATGTGTGAGTGAACGGATGTATGAAAGGGTCCTTCCTGTAAAACGGATGTGTCATGTATGTCGAGCAAAGTTGGACTTCCTCCCAATAGGGCTCAATAACATGGAAGGCGTACCCCCCTCGCCTCTTACCGTCTTCGACGGGCCTGGCACTCCTCTGGTGTGCCAGTGTAGGCATAAGAAACAACAACTACTCGATTCGGTAAGCAGTGTTATTCCTTATGACAGAATGACAAAAACTGTAGAAGTATATTAATCCACCAGGTCGCGCGAGCCTGATCGGGCTGCTCAAGTCGTATCATATATCGCCTATCTTAGCTCTTATGGTATATCATCCCCTTGAATTGAAAACGTTTAAAGCAGAGATTGCTCTTTTAACCATGAATTAAAGGTGTATCCACCCTCATGGGGATATAAAACACGTATATTAACCTCCTGACAATTTAACATGCATATATGTGTTATGAAATCTCCAGTCTTTCTTGTATGACTTCTAACCACATTTGATCTTCTTGACCAATAGATTATTTCCCAGGATTTTTTCGATTAGTCGACATGGTTATTTGGTCATTGTGTGCGCGATGTAAATGCAACACTACACAACTAAAAACAACTCGTGATGCTCAGATAATATTATAAATGGATATTACTAACAGTGTGCCACAACTCCGCTTCATGGCCGTGTTCTTAATAACACGAAGATTAACGAGTTTTATTATCTGTGCATTGTCTGACAACATAGCATGTGAGTCAGTTGTATTTAAGGAGTGTATTCGTTAAATCACTCGCAGACAATGCACTCCCACAATTGACGTCATTAGCGCGGATTCTGGTTCATCGTTCGGTTCCGGAAGCCATAACACTAATATCAAATTGGTGACTGAAGAAATCCCACTTGCGGTGACTGCCGTACATAATTGTATGAAGAGCAGCGCTTTCTTCTGTCAAGATTTACTACCTCTCTAGATATGAACTTTTCCAAGCACATCTGCTTTTTTACCTTCGTACTCGTAACCCACTTCCACTTCACGAACGGGTTCCGAGGAGTTGACTGGGTATATTACCATAATTTTATTGAACTTGTGACAGTTTTGCGTATTTTGAAGTTTGCTAACGTTTTAACCAATTGAATGCTTTGGGTTTGAATTTGTGCTGAGAGAATTTAAAAATACTCTATAACAAAAAAAATTGACGCACCAAGGAGTTGTTCGATTGGTGGATGTGACAAACATACATAGAAACAAATTGGTGGATGTGACAAACATACATAGAAACAAATTGGTGGATGTGACAAACATACATAGAAAAACAAAAGAATAAAATTTCAGAACAATTAAATGAGTTTGATCGTTACAAAGGGAGGAAGTCCCTGAGGCGTTGGTCCACCTCTGGCCTGGATACAAGCTGTCACCCGGAGTGCATAGACTGACAAAGTTCCCGGATAGTGTCCTGCGGAATTTCTTGCCAAATTATGTCCAACTGTCGGGATAAATGGTCAACATTCGGGGATGGTTGCAATCCCCTTCCCATAACGTCCCAAATGTGTTCTATGGGAGAGAGATCAGGAGACCTAGCTGGCCAAGGAAGTGTTAGGCAAGCTTGAAGACAATTCATAGCAACAGGTATAGTGTGCAGCCGGGTATTATCTTGTTGAAAAGTAAGTCCGGGGTGTCGCAAAAGGAACGGTAACACAACAGGTCATAGAATGTCGTCTACGTACCTCTGTGCTGTAAGTGTGCCAGAAATTACTACCAAAGAGGTCCTGCTATCAAAAGAGATGGCACACCAAACCATAACACCATGCTGTGGTCATATGTGGCGTACGATAGCAAGATCAGGATCCCCACGCTGCCCTGCACGTCTCCAGATACGTCTGCGTTTATCATCAGGACACAGTTGGGAACGGGACTCGTCTCTAAACACTATACATCCCCAGTCAGCACCATTCCAAGTTAATAGAGCCCGGTACAACTCCTTCTTGGAACGTCTATTATTTTGTTATAGTGTATTACGAGGATTTGTTATTTAACGTGTATCTAAGTAAATTAAGTACAAGTGATATATAGATCGTAATGTCGTACTTACCATAGTACGGCCTGCACAGATCCCTGTCGTATCTGTCGTACCTCTCGTACCTGTCCCGCTCCCTGTCTCTGTAGAGGCCCTCTTCGAACCTGAAGTTGAGGCTGGGGGGCAGGTGGTTGGGTGCCCCGGCGGGGCTCATGCGGGCACCCAGGGTGGGGCTAGGCAGCGTCTGCTGCCGTTTGGCTGCGGGTGGTCCGTCTGAACTGTTGTCCGAATATCCGTTCTCTCGCGTCCGGCTGCAAAAAAGAGTCAGTACTGTGCATCAGTGGACACAATGAAGGGTAATACATTAATTGTATGCTGCGTAAAGGCGATTGATCTTAAAGATCATTCGCGTAGGGATTCAAAAAATCGAGTGAATTATAGTAGAAATAACTCTTATTTAGTTTGAACATATTTTGTATGGTGGCACTCTGTACTGTGAACTTGTAAAGGGCATTTTTTGTCAAGCTAAAGGATGCACGGTAACCAGGTCAGAAGAGTAAAGCATTTGTAAGCGGAGCGTTATGAAATCGATTCTCGGTTCAGCCGAAGATCGTCATGTACGTTGGTGCACGTTAAATCTGTAGTGGCCTCGAATGTCCTCACGTTGGCTTGGTTTGGAAGTTTGGAGAGTGGGGTGCAGCTCGGGAGTGAACCTCGTCATCGGACCGTGGATCGAAATTACGAGGTGTTGTCCTCGGATCTTTCCCGTCGGGAATTATTCCGGACTGTCACCAATTGCCGGTATGTTACTCCAGTGTGATGACATTACTTAGTCAAGCTGGATGTTGGTGAAGATACGGTTTCTGTGGGGGAACGTGTTCGTTGTGCATATTTTGAACATGCCGTCGCTTGGTTTGTTTTACAAATACGATTTCTGCACGTCACCAATAAAAATTCCGAAAAATGAGTTACGATTTGATATGATAGTTCAGTAGGAAACACCAATTGAACCACCGAAAACGAAGATAAGTGATATTTTAAGGTATATGTATAATGTGAAAGTATTTGGGTAGGCGGAATTAAAATCTTCGCAGTCAATTTGATTTGTCTGTTTACACCGAAAATCCCTCTCTAGAATCGTTTTCCTATTTCATAAGGAAAGAGAGCATGAAAGAGCCAAGCTTACATATTCATATCTTATGTATTACAATATGCAATTATATACATTATATAATATGCACAGAATAAATTCTAAAAAAAAACATACAATTTTTAATCTAATTTTATTTATGAGAAAACCAATCAATGACAGAATCCCAATAACAATAGAAGTAGGTTGTCTTACATTCATATGTGTTGTTGTGAATTACAATACATAATTTTAACCATTTTAATCGGCGGAATAAAGTGTAGAACATTGATTCTGTTTTCCTTATTTCAACTAACATTTTGTTAATAATTGAATTTAGTAATGGAAAGTTGAAATTTTTATTTCAATAACCGCTGTTGTGTTCAAACTTGAATAGCAACAAAAAATTATAGTTTTAACAATATTTTCATTCCAGTTCGAATCACAGTATATGTTAAAAAAATATTTTTCTGATAATAATGCTTGTTTATAATAATAATTCATGTAACAATAGTTGTGTTCTAATTCAAATAACCAATATATTGAATTGAAGTTCAAATAAGGAGTGGTTGGATTCCGTCTCAAAACCATAGAATTCTAGTTGTAACAACAGTAGTTTTATTCCAGTTTGTACCGCAATTAGTGTATAATTCTTTTTTTCGGTAATAATAGTTATTTCTAATAGCAATTCGTGAAACAATATTTAAATTCTGATTGGGATCAGAATAGCTAGATTTTGATTGTTGTTTCTATACCACACGCTCAAAACTTTGATCTCAACTATAAAATTGCTTGTAGAATGTAAGGTAAATCGTATATTATACCGCCATATACAAGAACATCCGACATGCATGTCCCTATTCCCTAGTATTCTACTCTGACAAAAGTTACTGGACACCTATTCAGAATAACTCACCCAGCCACAAAGCATGGGGTGTTACGAAATGGTTAGACGGTAATCGCATATCAGTTTTGGACTCATCAGCACAGATCCCCGATCTAAATCCCATCAAGCACCAATTACCACGAATTAGAACCAAACTACGAAGTTAGGAAGAAAGATCTACTACAAATCAACAGTTAGCCGCACCATTATGCATTGAACGGAAGCACAAACCTATCGCTGTGTTCCATAATCTTTTCGGAAGCATGTATACGAAGGTCAATACGTGTAATTGTGTCAAAGGTGAACCAGCACCTTACTAATGTATGTCAATAAACACTGTTTGGTACAGCTACACTCTACGTTTATAAGCGGTGGCACCGACCTTGGCGATTTTTTTGGCGCACTCCTAGTAGCGAGTTACGCCAGATTAAGACAGCCCATCTGTCTCTACAATTGAAATAAAAAGAGTTTTGAAATAATTATTTTCTTGGCGACTTTAGAAGTGCGCCAAATAAAAATCGCCTTTGCCAGCGCTCATAAACGTAGACTATAGCTGTACCCACTGTTTGTTTCTACTCCGAGTGTCCGGTGACTTTTGTCAGAACAGTGTATATACCGAAAACATGCGTATGCCATGTTGTCGCGCGTCGCTTTTCCGCCCAGCGTGCGGTCTGCCTGATAGAAAACGCAGACTTACGATTCGGGCGGCGTCCTCCTTTTCACGCTCTCTTTGGCATCTGTCTGGAATATCTCGAAGGGTTCGCCACTCGTGTGAGAACCTGTCTCTATGATGAGCTGCTCGTGCTGGCGGATGTACTGCTGTGGTGTCTGCTTCGCCAGACGAGAGAAGTGTAGCAGTTCCGCGTGCAGTAGAGGCAGGTTGGCCTGTAAAAATAACAGAATTACTTTTTATACGTTCCCTCTATCGAGAAAATTTCAATTGACACTAGTGATGCGACATCGATGTCGATGTTTTCAAAACATAATTTTAAATACATCGATGTTTTTTTAAAAACATCGATGTATTTATATTTAACATCGATGTATTTATATTTAACATCGATGTATTTGTATTTAACATCGATGTATTGGGGTCGATGTTTTTGTAACATCAATGTTCATATTTGTCGATGTTTTATTTTTAAATGAAAAAAAAAATATCGTTATAAAAATTTAAAAAAAAAAAACAAGTAGCATAATTTTTATAATCAGCAAATTGAACATACTTTTAGAGCAAAGTGGCCAAGGGTGAAGGGTCTGAAAAGTAGGGATACGACATCGATATCGATGTTTTCAAAACATTGATGTATTGGAGCCGATGTCACATTAGTAGTTGCTAAACTAGTTTTTAAAAAATGAGGGAAAAAAATTTAAATACACTGATTTTTAAAAACATAGATGGTTTTGAGGCGATGCATTATTATCAACATCGGTATTTTAATTTTGAACATCGAAGTTTCAAAACATCGATGGTTTAGAGGCGATGTATTATCAACATCGATGTTTTAATTTTGAACATCGAAGTTTCAAAACATCGATGTTTTGCTGTCGCTGTGGCATCACTAGTTACTAAGCCAGTCTTAAGAAATTGGGGGGAAAAGTTTAAATACGCTGAATTTGAAAAACATCGATGGTTTTGGGGGCGATGTATTATCAACATCGGTGTTTTAATTTTGAACATCGATGTTTTAATTTTGAACACCGAAGTTTCAAAACATCGATGGTTTAGAGGCGATGTATTATCAACATCGATGTTTTAATTTTGAACATCGAAGTTTCAAAACATCGATGTTTTGCTGTCGCTGTGGCATCACTAGTTGCTAAACCAGTCTTAAGAAATTGGGGGGAAAAGTTTAAACACGCTGAATTTGAAAAACATCGATGGTTTTGGGGGCGATGTATTATCAACATCGATGTTTTAATTTTGAACATCGATGTTTTGCTGTCGATGTCGCATCACAAATTGACACCAGATATATTCCTTCAGGGGGATTCCACTGTATAAAACATATGGGACGATCACACTTATTTTAGAAATTAAAAACACTGAATCTTTTAATAATCTTTATTTGACAATTCTGGTGGTTGTAGGTCCAGTTGGAGGAGTAACGGATTGGCAACCGGAGGGTTGAGAGTTCGACACTCGGTCTCAGTCAAAGACCGTCGTGTACAGAGAGGCTGATGCACGTTAAAACTGACGTGGCCTCAAATGTTCTAACGTTGACGTGGTGTGCAAAGTTTTGGAGAGTGGAGTGCCAGCTCAGGTATGATCTCGTCATTATACCGTGGTTCAAAATTACGGGGGGTTGTCCTCGGTTCTTTCCCTTCGGAGGTTGATTCCAGACTATCATCAATAGCTATCTTCAATGCGACGTTGATTAAACTACCTACCTACAATACATTTCCTTTAAATTTTCTATTACCCTATATTGAAAATTAGATGCTGGTATTTCACTGCCAAGCCAGATAGCTTACAATCGTCATCATGAAAATGGCAGCCACACATGAAATTCCATTTTCCAAGCTTATTTTATAACATTCCATCAAATGCAGTCAATTGCATAAAAATGTAACAGCTTTTTTAAGCAAAAATGTTAAAAGTATTTAAAATGTTAAAGTGTTTGTATACCCACCCTGTATCTGTAAAAATTAATAAAAACAGAAATTAAGGTTCCGATACTTATATACAAAATGACAGATACTTAAAATAAAACTGTTTTCGCAGACATCTTGACAAAAAGTTTAATCAAATGCCCACCCTCTCCTTTAGAGGAGTAATTCTTTTCGAGAATGGAAATATATAGCATGAATAATGAAAGAAAATAATTCAATCTTTTTTTAAACCGACCTTTAGGAATGGTATCACGAACGGCCTTAGAGGATAATTCGTCAGATCTTGTACTTTTTGGTGGAATTCCTCAATAGGCAGCGATGAACTCTAGAAGATAAAAGCATAAAATAATTAGTAGAATGCTATGAAAATAAACAACAATGAACAACACATCAACCACAGATATGCCAAACATTCAGGATTTTCAGGAATTATATCATCTTTATTATCATCACTGGCCATTCTATGTGATGACTCTTGTTGTTTTGCTTAGTCCCGACTGCATCCTCTGGGGAAGCGATTAAATTATGGATAACTAGCTTCACATTATTTGCTGCAGAGCTCTTCGTGGGTCTTTACGATTACAAAGTTATTGGAAAGAGAGAGGCAGACCGACACAATGATACCTTTACTTTTGCATTTTACTGTATTTATTTCTCTGAGCGTGTGTGTCAAGTCTTTGCTATTGAAAAAAAAAGCGATCTTTGTGCATCTTTTATGCAAATTTGTATTTTTCGAGTTACTTTATTTCTGTCCAATTTCCAATGTATCAGTAAATATGAACTCGCTTTATTTTGTTACTTTTAACTTTGTTTTGTTACTTTTTCCCAGAATTCAAGCTAGTTTGCGACATCTTTTTGAATGACTTGAATTTTTGAACATGAAACAAGTAGTTTATGCAATTTACACTGATATTAAATCATTAAAAAAATTTAAATATTGAAAACGTAACGAATGTCTAAATGAAAACATAACAAATTTACGGTAAATGGGTCTCTCTCTTGTATTTAAACAGAAGTTATCTAGCAAAAGTGCCAAGTCAACAGTTTACTGAGTAATCGCATTGTTTTCCAGTCTTAGGTATCATATACTCGTTTGTATGTGCAGCATGTAACCTTCTACTTCATAACGATGACTGTAAGACAGAGGAAACGCCAAGTCTCTCAACAGTTAACTAGATAATCATTACTATTCAGTGCTGTTAATACTACATACTAGCATACTCTAGATCCCATCGAAAGCATGTGTTCAAACGGATTAAGATCAGGTGACCTAGCTTGATATATTTGACAAGTTTAATTTTCCAATACGTGTGTACTTAACCTGTTAGCAAAATTTCGCAATACAATGTTTTTTAGAACCGATTAACATTAAAGCAATGTTATCTGATCCAGTTAGCATTGACTGTCGTTGTTCACCCGACGTATAAGAATCGTATATTAACAATCACTATTCCAGCTTATATGGAACAAGCTGAATATATAAATCGTGTATTAACAATCACCATTCCAGCTTATATGCTACAAGCTGGATATATAAATCGTATATTAACAATCACCATTCCAGCTTATATGCAACAAGCTGGATATATAAATCGTATATTAACAATCACCATTCCAGCTTATATGCAACAAGCTGAATAACCCGGCGTAGATCGGGTTTCAAATATGACCGCGACATTTCCCTGAGTTAACTCAAATACACAAACCCTGTCAAATACACAAACATGTTTCCTTGTCCATGTCCAATTCTTGCAGGAAAACAAACTTTAGATTTTAAAATTGAGGCTTCGAGGGGCACTTTTAGGACTACCTGTGTGCCAATTTGTATGGCTACAGATTGGTCTGAAGACAGGAAAGAAATAGTCTGTTTTCCGCAGTGTCTTAAAGTACAAGTGTAAAAATTTGGTATGGACTGCTCAAACGGTGTAGATTTGTATAGAGAATATATACACACATCCTTTTATATACATAAATAGAGAGAGAGGACTTCATCTCAAATCACTCACTACGAGTCCCAAGATCAGGTTGTGCATCCTCTCTCCTACATCGGGTGAAATGTCTGCACCAAACTGTTGCAGCGTGGTCAGGAACCTCTTCAACTTGTTGAGCGGACGCAGGCCGAGGCCCCCCAGCTCCTGGGGCCCGTTCACCGAGGGGGCCGTCGGAGGAACGGACGACGCCGTGCCCGGGGGAGAAGGGGTCCGGCCGGCTGGGGTGCTCGAATGGGGCGAGTGGGCCCCGTTCATACCTGCAGAAACAAAAATAGACAATTAACATTACATGCAATGGACGTGGAATGTACACAATCTGGTTGTGAGCTGTACATTTTTCACTAAGATTTCTTAACTAGTGGTCAACACATTATTATTGTTTTGTAGGGGGGTGTCAAGTATCAGTGGAAACGCAAACTGCAATTAATCATCCTAATAGCGATGAGATATATCGTCATTAATAAGATAGCTGAACAGATCTTGATCTGGTCAAAGCATTAGCAAATACAGTAACGAATTTTATTAAAGTCTTTGAACTGTAAAGGTGACACTGCATTGGATGTCATGCGACAGTAACTGCGAAAATTAAAAAAAAAAAGAGGAGGTGGTCCTTTGAAGGATGTATGACCACGTTTAGCAACATGTGTATACAGAAAATGAGGTAGTGGATGTTGTTAATATTGTTAGATGGGTGTCTGAGGATGCAGAACTATGCTGGGACTTCTTAAGTCACGATTTCAAAAATTGAATGTATACCATCTTACTACTCAAAGCATTAGAGTATGCAAATCGCCATTGGCTTTTTATAGCCAAAGTAGCCCGGTTCTAAGAGCAACGGATTTGCAACCGGAGGGTTGCGAGTTCGAAACTTGGTCCAATTAAAGACTCTCCTGTACACGGTGGCAGGTGCACGTTAAATCTGTCGTAGCCTCATATGTCCTCCCGCTGGGATTGTGTAGAAATTTTGAGTGATTGGTGACTGTTCTTGGCCTTTGCTACGGGGATTGTTCAAGGACCACCGCTAAAAACTCGTTGTGCTACCACAGTGTGACATTAATTATCTCTCTCTCTCTGAATATAAATATATTCTGCTGTAGAATGATCTCCTCTCGGTCTCTCTCTCTCAATAATTGAGGCTGGTAGGTAAGAGTAGTTACCTAAAGTCGCTCTGGAACAACACAACGGGCTATTGGAGATCCAATAACAACTCGCAATATTGAATCACGATCAGATGATGAGGTCAATACCGGAGCTTCCACTCTATTCTATACAAACTTCTACACCTTCTACACCAAACTTCTCCAACCTGCGGGTATTTAAGGCCGCGGCAGATTTAACATGCACAAGCCCCAGATCGCAAGACAGTCTTTGAGTGGACCAAGCCCAATACCTTGGATTGCAAATCCTCTACTCCTCCAACCGTACTACCGCGCCCCATAATTCCCAACAGATGGTACTGCTTAGCATAGAAATCACGAACGGGCTTCACAAGCCCGTGCTTGCGTGACACTAAAACACCAAATGGCAGCGCTGAAGAGCTGACAAAACAAACACCGTTCGTTTTCCCCAATGCAGCTGGAGAAATAAAGAATAGCAAAATTAACTTGGAAATGCTCGTCGTGCAATGCATCGAGGGCTCATTTAAGATATGAAAACATGCTTTTACTTTTCCTATAAGTTAAAGACGAGTCGTAGATAATTTCTTGAACATACAAGTCATTAATCAAGAGTTTAGGAAAGAGCAATTTGAATATTTGTACGTCTTTCAGAAGCTTAGTATTGGGAGTCAGTTTTAAATATTGACAGGTAACATACTAGTAAACGTGTGCTGAGTTAGACCCTCGTGCATTGAAAAATGGACGTATACCACAAATATATATAAAAACTATAAGCAAGTTTACAGGTTTGATCTCACTAAATCTATCTGGTGGATGTTTGAAGAGTGGGGTGCCAGCTCAGGAGAGACTTCGTTATCCGACCGTGGTTAAAAATTACGTGCTATTGTCCACCGATCTTTCCCTTTCGGTTTTGATCTCGGACCGTCGCCAATAGCCCGTTATGATTCTCCAGAGTGACTTTTATTTAACATACCAAATATCACTTAATATATTGACAATTGGTAATTTTTAATTAACGTCAAAATAGAGCAATACAACGGGCTATTGACAACGGTCCGGTATCAATCCCCTAAGGGAAAGATCCGAGGATAACAACACGTAATTTTGAACCATGGTCAGAGGACGAGGCAACGGCTTAGCGGGCACCCCACTCTTTAAACTTCCACAGCCACTCAACGTTAGGACTTTCGGCCACGACAGATTTAAGGTGCACCAGTCGCGCTTTCAATCATTCATGCACTGACTCGGATTCCAACCAGAAACCTTCCGATCTAGAGGCTAACACATTAACCACCAGACAGACTGGCCGGCAAAATACATTGGTAATGGTAATAGTAATTTTAGTTAACGTCGTACTAGAGCAACACAACGGGCTATTGACGACGGTCCGGGATCAGTTTCTTAAGGGAAAGATCCGAGGACAACACCTCGTAATTTTGAACCACGGTCATATGACGAAGCAACACCTGAGCTGGCACCCCCCCCTCTCCAAACTTCCACACCAACCCAACGTGAGGACTTTCGACCACCACAAATTTAAGGTGCACCAGCCGTCTCTACACCATACGCTTACAAACATCCAAACCCGGACCTGGATTCGAACCAGGAACCTGCCGATGTATAGGCTAACACATTAACCACTATACCGGTTGGTCGGCACTATATATATTGGATTACACCTCTTCTTCTATAAAAGATGATGAGTGAAAGTTAAAACTACAACAGCCAAGTTTGCAGGCTTCATCCCTCTGAATTTATTGTTAGTTAGATAGGTAGTTAACTAACGTTAACACTGGAACAACACAACGAGCTATTGGCGACGGTAAGGGATCAATCCCCGAGGCAGATCCAAAGACAAACCTGGTAATTTTGAACCACGCCCCGCTAATGTTATGACATTTGAGGCCCCGACAGATTCAACGTCCATCAGCCCCTGCAACGGACTAACAATCTTCCTGTTCATAATCCGTTGCTCTTCTGACTTGGCTAAGGCTGCCACACTAAATCTGTTGTATTATGACTCGTATGCAGCAAAAGATGACTTAGATGATAGAGACAGTTCAACTACAACAAACTAGTTTGTACTAGGAGCCGGCGTGTTTCAGTAGGTTTGCCCATTGCGCTAGCAACCTATGAGTTGTAGGTTTGTAAGTCCTATTCCTGTCAGGTTTGATTCCTCTCCCTAAGCGTTTCTCTATTCTGTGTCAATAAACTTTCCTTGTGTGTCTATTACTTGATGTAGTCCGTCTTGTATTTGGAGAAAAATGTCCAAGTATGGCCTCTGTGCCAAACAACATTTCTGTTTTGTGACGCAAGTTCCCTGTTTTTGCCAATCTGCGCCAAGAACCATAAAGTATATGGACATACACACAAGAAAGTGTTTACTCATACAGAAGAGTACTTGATAATTTTAGTTAACGTCGTACTAGAGCAACACAACGGGCTATTGACGACGGTCCGGGATCAGTCCCTTAAGGGAAAGATCCGAGGCATACAGAAGAGAGAAATACGTCCGAGGAAGAATCGAATCTGCGAAGCCCACAACTCGTAGGCTGTAGCTCAGTGAGCAAATCCACCGTCACTATTAAGTAACAAATCAAACCACAATTCACTAATTAGCAGGTTTGATCCCATTACATTTAGTGGATTTTAGCCTTCCTCTAGTTGGTTAGTAGTTTAATTTACATCGTACAGCCCTAGTCTAGAAAAAGATGGCCGACCAACCGGTATAGTGGTTAAGGTGTTAGCCTCTAGATCGGAAGGTTCCTGGTTTGAATCCGGGTGCGGGCATGGATGTTTGTAAGCGTATGGTGTAGACGCGGCTGGTGTACCTTAAATCTGTCGTGGCCGAAAGTCCTCACGTTGGGTTGGCGTGGAAGTTTGGAGAGTGGGGTGTCAGCTCAGGTGTTACTTCGTCATCTGACCGTGGTTCAAAATTACGAGGTGTCGTCCTCGGATCTTTCCCTTAAGGTACTGATCCCGGACCGTCGTCAATAGCCCGTTGTGTTGCTCTATTACGACGTTAACTAAAAAATTACCATCTAGAAAAAGATGACCGTAGAGAGACAAATCAAACCACAACCAACTAATTTGCTGGTTCAATCCCCATAAGTTTACTGTATTACAACCCTCATATAGCAGAAGATGACTGCATAGTGGCAAATTTAACCGAAACTAACTCGTTTGCTGTTTCGATCTCCCTAAATTTACTGGTTTACAGCCCTCATCTGACAACAAATGACTGCATAGGGGCAAATCCAACCGCAACACACTAGTTTGCTGGCTCGATCTCTTAGTTCTATTGAATTCTGGATATCGCGTAGCAAAGGGTGACTAGAGTGACAAGCCAAATCACAGAACAACTAGCTTTGAGACTCGATCCCACTGAATTTAGCGGGTTATAGCCCTCGTCTAACAAAAAATGACCTGAAAGCGACAAACGCGAAACCACATTAAACAAATTATCAGTTTCGATCGCAATTAATCTACTAGATTCAGCATTCGGGGAGTTTATTTCGATCAATATTCGTCGCACATTACATTAATTCGACTCGAACGACACTTGCTATTTCTGCTGCTCAAAATATAATTGCAAATAAAATGTGATATGAACGCTGTACCAGTCGACAGTGTTTCGCACGCAGTAGATTATCTTTACAAACGTAGAAAATGTTACCTGAGGAAACTTTGTGCGAGGAGATCGGGGCCGAACTCCTGCCGCTAGAGGGCGCCGCGAGATGTTGTTTCACTGCACTCGGTGATTCCGGCATCCTCACAGCTTCCGATGTAGTCGCATCTGGGTTAAAAGAAGTGAAATAAGGAATTTGCGAAATACTGTATTTAAATACTACACATAATTCTGTAAATAAATACAGACTACATCACAATATAAACAATAGATTTAACACTCTAAATAAATACTGAGTACAATACTGTACATATGAACTGAATATGTATAATGTATATAATATATTCTGAGGTACTTCTGTAAAATACTGTATATTTATACAAAGGTCAAATCAAGACGGAAAAGTCCATGTGTTTATGTCAATATGGGCAGGAATAAAATAGTATCTAGTTTTTAAAACTAAGAATGTGAGGAAAATTAAAACCAAATGTATTTTTCAGCAATTAATCTATTATAATTATAAACCATAAGCAACCACTATTTATTTCTGCCAAAGCATCTTAACCTACTTTTTATTTATCTTACTTTACATTGTAAAATGTTTAGAACATATCTTGCTTACAAACTGGGAGGTAAGGTTATGTAAGATTAAGTAAGGTTATTTAATTAACGTCGCACTAGAACAAAACAACGGGGTATTGAAGACGGTCCGGCATCAATCCCCTAAGGAAAAGATCCGAGGAAAACACCACGTAATTTTAAACCACGGTCAGATGACGAGGCAACACCTGAGCTGGCACCCCACTCTCCAAACTTCCACACCAACCCAACGTCAGGACTTTCGGCCATGACAGATATAAGTTGCACCAGCCGCCTCTACACCATACGCTTACAAATATCCATGCACTGACCCGGATTCGAACCAGAAACCTTCCTTTCTAGAGGCTAACACCTTAACCACCAGACCGGTTGGTCGGCTAGAAACTGGAAGGACAGTTTAATTTTTACTATTGTAGAACACTAAGCTGAAAAAAGTAAACTTATGGGTTTGGACCTATCATCTTACATGAATGCATTTTGCAAGTAAGTTTCTGGAAATCAACTCGAGGCCGAGTAATTGGTAATTTTTAATTAACGTCCTACTAGAGAAACACAACGGTCTATTGACGACGGTCCGTACAGTACGTATATTTGAACCACGGTCAGATGACGAGGCAACACCTGAGCTGGCAGCCCCACTCTCAAGACTTCCACACCAACCCAACGTGAGGACTTTCGGCTATGACAGATATAAGGTGCACAAGCCGCCTCTACACCATTCGCTTACAAATATCCATGCACTGGCCCGGATTCGAACCAGAAACCTTCCTATCTAGAGGCTAAGATCTTAACCACCAGACCGGTTGGTCGGCTGTAAACTGGGAGGACAGTTTTTTTCTATTGCAGAACACTAAGCAGAAAAAAGTAGACATGGGTTTGGACCTATCACCTTACATGAATGCATTTTACAAGTAATTTTTCGAGGCCGAGTAATTGATAATTTTTAATTAACATCGTAGTAGAGAAACACAACGGTCTATTGATGACGGTTCGTATACTACGTAATTTTGAACCACGGTCAGATGACGAGGCAACACCTGAGCTTCTCGAAGCCGGGAAAAATAGCCCTCACGTAGCCGTTAAGTGACAGAATACACCAAGTCACTTTAAAAGTGATCCAGCCTTTGAGGGTTACCTTGCAATCCCTTTTCATCAAAACGCTCCCCTCTTACCTGGGCAAGTCGATACTCACAAGCTCCCCCTACCTGTGCCCACTCAGGTATCCATGTGTCCAATCTCCCACACCTCCGGTGTTAGAGTTCGCTGGTCAATTAACCGGACGGCAAAATCGAAAGGTCGGTCGATAGCGTTACGAACATGTGCGAAAGGGTTGTTTCGAATCGACTTTGTTGCATCAGCTCGGCGAATCGGTAATGATATCGGAGAGTGTGTCTGGTGCCATTTAAAAACTATTACGAGCGTGACTACCAACGTGCACAGAAACTCAAAACAGCTGCCCAATGACGGAAATCTATCAAAATGCCAAAGTATTGAAAACTATGGCCGTGCCTATAGTCTATTTCAACCTTTTTCAAACATTTTAATGGGCTGCGTAGTTTAGTGGGTTTGCCCACTGCACTAACCTGCCAGGTGACACTTCTCATTGTGTTTCCCCCGTTTCTGTGTCCGTAAATCTTGCGTCGCATGTGCCGTTGACGTTGTATGTCTTGTATGACGTTGTATGTCTTGCATTTGGTGTAGCTTGGCCTTGTGTGGCCTTTGCGCCTTACAACCCAATAGACCATCTTTTTTATCTCGATAAAAATAATTTTATTTCAATTAAATATTAAGATATTTTCGGAAGTGGCTCCATGGATTTTCCATTTGACTTGCCTGTTTTGTGTTCGGTGCAGATTGGCCGAATATGACCTCTAGCGCTATAAAACCCAACCAATCCATTGCGCTAGCACCTGTGGGTAGTGCAGGTTGGAAATATGTAACTTGCCAAAAACTATTTGTTTTCCGTGACAGTAAAACTCTCCTTGTGTGTGTTCATAACTTGAGATTGCTTGCCTAGTGTTTGGCACAGTTTGAAGAAATATTTCCCTAGTGCCATTAAGCCCAACCAAACTTTCGTGGTTCACAGCTTCTCTTTCATAAACCTAACTTGACAAGCATTGTCATAAGTATTTTACAAGTTGACACTTAGTATGTAGAGAATTTACTCAATTATGTTCAAATTGTCCAACTTATGTTCAACACAGTTGAATGTTTTATTTCTGTAAAACGTTTATGAATCTTCCTACTTTAAACATTAACCCTCCAATATGTTACGACGAGGTATCACATCATCAAAATATAGCTGATTTTCCCGATGCTGTGTTACTTCGTCATAAAAATACAGTAAAACCCCGATTATCCGAGTTTCCGCCTTAACCGAGCTGTCAAATATTTCTAGGATTTTTTTTTTTTTTTGGTTCGACATTTTCGATTTTTAAAACCACCGAAAACAATTCTGAACTTGATCTCACAAACACTCAGGAAAATGAAATCCGTGACTGCATAAACGCCGACGAACAACAAAAGATTTCAGATAAAATGATCGTCAATAAGGAAAATGAATCTAGCGATGATTATAAAAAGACAGTGACGATGAAAATAGACATATTAAAATCTCCCATAGAGAAGGTCTAAAAGCTATCGAAAGTGCTATTGAATATATAGAACAAGAAAAAGCGACACCAGCAATCCTGTTATCCTTAAAAAATGGTCCAAACATTGCTGCAAAAAAACACCAAAGTAACGTAAAACAAAAAACAATTAAGGACTTTTAAAGTAAGAACTCTTTAATTATCGTAACAATATGAATTGCATGTGGTGTATCTGTATAACTTTTGTATACACGATTTATTTTATTTACAACTTTCGCTTTAACCGAGTTTTTCGGTTATCCGAGTTAGTCTTGGTCCACATTAACTCGGATAATCGGGCCAGTTTTCTTATGACGACCAGATCAGCTCCCTTCTAATGACGAAAGGCTGCGAGATCTTAATGGGCAAGAAATATCGTCTATCATGATCTGGTCAGATTTGAAAAAGACGAAAAATCTCGTCGAGCCGACCACCAGAAGGGAAAAGAAGAAGTTGTCAGAAAATTACTGATACTATTTTAGAAAGTGCTGCAGTACTCGAAGTTATTGAATAATTTATCAATATCTATATATTATGCTTTTAGTAGGTAGGCATTTTAATCAACATCACGATGGAGCAACACAATGGGTGATTGGCGATGGTCAGGGATTAAACCTGGAGGAAAAGATCCAATGACAACCCCACGTTAATTTTGACCCACGGTCAGATGAAAAAGTAACACCTGCACTGGCACCCCACTCTCCAAACGTCCACACCACGCCAACGTAAGGACATTTGAGGCCACGTGCTTCATAATGCACCAGCCCGTACACGACGATCTTTGGTTGGATTCGAACCCACAACCCTCCGATGGCCAAACCTTTACTCATCCAACTGGTCTAGTATGGTCCTCTAGTTAATATTAAACTCTATTCATGTGAGAATCCGTGATTTCATGATCAGTGAGTCAGTGAGAATCATTAAGACACGTTTTTTTATAATTCTCACCATTCTGGCGACTTCAAACGCATATATCAGTTCTGCAGCCTGCAGTCTTCCCTGCATAACATTTAACAATTTTGACCTTCATGGCCAATAGAGTCTACAGTGATAAATTCACGTACAAGATGTAGTTGTTTAGTCATGTGTGTTAAGGAGTAGAAACAACACTACAGTGCTGTTAAATATTGTGACGCTGGGAGGATTAAAGCTGATAATCAGAACTCTATTCTTAACTATTCACTTACATTTACTAGTAACTTTTTTCTTTCCACGAAATTCAGGGTCCTATAGAAATGTGTGGAATGACTAGTCTAACAAAAAGTGTAAAATGGTTTATATTAGGGATGCAGCATCGATGTCGATGTTTTCAAAACATAGATGTTTTTTCAAAAACATCGATGTATTGGAGACGATGTTTTTGTAACATCAATGTTTTTACGTATGTCGATGTTTTTTTAAATAAAAAAGTACCGTTACGAAAAATAAAAATAACCAAGTAGCATAATTTTCATAATCAGCAAATTGAGCATACTTTTAGACCAAAGTGGCAAAGGGTCTGAAAAGTAGGGATGCGACATCGATGTCGATGTTTTCAAAACATTGCTGTTTTATAAAAAACCATCGATGTATTGGAGCCGATGTCGCATCACTAGTTGCTAAACAAGTTTTAAGGAATGGGAAAAAAGTTTAAATACACTGAATTTTAAAAACATCGATGTTTTTGGAGCGATGTATTATCAACATCGATGTTTTAGTGGCGATGTATTATCAACATCGATATTTTGATGTCGATGTCGCATCACTAGTTTATATCTGTTACATTGCTATATCTAGGTCATTCCAATCAAATCTAAATGTATCTTTTCATTTTTAAAAATCGTGTTAATGTTATCGATTTAGAGAATTTTTGAAAGCAGTTCATGGAATTTGTAAAATTGCATTTGGTAACACTTTACATAGTTTCCGCATGGTTATAAAAATTGGCAACAAATGTTTTGCGATTTTATTACCATTGGTTTTAACTTTTCTCGTAGGTTATACTGTTCAGGCTGAGAAAATTATTTAAAGCTGTATAGAAATAAATATACTTTCTCTAGATGTGTTTAGTTCCATTAACTTATCTTAAGTTACAAACTAAATAGTTGATTTGAAGAGCTATTAAACATCTTGTTTCGTCACAAAGCGTTAATGTTTCAAATTTCTTAAGTATTTCAGAGTAGCCAAATGGTCCATCTTTTGAAACATAAAGTTGCGTATAGAAAATTGGTAAAAAGGTTTATAAATGAAAAACTTTACTCAAGAAGTTTTAGAAGTAATGTCATGGCTCCGTCGTAGGAAATCTCAGACCTGTAGTTTTCTGTGTTTTGCATTTTTGTTTCAGTTTTAAAACGAAACGCGAAACCAAATCGAAGAAACAGCTGTTGAAGGGGAGAGAATAAGAAGGAGCTTATAAGAAAATAAAGATTCATATGAAACTCAGAAAGAAAAATGCACACTGCAGAGTTACAAAAGAAAAAATACACACTTCAAAAGAACCGCAGTATACAAGCTTACATTTTTAGAGTAAGAGATAGAAATTGTGCATGCAAATGTCAACATTATCTGAAACTAAAGAGCCGCGGTAGCTCAGTCAGTAGGAGCGTCGGGCTAGCATCAGAAGGGCTGTGGGTTCTGTCTTCAGCGAAGCCTGCAACTCTGATGATTGCGAGATCGGCGCTTGGACCTGGCTAAAGACGTGTTCGCTAATGGTGGCTGGGGCACGTTAAATAGGTCGTGGTCACAAAGTCCCCCATACAAAATCAATACCTCTGGGGGTACCTGATCAGGGGGTTATCGGCCTCTGATTGGGATCTAAATTACGATATGTGTGTGAATGGATGTGTGAAAGGAACCTTCATGTAAAACGAATGTGTCATGTATGAAGAAGTCCAACCCTCCGGGTCAATGGTACCCCCAATTGGGTCATATATGGCCCGCACGACAACAACATCTGAAACTAAAGGTTTATAAAGTTGAACTGACTACACATGACTGATGTAATCCATTGCGTAAAGTTAAATTTATTAGGAATCCACTGTTCTGATCAGAATCCATCCAGTCTGATAAAGCCGACTAACCGATCTGGTGGTTAAGGTGTTAGCCGATAGATCGTAAGGTTCCCAGTTCGAATCCGGGACAGTTCATGCATATTTGTAAGCGTATGGTGTAGAGGCGGCTGGTACACCTTAACTCTGCCGTGGTTGAAAGTCCTCACGTTGGGTTAGTGTGGAAGTTTGGAGAGTGGGGTTGTCAGATCAGATGTTGCCTCGTCATCTGACAGTGGTTCAAAATTACGTGGTGTTGTCCTCGAATCTTTCCCTTATGGGATTGATCCCAAACCGTCGTCAATAGACCGTTGTTTCGCTCTAGTACGACGTTAATTCAGATTACTTTACCAGTCCGACGAAAGAATACGTGCCGCGGTAGCTCAGTAGGAAGATCAACGGATTAGCAACCTGAAGGTTACGAGTTCGAAACTCGGTTCCAGCCAAATACCATCGTGTAAAAGGTTGGTGCACGTTAAATCTGTCGTGACCACAAATATTTTCACGTTGGTGTAGTGTAGACTTTCGGAGAGTGGGGTGCCACTTAAGGTGTCTACCTTGTCATCTGACCGTGGTTCAAAATTACGAGACATTGCCCTTGGATCTTTCCCTTGGGGTTTGATCTCGGACCGTCATCAATAGCCCGTCGCCTTGCTCCAGAGTAACGTTAATTAACTACCTAACAATAAAAAGATTACCAATAAGTGACTATGTCCATAATTAGCTGGGGAATACCATAAGATACTTTCAACTTTGCAATCGAATTAAGTGAGTGGAAAGAACAAATGTTGGTTGTGAAAGAGTAACGGTTGCGAGATCTAATTTAACCAAAGACCATCGTGTACAAAGGGGGCTGGTGCACGTTAGATCTCTATCGTAACTTCAAATATCCTCCCGTTTGCGTGATGTAGAAGTTTGGAGAGTAGGATGCCAGCTCAGATGTGACCTCGTCATCTGATTGTGGCTCAAAATTACATGGTGGTGTTTTCGGATCTTTCCCTTCGGGTTTCATCCCAGACCGTCGACAATTACGTGGCGTTGTCCTTAGATCTTAACCCTTCGGGTTGGATCCCGGTCCGTCACCAATAGCATGGATTAATGCTTCAGTGTGACCTGAAATAAACCTTTCAATAAAAAAGGCGATATGAATATAGTTTTGCTTGAACTTTTCAAACGTCATGCACAGATATACTATGCTAAAAACGACATTTATTTAGGAAGGAACTAAACTGCATTTACTGACTTTCTGCTTAGTCATGATATCAGGAATAGATGGTAAGGCAAAGCACTAACTATATGCTGCCTTGACAAGACCAGAAAATATATAGTTCCATATTCGAAATTATAGTTTCACCCCCTCCCAAAAAATAAGTTTTAAAATCCATAACAGCAAATTTTTGCGTTACTTAACAAACATTCAATGCATTTTGTAATAGCATTAACTTCATATGCCGTCTTGTATAATAAATGTTCAAAAAAATTGCAAAATTCTGTGATTTGACAGATGTCGAAACTAAATAAATATTCACTATAGGAGGGGTACCTAAAATATTACGGGGCATTTGTAATGGACGCTCTGAACAAAGAGATATACAAAAGCAAAAATTCTGTCAGATGGTAACGAATTTCAATTCTCATTGGCATATAAAAAGTGACAGAGGCTACCTTCATATTAAAGACCAAATAATTCAGCCTGGCTATCAAAACTGGAATTCTGAAGAACTTGCTATCCCAAAAAAAAAAGATAACTGATCAACAAAATTTCCCCAGGACTTTATTTCAGTCATAAGGGGTAAGTAAAATGCAAGTTTACAAATCATTCGTGATTTTTCTATTTCATCATTCCTTATAACGTTTTTGGTTAAAATTGTTTTAATACAAAATTGAAATTTTAACTCGTGTACTGAAGCTGTCCAATTACCTCACATGATATGTCCAAATCCATCACATAATTATAAGATCAAAATGAAAACATTTTATTGCTCGTTAACTTAGTTAGCTTCGGTGATTCATTTGATAGATTTAGTTAGATACTATATTACCACACTCTTTAAACGCAAAACTAGCAGATTTGTCCATTTCATTCCTGTATAGATAAATCTTTCTATGTCCTTTGTCAAAATTTTAGCATTTTGTGTGTCCCGATCTGTCACACATAATAGTAGCTAAAAATTCACTTAAACAAAATTATTTTTCTTTGCCCTCACCATTGGAGTGCACTTAAAAAGTATCAAACAAAAGCCGTTAAAATAGCTAAAGCTGCACTAGGTACCAAAGAAAGTGAAAAACGGAAATATCCTGCTTGTTTTATTGTGTCGCATCAAATGGACAATCCACTCATAGAAAATATATAAATGTCGAGTGAGAAATGGTAAGCCTTAAGTGCCCAGAAACACGTGACCAAAACTAGTAGTAACTAGGGATGCGACATCGATCGCAAAACATCGATGTTTTGAAACATCGATGTTCAAAATTAAAACATCGATGTTGATAATACATCGACCCAAAAACATCGATGTTTTTAAAATTCAGTGTATATAAACTTTTTTCCACATTTCTTAAAACTGGTTTACCAACTATTCATGCGACATCGACAGCAAAACATCGATGATCAAAATTAAAACATCGATGTTGATAATACATAGCCCCCAAACCATCGATGTTTTTAAAATTCAGTGTATTTAAAATTGTTTTCCCATTTCTTAAAACTGGTTTAGCAACTAGTGATGCGACATCGGCTCCAATACATCGATGTTTTTTTCTAAAACATCAATGTTTAGAAAACATCGACATCGATGTCGCATACCTACTTTTCACACCCTTCATCCTTGGTCATTTTGGTCTAAAAGTATGTTCAATTCGCTGATAGTGAAAATTATGCTACTTGGTTATTTTTAAAATTTTTAAAATGGTACTTTTTTCATTTAAAAATAAAACATCGACAAGTATAAACATCGATGTTACCAAAACATCGACCCCAATACATCGATGTTTTTTAAAAAACATCGATGTTTTGAAAACATCGACATCGATGTCGCATCCCTAGTAGTAACGTGACCTTTATACTGCTTTGATCTGCTTCGTAGTGCCTAATATTCATCTGTTTAGTCCACGGGACGGAAGAAGACGTCCTTCCATTGATTCATCTTTTAGGTCCCTTGATTGATTATCTGATAGTAGTAGACTTTGGTGGTTTCACCATTTTCGTCACCACTCTATTAAAAAAGCCCATTCACGCAACAACTCTGTCACAAGATGTTATATCACCAAGATATCGGCCAACCAAGTCAATTTTTCACAGAGTAGTCACGGGACATAATGATACTTTTTTGAAGCTCCTATCAAGAGCTATGTTCACTCTACCTTTAATTACGTCACAAATGTAATATCTAAGTGGACCATGTTGAGAACCTCGGCTACAAAACACGACCCAAATGAATATGAATAATGCGAAATCTGCATATCTTGCATGCTAGGAAAGAACTCTGTTACGCCAACCAAACTGATGCATTACCTAAATATGTTCGAGTGGATGCCAAATACAGTTGAAATATTAATAGTTAGTTTTCTCTTTATGAACTGTTTACTTTCGCTTCGCAGGGGCTAAATATTGTTTTTATGCATGTGAGCCATTTTGTTTTCCAATAATTTGATATGGCTTATATTTAAATTAACTTTTTACATATTGTCTTCTCAATTGATGACATTATTTACGGAACATGATATCGGACAATTTACCATCTGCGGCCACGCTGCAAATACAGGCTCTTTCGACTCCTTTTTCCATTCAGTTCGAGCCCATTTACGGAGTGATTTGTTAAATGTATCGCAAATGTTTTGTTATATTTGTTGAATTGTTGCCGGCTTGTTAATGTAGACTTGTGCTTTTAAGAAACCTCATAGAAAAATAATAGCGAGGTCAAAGCAGGAGAACGAGGCGATCAATCGACATTACCAGATTTTAACATTATTTAGGACGATAAAGATGTCCAGAATTCGCATGGATTCTCTATATGTTGTTCCATCTTGTTGAAACCACAAGTGCTCAAAATGCTGTGTGAACGAAATTATGAACGTTGCTCAATATCGTTTACAGTAATTACATTTTCATTAATATTCTCGACAAAACGCTCGTTACACCTCCATTCCAAATTGCAGATCGTATTTTAAAGATGTAAATAATTTTTTTAGACTTTATTAAAAGGTTATTCGAAAAAATAATAATACCATTACATAAAAACACCATGTACAAGGATTTTTGCATTAAGCAGACTAGTAATAAACCATAATTTTAACCTGATTTGATTAAACTCACAATATACAATACAACTAAAACCTGTAGAAAGCGACGAGTATTTACAGATCTCTTACGAAGCTTATACATCGTATTTAACCATATAATTATATTGTTGCCTTATAAGCGATTTTATTATCAAAAAATCAAATATACACAATGTTTCGCGTCAGGATACGGGTAACGAAACTTATCAAAAATTAAACATGAAAACGAATATGGAGGCTGCTTATTCCTTAGATTACATCAATTCTTAAACGAAAACAGAGTATATGAAACTAGTATTAAAATTTTTGAAATTTGTTTAAATACAGCACTCTGTAAATATGATTGTTTTACCAGTATTACAAAAAAGGGCTAAGTAGAAAATATGCCGATTTAACGAAGTTAACATTCAGCATAAAAAAGGTAATTCCAATTTTAAGTTTACGAAGAAATGTGTTACATTTTTAAAAAATGAAAGAGAGAAAATATTTAAGAATGTATTATCGATGTTCCACAAAATACATCAAATTAGCTCATGCGTCAAACCAAAACAAAACATTCCCACTGTAACTGACCCAGAACTAGTTGAAAACATACTAAACTCAATCAAGTTCCATAGAACACTAAGCAAACAATATTACATGTAAAAAATGACTGAAATATTCTCTTTTCGAACATATTCATCTCAGTTTTAAAATCTGTCTAACTTCCTTACGCTTTAAATAACTTACGAGGGAGAAAACATCGGACAATATATGATCAATGTTCCAACAAAAATATCAAAATAAATCAAGCGTATATACCAAAAAAAATTAAAACAAATTTACGCTTTAGACTATGCAGAGCTTATTGAAAACATACGTAAACTAAATCTAGTTCAATACAACAAGAAAAAATAATGACTGAAATATTCCGTTTTGGAAAAGACCAGTTTGAATTTTAAATTTGCCACCATCGGTTACACCTCTAAAAGCAAACAAGAGAGAAAATATCGGAGAATATACGACCATGTTCCACGAAAAATATCGATGTAACTCATACGTCAATACGAAAGCTTTAAAACAAATTAATTTGTCAGACTATCCAGAGCTTATTGACAACATACATAAACTCAACCTAGTTCAAAAGAACACGAAAAAACACATTTACTTGTAAAGATAATGACTAAAGTATTCCGTTCAGGAAAATACGAATCTCGATTTTAAAATCTACCACCATCGGTTACACTTTTAAAGCCCAACGAGATATAAAATATCAAAGACAACAACGGTGTTCCAGGAAAATATGGAAGTAACTCGTGCGTCAATACGAAAACATTAAAAATAATCCACTGCAGACGATACAAAGCTTATTGTACATAAACTCAACCTACATAAACTCAATCTGGTGTAATAGAACTCAAAACACTTTTATCAGGAATAGTAATGAATATATATTACAATTTGTAATATATGTTTCGGTCTTAAAGTATGCCACAGTCCGTTATACTTTTAAATGCAAATGAGAGAGAAAACATCGAAGAATGTATCAAGAAACATGGAATAAAATCACGCGTCAATTACGAAGACATTAAAAAAACTTGTGCGGATTATCCAGTTTAATTGAAAACCTACATAAACACAATCAAGTGCAATAGAACACAAAACACTTTTACCTGGAAAAATAATGAATATAATTTTATTTTTTCGTTTTGTGATACATGTTTCGGTTTTAAAATGTGTCACAATTCGTTACGGTTTCAAAAACAAACGAGAGGGGAAAATATCGGAGAATGAATCACTAATATTCCACGGGAAACACGAAAATAACTCAAGCGTCAATACGAAAACGTTATTCTCACAGCAGACGATCTTAAACTGATTGTAGTATACCTAAAACCAATCTTTCAGTCAAACCCGAAATAAATACCTTTACTTGGAAAAATAATGCTTGAAATATTCTGTTTTAGTACCTAGAATGACTTATTACCAAATCTTTGATTGAAAATCTAAACAAACCAGCCATTAGAACTCAACTCCCTTTCCATTTGTTAACACTAACTATATACAAAACAGAAACATCCTCAAACAACGAAGACTGGAAACAAATGGTAAAAAAGAGGTTCTATTTACCCTCACATAGAATCATCGGAGATCGTTTGACAAGAGATGATTCGGGGAAGAGGGAGCTCCGCCGATCGTCCCGGAGAAGAGGGAGCGGCCACAGGGGAACGGAGAGAGCAGCTCAACTCGCCGTCTCCTGCTGACACAGCAGATGAACTGAGAAAAAGGAGATCAGCGAACTGGTTTAGGTTTGCTGCACTCGGCGGGATTTCGCCAGAGAAACCACAATTTATCGCCAAGTGTTAAACGGTTTGCGATGGAAGATGGTTTCGTTTTGGCTTCTTTTTTACCACACTGTCATTTTTTTCTTTCATGCGATATGGAAAAATTCCAAAAAAACACAAATAGGTACTTTAAAATTAATTTATTAAAGATGAAATATTCTATAAAGCGCTTTTTGTTTTGAAGTTATTTTATGGGTCGCTTTTTTTTTAACAGGTTAAGTTTTATAAAATAAATTAAGTCAAGTTATAGTATGTCAAGGGGAGTTGGAACTCAGGAGTTTTAAAAATATCAATTTTGAAGCTTCTTAGTCACTTTAGATAATCTATGACACTTTATTTTCGTTTCGACTCCCTAATAGGCACTTTAAAAAAAAGAAGAAATAAGTAAAATAGACTCAAATTTTGAACTTTACACACAGCACTTTTTAGCCTTGGAAGTACCTGTGTTAAAAACTTCCACAGATTGAACGAGCATCATTGTTCAGGAACAAAACAAACGCTAATTTTTATCGAAACGTTTTTGTTTTATGTTAATTCAATGCAATACTAAATACTCATCTCAGTGTTATATAAGTAAATATATATTCAGTATTGAGAACACAAAAACCTCCATCTAGAAATTACGTAAATTAATAATGTGTATTTAACCCTCTGCATATATATTTTAAAACTAGTTTTAGTTCATTTTAAGGATTTGTACGAATTGACTTTTCACTTATTAAATATTTTTAACTGTTTTAAAACAAAACTTTTTCATCATTAAATTTAATTTCATATGCATGTTACTTTCGCTCGATATTGTACCCACTATTAACCCAGAAGTTAAAATTATCAAACATTTCATTTCCAACATGAATTTTCGTGTGTTTGATGTGCTTTGTTTACAATATTCGCAAGGTATCCCATCTAATGGCAGCAGTTTGTGTACTCTATTTGTATATGATACATCATGCATTACCAAATATTAAGGAGTGACCCCATTCCCTAAAAGATTTAATACAAATCTAAACAACCATATATTGCATTTATAAACAATTTTCAGTTTTTCTACTGAGAAAAGGTAGGATCTTTTTATGTTTCTAATCACAATTCCTTACAAAATTCTCAGAAAGTAACTGTATTTACCCTTCCATTGATAACGACATTCTGAAAAGTAACGACACTAAACAATCAATACCACCGCTACCAAAGACACATCTAGGCACACAACACAGAACACGTTAATTGTCAAAGCGATTAGAACCTCCAAACGTGTCTCGACAATCAAACCCCACTTTACCAAAATGCGATCTATCGCCAAACCTGGAACTCTGACGCTTCCCACCTCCACCATCCAAAACCGAAAACAATCGCTCCCTGGCTCGACACTAGATGGCGCCAGCTAGGAACAGAAAAAACGGGACTACGGAGAAGGGGGCCCACAACGACGATGCACGGGGGAGGGGGGCATAACGGCAAGGGTGGAAGGGGGGGGGGGTTGCAGCGACACGCTCCCAGCTGGTACTCTCCTGTGGAAATATACCAGATGGGTCGACGCAGTCTTGATGAATAAATGCCACCCCGCACACGCCGTACATCCCCCCCTGGATTTCAGAACTCTGGCAACCCCCCCTTCCCGAGTTTTCTTTTCCTTCTCCGGCATCCTGAGAACGGTTTGCCATCATCAACGTTTGGAGAAATTCTCTCTCTCCTCTCTCTCTCTTTCGTTCTCTCTCTCTCTCCATAGTTTCGGCGCAGCTGAATCCTTTCGAGGTCTAAAAAGAACTAAAGTGTTTTTCCATTGGGGAAGGGAGGTTTTTTTCCCCGTCTTTCATCTGCCTTTCTCGGCTTTGTTGTTTTTTTCGTCGCCGCCTTGGCGCGAAGGTGAGGGCGCTTGGCGATGAAAGGTACTTCCGAGCTGGAGATAATTAAGATTGTTCGGGATTGTTTGGATGGAGTTAACCCGGGTGTTGAGAAGAGGGGTGGGGATGAGAGACGAAGATGGTTGGCGCGAAAGGGGTGATGTATTTACTTGACTCGAAATCTGCGATGGGCTAAATGGGGTGCAAAGTTGCTCAGAACGTCTCCGATATCGTTCTCCTCTTTCGTTCGGAGGATCCCTTCTTTTAGATGGCCTCGTAAATTACGTTTCGGAAATTTGTCTGAGATTCTGTTTGTCGCTTTGTGACACTCAAGAACTAGTGAATTTAAAACGAAAGCTGAACCCCAATTACATTTAAAATACCTTAACCCATGCATTTAAAGTACTTGACTGTTTTGATAAAAAATGATCATTGGAATGTAACCAATATTAAAATATTGCCTAAAATCTGCATAGCGATATCACTGAATACTGCAATCCATTTGTAGATTTATAAATGGTAGTAGAATGGTACATCTGTGCTTTATAAATTCCATACCTCAAAGAAATTAAATTGTTTCACATTTTAAAAAGTAACATTTCCTGCAATTATAACTCGTATTAATGTTTATTTCGGAGAAGTGCATGGTACCACCTTACACCTCTCACCTCATGATCCACATCTCACTTCTGTTACCCCAATTAGCTCCAGGCTGTTATCGCATTCCCTTGTTCAAAAGTGATTCGATATTTTTTGTGGCCTAAATCTATATTCGAGTCTACGCAGAGATTCTCCTATCTGTACATTCCAACCTCCAAATTTCTCGTAGCCCTCTGTAATCAGTCTACAGAACAATTACTGCTGCTGAATCAGTCTAGACTAAGAATTTCTAGCTCCTTTATGATGGTTTAGCCATATTATACCGCTCCATAACTGTAATTAATCATATTTAAATAAAGTTGTAAAATTGGCTTATGTATAACACAGGCGTTGATTTTATATTATTTATATCAATTTTTGTTGTCCATCACATACTCTCTAATATACATACACTACCCTGCAATAACGGACCGGACGTCAGCGGATTTGCGAAAAATCCGACTACTTGTTTGGGGTGGTTGGTTTTCGTGGTATGGCCTGGAACCTTTGCATGTTGTTCCTGGTCAATTGAACGTCGACACCTGCATGAAAATTTTAGACAATCAGATTCTTCCTACGCTCTGGCAATTTTAAGGAATAGATTTACGTTACTTCCAGAAACGCTCCATGTCATGCAACAGCCTCTGTCAAGCAGTGGTATTAATATATGAATGTTAAACGTCTTCCCATGCCTGCTCAGAGTCCCGACCTAAACCCAATATAATATCTGTGGGACGAATTATAGTGACGCTTAAGCACCAGGAAACCACGTCCCAAATCTACAGCTGAGTTGGCGACATTCTTGCAGCAGTAATGGACATAAATACCCATACCTGTGTATCAAAACCTTGTCGAAAGTATTCCCAGAAGGGTTGCTAAAGTAATTGCCGCACGTGGGAGACCATACACCAATTAAAGTATGTATTCTTTCACTTACACCATAACATCTTGATGCCCAGTCCATTATTGTAAGTAGTTATATACAATCAAAAAAATTCAAATATACAAAACATTTTTTTCTCCAATATCTGACTCATATAAACTCAATCATTGGCCACTACAAGGCCGGAAGAGATGACCCCTTGTGAAGGAGCACCCAGTGGGAGGACCATTATTGCCCCTAACAAAGGACAGCACAATTTGAATCTATGCCCTGACCCCGGATTCGAACCAGGAACCTTTCGATCCAGAGGCCGACACCTTAACCACTTGATCGATTGGTTGGCAAATATGCTGGGGTGTGAATATCAATCAAACAGAAGCCATATGTCACAACTGTCTATACATGCGAGCCTAAGTCACAGACATACCATGATAACGAATATAGTTCAATTATAGAAAGACAAAGGAAAGTTTAAGAAAATTAAGAACATTTCAAAAAACGAAGAGGTGTAACCGAGACCTAAAAAGACAAGATGGTGTTTTCTACGTGTGGGCATTAGAATGCTAAAAGTATCCTCCTCCAAACACCATAATAAACAAAATTAAAACGGCAAATTAGGCAAAAAAAATGTCCAGGCATGGGTTAAAATCAGAATATGAAAGTATCAAAAGGCATACCAAGTTCAAAACAAGCACAAACACAATACTGGACCATAAAAAACAATAAAGAATAATAAGGATGTACTAGCGTACCCATAATCAGCAAAGAAATCTCAGTAAAAAAATCAGCCATACTTCCCCTGAAGATCGCCATAAAATGCCATTTGTACTGCTCATACATATTTTAACATTACGGACACAGTTAGAATCATATTTAATATATTAATAGTATGTTAAATGTGTTTCGTGTGTTAAGAGTGTTCATTACATAAAAAATAAAAGTGTTCGTTTATTATTATCAGATCAAATTTCATAACAGATTGTGTTCAAACCCTGCTATTGAGAATTGATACTGTTAAATTCTTGCTATTTAGAATTAATACTAGTACGTTTTAACAAAATTTGTAATTCTAAATCTAACTTTCTTTTTCCAATGTAAAATCATCTCATATTTTATAACACACTTCTTAGTCATAAATACCTCACTCTTTATTTAGAATTATTTTTGAAAGATTTAAATAATCCGCAACATTCAAAAAGCCAATTTTGACAAAAATTTACATTTTTTTTATTATATTAACAAATTTTCTGTAAAATTTTGCTTCTAAAACAGTTTTAACTTTTAATATGCGACTAATAGAAAAAAAGTGTTGTCAATTTAAAATTTGAACGAAATTGTTAAGTTATACCAGAAGTAGCCTAACGAAACCGGAACTAATAGGAATATTCTATTTTTACTATAATGTCTACCCTTTATCTGTAAAAGTAAGTTAAAATATATGATAATTATGTTGCTATAAAATGGCTACTACAAGTTTTTAATAAAATTTACTTATTTGTTAGAAGAATTTCACAATATCTTTTTACTCTCGTATTTTGTTTACAAGAATTTTTCTCAGAATTATATTTTAGGCATAAACATTGAATTCCAGAAATCATCACTAAAAAGTTATTGATTATTGTTTATAAAATTTCTTATGCACATTTGAAAAAATGTTTGCTAGAGCCTGCACTAGAATCATATTGATATCTTAATTTTTTTCTTATTTATGAGCTTGCTTTTGAATATTCATGTTGCAAAATGGTCAAAAATCTTTTAACAAATTTTCGATGAGTCATAAAACTTTTATTTTTTTTAATATATCTCTACTTTTAGTAGAAGCACTATATAATATCATGAAGTTTACTCTAATCATGTTTTTTATGCTGATTTAAATTGTATACCCTGTATCATTTTTAAAAAATTTGAGAAAAAAAACTTCAAATTTCACACAAAATATCACTTTTTGTTAAATTTTATTTTTTATTTTAATTATTGATGGTGCAAAAATAATTTCGAACACAAATAATTTAAAAATAATATTTAAATTTTTGTCTGCATAGCATTTAAAAATAAGGGGGAGGGGGCTCCGAATGTGTGCGGATACATTAACAATACTTATAATTATTATGACCGTTGATTAACCCTAATGGCTTATCATATTTTGGGACGTACATGACGACCATCGATTCTAAAACGTAGGAATTTGACTTCATTAAATCATATATATAAGACCAGGTAACCATCCCGAAACACAACGCTTGCGACAGAAACTTTCAACGCAATTATTCCACTATACACGATTCAAAGTGGCACCAAACGACTTTAAACAGCTGAAAAACCTCTTCTGAGCAGCACGATCCCACCGACCCTCCCCCTCGAAAAAAAACCCCGCTTTATTTAAAGCTCTGCCAATTATAAAACCCGGTCTCCGCGTGTGCCGCGCGAAACAAAATAACAACACAAGCGAACTTTTCTCCTCTTTGGGTGGCAACACCGATGTCAAGACAGGTGCATCTGCCAATCACGCACTGGCACAGGTGCAGGGATGATTCGGCCGCAGCTGATCACTGAAGCCGTTGCCAAAATACATAGTTGGGGGTGCACCTGCCTGAGGCGTGCGGTGAGTCAGCAGCATATCGTTTGCAGCAGCCTCCCTCCCCCACTCTCTCACCACTAGCCTTTGTTTCGGTACTGGGTCTGAATGGTAAGGTGCAGATGCAGATAGGCGTGTTTGTTTCTTCATTAACACCTGTCTGTATGGAAATAAGGGAAAGCAGTAAGAGCTGGATGCTTAATGTGACTGATGTTGACATTTTTGTTCCTGGTGGAGTTTGTGATATGCTAAATGAGTCGGTTTTCCCTTGAGGCTTTTATTTTAGTTCTGAGACTGTGTTAAATGGCGGAAGTAGTCAACATACAACTATTCGAATCTGCATGACGAAGGGACTTAAAATTCCTAAGAAACGCCTTTAATTCGCTGGGCGTCACGAGATTTCCCAGTCTTTAGTATTGCTCCTCCTTCCGAACAGACATGAAAAAATAAACAAATGTAATGGTTCCTTTAGTTGTTCAATGTATGTGTTACCGCTAAAGTGCAGTAATCAATTATTCTACAGATTATCTAGGTAATATGTAGATTAACGAGGGTGATCCGTCAAAGTGCCGAAAATTGTTTCATTTCTCAAATTACCTAGATAATCTGCACATTACCTACTAGGCACTCGTTAAAGTGAAAATAAGATATTTGCTGGAACAACAGCAACGTCGTTTCTGTACGCTTAAATTAACATAATGTCATTTCTTTTATTTTTCGATAGCTAAAGAATCAACTTAATACAATCAAACAATCTCTCTCAACAAATTAGTTGATAAAATCAATTAAAAAAACTATAATAGAAAGATTCAAACGGTTTAAAATATTATTACAAATAACGAAATCAACATAATGTTAATTATTTATTTTTCGATATAAAGAATCATGTTAATGCAATTAAACAATCAACAAGTTAGTTGATAAAATCAATCATCAATGAATTAAAAAACTATAATAGAAATAATCAAACGGTTTAAAATATTATTACAATTAAGGAAACAAACTCAAAGTGGAGGGAGAGAGGGAATGTATAGGGGGGAAAGGAAACGAGAGAAACCAACTTTTGTACTTTAACGATACGGAAGCCGTTAATGTGCACATTACCTAGGGTAAATGCGGAAATTCTTGATTCCACACGTTATCGGAGTAAATCAGTTAATCTGCATATAAGCTATATAGTGTGCACATTAACGTCTTTCGAGCTTTAGCGGTAACATATGCACCTAATACAGTAAATTCAATCTAATTAAACGTGCTGTTTGTTTTAAAGCTGCTTCTATGCTTAAATCTATTCGCCACAACTTAATTTAACTCATCACACTACATCTGCCACAATAATTGCTCCAGACTAAAGTCTGCTCCTGTCTTGTTGCGGTAGAAACGGACCATCCATTGATGATGCTCGAGAAAATATATTCTAGTATATTACATTAGCGTATTCGATAACATATTGGAAAGGTATTTGTAATGATTTTTACATGTCGACTAGATGGTCTGTACACGCCAACTGCCCCGTTCCGCTGTAAACATTCACGAAAAATATATAATTAAATCAAATCTGATCACCTCCGCTCAAAATAGACTATCCCTGTTTCTAAGCGACCACCACCATTCAGACTTAATGTCGGGAGCAGTTCTCGAGTTAGACAGGTAGTATTCAGGTTCTATTTTAGCCACTTGTTTACACTCTGAACTTCGCGAAATTTATGAGTAGTGCGGTATTGTATTTACCCTACATCACGTTTAATGATTGAATAATATATCTGTTGGTTGAAAGTAATCTTCAGTTGTACAAATATGGCTAAATGCCATGCAGGGAAGACTACATGCTGAAAAATGGGTAAATTCGAGTGAACCCCTTAGAGGGTTAAGACACAATAACCCTTATATTAAATAAATAAATGCATTTAATGTCCTGTGCTATACTGAAAACACACACACGTTTTCCTTTCAATCAGCTCGAATCCTCTAGTATTATATCTATCCACAGGAGAAAAATATGTTGTAACACTGTGTCTACGGAACTCAGGAGTTATCAGAGATCTTGGAAAAGTACAGGTTGACTATAAAATTACTTTCACTCTTTGTAGGCTGTAGCTAAATCGAATAGACGGGATGGAATCAAATTTTGTATTGAGACATTTGGAGACTGGGAAATGTACTCCATGGGAATAAATTAGTACCAAAGTTACCGATAGAGAGAAATCTGTCAGTGCTGGAGCTGTAAACAATCCCACAGTAATACTCCCTTTAAAGTGAAAAAGTGCCATGAAATTTTAGTTTCCTATAACATGCCAAATTTATAAATTAAATAAACCTTTGACAAATCTATAACAAGAATCTTGTATTTTTGTTATAAAATGCATAAAAATACCCAAAAACATAGAAAACCAGGAAATATCTATTCACTTTGCTCTTAAAAATTATGTTTATGTTGTGCTTTGGTTTGTCGTTCGCTATTGTGTCATATTGTGCTTCAGGAGGATCGTGTCAAACAGATTCTAAATCAGCTTTTATTAACTCCGGTCATCTGTCAGTATTTATTTTGAGTGTGTGCATCAGAAAAAAGTGAGTTACGCAATACTTTTATGGAACAAATATTTCATCTCACGTTTTAAACTTGTGACTTACTTCGGTGATGGAGAATGTCTTGCTACACCGAAATGGCACCAATGGCGAAGTTTTTATTCGATTTCTTCGCTTTAATGAAAATTCTTCATGTTTTACTACCAATTTGACTAAGGTTTTCATATGTTTCTACATTCTATATCTACCTTTTAGAAAATTCAACTCACTAGTATATTTTTAACGATAAAAATCTAACAAAACTTTCCTGACAAAACTAGTTATTTTGTTACATTAAAATTAAAAGATCCAACTTTTATTGAAGTTCGAAAGTTGACATTTCTTAAAAAACTAAAAATATTCTTTGAATAGGTTATTTAAGAACTAATAATATAGTCAATTTCAGCTATTATTGCCCCCCAATTAATATTAAATAAGAAAAGCTTATGTAGAATGAATATGAATAGTCCTAATTCGTATTTCTAATAGTGCAATCAATTTTACCATCCCAATACAGAATAAAAAAGTAACTAGTTTATTGTTTACATTAACACACCTTTACACCTGTATTCAGACCTAAATAACTGCTTCCGATTATGTACGGTTGTATTGTAGAATGTTAAAAACTTTCCTATCATTAAATATTTTGAAGTCAAGAGAAGCTAGCACACATATGAAACTCGGTAAAATAAGATTTTCCTCAATATTTTCGATTATGTAGATACTTATTAGAGTATTTTTACCTATTTTTCCAAACATTTTGTTCTTTCAATATGCTTTAGAAGTAGTATTTATTAAAATGTGCAACATAGTAAACATAGTAAAAAAAAATTCCATTTTCTCAACAGTCTAATTTGATCATTATTTTGAATTTTATGATAAGTATACTAGCAAAATACCCGACCTTACTCGGTTTGAATTCGTTTACTCTAGATTGAAGAGATAATCAAAATATATAATGACTTACGTTTATTGTAGAGTAAAAATTTATTTTAACACCTTTCGCCATCTTTATATTTTCTACAACTTACTTTGGACACAAATCCTACACATGCATATCCATTCATGTAATACATTTCACATACATCGCACAATTGCTGTATGACAAAGCTCAAAAAGACGAAAGGTGATACTAAGGTTACTACTATAAAAGACGATTTATAGGAAGATTTGGAATTCCCTTTCTTAAGTTGTTTTCATGTGCAACTCAATTAATTAAAATTACGATTTACGGCGAGTGCTCTCGCACTCATAGTCAACAAAACAATATTGTTTTTACCTGTGGCACTCTTGCCTCCGGTATGCGACATTGTGAAATTTTGCAATCTTCTCCTGTCATTACTACAACAAATTTTTTAATGTTGGAAAAAGTTGTAGTTTGGATTTTTAAACATTATTATTATTTCAATAACATTATTCTTTAAATAACGGCATTATTCTTTAAATAACGGCATTATTCTTTAAATAACGGCATTATTCTTTAAATAACGGCATTATTCTTTAAATAACGGCATTATTCTTTAAATAACGGCATTATTCTTTAAATAACGGCATAACTACACTTAAAATTTACTGCAAATTTATACTGACTTACCTAACATTTTCAAGTCTAATACTTTGTGGTGCTGTTGGGTGTGATGAGAAGGAAAACACATTTATTAAAATAATAAATATTTAAAACAGGAAACAGCAAAGTAAAACAAAATAAAAGATGTCGTAAAAAATTGTTCCAAAGATATTAATTTGTGATTCAATTTTATCTCTTGATCTCGCACAGTTGCCACAACTTACAACTAAAAGTGTACAAAATTTAGAAATGTGAAATTAATTCAGAGCGAAAGAACCAGAAAAAATATCACTGCTCGCGCGATCGTGTTCATTCTCGTTTCATTGAAAAATATCGTCTGTCCCAAATTTTCGGAAATCGTTTTCATTGCGCAAAGAATAAAAATAAGACTCGAAATAAATGACGTATCAAAAATGAAATTCCATAAATTTTTTTTTTTTTGAAGAATAATTACTTTTTCAGCAGTACTGGTAAAGCAATCGAATTAATCGTAATATTCAATAGACATTCCAATTTTTCCAAAACTACCAAATTATGGTTGATTTAAGTATACTTACTCAGGTGTTTTAGCATGAAACTCGTCTAAATATAACAATAAATAAATGTTTAATATTGCATTCACTAAATTAATAGATAATGTATAAAATAAAATAGAGTGCAATCAAATATCTGGAATATAATTCATGTGATGCCTACACAAACACATAAACACAAAATCGAGCATAGAACAGAAAGACGGACAGACAGACTTTCGCAACCAATTCCACTCACTAAATCAAGATAAGTACTCTCTGTATGCAAATTTCCATGAAAATATCTTAAACCGCGTGGACGTGTATAGGGCACAACATACAGACAGACAGACAGACAGACAGACACCAAACGAGAAAAAGGCGGATTCGGCATCAGAAGGGTCCAAAACGGATAGAAAACTTGAAATGGGTCGAAAATATTGAATGTACAAACAAACACTCCATTCTTATTTATATAGATATGCCCTTGCTTAATATGCCGCCTTTTGAAAACACTATAGGAATAGTACTGTTAGTGGTTTTGTTCCACTAATACCAAAAACTACACAGATCTTTCAACTGTCCGCTTTTATTATTAGTTTCAGATATTTTGCTCTTAGTAAGAATTTCACGTTCCCGTAGAAAAAAATATGTTCCTCTCAGAATCTATCATAACAAAGGTGTAAGGGAAGGTGTTAAACCAAAGGCAGTAATTTTTTTTTTAATTTTTAACTTAGTTTTTATCAAAGTTAGAGGAGTTTGCTGCTACTCATGTTTAACTAGAGGTATTTTGCTACCTATTTCGTATTTTATTGGAGGCTATTTTTATCAATATAATAAATGGAAAATTGTTAACTTCTTCCTCTATCATTTGATACGACACCTCCTCTATAACTTAGAACAAGGGGTGTTGTAGCTACGGACAGGCCCAAAAAGTGGAGAAAAAAACTTTAAAAAAATTTTTTAACCAACTTTTATAGAACAACGTTATTAAACAATCAAGAAGAGTTATTTTCTCCAAAAATTAAGATTATTTACAAAAATAACAAGTAATTATGAGCAAAAATAATACCAAAAGGCTTAGATTAAATTAAAAGCTTCAGACTTAAATTTTACTACAAAATCACACCTCAGTGAAGTGTTTTTTCTCATGGTCACAATCATGTCAGACTTCTTCATTAACAATAAATCGCCGCGAAGGAATTAGTAATTTTCTTAACATATCACTTCTGAGTGCATCAAAAAATGTGAAACCTTACACAAACAAACCTTATCATAACGAAAAAATGGTAAAAGAAACAGAAAACTGAAGGTTTTTATCATTTTATCAGTAAATTTGTGTTTTAAATAAGCACATACTGAAACATTTTACAGATCTCAATCCATCTCAATCTCAGGGAACAGGTCATTGATGATCCGCTGTTGTTCCTAGGGTGATCAGCGTATTTTGTCCCTAGGTACGACAAGCAAAAGCTAATATATAGTTCAATAGTGTATGGCTTATTAGTGGCACAAATACACCATATGCAATTTCCCAATTTGCTGGTGATCCTGTCCATCACCGCTAAAATAACAGTTTTTCTCATCTCTAAAAAATTTTTACTTGCAAATCTCCACGATCTAACAAAAAAATACTTGATTTTTTTTTACCTCTGAGCATTGAATCCCATTACTAAGATGATTTTTTTTAATTGAGAAATTAAAATAATTCCCCAAATTGAGATTCCCATAGAGCTAACAGTTTTGCACTACACATTTTTGCATTTAAATTCTGAGATGGAGAAAAACAACGCGAGGAATTAACATAAAAGCAAGCCTTTTTTATAATTAGTTATGGAAGGCTAATATATTGGAAAACTCGATTCAATATGGCAGACTGATTAGTCGCACTAAAAGCACCAGCACCTCGGAAATTTCATGATTTACTTGTGGGCCTGTCTATCATTGGTAAATAACAGTTTTGCTCATCTTTAAAAAATGTAGTAATTGGTAATTAGGAAATAATTAACAGTCAATAATCTAATTAATTGTAGTAATAGTTGTAATGTTTGTGCGCGCGTGTCAGATAATTATCGTTTGAGCGAATGCAAATAGATTATCGTTTGCGCACAAAGAATTAAGAATCGTTTGGGGTTCAATTATTTTTGTTTTTATTCTTTAGACGTCAGTTGTGTAACATTCAAAAATATATCTTCAAAATTTGTGCTCTTGTTAACAATTCTTTGACTAACTATAGGTATGTCGATTTTTAATGTCTTAGCACAAATTTGGAACGGAAGCGTAGAGGAATCATTATTTAAGAGTCACGGCCTTTGTTAAATGCATAGAATTTTGTAAAAAAATAAGTTTTCTTAATTATGCAGTTGGCTTATTTGATCCAACATTGCACGGGACCTGCGATTTTGCAAAACCTTCACGAAGCGATTTTTCCCACCAAGCATTTACTCCCAATACTCAGGCGCATTTTTTCAAATTCAGACAATAAAATAATTTCCGAAATCGATTCTCATCCAGCTGACAGTTTCGCAATATGCATTTTCGCATTTAAATTCTGAGGTGGAAAAAAAAAACGCGAAAAAATATCGCAACGGCAGGCCTTTTTTATTATTAGTTCTCGAAAGCTAATATATCAGAAAACACGATTCAATAGTGGCAGGCTGAAGTAAGTTTTGTTTTTGCGCCGGGATTTTTTTAAGGATTCTCCTCCCCCTTCCTTGCTGCTACCTCCATAAAGCACGTTCGGCATCAATGCCACCTGCTACAAGCATGCCGAGGGTCCAACCAGCTGTTACTCTGCTGCTATGACGTCACAAGATGGCGGCCGATGAGGGCTTTGCTGAAGTTATTCGGGATTTGGAGAAATAACGGCTTAAATCAGGAGCGCTGTAAGTTGGGAGCAAACGCAAATGTAGTGTGAGGAGAGCATTAAACTCGTTTCTGGCAATTCGAAGTGACGTTAAGAGGGGCATGCTGGACATTTAAGGAAAGAAGACTGCTGGGTTGGATGTTATTTTTCGTTTAAAAATTCCTGTTAAAGTGCAGTGAATACGCTGGGTTTTTTTTCGTTGTTGTAGTCTTCTATGGGAATATAAGTGTAATCCTAAGTCAAAAAATAAACTAACTCTAAAATAAATCAAGGATGCGAATGACTTAGGGATATACTCAATACGAAAGTTCTACCGAAAAGTAAGAAGACAACTAAACAATAGGAAAGTTTGTTTTATGTTTTCATTTTTTAATGGAGTAGGCAATTGTAATCCAAACACAAAGGTCACATATTTTTTTATTAAAGTTGAACGATTGAGTGGTCCTAGTATGTTTTATATTTTGATCTACTTACGTAATTAATACAGTCAACCGAAAAATAAGAAAGAAAATGTAAAAGTTGTTTTTATGTTTTCTATTTTTATTAAACGGGCAAGTATAGGCCAAACAGCTCAAATATTATTCTTAGGAAACGTTTGCTCCACCGCTGACCTTATAAATTAACATCTTCTGTAGCTGAATTACTAATATTTAAGATGTTGTATTCAAATATATATATATATATATATATATATATATATATATATATATATATATATATTTATATAGTAAAAACTGATGAGATCAGAATCTTCAGAAACCAAATCAGGGTTTCGTCATAATAGAAAAAAATCTGCAATATCTTGATGACGAGATATCTCGTCGTTAGAAAAATTGCTCATATCTTAACTGACGAGGTATCTCGTCGAAACCACTAAGAGGGGTACGGAGGCGTGTCTATGCGTCAATGAAGGTTTTATCTGGTTGTTAGGGCTTTTATCTAATTGAGTAAAATTTTCTGTGGTGTGAATTATTAGTTCATAAGTTTCTTAAAATAAATGTTTTTAACAGTTAATGTGGGTGAATGGTTTTAATTTTAAATTAACCTATTGACAATAAGGGCGCGTACTTGTTCAACGACGACTAATACAGATGTTTGCGAATCCAGTGCAAAATGGACTCTTGCGGAGTTATAAACCTACACCGCAATAGAATTCAATTGTTAAATGAACACATCGACTCTTTGAACCGGCAATTAGAATCTGTAGCTGTTCGAATCAGTTATGTGAATGAGATCACGCCATAACAGCTTGGTATTGGTAAATTAAAAGACCTAAACCTCGATTTATACTAAAACACGTGCGGTCACAGTTATCAATAATCGGAACTTAATTAGTAGTGAGTGATATGGGCGCTTTACGTAGGTTATCAAACGTAGATTGCCATGTAGGATGTAGTCTAGGATTCGTGAATCTGGCGTGTAATCATATTTAGTTATTATATAGGAGTAATCCTTAGTCAGTTGGTTGTGTAACAACCATATTGCCTAATGTGGAAGTTTATTGCAAATTATTATGCATGGAAAGATAAATAAATATAGCTACTAGACAAATCAGATTTAGGTATTACATACATAATCATATTCTTAATATAAGTGAAGGGAAATATTATTATTTCACAATAACAATGCAAACCAATGTTGCTATGAACTGTTAATGTGGGCAGTTTTTTATACCTTCCGTGTCAGTGGAGAAAGTGGTTGAGTCAAAATGGCTAATTTTGGGAATCTTAAATTGATAATTTCATTCTTTCTCACAAATAATCAGTTAGAAAAAGAAGCATGAATGATAAAATCATTATAATTTAGATTAAAAGATTAATTTAGTTTTGACATAAAGTATTATTTAGCATTATTTTTTAATTAATAATGTGCTCAACTCCTTTGGACTCATCAAAATTCAGAATTAACCCTTTTTTGCCTGTCAATAAAGCTGTGGTTTAATTTGGTTTGTTCATTTGCATTATTGATTGCTTTTATGCTTGTGTGGGCTCTAGGTTGTATATAATCGCGAATGAAAGTAAGGAGATTGAAACCTACGGTCTAACCAGTCTTTAACATGCAACAATTTCAAGCCATTTGGGAGGTTGAAACAAAAGGTCATCATAAAATTTTCGGGAAAACTGCTCCAATCAGATACTTTTTCTTACTTTTGGTTTCAACTTTAGGGTTGTTATAAAAGAAAAGTAAACATTATCATCTTCTTTTTAAGGATGCTGGTTCTGTGGACGTTTTCTTCGTTAAAAGAATTAAATTTGTTAATGCGTGATATTTAGTAATACAAAATAATAAAATAGATAAAAACAGAAAAACTTTTTATTTTAAATTAAATATTACATAGTTTCAAATTGCATGCCCATCATTCTATTCAGAATTCATTTGATTCACAGATAAATATGTAGAATTGCAAGAACTACATTTTCGCGACAGAAGGATCCCCATTGTTGTATATACACGCATAGTCAAATTCAGCAGACCTTAAGTTCGAGAGATTTTCAGCGTTGACAAAGATGAGAAATGCGATTTTACTTCAGCTACACAAATGTTCTTGCATTATACACATTTGGGGAGCTAGCTGTGAATGTAATTAATCTGCGATTTGACCAGGTTTGGAGTTTAATCTATCGGGTTACTCCAGCAAGAAGGCAGCAAACCTTGGGTCAGTCGCTTTTTGTAGAGGTGTGAAGTTTCGTTAGGAGGAAGGCTGCCATGTGCAAAAGCATGAATGGCGATGGCCGTCGGTGGTTTTACTTTTCAACACTCGCCAAAATTACCACTGCTTTCGCTTAAGATACCGAACGAACAAATTAAAACTGCAATATGCCCAAAGTTGTGGAGAAGTGTCGTTTAAGTTCCACCCAATCACCTTATTTGAAGAATAAACTAGTCCAAAACCACGTGACTCGGCTGCTTTCTCTCTGAAGCTGGACTCTAAATGGTGTTTATAACTCAACTATCGTTTTTGCATTTGGAACCCATTGTTTGAAATTTTATTGTGCTGAAATCGCGTTAGAAAAACACCCATTCGGAATATGTTCAGGAAAAACATTCCGCCATAGAAAAACGCTGCATTCCCTTACATTTAGTTTCGTAGAAAACACCACTCATGTGACTATACAATTGACCTTAAAATAGTATAACACATTCAAAATAAATACTGATTGTTACTAAATGTTTCTAGTAATTATATGGCTAGAGCAAGTAAAAAATATTTTTTGTCAGCCCAATCTTGAGAATTTAAATGAATTTCTGATTCTAAATACTTCCGGAGCGATACCGAAAAGAGACATGAACGAAATCCATTATATTCAATCGACGGCGAGAATCAATTCTTCAGGACAGCAGGAGAAAAATTTGGTCGTTTTTCCACCTGAGAAATACGCAAAACAATAAATCAATGAAACGATGAAAGATTCACGCAAGACATAAACAAAATGGCGCTGACAAAATGTGTTTATTCTGCGTTAGCTCAGAACGCAAACGATTCGAGAAAAAAAAAGGAAGGGTGTTCGGCCATTTCCGGAGCAAACGTTGGTTCGAACAAAATATGCGTTGAATAACCGTTTTCTATTGATTTTGCATTCTTATTTGATTAAATCATGTCCCCAGACGTGCATTACACGTTTTTTTCGATATTGATCGAGCTTTTGCATTTCGATTTATAATGCGGGAAATCGTTAGAACAATAAAAAAATAATGTTGCGATTAAATTATTTTTCCTTTTCAAATACTACTATCACTAAACTGATGAAGGAAGCGATTTTGAAAACTTTGTAGACTGTGCGATTTTACAATTAAACTTTTATTTCTAAGTTTAAAAGTAGATTTATTTATTTTAATAGATTTACTCATGTTAAAAAATTAAGCGAAATTATTATCAACCTGAAATAAGAAAAATTAAAGTAAAATAATGTCTACTTTCATGTATTAGTATGAAGATGTATCATATTTTAAGAAATTTTAATGAACCTAAACCCAATATACACTTTAAGTTACATTTTGAGAAAGTTCGTCAAACATTATTTTTACAGTATATTAGGTAATGACTGAATAAATAATATGTTTTCTAATTGAATATATTCTAAGATTTAATGTAATTTCTTATTTATCACAACTAAGTAAACGTTTATAGAGTGCAATTTGGAACATAACGGGATCTATATGCCTAATGTTTAATTCGATAATTTATAAAACATAGTTACAAAATTAATTTTCTTTCTTAAGAATACATTAGACAACTCTTATTAACCACTTTAGAAATACTTAAATTAATTTTCCTCCTGATTTTTTAACTGGCGTACACGAGGAAATTAGATTTTACTTAATATTGAAGTTCTTTCTATTGAAGTAACCATTTTAAATTGAGGGAAATGAAATTACCACAAAATCTCAAATACACATTTTAATACACTGTACAATTCCTTGCAATGGACGAATAAACGTATAATCCAAATAAAATTATTTCTTCTTGGTCATTAAGGGACATTTAAAAATAACTTATTTCAATAATGCATTTGATATTGACATTTTAACAGCTAAACATTATCTCAGAGTCAACTTTGATTTATATATTGTAGAATTATTTGGAATAAGATGATATTTTTTAAAATTACGGAATTTTTTGGAATGCTATAAGATATTAAATTTTTAAATAATTCTAAAATTGCCCTAGTTCTAGAAAAAAACCTAAACCCAATACACTTTAAGTTGCATTTTGAGAAATTTCGTAGAAACCTATATTAACAATATATAATTTATGATTGAATATAGTATATCATATATTCTAAAATAATTCCAGAATTGGTTTTAAGCACGCTTTGATAGTGGAATTATTTCTTCATTAAGTTAATTACCTATTTTTAAATAAAAATTCAGAGCATTTGCATTGGGACTGTATTACATATAAAATTGTGGTACGTAAAAATGGAAGAACTGAGAAAACAGTAAAAATATGAAAGAACTTATCCCAAATTGATGTCTCCTCGCTCAGATAAATTCAAAATGAAATTAAATTTAGACGATAAACATTTCGGACAGTCTTAATTAGTCCGTGTAGCAGAAAACGAAAATCTACCATGTTTATGTGTGGCACTAGTAAACATTAAAAGAAATAAAACAATTTATTCTCTCCTCGGCCATGAATATCTTACAGTTCACTTTTCGCTATAAGTATAGTTCGAATTGAGTCTTTTAATTACTTAGGAAAACATGCATAAGTTTGCTTTCCTCAAAACAAACAGTCGAGTTTGTTTTACTTAAAACTAATGTAAAAGGGCATGAGTTTGTTTTAGTAAAAATAAGCAAACTTATTCGTCTAAGTATCACGAGACTTCCGAGTAGTAACTTTTGCCCTCACAATGCAATGATTAAGTAACCGCATCTATTGTTTAAAAGAATCCTATGAAGGATTCGATTAGTCAAAATCAAGAATTTCAAAATAAGCTAGAAACCATGCAGAAAAGATATATATATATATATATATCTTTTCTGCATGGTTTCTAGCTTATTTTGAAATTCTTGATTTTGACTAATGGAATCCTTCATAGGATTCTTTTAAACAACTAAAACTAACTCAGGCCCTTTTACATTAGTTTTAAGTAAAACAAACTCGACTGGTTACCTAAAAACAAACATAAGCAAATCGACCAAAGTTTGTTTTCCCAATACCAGACAAGCTTTAGGATGCTTCCCACAAATTTCAGCAGGCTTAAATTTGGTTTCCTAAGATCAGGCAAGCCTAAGCAAACAGACCAACCGTTTCCTAACAAAAGACAAATTTAAGTTTGCTTTCCACGAACAAACTTGTTGACTAACACAAATTTGTAAAATTCAACGAAACGTTTCAACAGAAGTTTGCTTTCCTACAAACAAGTAAACATATATTTATTACCTTATAAACTTAGCAAAGATAACTAAGTTTATTAACCTGATAGGACCAAAATTTGCTTTTCTACGAACAAGCCGACTTGAAAAATCCAACAAACAAGTGTTAGGGAACAAGCAAACACAAATTTGTTACCTTACAAACTTAATAAACAAAGCATAAGCTTACTGAATATAACTCAGTTTATTAACCTAAAAATAGAAACCAAATTTGCTTTTGTACTAACAAGCCATCTTGAAAAATCCAACAAACAAATGTTTGGGAACAAGCAAACACAAATTGGTTACCTTACAAACTTAACAAACAAAACTAAGTTTATCAACCTAAAAACAGGAACAAAGTTTTCTTTTCTGCAAACAAACCAACTTGAAAAATTCAACAAACAAATGTTAGATTTTGACCTAAAACTAACAAACTAATAACCAACAACTGTTTAAATGCATCCAGCTACAGGCAACACTTGGGGCAATAAAACTCCTCCAGTGTTGCACTTCCAAAACCAAAAAGAGAGGGAAACACTTCTTCGAATAAATAAAAACCTCTATCATTCGTGCGTGAAAAAGTTGAATTTTAAAGCAAAAACCACGCAAAAACAGTAATAAATGAATTCCCAGGCTAATGGAAACGCGGAACGCGCATGCAAAAAAACAATCCCAGTCCCATAAATTCCGCCACGAGAAATAAAGGATACAAAAATATATTTAGTACATGTCAGTTTTTCAACTCTTCGCCCGAGCATTTTGCATTTCGTTCTGGGCTCCTCAGAGAAATGGTTTCTCAGAGTTTGGAGATAGGATTTGGGAGTTCTGTCCAAAGGCGCTAAACTTCACTTCCCTAAGCTGCTGGCAGTTCTCAAGGTTCATCCCAAAATCCAATCATGGCGGGAAAGTAGGGTTGGCAGCTCCGATTGGCTGCGGAGTTTCCTCGCCAAAATGCACTTCTCGGTGCTTGTTGGGTTTTGACCTCCTTGACCCTCCTAGTGGTTGTCTCGACGAGATATCTCGTATTAGCAAAGTTGACCGGATTTTGTTTTAGGGTACTTGGAGATATCTCGTCAGTAGACAAAAAACATCATATTTTGATCGGGTAGTCATAAAAATATTGCCAATATCTTGGTGAATGAGATATCTCGTTAAAAGCAAAATTAGTCAAAAGCACCCCTGTAGAAAACGTCATTCTTCATTGTAGCTTATATAGATTGGAAATAAAAGAACAACACGTAATGTCACAGTGGTGTAGTTACAGCAATATATCAATGAAGAATGACGCTTCCTACAGGGTTTCTTTTGTATACGTGAAGGGTTACAATTACATGATATTTGCATGTTTATATTGTGTTTCAAGTTTTTTGGAATATGCCAGCTAAGGACCATCGCTACGTCCTTCATCGTCGGTGTCCTGCTCTCGAGTTTCTCCCCATAGTCCTCCTTTTCCCTCCTAGTCAGGATGATCATCCAAGGAAACACCCACCAACGTCCCTCGGAATCAAATGGTTCTTTCCGTATAACATTCCTCAGTATCTGGCTAGAGAACCTAACATTTACCCTTCAAATCTCAATGTGTTATCATTATGCTATACGCATTTTTACAATACGGGGGTCCCTATTCCCTAATTAAGGTACTAATTTAATTAAAATTTTGAAATTGTTTCGTTGAAAATGCAATACTAAATTGGCAACCGATTTGGGTTCTATGACAACGCTCTGATAGCACCTCAAAGTAACGTCTAAAATTAGTAGAAAGTAGTATTGGGACTTTCTGTTGGTAATTTACCAGCATTGAGAATGTCGGTTATTTCCTATTGATTTAGTTCCAACAGGGAGGTAAGTGCGTAAGTACAAAATGCAAAACTTTGAAACTTCTAGATTAATAAATCGTCAATGGCCAGTTTAATGTAACAAGACATCCAACATCAGCAAGACATAAGTCACAAGAGAAAAACGCGAGTTTAAATAAGTTATTCTAAAAAAGTGTTGCCACGCCTCACTTTTTTTACCCAAGCCTTTCCAGTCCACGTATAAGAGAGTTGAAGCGTTACGATCATTCACTAGTATGTTCGACAGAGTAAAAAGAAGCCAGGCTCTTCCTATGTTCAAACCGTGTATAAATGTCGGAGAATGACCCACTTTCACTTCGTTGAAATAAAACTGATGCGAAAATTACCAACAGTATTGAGCGTTTATCAGGTTTGTTTATTTCCTTACTTTTACAACACATGAACTCTTGCAACTGAAATTTCCAATCTCATTTGGTTAGACAAGCGTAACCTGCACAACATGTATAGGGTTTGGATTGGTTCGTTGGTTTTGAGTTTTATGGCTCAAGGGCAATATTTGGCCAAGCTACGCCAAACACAAGACAATGTCAAGTAGTTGTGAAAAGCAAGGGTGGCGAGAAGAAAGATCTCTTGAAAATTCTGGAGTCACGATCCGATCACCGTATTTACCAGAGGGAACACATCCCGTGAGAGAGGTACAGATCATTAGGGTACCTGGAGTTTGGTCAAACCAGTACACACCTGAAGCAGCGTCCCCGAGGGGTACTTGTTGTACCGACAAGTAGATACCGAGGGGTACCACTCTGTACTAAGAGCTGGATACATAAGTAGAACTTGAAGCATAAGTGTTACCAAACGACTTACGTTAGTCAAGCCAGTAAAAAACTCTCTTAGATCTTTAAGAAGAGTAAACTGTGAGCGAGTAAGATATACATGAACTTCTTGAAGGACATTGAAGTCGCAGGGTATGGGATAAATTAACCACTTTAACAGACTTAGGTATCGATCATGTACAAAAAACTCTAAAATTATATCCTTTAAGAGTTTCCGCAATTGTGTAACTTAAATGGCGAATAAATGAAACAGCAGCAAGTTTTGAAGCCTTTTAATTTGAACTATAGTAATAAAAAAATGTTGGTGAGGGGAAACTGATTTAAAGAGAGATTATATATCAGAATATAACTTAAGGACTCGGAAAACATATATATGTGTGTGTCAAAAGACGAAATTAAACTGTCGAAATACGATTGGATATTAATTTTCCATTTGTGGTATGCGTGTTTTAGTTCAGTAAAACCTGTGTCAGTCGTCGCCTTCTAATTGAATTTCTTGGCATTCTTCGATAAAAGGGATAGATCGTCAAAAAAAATATTAATTTTATAGAAGGGTTAGAAGTCTTAAAATTTCTAAACTATTTACGTCTAAATTCAAAAAATCATTACACTTTTGTTATCTTTATTTAAATTTGTAAATTATTTTGTGTCTTTTTCGCGAGTTTGATAGATCGTTTCTAAACCAAAAATGCAACACATTTTGAATAGTAACACTTTACTCTAAATAATGTTTAACTTTTGTTTCAACGAACTAAATAACTTTAAGAGAACAAGTTAAAGTATTACAGTCACGGAAAAAAATGAACCACCTCCATTATTTTAAGCACTATTCATACTAGAGCAGATTCAAAGTTGTCATTCAATAGGGAATTACGCCTTCCGTAAATTCATATCCTAAAAATTTCTCTAAGAGCAAGCCTTCATATCAAGTTTTGAATAAACAACGAATTTTATAATGGAAACGCCATGTTTTGTTGCCAAACTCAGATTCTGAATCGTTAAATTAAGTATGAAATTTCATATTTACTACCTTTATACCCCAAGAAATTAAATCCTAAAATTCGTGTCAATTTCAGGGGTAATCTCGAAATAAAAGTCGTTATTCGTAGATAGAGATTAATTGTAGTTTTATGGCTACCCTAATTATAAATCTGAGCTCTCTTTCCAAGGTATTTTTCAGCGATTCAAAAACGCACGCAAGTGCAAACGATTTGAGTATTATGTTATTATATTTCTATACAAGTGCAAACAATCCGAGAATTATTATCCGAGAAGTATGGGATGCTCTTTAAACTCTTGGTTGCCACCTAAAATTGCAATAAAGAGGAAAATTAAATGTAGATCAAAAACTAATTTTCGGAGTGATCTAAAATTTTGTATGGCCATATTAGAAGTCCTTATATATATTATCAAAATATAATGAGGTTCCTATTCATAATTTTTCAAACATTAATCTAATAACTATTATTGCATTTAAAAACTATTTTTAAAACAAAATATTAGGTGGATTTGTTTGGGTTGTTTAAAAGCAAACATGGTACAAAATATCAGCGCAAAAGAAATATTATTTAGGAAGATATCCATAAAGTCTAAGAAACTGATTTAACATTTGGAGCTCCAATCTTTCTGTTCTCATAACTTCGATACGGTAAGATCTAATGACAAGAAATATAGTATCTAAAGTTAAAATTTTGATAAAAAATTTTAATTGCGAGTCGAAATAGGGGGATTTTTTAATGGAAATTATGAAATTGTTTCTTAAAATTATATGGAGATGGCAAACAAATGGAATATAAATAATAATTAATAAATGGTTGTATCCAGTAACGTCTATTTTGTTTCAAAATATACTTTTTTACACCAAGTAAGCGAAATAAACACGTTTTCTTCGATAAAATATTTATCGCAGACGGCGCGAAATGAGTTCGTGCGTCATTTCACGGTTATGTGTGCACAGTTGGGCTTCGGTGCCGCAGTGGCGCCGCACGTTGAAAAACCGGATGTGTGCATCGGGCCTTAGATGGAAGCTAATTACTACCTGTCTAACATGAGAAATACTCCTGACACCTTGTCTGGACGGTGGTAGTCGCTATAGAAACAGGACTACTTTATTTCGAGCTGGGATAGTTATCAGATACGAGTAAACGTTTTTCTTGAATGCTATCAACAGAAAGAGGTTGTTGACTTGAATATACCATACAGTCAACAAGTAAAAATCATTGCAAATATATTTTCGACTTGTCATGGCGAATACGCTAATCCGACAAACATGAATATATTTCTTCGAGCATCACCCATGGATGGTCCGTTGCTAAGGCAACAAGACAGAAGCAGAATTTGAGTATGGAGCAGTTATTGTGGAACACGGACAGTACATAGTGTAACGTCGTATTAATTTAGGTTGTGGCGCGTGGATATAGGCATAGAAACAACACGTTTAATTCGATTCAATTTACAGTATTTACATAGGTTGAACAACTGAAGGCTGATGTCGAAAATAAATGAAAATTGAGGCAAAATGATTTCAGTCCCATGATTCCATTCGAGAAAACAAGCTCTGCGTTCGTTCGCTTTCGAGATCTCTCTGTAGAGGGATCAGGAATAAGTCAACGCTCCTTCACCTACTCGCTAGAGAAAAAGAACAGTTACTAAAAAAGAAGGCTACTGGATATTCCTAAATTCCATCCGGTCGTAAAATCTGCAGAAACTTTATCTCTGAAGGATTTATACATCGAAGGAGACCCTCGGTAACCCAGTTGGAAGACAAACGGATTAGAAAACGGATGTTCTAAACTAGATGCAGCCAAAAACCGTCGTGTACTCAAGGTCTGGAGCACATTAAATCCGTCGTGGCCTCAAATGTGTTGACGTTGGTGCTGCGTGGAAGTTTGGAGAGTGGAGGCACCTCAGGTGTTCTCGTTGTCTAACAGTGGTTCAAAATGACGAGGCGTTGTCCTTCCATCTTTCTTTCCCTTCTGGATCGATGCAGGATCATTGTCTATAGCCCGTTGTATAGCTCCAGTGCGACGTTAATCAACTACCTACACGCCTTACACATCGTATTTTATTCGATGTTTGAGAGGAATTGCATGTCCCCGATGTAGAGGAACCATGACGCTACAACAGATACAAAACAACCGTGAGTGAAATACTCTGTATAACCCTTTCTACTGCAATAGGACCATTATCGCAGAGCAGCTGCCTTACAGGGGTAACCAACATGGGGTTGAAGATGAAAGATGAAGTTCGTACACCGTTTCCTCCTACTTCAGAAGAAAACATATAACATGACCGATACGTGCATTTTTATCAAACTTCAGCAATCCCGTTGTATTTATAGTAATTCATTACTTATAAAGCCTTGTAATATATCTGAAAAACAAATTTCAAAAATATCGGAAAGTCTAATTCAGTGAATGTTTATCCTTCAAGTGCTTGGAAAATATATCTAGTCCAAGATCTAGTCAGTTTTGTAAGTAATCATGCTGAGGACAACTAGTCAAGACAAAACTGCCCTACTCCTAGGGAAAATGAAGAACCCCATATAGGAAAAACAAATTTTCACTTGTTTCACACTGTTTGAACAAGATTTTACACCAGAATATGGTCACTAGAGGGTAACTTTCGACACGAAGATAAACCACAAGGACATATATGCTATGTACATATCTCAGAGCATATTAAAGGGTTTTTTTCTAGTGACGAGATATCTCGTCCATCAAAATCTGGTGAACTTTGTTAATGAAGAATATATCTTTTAGTGAGAGACAATCGCCAGGAAGATTAACAAGAAAATTGTGAATTATTCTGATTTTTTTTTTAGTATTTACAATCTGTAAAAAGAAATTATTCAATATGTAAACAAAACGCGCTCTTCAGTATGATTTATAATGAATGTTGAACATGTATGATGTGGGTGCGTGCGTGTGTGTGTTTGAAAAAGTAGAGTTCAACTATTTTTATATTATGTATGTAATGGAAATTACAATTAATTTTATTTAGAGTTTAAATACTTCTAGTAGGAGTTCAAACAAGAATAAAGCGTATTTCAAAGAGGCTAAAAAATATCCAAATCTAAAAACCAAAAAATCAATATTTTTGAATTTTTTGCTATTTTAATTCGTTATTTAATTCTAACTTCAATTCTTTTTTTCATAAACACCTCTTTTTTTCTTAAAATTTTCTATTCTTACATTTTCTAGCTTAAATACTATTCACCTTTAAAATATTTTCATACACTTTTAAAACATGCATTTTATATACTTTCTACTTTCATTGCATGCTAATTTAAATTCTTGTACCGTATTTTTACACTTGATTTTCAATGACACATTTAGATTTTAGTAATTCGATGAGAATAACAAAATTTTACCATATCGGAGTCTCAACTAAGAATAGTTTTACTGCATTTAATTGTGCAGAAAATTAGAAAAATATAAGCGTTAAATGTCACAGGTTATTTTTAGTAAAACGAACTGTCTTCATACAAGAGATTTACATGATTAATCGAGTGGCTCCAATTCAACAACTATGTAATTAAATTTTGTTTAGCTCATTGATCAGCTGTGTTTATCCCATACATATTGTTGTTTGAAAAACTTCGAGAAGTGAAGCTTTTAAAGTTTTCCTTTTCAGCATCTTGTTTTCGTCTTTTTTCTTAATGACGAGTAAATTCGTCGTCATCAAAACTGATCAGTTCTTGATGAACGAAATATCTCGTTGTGAGAACAAAACTGACCACTTTTTGTTCGTCTGCATAAAAAAATCGGGAGTATCTTAATGACGAGATATTTCGTGATTAAGATACTTACGATCTTAATGACGAGATATCTCGTGATTAAGATACTTACGATCTTAATGACGAGATATCTCGTGATTTAGACGATATACATCGTCTAAACCACCAGAATGTTTATACAAGATATATCGTTAAATCACCAGGAGGTTTAAACGGGATATATCGTCTAAACCACCAGAAGGTTTAGACGAGATCTATCGCGTCTAAACCACCAGAAGGTTTAGACGTGATATATCGTCTAAATCACCAGGAGTCTTAAGAAGTCCGATGCTAGATCTAAAACTGATCAGATCTTAAAGTTTTCATTATAAAAAATTGACATTTCTTCGATGCAGAACTATCTCGTCAATAGTTATTTCGGCCGGATTTTGAAGGACGAGATATCTCGTCGAAACCACTGAGTTAAAATAAAGACGAAAAAGACCCCCAAAATTCGCTGATTTTGAGATATGTTCTCCAATTACTTCAAGGCATAGAAACATGAAAAAGAAAAAAAATACCCATGTCTTCGTGTTAGTACATTATGAAAGAGTTAAAACATTGGAAAGTATTTTTATATTATCTGAAACTTAAAAAACTAAAAATTACTAAAACAACTGTTATCAAATACTTTCAAATTCAACGTTGCCTTTTTTTTCTACCACGCAACAGATAGATACATATCGAAAAACCAAACCACAATCTCATACATTCTCGGAAAAAATACCTAGCAAGACATCAAAATCGGAAACTTACAACCAGAGGGAGCGATAACGACGCCAAACTTGGCGCCCAACCCAAAACATCTCTCACAGGGCGTCAGCTGGCCAGAGGCGCACTCTTCCTTTCAAAAAGTAACGGCGACTTAATTAAATACGGGTGGCAACACGAGTAGCAGCGCTCGCCGCTAATTCTTTACTTCACTTCACTCAGAAGGATTATGATCCATTACGGGGAAAGAAAATTTCCGCGAAATTTTCTCCCGGAAAAAATAATATTCCGTGGAAAATTAAAATCCCGGGGGAGAAGACTAAGGGAAAAAAAACAGACGCACCAAAAAACAAAGTACAATAATACCGTTGGGATATTATATGCATGTATGCAAAGACTCTCCTGGGTCGAGAGTTTATTTTCATAATCAAGCAACACGTGTTAGATTTCGCATGCCTCGTTTCGAGTTGCGTTTCGTTGCAATGCAACACGCTACCTCTCAAGTGGTGGGAAATTTAGGAGAACCCCAGGAATTTCGTTCTCTTTTATTTAATTTAATTTAAAAATCTCTCGTTTTTCGGTGTTTTATCGCGTTTATTGTTTTCTCTTCTGGGGTGTTCTTGTTCTTAATTCGAAGATCAAAAAGGAAGACCCTGTTTCTGAGCGTAGATTAAAATCTTATGCCTGTCTCTGTGATATTGTTTCTTGCGAGGGGATAGAAAAAACTCGTAGCAATTCCTTTCGGGGTTTTAATGCTTCTTCAAATATTTGGTGCTGTTTTCTTGACAGCTTGGGTTTATTTATAAACACGTTGTTCGTTTTCGGGACGATTCAGAATTCACCGTGTGTTCGTAGTTCTGTAAACTCGTGAATGTTGCAAGCGTTTTCAAAATAAATTAAATTCTGCAAAAGCAAATGCTTGCTTTTCATCATATGCAATGCATGAATCGAGTTAAATGCTGCACAACAATTCATTGTTTAGTATTTGAATAAATTAAGAAAATAATGCGAAATATCTCTTTTACAAATATAGAGTAATTTTATTTTTAAATAAACTTTATTTTCTTTTTTGGACTTAATTACATTTTTGTTATTCCTTGTAGACACATTTTAGGTGATCAGGTGTTTAACTCTAGGTTCTTAAATTTTTAGATGTAGGAATACAATGTTTCAGAAGAAAATTACGTATACTAGTACGTATATAGTGTAACAATAGTGCTGTTTCTAGCGAGAGATAAAAAAATTCGTCGCAATTTCTCTCCCTCTGAGTTTTGTAATAACATCATATAATATAATAATATATATTATAACATATAATTATATATAATATTATATTAATAGCATATATCATCTATAATGTATGGATTATATTAGCCTATATTATTTGGGATCTTGCATTCAGTTTCTATTTAATTGGAAGTATAAACAACTAATCCATTCGTATTTTTTTCCTGAAAATGAGGTGAGTTTTCTTGACTGGCCTGTTTATAGCCCCGATCTCAATCCGATCGAGCACTTGTGGGACAAACTGGAGTGATGAATACGACACCACCACGCACGCCCATCTTCACAACAATCTCTTCTCGCAACCTTGCAAGAAAAATGGCGAGTTATTCCTGGTTAGACTTACAGAAAACTTGTCTAAGTATGCCTCGACGTGTTGCAGCTGTAATGCAAGCAAAAGGAGGACCTACCCATTAAATAGAATAATAAAGCACTTTACTGAAACACATGCAGCTTTCAAATACTTTCATTCATATCGCACCCCGGCAAGAAAAGCGGCATAACTCAAAATTGCAGAATTTGAGAAACATCAACTTAAAGGATGCTATAAAACTTATATTGAAATAGTATAGGCTTCTTTTAAATTTTAGGTAAGTATTTATGGTGGTAACTTCTATTATATTCTATAGAATAGTAATATAACACTCTGGGGAAACTCATACATATTTTTTAATGACATAACATCATAATTTTTATTTTTTGACTTGTGTCACTTTTATTGAAGGAGTTTAAGCTTCTTTTAAATTTTAGGTAAGTATTTATGGTGGTAACTTCTATTATATTCTATAGAATAGTAATATAACACTCTGGGGAAACTCATACATATTTTTTAATGACATAACATCATAATTTTTATTTTTTGACTTGTGTCACTTTTATTAAAGGAGTTTAAGCTTCTTTTAAATTTTAAGTAAGTATTTATGGTGGTAACTTCTATTATATTCTATAGAATAGTAATATAACACGATGCGGCACCTCATACATATTTTTCAATTGACATAACATCAAAATTTTTATTTTTTGGCTTGTGTCACTTTTCTTGCCGGGATGCGATTTAGTGTAGTTCCGAATACTCTCCAATTCTTAAATCTAAAATTTTTATTGCCTAATAACTATTTGGATATGCCACCATATTCGAAGTGTATGTTCTAAACCTATGACTGGTCGCCATTTTCAAAAATAACTACTAATTGACGATGGTATTTATTACCAATTGACGATGATACCATGTTCTATGTGTACATCCAAACACAAGTAAAACCCCCCCACACACACGCACACCACTATGCTCCCTGTCTTTTCTCACACTTATATTGGGCATGCTAATGAGAACGAATAGCAGAATAGTCGATCCACCTAGTCTTTCTCACTGGCTTTTGAGAGAGCAAATACAATTCCCCAAATCTCTATCCAGCTCTTTCACTCAAAATCAAGTTCGTATTGTGAACGAATTATTACCTAACTTGCAATCAACAGAACATCGTTGAGTACACTCGATTTTGTTTCTCTTTTCAAAATTTCCCTTCTTTCACTAATGCATATACTAAATTACATTCAACTTATAATTAAAACTAATATTACGACGAATTTTGTTGCCTACTTACTCTTTCTCAGTGACCTTTGAGAGGACAATAGAATCCTGCAAAACCAAAACAGATTTATTTTCTCCTCTTGGTAATGATTTCTCCAAATATTTTCCCAACACCAGTTTACCTGTAGTTACATTCATAATACTCATCTTGAAGACGAATAATTGCATTCATATTTTCTTCATTGTCATTTGAATGAACAATATCAACCCCCAAAACCAAACCAGACTAAATCTTTATTTAATTATTTCTTATTAAATCTTATTAATTTTTAAAAATTTTATAAGAGACCCTCTAAATTCCCATTACACCCCACCAACCAATATATTTTCAGTATCAATACCCATCTACTCGTCGTTCTTCGCATTTTTAAATCTCAAGACTATTGAAAACTAATAGTATAATCATCCGCCTACCTACAATTTCCCACAGTGTCTTTTGAAAGAACAAATCCAACTTCTCTACCCCGCCCTTACTCTTTCAATCAAATAGCTACTGCCTACGTATTGTTGCCTAACGTACACTAAACATAAATCAGTAAACCAAATCCAATTTCGTTTTTCCTTCCCAAATGGTTCCCGAACTCTTTTTTCATCACCATAGCTTACATATAGTGGTTTTGACAAAAATCGCATTAACAGCCAATTTTTGCCAACACTCTTTCTAGTTGCTTTTCGAGAGAACAATTAGAGCCCAGGAAGCCAAACTTAACTGTGTTTCTCCTTTTATAACAGATAAACTAAAACCTCTTTCATCACTAAAATCTACCTGTAGAGGTTATGAGCTTTTTAACCCTCATAGTGCTTATCTTCGCGTCGGAAACTGCCCTGTTGTAACTATCCTCTGATACCAAAACCTGTTCTAAATAGTCACCAGTTCTGGGCAAGTGAGAATTTGTTTTTACCACTTGAATTTCCATTCACTTGGAGTAATAGGACAATATATTCTCAATGTGATTTTACGTCATTAACAAAATGCCAGATCTTGATGGACGAGATATCTTGTCGAAACCTTTTGGACGGTCGAGGAAGCAAGAGAGAGTTTGTTTTTTCCACCTGAATCTCCAATAACTTGGAGTAATAGGATAATATTATCTAAATGTGATTTCACGTCATTAACAAAATGCCAGATCTTGATGGACGAGATATCTTGTAGAAACAATTTGGACGGTCGAGGAAGCAAGGGAGAGTTTGTTTTTTCCACTTGAATCTCCAATCACTTGGAGTAATAGGAGAATATTATCTAAATGTGATTTCACGTCATTAACAAAATGCCAGATCTTGATGGACGAGATATCTTATCGAAACCTCTTAGAGGGTGGAGGAAGCATGGGAGAGTTTGTTTTTCCCATTTGAATCTCCAATCACTTGGAGTAATAGGATAATAGTATATAAATGTGATTTCACGTCATTAACAAAATGCCAGATCTTGATGGACGAGATATCTTGTCGAAACATTTTGGACGGTCGAGGAAGCAAGGGAGAGTTTTTTTTCAACTTGAATCTCCATTCACTTGGAGTAATAAGACAATATATTCTCAATGTGATTTTACGTCATTAACAAAATGTCAGATCTTGATGGACGAGATATCTTGTCGAAACATTTTGGACGGTCGAGGAAGCAAGAGAGAGTTTGGTTTTTCCATTTGAATCTCCAATCACTTTGAGTAATAGAACAATATTATCTCAATGATCTTGGTAAACCTCTTGGAGGGTCGAGGAAGTAAATAAATTGTGCCCATTGCACTTTAAATTTAAAAATCGTTTAAAAGAAAAAAATTCATGGACCGCCGCTCCCACCTCAATTCCCCCAAACCCAATTTTTGATCTCAATCCAAACACTCCTAGCAACGACGTACCTGGTCCACCTTGAAGACCCAAACCCACTTCTTTGAATTAAAATTACCCTTTAGTAAAATTCCGGCCATCACACGCCACCATACATAGCTAAGCAGTTCCCCTTTTTCTACACGTGCCTGGGGACTTTTTTTACTGTTTCCGCTGCTTTTGCACCCTATACGTCTTCGGGAGAAAGACAGCTCTGCACACTTCGTGTCTGCGCCGAACATGAGGAAAGGCGGCCCAGATGGTCCGGGTAGCACCGGGTCCCACAGTTTCGGTGCCGAGGCGGACTCAACAAGCGCCGGGGAAGTGCTTAACGGCGCGGGGCCGCAGGTGGTGTTTTTCCCTAACCAAAATCATGCGATTTCCCCCTTTTATTTTCCCTAATGTCGAGAATGAGTTTTCCGGAGAAAAGGTGATTTATCGAGCCTCCCTTTTTTTAAGAAATGGTGAAACGAAATCGGGTTTGGTTTGCGGGGTTGTAATTGTTCTTTCCAAAGCCAGTGGGAAAGAGTAGGTAGGCAATAATTCGCTGTCAATACGAGTTTTATCAGAGCCACCGTAGGAAAGCTGGTGATGAAAGAGGAATGAGGGAACACATTAAAAGAGGTTGGTAGGGTTGGGATCTATGGCGCAAGGATGATATTACACCGGGTTTGGTTTATGGCGTTGTAATTGTTCTTTCAAAAACCAGTGGGAAAAGTAGGTAGGCAATAATTCGTTATCTATACGGGTTTTATCACAGAGCCACCGTAGGAAAGCTGGGGATGAAAGAGGAATAAGGGAACACATTAAAGAAGTTGGTAGGGTTGGGATCTATGACGCAAGGATGAAATGACACCGGGTTTGGTTTATGGAGTTGTAATTGTTCTTTCCAAAGCCAGTGGGAAAGAGTAGGTAGGCAATAATTCGCTGTCAATACGAGTTTTATCAGAGCCACCGTAGGAAAGCTGGTGATGAAAGAGGAATGAGGGAACACATTAAAAGAGGTTGGTAGGGTTGGGATCTATGGCGCAAGGATGATATTACACCGGGTTTGGTTTATGGCGTTGTAATTGTTCTTTCAAAAACCAGTGGGAAAAGTAGGTAGGCCATAATTCGCTATCAAAACGGGTTTTATCAGAGCCACCGTAGGAAAGCTGTTGATGAAAGAGGAATACGGGAACCCATTAAAATAGGTTGGTTGGGTTGAGTTCTATGGCGCAGGGGCAGAAAGGGAGAAATGACACCGGGTTTGTTTTATGGGGTTATAAGTGTTCTTTCAAAAGCCAGTGGGAAAGAGTAGGTAGGCATGTAGGTAGAGTAGATGAATTGGGGAACACATTATGAAAAGTTGGTTGAGTTGATTTATGTTGTACAAAATCAAAAAGAGTGAAATGACATCATCGGATTTGGTTTGAGAGGTGATTGTTCTTTCAAAGGCCCGTATAAAACTCTGTTAATACCGGTTTTATTGGAGCCATGGAATTAAAACCAGTGATAAAAGTGGAATTAGGAAACACATTATAAAAGTTTGGTTGGGTTAACCTTTAAACTACGACCGGTACATCAGTTGTACCTTGATAATGGCAAGACAGAATTTAGACTATGGCTAGTACAGCAGTTTTACCTAGAAAGTTATAAGAATCGTGCCAAGAAAGAATTTAGACTACGGCCAGTGCAGCATTTGTACCTTGATCGCTCCAAGAAAAAAATTAGACTACGGCTAGTACGCCAGTTTTACCTTGAAAGTTATAAGAATCGGGCCAGCTATATCTATAACCATAGTCAAAAGGTTAGTTCTATGACGCATGGGCAAAAAGGGTGAAACGACATCGGGTTTGGTTGTGGTTGCAATTGTTCTTTAAAAAGTCAGTGAGAAAGAGTAGTTAGACAATAATTTGTTTTTAATACGAGTTTTATCAAAGTCACCACAGGTGAATTTGGGTGATGAAAGAAGAGTTAGAGAACTTTCATTGTAAAAGAAGAAGCGAAATCAGGGTTTAGCTGAGGATTAATCTTTTAAAAACCACTGAGAAGGAGAGTAAGGGTATAATTTGTTGTCCATGCGGGTGTGTGTGTTATTAAAGACACTACAATTGAACTTTAGTGATGAAAGAGTTATTATGGAACCAATTCTGAAAGGTCGGTCGGTTGGCATGTTTGGGCGACAATAGTACATATAGTACATATACAAGCGCGACATATAGTACAAAAGAACAAAGGAAATCGCATTTTGTTTGTGGGTTGTAACTGTTCTTTTAAACATTCAACGAGGAAGAGCGAGTAGGCAATATTCGTTCTCTTTTGAATGGAAATTTACAAGTACAATTTTCATCAAAAGAACTCCTGGTGAATTGGTGATGAAAAGAGTTAAGGAATATTTTAATACAAAAGAACAACAAAAACGGATTTGGTTAGCGGAATTGCAAATTTTCCTTCAAAAGACAGCAAGGAATATTATTTTGACAATGTTGATTTGCCAATACTAGTTTGAATGAAAATTAGTCTACTGGTTTTTATCAAAATCGCTACTGGTAATCTTTGGTGATGAAAGAGGGTTAATACTATGAGAGTTGCGAGATTTTCGAGTAGTATAACATTACTTTTGACCCAAAGACACGCATTAGGACCTGAATAACTGCACCGATTGGTTTAATTCATAGATTTCAACCTTTAGAGATTTTATTGGTATTTTTCTAAGATTTGAATATTTTAGAACGATTCAATTGATTCTTTCTTTTGAGATTAAAGTATATATATATATATACTTTGGACATATTCTATTGGCCCTTTTCTTAGAATAAAATATTTTAGAAATGTTATATTGGTCTATTCTTTAGAATACTTAAGAAATAGTTAAGATTTATTCTATTAGTCGAGGAGGTTAAAACTGGTTAGAAGAGAAACAAAACTGTGCTTATTTTGTGGGTACAGTATATACTTTCATACTTCGTAACACCACGAAATACCTAAAAAATCACACACTTCAGTAACACTAGATTGAGTGCTTTTAGATCTCTGATGTATTTTTTCATCAACCGTTAACTGATTAGCGCAGTAGTACATTAAAATTTACTTTTTGGAGATTTCATTTTCTCACACAATGCGATCTCTGAATAGTACGCTTGAAACTTTCCCCTTTGTTTCAGCCTTAAATCCTTTAGTATATACGTATTATTTTTGCCTTTCCTATTTACTGCTTTTCATACTCCATTTAAACTCTCTCATTTGAATATTGCAGTCCCAGCGATTATTGTAGTTTTTCTATTCCTCAAAAAGCTCGATCAGTACATAAAATCCCCACCACACTTACATTCACAAGATCTAATACAACCACAGTCCTGTAGATGTATCGAGTGAAAATCTATCTTGCTAAATATTACTACCATCATCTGAAAACATTATAGACAAGTTGCAACTGAGTGGACTTATCCAACGTTTGACCCAATCAATTGCAAAGCTGATTTCTTCGATAAAAAAATTATCCAAAGCTTATTCTTGTATGTACCCATAAGCACGATACATTTTTTCTAGATAACTTAATTTTTATTTCTTGTCTCCGAAAGCACACAACACAAATGCAAGCGCCATTTCCAATTCAAACTTTTCGCACTCAGCGGAGATATTCAAAATAGAGATAGACTCAATTGCAAATTAGCAGTTAGCAGCTGTTATCTAAAACAATAACAGCTGTCAGTAAACGTCAGAAAGTAATTTTGAAAACTGAACTTTTTATAAAATGGATAGATATAACTTTTAAATATTAAAAATTTGGCAAGAATAAAAGTTGAGATTACCAATTTGAGCTTTTACTAAGTAACATTTTTCAACGTCACATTGTACGTCAGGTATTCAGTCTTCAGTTTACAACAACTGTTAAATTTCTTCATTTGCTGCTATTGTTATTCATTACAAACAAAACTGTCATTGTCAGAATTAAAAGGTAAAAATAAATATTATAGCTAATTAGCAATATAGGATGCGACTGTTATCGTAAAATAGCAGTTCTCCTTTCCATATATGAATCTTAATCAGACACATCTCCCAAACTGAAACTAAATTCATCCCTGAAATTTCCCTAACGCCGAGAAACTTTTCCCCATTGCGCGGGGAAAATGTAAAACAAGCTAACGATCCATCGTCGAATGGCGAACGGAACGGACGATTTGAAAACGAAGACAAGTGGCCAGATTCGCATAGCCGTGTGTGTTACCATGTTGTAGCTACCATGCACGCACGCATTCATGCATGCATGTAATTTCATATTGTAAGTGTTCATAGCTTGGATACGGGACTGAATTATTCAGTTGATAATTTCGTAAATCGTTACAGTCGCGGATAGACTCTTCGAGACCGTGTGATTTCATTGAGTTCGAACAACTGATTGGAGAAGAGAAGAAAAAACAATCGATTTTTAAACAGTTTTTCGTCTTCGTTTATTGTTTAGGTCTTTGATTTCAACATTCGAACTGGATAAGAGGATTCTGCATCGTCGTAAAATTAGCCATTTTATTATTCATCAGAAGTCGATATAACTAACCATTAAAATATGGAACGTCTGGTTTTAATTAAATGCGTAGAATAAAACACAGTGTGTATTTTTTGTAACAAGTTCTCAGAGTGCAAATGCTTTTGAATGATAAAAATACCTAGAAGTTGATGTACTTTCGTTGATGTTCTTAACGGTATTTTCATTCCGTTTCAGTATGTTTCAACATTTTTTATTTAATTATTGTTCTTCATAATTAGCGAATCAAAAGCACAGAAGTCAAAGTGCATAATGTTAAACGATTTACGTTTAGGGTAAAATATTTATTTGATAAAAATTAGGTAATTTTTCTTATTTATCTCAATATAGACGGTATATTCCAATAGCCTAATATGTGTATAATTAGTAGCAAAATTAATTCCGACTTACAATTTATAAGTCGGAAAACAAATTCAGAAAATAGTTTCTCATTCTATGTCGGTACAAATTGAGTTATGAAAAAGAAAGAAAAATGCAAACAAACATTTATACTTCTTTTCACTGTCTAAAAATATAGATTATTCATCTTAAATAATTATAAATTTGCGTACGGTGTATGCAAAACAATATCTGTGTAATACTAACAAAAATTCATGAGATCGGTAGTAAGCAGACTCAAACGACATATTAAGTGAATACGAAAAAGTGAAAGAAAAAGATTTTTCAAAATATTAAAACTGGCATGCCAATACGATATTAATCGCACATAAAATATTTTTAATTGTTAATTCAGCTATCACAAGTGGAAAGAGGTTATACTAACTGTGTACATACTCATAGCCAAGTTATACTTTATAGTAAAATAATTTTTTTAATATTGCCAAAATTTCGAATATGGTTCATACAATTACATTGTAAGCTAACGTAGAAGAAATTATATTCTTTCACATAATAGTACAGAAATTTTAATTTATATTCAGATAGAGGTAGAATACATTTCTACAAGCTTCACCAAATTTTAAAAAGTGTTGCTGAAATTTTAATTTTAATGAACAATGAAAAAAATCTATTTACTACATTTTTTTAATCTTATATCGTTGGCTTACAAATGAAACACACTAAGTAAAAAAATAGTTCCATGAAAACGAAGGTGGAATTATTCTACTCCTTGCACTTCACTCACTTCATTTCTCGAGAAAAATCTACCTTTATGCAAATAAAAGGTAACTTTAGAATTCACCAGTCTAAAGATCACCATATTTTTATTTCGAAAAACTAAGAAACTGATTTCTTGAGAATTTCAACTCGGTATGTATCATTTATAAGACGACGATAAGTGTGCCACACACAATTTAATTTATCCTTTACCCTTACATGGCTTGGTGTGGAAATTTGGAGAGTGGGATGCAGCTCATAGCTGCTCATCTTCTGACTATGGTTCAAAATTACAAGGCATTGTCCTTGGATATTTCCCTTCGTGATTGATCGTGGACCGTCACCAATAGACCGTTGTGTTGCTCCAGTTTGACGTTAATTAACTACCCAAAAACCTACCTGGGCTTTTAGTTCCCGATTTATTACATAAAAACTTTTGAAAATTAGAATGGTAAAGTAAATTGTTGTTTTATATATATATATATATATATATATATGTTTCAATGTTCAATGTTTACTTATTTTTACAAGTAGAACAGATGTTGTTTGGAGAGCGCAACAACAAAGGGGTGTCCTAAAATAAGGTGCTTTATTTTTGGGGAGTAGTTTTAACTCATGTAAATTCACTACTCCAACATCGTTCCTATCAATAATCGCACGTAAGTCACCCGAACGAGTTAAGGACACTCAGCATTCCACGCAGACGAATATCTCAAATATCTGCAGGAATAATGAATGTTGTCGCTCAGACATCAGTTTAATAAACAACAAAACTAGAAAATAATCAATTTACCCCTTCTCCCTTCCACTCCCCTCCGTTTATTTCTCACGTAACATTTACCTAATCCTTGGGGATTTTCTTCAATTTCCAATGGAATTATATGAAGTGGAACAAAGTAGGATGCCGTAGGAGGGCTCAGAAATGAGTCACGTGACACTGTAGCAGGTGTTTCTCCTCCTTTTTATTGGCCGGAATGGAATGTGGGACCCTGGCTTCTCCTCTTTATTTTTTTGCTTTTGTTTTTATTTTATTATTCTCCTTTTCCGCAGTAGCACCCTTTCTCGGGGCAGGCCTGAAAAAGGTTCAATAAGAAACTAAGATTTTCTATTGTTACGTTGCTTTTTCCGATTAGTTTCTTTGGGTTCTTTCCTTCTTTTACCCCCTCCCTCTCTCTGAGGGCAGTACAGTTCCGATAGGCAATACTGTTCCGGGTATCTGCTGGGGTGGTTAGGTACTGTTTTATTGCTCCTGGGCAAACTTTTCCACTAAAGGAAGATTAGTTGAAATTCAAAGTAGGGGTAAAAAGGGCCGAACTTCTTTCGCCCTCGCGAATTATTAGTTACAAGTGTTTCCTTTCAAGCTGGGTTCCACGAATCGATGGTGGTTGCTGATTTTGATACAGGTGGTAGCAAAACCACTCATGGAGAGGTGCTAAATACTAGAAAGATACACATAGTGTGTCCCGGTATGAGGCACATATATATTTATGTGTTGACGGTACAGAAACGTAAAAATACATACAATTTATCAAGGAGTCCAATGTATGGTCTTCCTTGGATAATGGTTCCAGGCATCTAGTGAGATGGCTAGATACTGTTTTATTGCACCTGACCAAACATTTTTTTTGTAAGATTAGTTGAAAATCAAAGTTGGGTAAAAGGGGCTGACCTTCTTTCGCCCTCGCGAATTATTAGTGTACAAGTGTTTCCTCTCAATCTGGGTACCCCGAATCGATGGTGGTTGATGATTATGATACAGGTGGTAGCAATGGCAGCCCGAAATGTATCTTGTGCAGAGGGATGGTCTACATGACCTTTGGGTATCTTTTAGAATGTTCGGCAATATGAGTAAAAAGCATCTATGCACGCTGTTGTAAGGGTAGAGAACTTTTCAAACAGCAAGAGAGTCTAGATCTTTATACCACGTTTTCCTGTCGTTTTTCAATCATTTTCAGCCCATGGCACACATAAACTATTTGCTCAAATTCTGGGACACACCAAAAAAGTCATTAAACTTTTGTCGATCTGACAAAAAAATAGGTACAATTTAGATTGACCCCAAAATATAATAGTATCAAGTACACGTTAGGTTTTATAAAGGGGCTTTTCAAAATATCTTTCTGAAACAATTTATTTAAGATACTTCGCAATAAAAACTAGCGCTCAGCACCTCCAGTTGGAAACCAACCTCCAAACATCCACACCGCGCCAACGTGAGGATATTTGAGGCCACGACAGATCTAGCGTGCACCAGCCCCCATATATGCTACGGTCTTAGGTTCGACCGAGTTTCGACCTCGCAACAATCCAATTGCTAATCCGTTACTCTTACAACCTGAATAACGCGGCCCCAGCCACTACATGGTGGTGATCGACGCAGAAATATGCCTCCAGGAGGAGTAATACATGTACACAACACTACAATAATAGACCGGACAGAAAGATGTGAGGACATAAGGGAAATAAAACATGCTTTAATAGGGGGTGGTCTCTCACGTGCTGCAATTACACTAGCAACCCTTCTGGGCAGATTTCCACAAGGTTTTGATACACAGCTATGGGTATTTGTGTCCATTCCTGCTGCAAGAATGTCGCCAGCTCAGCTGTAGATTTCGGACGTGGTTCCCTGGTCCGTAAGCGTCGCTCTAACTCGTCCCACAAATGTACTATGGGGTTAAAGTCGGGACTCTGAGCAGGCCAGGGAAGACGTTTTACACCCATGCTTGATACCACTGCTTGACGGAGGCTGTAACAGGACACGGAGCGTTTTGTCGTCCTGGAAGTAACGTTCGTCCATTCCATAAAATTTCCAGAGCGTAGGAAGAATCTGACTGTTCAAAATGTTCATGTAGGCGTCGGCGTTCAATTGACCAGGAACAACATGCATAGATCCCAGGCCATACCACTAAAAACACCCCAAACAGGTAGTCGGATTTTATGCAAATCCTCTGGCGTCTGGTCCATTATTGTAGGGTAGTACATTTGTCTGGGAAATAAAAAAATAAAACTTTTGAAAGATAATGCATTTACGGATTCTTTCATGAAAAGCATGTGGTTTTTAGTAAAATCTTAATTACCATCGCACTGATCACAGAGCAAAAAGCTAATTACCTCACAACCTTTCATTAGCTCTGCCCCGCATTCATTACATCTACACAGAGCCAATTTCTTTTTTTTTTTTAAAGCAAGACACAACGGGGACGAATCAAAAGAAAACCACCCCTTACAATGCCTCGAAAAGGGAAGAATAAATAACTCAATTTCGTCACCTCCCGTCACAAAGGGGAGGAAAAGGTGAGCAGAACCTTGTCAAAATCAAATTCATAGAAGCACGGACTATGAAAATATTCCATCGTGTTAATGAAAATAATGAAAAACGAAAAGGGAAAAAACAGGGCTCGCTCTTCCACTATTTTTTCTCATCTTCTTAATCACAAAGGCGTTTCTCACTTTCTCATTCCATCTTGCGGTTTGCTTCCCCCCCCCCCGCATGCCTTCCCCGTCTTCCATATACTCTTCCCTCAGCAGAACTTTTGATGAAGGTTTTTGCTTCTGCGTGCACTCAAGCTCAGCTGGTGTTTAGTAAAGAAGGGTGTATTTTTTTTTTACTTCCTTCGAATTCTCACTGGGTGTTTTTTTTCACCGATTTTATTTTTAGGGAAATAGTCCGTGTTTTATTTTCTCGGATAGGATGGGTCCCGGATTTATTTAATTCGTTTTCTTTCTTTTTTTAATTTTTTAACTCTTATTTTTTTCGTTCTCCGCAGTGTTGTTGGAATGAAGAAGCGAGATGGGAAATTAGACAACCGCGGGATCTAAGGTTTCTTGGGAAGAAACAAAGGAGGAAGATGAGGGAAAAAATTCCCCCGGCTTTTTTTAAATTGAAAGAATAGTGGGAAACACGGGAAAGAGAGAAAGGAAATCTATTTTTCTTTTTTTCCCAATTAAGAACTTCTTAGCTCCTCGCTTCGACTTATGAACTTTTATTTTCAATAATATTCACAAGCTACAAGTTTCTCTCCGACGATAATCCATAGATGATTTTATGCTGGACTAATATCTCGTGAAATTTGAATTATGCATATCCCTCTGCGCAATAAAAATTATTTTAACAATGCTTTGACCAACTGTATATTTTGTAAAGGGCTCACTTAGCTGTCAATTTACAGTGCTCAAAATTTAGTAAATGTACTAAAAATAATATTGGAGATAATATAAACTTTTATTTTTAGTAATTCACGTGCTGCAAGTTAGTAACCGTCATTTTCTAACATGCTTTCCTAGCTGACAATTTGAAATTCCTTAACCTCACAGTGTCTCATCCTTTAACCTCATCATTCTTTCACCTCACAGTAAATGTCTTTGTGCTAGTTTTCAAATAGCTCAAAAAGCTTAAGCTTTGTATAAATGATGGCGGACTTTTATTACAGCATGTAAAAGGACAAACCTAGCCATAGCTTACGTGAATCGTGTTTCATACTTGCTTGTAATTGGTTAAAATAATAATTAAATACTTCATGAAAAATTATTCGCACATAGCAAATAAATATTTAACCATTATGTAAATATAAGGAAATGTGAAATATAAGCAATGATATTCAAGATTACATAACAAGAAGTGCAAACTATATTATAAAAAAATTAGTGCAAATGCGAATGTGATAGTATAATTAAACTATTCATAAGTATCTCATTTTCTATATTTGGCAATTTTCCTAATGGTATTTAATTTTGTAGTTCCATTTAGAATTATTACTTAAGATGCAGATTTGAGCTGAGCACATAATTTAGTTAATGGGTTATGTATTATTGCCTTATTGTTGGATTATTTCTGATGTTGGGATGAATTTTTGAGTTGTGAGATTTAATAGTTGACTTTTTCTGTGTACTTTTAATTGGAAAATATTTATAAACAATGAACACAAGTATATCAAGAGTATGTTTTCATGTGTATTCATTTTTTCATTACTCCACAGGTAATGATAATAAGCAATCGAATAATAACAATTTGTGATTTCTAGAGCCCGTCGTATTCTTATCAACGGGCTTTTGAGCTAGATTACGATAATTTCAAAATTAATTGTCCATTCTGAAAAAACGAATTTTAAACTGAACACTTTACAGACATTAAAATTACCTCATCCACCAATTAGTGGATGAGGTATGTACACGAAATTTTCAATATGTATTTGCTTCAAACTTATAATTTTGTTTATTTTTAATTTAAGAATTTTTACCTCAATTGTAATAAACCAGGAAAGTTGCATTTGGATTCTACTTTGTTTACCTTAAGAACCATAATTTCCAGCATAACGTTTGACATGTGTGATGAATATTATGAGAAATTATATTGTAATGCTTACTCACATACAGTAATTAAGAAATGTTTTAAGGAAATAAGTTACAAAGTTTGAAATTTAAATATATAAATATGCAACGTTCTGGGAATTTAAAGCAATATTTGAGCATCTCAAAAAAAAATTACATACGAATTTAATCGATACCCGTTCATCTGGAGATCTGATGAAAGAGTAGTTTCAATCAAAAATAGACAGAAAGCTACAAATTATATTTTCGGCAGTTTCACTGAAAGTGGATTTGTCTGTTTTACTTTGCTACTAAATTGAAACAGTTATTCCAGCTGTTAGCTACAAATACTTAATTTATATCGGAACACGATAAAAGATAGTTCTCATTTCAAGCTACATTCCATTCCTAAATCGTCTCCTTGTTATTCTTCCTTCTCTACATTCTATTGCAAGAGAATAGATTCTCTGTCGGATTTAGTTCTAAAAACATTCGAAATAGTATCTCGTAAACATCTGTCATTTTCAAGGGAAACATTTTTCTTTTAATAGGCGCAAGTTCCTTAAAATGAAACCCAGCTTTAAAACAATTTCGCTGAGCTGTCAGCTACACCTGAGTATGGGTAGAATTCCAAAACCTGTGGTGCAGCTGAAAATAATCCAAAAATAAAAAGATCCAACCGATTCGGACTAAACGGTTGCCACATTGTTGCCATTTCATTTGTGACAAACTTCGACAACTTACTCGCAAGATGCGTGGAGGGGCTGTATCGGTGTTAACAGCTGAAATTTAATCGATTCGAATACTGCTTTCGCGAAGGGTGGACAGATGTTAAGAATATCTTTACCGTTGCGATAAGAACTTCCCTTTTTCTGCTCGATCACAGTTTTAACTATGTGAGAGCTAATTCTTGGAAACTGAATTTCGCACTACAACCTTGAATTGATTATGTTCACTATCAAAAAACCAATATATTTTCACTTAAAAACAACAACTCAAATTTAAAATGTTTATTTTTAGAATCGTAATATTTTTTTTTTAATTACAGCAAACGTAGCAGGAACTACTCGAATAATCAAACATATTGCATAAAATTAAAAGATATTAGGGGAATTCTACAAGCACATTCCCAATTTTAATTTTACTATTATTCATACTCGTTCCACAAAAGGGTTACCATGTTCTTCCCGTGTGTATCAACATTTCGTTATTCTTCTATAAATTTTGATTTTGTTGATCTATGCAATAGCTGCTCAACAGTTATTCAGCATAAAATGCAATAAAATTAAGTAGAATAATCATTTCGTGTAATAATCGAGTAATTGTGTGATTTATTTGTGTGTGTAATTATATTGAAAATGAATAAAGAAAACATTTTGTTTTGCATGATGTATCAAAAGTGTATATTTTGCTGTAGTTAAAGAATCATAATTCCTAGTAGACGAAAAACCTGTAGAGAAATTCATACCGCTATTTTTAAGCTAAAAATTATGTTATATTTACTTGGGTTGTGATACGACAATGCTTCCATTGTTATGCACGAAAACAATTTAGATTCCTACTGTGGCAACAGGTAAAAAAATTACGTTTTAAAAGAGGTTATGAGATCTGTATGAGTGTAATAAAAAAATGTTGTTCCGATAATTATTTATATTTAATTTATAAATAATGTGTTAATTTTTAATAATATTTATTTATAATAATAAATATTTCCTGAAATGCTAATTTATTTCACATTTTTACCATAAAACAAACCCACAACACATGTGAACATGAAAAAATATTATCTTTTTTCCAGTAAAATTGAAAATTAAATATGTAATATATTTTTTATGAGAATTATTCGTCGGACTTAATGACTATAATATCAGAAATCCAAAGTCATGCGTACAATTTCAAAAGAAAAAAGTATCGAACCTCCTAAGACTGTTTCGTACTCACAGTTCAATGAAACACAATTGTGTCTTCCTGTACTTGAAAAATATTCATAAAATTAATGTAGCAGGTATATTTCATAATTTTTTTAGAAATAGGGATTATTTGGAATAAAATATTCTTAACCTTTTTTTTTTAAGTTTAAATAAAAGACTAATAGCGATTATCATAAATAAAAAATAAAGTCACACAAATAGTTGCAAATTAAACATCAACCTCTTTAAAATTATCTTGTTCACTCGCATGGTTTATTTCAAAATTACCGTTGCCTCTTTTTTCTTATGGAATATTCATCACAGGCAATTAATGATAGTCAAGGGCAAAATGTTCATTGCCAAGAGCACACAAGATTAAACGAGATAAAACACTGTAGTCAATGTACCGAATTTATTTTAAACTATTACACCCCTTCCACACAGGTAAAATAAAATATAATTGACCTCCTTTACTTTAGAAATATTCATCACAGCCTATTAGAGACTAATCAAAGGCAAAACTTTCATAGCTAACCATACATTTTAAAACGAAATTGAAACTCCATACAAGGTATGAAACCCATTTAAAACTATTCCATACCTTTGACACAGACAGATCAACATAATATACAATTTAACACGTTTTTCTTTAGGGAATATCCACCACAGACTATTAGTTACTATCAAGGGGGTAAATGAAATAGGGACCAATATATTTTTCACAAAATAGAAACTCCAGACAAAAAGTATCGCACTCACTTAAAACTAATTCGTCTTCCTCCACATACAGTTCTCTCTCTCTCTCTCAATCTATATAAATAAGAATGGAGTGTTTGTTTGTACATTCAATATTTTCGACCCATTTCAAGTTTTCTATCCGTTTTGGACCCTTCTGATGCCGAATCCGCCATTTTTTCTTTTGGTGTCTGTCTGTCTGTCTGTCTGTCTGTATGTTGTGCCCTATACACGTCCACGCGGTTTAAGATATTTTCATGAAAATTTGCATACAGTGAGTACTTATCTTCATTTAGTGAGTGGTATTGGTTGCGAAAGTCTGTCTGTCCGTCTTTCTGTTCTATGCTCGATTTTGCGTTTGTGTGTTTGTGTAGACATCACATGAATTGTATTCCAGATATTTGATTGCATTGTATTTTATTTTATACATTATCTATTAGTTTAGTGAACGCAATATTAAACATTTCTTTATTGTTATATTTAGTTGAGTTTCATGCTAAAACACCTGAGTAAGTATACTTTAATCAACCATAATTTGGTAGTTCTGGAAAAATTGGAATGTCTATTGAATATTACGATTACTTCGATTGCTTTACCAGTACTGCTGAAAAAGTAATTATTCTTCTAAATTTTTTTTTTTTAATGGAATTTCATCTCTGATACTTCATTTATTTCGAGTCTTATTTTTATTCTTTGCGCAATGAAAACGATTTCCGAATATTTGGGACAGACGATATTTTTCAATGAAACGAGAATGAACAAGATCGCGTGAGCAGTGATATTTTTTCTGGTTCTTTCGCTCTGAATTAATTTCACATTTCTAAATTTTGTACACTTTTAGTTGTAAGTTGTGGCAACTGTGCGAGATCAAGAGATAAAATTTAATCACAAATTAATATCTTTAGAACAATTTTTTGCGACTTCTTTTATTTTGTTTTACTTTGCTGTTTCCAGTTTTAAATATTTATTATTTTAATAAATGTGTTTTCCTTCTCATCACACGCAACAGCACCACAAAGTATTATACTTAAAAATGTTAGGTAAGTCAGTATAAATTTTCAGTAAATTTTAAGTGTAGTTATGCCATTATTGAAAGAATAATGCCGTTATTTAAAGAATAATGCCGTTATTTAAAGAATAATTGCCGTTATTTAAAGAATAATGCCGTTATTTAAAGAATAATGCCGTTATTGAAAGAATAATAATGTTTATTCATCCAAACTGGAACTTTTTCCAACATTAAAAAATTCGTTGTAATAATGACAGGAGAAGATTGCAAAAATTCACAATGTCGCATACCGGAGGCAAGAGTGCCACAAGTAAAAAAATATTGTTTTGTTGACTATGAGTGCGAGAGCACTCGCCGTAAATCGTAATTTTAATTGAGTTGAACATGAAAAGAACTTAAGAAAGGGAATTCCAAATCTCCCTCAAAATCGTCTTTAATAGTAGTAACCTTAGTATCACCTTTCGTCATTTTGTAGCTTTGTCATACAGCAATTGTGCGATGTATGTGAAATGTATTACATGAATGGATATGCATGTGTAGGATTTGTGTCCAAAGTAAGTTGTAGAAAATATAAAGATGGCGAAAGGTGTTAAAATAATTTTTTTTTCTACAAAAAACGTAAGTCATTATATATTTTGATTATCTCTTCAATCTAGAGTAAACCAATTCAAACCGAGTAAGGTCGGGTATTTTGCTAGTATAACATATATTTTATCTCTTTATTAAAGAATATTCATAAAACTATAAGTGATTATCATGTGCAATTTTAAGCACGATAGAAACATCGGCCAAGGTATCAAACACTTTTATAACTGTTTCGTACCCCACGCAGTTCAAAGTAAAATACTTTTCACCTCCATTCTTAAGGAATATTCGACGGACGTAGACTTTAGTGACTGTCATGGTTAAAACTTCACAGCCAGTCGTACAATTTTGAGCAACATAGAAACTTCAAAGTATCGGACTCATTTAAAACTATTTCATCCCTAACATACACTTTAATGTAAAATAGATTTCGCCTTCTTTTTGTCTTAAGGAATGTTCGTCAGACAATTAGTGACTATCAAAGGCAAGAACATCATAGCCACGCGTATAATTTTTGACAAATTAGAAACGTCAATCTATGTATCGGACTTATTTAAATCTATTTCGTCCCACTACACACAATTCAATGTAAAATATATTTCATTTCTTGTTTTTCTTAAGGAATATTCATCACAAATTATCAGTGAGGGCAAGAATATCATATCCAAACGTACAATTCTGAGCAACATAGAAACACCTGTCAAAGTATCAGACCCATTTAATACTATTTTGTCTCCTACACACAGTCAAATGTAAATCATTTATCCTGCTTTTTGTCAAAAGGAATATTCATCACATACAATTAGTGACTGTAAAAGGCAAGAATATCATAACCACGCGTGTAATTTTAAGCAACATAGAAACTCCAGTCAAAATATCGGACTCGTTTAAAACTAGTCCGTCCCTTACACACAGTTTAATGTAAAATAAATTTCACCTTCTTTTTGTCTTAAGGAACAGTCATCACACACAATTAGTGATTATCAAAGGCAAGGATATCATAGCCACGCGTGTAATTTTTCACAAATTAGAAACCCTAGTCCATGTATTGAACTCATTTAAAACTACTACGTCCCCCTACCCACAATTTAATATAAAATATATTTTATATCTTGTTTGTCTTAAGGAACACTCACCACAAATTATTAGTGAGGACAAGAATATCATAGCCATACGTTCATTTCTGAGCAGCTCAGAAACACCAAAGTATCGTACCCTATTAAAATCACTTTGCCCGGCATCAAACGTCCGTCCCCAGGGTCAGCACGGGACTGACCCCCACATCAACAAAGTGGGGCGCAGGGCCCCGACCGAAGTGGTCGCGCGGCCCCACCGCAGCAAGTAAAAGGGGGCCGAAGTGATCAAAGCCCCGACGAACACGAAAAGTAGGAATAATGGAACCCCAAACTTTTGCGCCAAATGAAAAGGGAAATAGTGGAGGGGCAGGGGCTCTGGCTGTCAGCGACAGCCCCGGCGCTTATAATGCACTCTTTTGCCCAGGTTTTGACAGCCCCGGCATTGGGGCGCAGAGCGCCTTTGTTTGGACGCCGGGGCTGCATCTGACAGGGGCTTCTAATGGCGCAGAGATATATCCTCTCGCACTCTCTGTCGCTCCCATTTGAGCCTCGTCGATTCCTCATTCCTTTGGACCGCACTCTCACTGTGGGTGCGTGTAGTTATTTATCTGGGAGAGGCGCTGGGGATATTTTTGTGCAGCTACGTGTTTGCTTTTCACTCCCCCGCAGACTTAATTCATTGTTTTTTAATTAATCATACGCAGCTTTGTCACCGTGGGGACCTAGACCGCTTAGCGCTCGCAGGGGTTTATGTGCGCATTCGCGAATAGAATATAGGACTTTTTGAAAGTTTAGAAATGCAATAATGACTTTAAATGCAATGTTCCAAATCGCAACGTTCATACAAATTTCACTGAACTCAAAATTAAAATAATTAAAAAAACGTCTATATTCCAGAATTTTATAATGACGTTAAATGCAATGTTTCAAATCGCAACATTCATACGAATTTCATTGAACTCGAAATTAAAATAATTAAAAAAACGTCTATATTCCAGAATTTTATAATGACTTTAAATGCAATGTTCCAAATCGCAACATTCATACAAATTTCACTGAACTCAAAATTAAAATAATAAAAAAAACGTCTATATTCCAGAATTTTAGAATGACTTTAAATGCAATGTTCCAAATCGCAACATTCATTCAAATTTCACTGAACTCGAAATTAAAATATTTAAAAAAACGTCTATATTCCAGAATTGTATAATGACTTTAAATGCAATGTTCCAAATCGCAACATTCATTCAAATTTCACTGAACTCGAAATTGAAATAATTAAAAAAACGTCTATATTCCAGAATTTTATAATGACTTTAAATGCAATGTTCCAAATCGCAACATTCATACAAATTTCACTGAACTCAAAATTAAAATAATAAAAAAAACGTCTATATTCCAGAATTTTAGAATGACTTTAAATGCAATGTTCCAAATCGCAACGTTCATTCAAATTTCACTGAACTCGAAATTAAAATATTTAAAAAAACGTCTATATTCCAGAATTTTATAATGACTTTAAATGCAATGTTCCAAATCGCAACATTCATTCAAATTTCACTGAACTCGAAATTGAAATAATTAAAAAAACGTCTATATTCCAGAATTTTATAATGACGTTAAATGCAATGTTTCAAATCGCAACATTCATACGAATTTCATTGAACTCGAAATTAAAATAATTAAAAAACGTCTTTATTCCAGAATTTTATTGATGAACTCGAGTCTCAGAGGTAACGGTATTCGTAATTTATTAACGTCAAACTTAAATAACACAACGGGCATTTGAGGAAACGATAGATTTAACGTGCAACAGCCCCCGTTTTCACGACGGTCTTTGACTGGACGGAGTTTCAAACTCGCAAACGTCCGGCTGCTAATGAGTTACTCCTACAAACCGGTCTATCGCGAATCTCAAAGGGTCAACTATGTGAAGCATGGAACTATTTGATGTGAACACCCGAATTTTCTTTGTTTCATCATACCATCTTACGCTTAGTATGATATATACCAGGCCTAGATCTTGTTTGAAAGACGTTGTCTGTCAAGCTAAGTTTAGGAGGTTGAACGTGCTTGTACGCATTTAGAATGTGCAACGTCAGTTTGTTTTATAATTTGGTTTAGTAACTATCCAATAGAAATTCCAAAAATAAATTTCGTTTTGATATACGGTATTTAATTGGTCAAGGTTAATTATATAAAATGTCAAAAAAGCCGCCAAAATGACATTAAACTACATTCAGGTATCTCCAATTACAGCAATGCCACAGTCAAAGCACTTGTAAAATAGTAGTATAATTTATTTAAATAAGCAACAAAAATAGTGTCTTCTTAAGCCCTATTTAGTAATAATTTTAGTTACTTAATAGCTACAAAATATGCTAATTAAGTGCGAAACACATAAACGTTGAAGATGTAAAAAAATTACAGTTAAAATGACACGGCTTTCATAGTCAAATCCACTGATTCCGATGTGTTTCTTTCATTGTTATCACGGCTTGTCGCCACAATACTTCGAAATTGGTGTCCCTTGAAAAAAAATTTCAATAAAACGAAACCTGAAAAATATTTTTTACCACCCGCTATTAGCTAAGTACTTGTAAAATAGTAGTTTTTTTTTTAAATATCTGGCTAAACATTGTGTTCTCTTAAGCCCTATTTAGAAGCGATTTTAGTTGCTGAATAGCTACAAAATATGCTAATTAAGTATGAAATACATAGACGTTCAAGATTTCAAGAACTTATATTTAAAATGACAAGGTTTTCAAGACAAAATCTAGCAACCACTGATTCCGATGTTTTTCTTTCATGGCTTGTCGCCACAATACTTCGAAATTGGCGCCCTTTGAAACATTTTTCCCTAAATAAACATATTTTTTTTATTTCAAAAAGGACCAAATTTTTGTCAACCTTGGTTAGTTTTCAAAAAATGACACATTTTTTAATTACCTCATTGTGAAAACAGGAGCTGTTGACACGACTTTCTTAAAAGATACCCTAACTGCCAAGATTGAAAAATATCATCAAAGCGTCTCCTTTTAAGTCTCTCCTGTAGCCGTGTGATATGTTTATATGTATCTTGCTAGAGCACTTGGGTAACATTAATCAAAATATCCGTCTTATGTCCGTAACGTCGTATTGTTCGTAATATATATACACTAGCCACTGGCGTGTCCAGCCCGGTGTTGCCCGTTCCCGTGGTGTAAGGTATTAATCTGGCGTAAAATTTTCCGCAGATTTCAAATCCGTTGAAGATATATTCATTTAAGAAAATTATTTATTTAAAGAAAATCATATTTTTATGTGTTAATCTAAACTGAAATTTTCCGCAGATTTCAAATCCGTTGAAATTTTTACTCTATCTTTAACGGTCTTGGAGATAGAAAAAGAACTGTGACTCCATTTAAGATTTATTGTCTAGCTAAAAAATCGTTCCTCGCGCAAAATCAAAGCGGAAACGAAAACAAAATAATTTTCTACGCGTTCTGCGGATGAAAATAACTTGGCGTGATTCCAAACCCTGATTGCAAGGTCGCATGAGTAGAAACGTTCTACGCGTTTACTAACTACTACGCGTTTACTACTACGCGCGATGGAGAATAAAACTATAAAATTCGTTTATAAATCTTCTTGATTGAATTTTAAAATTCGCCGCGCCCCAAAAATTGCAAATAATTCGGACTCATTGCTGTAAGTGCCATAGAATCGTGAGGATTTTGCGGCCCCAAACAAACAAACACTTTCTTTTATAATTGTCGAGATGAAAGGATGTTCGTGTGTGTATGTGTGTATATTTTCTATACAAATCTACACTGTTTGACCAATCACACCATATTTGGTACACTTATACTTTAGAACACTACGTAAAACATAAGCTATTACTTTCCTGTCTTCCGACCAATCTGTAGGCATCAAAATTGGCACACAGGTAGTCCTAAAAGTGCCACTTGAAGCCTCAATTTCAAAATCTACAGTTTGTTTTCTTGCAATAAATGTTGACCTGGAAACACGTTCTACAGGAAACTTAACATTGGGAAATGTTGCGGTCATGTTTGAGCATAACAAAATTTCATAAATCATAAATCATTAACGTCTTTATCAATACTTTTTTAGTGTTTTTTCAAATTGCTCTATTTCAGCTCAAGAACTCTAAATTCGACACTTAACTCATCTTTCGTTTACCAGAATTCTGCATTTTTTCATCGGAATTTCGTTTCTGTTTGTATATGTCTTATTCTTTTGCTTATTGTATTATATTATTCAGAAATTAAATGTATATATTTGCGACAGAAGCAAATTGTAGGAGCTATGAAATAGCTAAAACGAGGTTAAAAAAGTATTTTCCGTACAACTTAATTGATTGCGTTTTTCTATGCAAGAAAAGTGAATATGTTAATTTCATTTTCAATCAACATTTAACAATTTCAACCCGATAAACGCCGGGCTATTCAGTTAGTGATACATAAAATAAATTTCATGTTCTTTTCTGCCGTCAGTAAAATGAAACAGATCTCAAAAATTATGTTTTAAATAGAAAATTCTCGAATATTCTCCAAATTTCAAACTTTGGTGAATGTTTTAAAAATAATTTTGGAGAATATTCTTTTGTGAGAATTTTCTCTGCTCACATATTAGTTACAAATATATATTATTCACTAGTTATAAATATAACATAGTACATTTATACTATGTTATATAGTAACATAGTATAAATATACTATGTTATATGAATGCTACGTGAATAACAAGGTATGTATAGCCTTTGGAATTTATCGCAGATATTGGAATGTGTTTTATCCATAGACAGAATAATAGAATGAAAATTACAAATAAAATGACTAAGTTACGAATTACTATGTTACTTTGGTTGAATCGGTTAACTGAAGCGACATTGAAAAGGAGGTAAGAGCCAAAAACTAAATTTTACAGGACAAGCAAGATGAAGGTTTCACTTACCTCCTTCTCAAAGCCAAAAGTGATCGAGTTTCCGTTAGTAATATGTTCTGGATTTGTTCGGAACTAGACTTCGTGAGTTAAGAACTTACCTCCTTTTCAGTGTTACTGGCGGCATTGTAACATAGAATCATTTCAATTTTTTCAAAATTTGACGCTTACCTCCTTTTCAATTTCAACGCCTCAACTGTAGATTGAAGAACAATAGATCAGAATAATTATTTCTAGTTTTTGAAGAAAATACAATATCTTTTAAGTGTCTGGAAGATAGGTTTTTAACACCATTTTAATAGTTTTATAACAGCTACAACTTGCTTTGATTCAAATCGTATGCATGCCATGCAATACATTTAATATTCTACTGTGATCAAAAGTAAGCGGAACGCTTCCATATATGTATTTTAAAAATCTACTAAATCTACTGTACATATAGACGATACCTACTATACATGTATTTTAAAAATACATGTATAGTAGATATCGTCTGCAAATTGTTATAAAATATTTTTAAGACATATAAACATGTGGCAACAATCATAGATTTGTTTAATTTTATCGTCTGAAAATAAATTTGTTTTTAATGAGAAGAATTTTTACTTCCTTTATTTTACAAAATGTCCAATGTAATTGAGCAAATCACCTGTATTAAATTTTGTTTCCGCAAAAAAATGTCTGCTACAAACGCATTTGAAATGTAGCAAAAAAACTTTTACAGACGACTGTCTATCTAAAACAACAGTATTTGATTGGTTATAAAAAGTTTAAAGAAGTTTGACTGTCGGTCGTAGATAATTCGCGATCTGGTAGATCATCCGCTCAAAAATCAAGGTAATTTTGACTGTTTTCTTTGACTGTCGTGGTGTGTATTATGAAAATTTCTACCAACTAGCCAGACGATCAATAAATATTATTGTTTGAGTGTTTTGAGCCGTTTTCGTGAAGCAATTCGTCGAAAACGACCTAAATTGTGGATAGATTACTCATGGGTTTTGCATCACGATAATGCACCTCCTCACAGTGCCATTATTATTCGTCCTTTTTTGACAAAGCATTCTACAAATACGGCTTCACAAGCTCTGTACTCACCTGATATGTCACCGTGTGACATTTTCTTATTTCAACGTGTGAAACTCCCTCTTCGTGGTTACCGTTTTCAGTCCATTGATGCAATAAAAGAAAATTCGATAGAAACCCGGAAGGGGTTTCACAAAAACGACATTAAGGCATGTTTCGAGAGTAAGAAAAAACGTTGGCCGAAGAGCATTGAAGTCGGAGGAAATTACTCTGAAGGAGATGTAATAAATGTTGACAAATAAATTGATACATTTTGTTTTATGACAGCATTCCGGGTATATTTTTATCACTGTAGTCTATCCCCCTGCTGAAATATTATGTTACAAATATTTATATTAAGTTTAAAACTATAAAAAATAAGTTCTTATATTAGGAGTGATTATGAATGTCCATTACATTTCTTGAAAATTGCGTAACTCAAATTGTAAGAACTAACGAATCCTACAGCAATAGTCTTTCCAACTCGGTTTTCTTACCAATATTTGGTACTTGGGCTCCCTTGAACTAGGGATGTAACTTTTTCGAATTTAATCCTTAATAGGACGAGAAGGTAATTTTATAAGACATTCGTGGCTAATTTATTTAATGCAAAATATTTTTGTTTCTTGAAAGTTCCATTTCTGGTGCCAAAATAAAACATTTTAATTGAATGCCCACATCATTTTATACTGAAAAGAGACTAAAAATACAGGCAAGGTTAGAGAAACAACTGATTAATTTCCCAGTGAACAAAACATAACGTGTATTGCTCAATTATTGAGTGAAAATTTTAATTTTTAATCTGAGTTTGGGGAACTGAAATAAATTACTAATCAGAACTCAATTATTTTGCTTTCAATTAATTTTCCAGAAAATGATAAAAATCATTTGTATAATGAGTTTGAAAAGGGGCGATTATTTTGATTAAAATAAAATAATTAGAGTCGTATATTCCAGAGAAAAATACTATAAACAGCAACAAAAAGAAATGTTACTTTATGTTGCGTTGTATGTGTTTCGTGTGTTTTTATACGAGTAGAGCCAATCCATGGATAAGCATCTTATACACAGATAGGGTACAGGTTACCAAGAAAATAATGTTTTGTTCAAGTCCACTATTGCCAGTCAATTTATGTTACATATTGGACAGTTGAGATAAAGTGAGTTAAGAGTTTTAAAATTCTGTGTATAGTTATGTCTATTACTTTACTTGATAAAATAATTAGAGAAATTCAAAACCTAAGTTCAGAGAAACTGACAGTATGATAATGCATACAAACGTCATGGATTTGTGATAAACTGGATGCTACTATTTAAAACCTTAACATTTTGATATGGTCTATGCATAATAGGAATAGTGAATAAAAACGCAAGTGAATAATCGTGAATTAAATTACTTGTGAATGACTACCAGTGAGAAATTATTTAGATTTACATACAACAAATGTATTAGAAGGGGAAATTTTTGTTTTGAACAGATTGTGTTTATGTAAGAAATGCAAATCATATAACTCAAGTAAAATATTTATCCCCTCCCCCCCCCCCACATAAACACAATAGAAGGAACGAAAAAATTATATTTAAAAACACAGAAAGAAAGAATAATTCCTAAATTTGAAAAACGTGTTGCTGTCTATATCGAAAGCGTTAACGATAAATGAGCTACGAGTGTTTTATTTTCCCTCTGTTCTTTTTTTATATCTAGATTAGCGAACTCTGCATGAGAAGACAATAAGCAGACGATTTTTTTTCCGCTGGCAAAGAATCTGGCAACCGCACAAGCGGGCGCCGTTTCGGCCACATGTGGTGTACTTTGACTGACACTAAACAGGTGGAAAATTCGCGGTCAGCTGGAAAATATCCTCTCTTCCCGTTTTCTATTAAACTTGGTAGTAATTCCATATAGACAAAGACGTTTGTTTCTTTCCCCGTATAACTGGAATTATTGAATATGCTCTCGGTGAACTGACTGGATTTTTACGGGGTCTATTAGCCTAATGCATTTCGAATTCAGTTCGTAAAGAGACAGGTAAAACGTAGGAAAAATGACTGTAGAAAACTCTTGAAACCACCTGTAAGACTACTTTTCCACAGACTTTTCACTAAATTGATTTTTTAAACATAGCAGTGTTGGGCAAAGTTTAATCTGGCTAATGATTAGAAACTAATGATACATTTAATTGTAATCAAATGTTCATAACTAAAAGCTGTCAAATATGAAATTGTGACTTTATTCAATATTCTCAATCTAGTAAAAATATTGTATGTTTGTGTAAACTTCTGCAACAAAATATCACTCACATGTTGAAGAGAAAAATTTAAATAAAATGAAAGAGGATATTATGAAAGAGCCATTATGCAAATATTTATTGATTTATATTTTGTAGCGTAACAAGTAACGTGACGCAACAAAAAATTGAATCGAACAAATAATCAAATATGTTGCATAAATTAACTTCTTTCATAATAATCGAATTCTTTAAACGATTTGAGGTTCGAGAGAATCATACAAATTGAAAGTAAAAAATGTTATCAATGTAATTTTATATATCTCTATTGTAGATATTAATTTAACATATTCATGACTAAAAAAAAGGAATTAAAGATTGATGACAAATTTGCTTAGTTATGAGGATAACTATTTTTTAATCATAATTAACTTAAATCATGATTGAAATTTGAGATAACTAATTAATCGATTGAAAAAATATTGTAGATTTTGCATTTAATTGCTTAAAAAATTATCTAAATAAGTCTAAAATGACCTAAAAAATAAAATTAATCGGTAAAAATATTAGGTTAAATGGTACAAAAGGATGTTTTTTGGCGCCAAAGCAGACGAGGCGCTTATCTGTCTTCTGTTGTACATTAAAAATTAAATAATGTTTGAAACACGGCGATTGGAGAAGGTTTTAACATCATATTTTCTTACTCAGAAGAAAACTAAACATTATGCCTAAAGATTTGAAAAAAAACCTACACATCTCAGGAAAGAACACATTAATACAAAGTGTACAAACACGACCAAAATACTTTATAATTCTAAAATGAGAAGAGCCAAATTTCTACATATAAAAGGCATTTTATGACAGACTAAATATAGTTGGCAGTAGTGTTTCTGCGGCTATATACGTGATTTCTGTGCGCAATCTAAAAGTGACATCACTTGGCTTGTTTTCCAAACCCAATTACAGCATTTCAAAACTTAAAATTCGAATTAATAACCTCCGGATTGGTATATGATTGTCTATTGGACAACATTACTTAGATTAAATGTCGAAAGTTGCCGACACGGCGATAAACTGTGTTTTAAGATTTTAAGGTAACCCTGATATGTATCACTCGACAGCATTTGTGTAACAGGAAGTAAAATCCCTCTTTCCATCTGCTTTGTTCGTTTAAACTGAAAATCCCTCATAAGTATTTGTACTACAAAGGATATTTTAGGTGTCAAGATTGTGAAACTTACAAAAGAAGATGGTCTGTATTTCTTGGTTAAGAAGAAAAATGTATTTGATTTTAAAACAGTCTTAAATATTATCAAATTAAATCATAAAATATTCTTTTGAATAAATTATGTAACTTTGCAATAAAATTTAAAACTTTTCTATCATATAGTCGCTGAAGGATTTTCAACCTTTCGAATGTGGAACGGTATAAATTGTGTAACGCGTAATTTATTTGAATTAAATAGTCGCATATAGTCGCTGAAGGATTTTCAACCTTTCGAATGTGGAACGGTTTAAATTGTGTAAAGCGTAATTCATTTGAACTTCGTCATAAAAATCAGCCTCGTCATAAAATAGCAAAAACAGCGATTTGGTTTTGAATATTTGGCAAGTGTGTTCACAAATAGCTTCAAGTAGTACTCGTATTTTTAATACCCTTATAGATAATTTTGAGTATTTGTCTATTACAAAGCATCATAAAAAAATTGTTTCAGAAAGATTTTTTCAAAAGCCACGTCTAGGAAAATAAGATATGTAATTACAGTTATAATTTTTTTGAATTATTAAAATTTATTTTTTCGTCAAATTGGGGGAAATTAGATCAAAGAGGTTAAAGATCAATCACACTGCAATAGGGACCAAAAAAGAAAGAACATCAATTTGCTTTCCTTCACTAAGGTTATGAATGTAGGAAAAGTACTTTTACAGACGAAAATTATCTGTACAAATACTTTTCTTACATGACACCTAAGCTGGTAGAAAAGCCAACTGACAGTTTGCTTGTATGAAGCAACCGGCTCGTGATTTTTGGCATATTCTGCATGTAGAAAAGCAACTAGAACGTTTTTCTCAAATACAGGTGGTTGAACGAACAGGCTCCCGAGTTGCTTCTAACCTACTCGCAAAGCTCTTTTACATTTTACACGTAATTACAATCAAGATTTAACTGAAGAAAATTGTTTCAATTTTAATCGATGTTTAATCGTTCACTCTTCTGAGTTCATGTATTATTTCACCAGCAACCTGTAGTCAGTCCTTCAGGACTTCTAACCAATTTTAACTTCCTTGACCAATAGAATCAATTCAAAGGAAAGCAGCAAAATAATTTTTACCTTTATAGTACTCCTATTATACCTTATATAATACCAATAACAATATTTCGCAGTCCTATTCAATAGAAAAAATCAATAGATCTTTCCAATCGATTCTATTTTAAGAGAATAAACGTTGGATCTTTCCAAAGGATAGCAATCTGAGATAAGAATATAGAATCGTATAATATTAAAAAATATTAGAAAATTAAAAAGACTGACTGAAATTTTCTAAATATTGAAATAATCAATGGATTTTTTAGAAATATGTCGTTTAGTGTAAAAGCAACATTACATAGGTACTAGGAAATTCCGATACTCTCTGCCGGTTAAGAAATGACGACATTAAATTTTCTAAGGGCTAATACATATAAGAATGTCGGAAGATAGAAATTTTAGTGTAAGAAACGTTCTAATAACTGCATTCAAGTAATTTGCTAAGTTATACCACACTATCCGAAATAGGATACCAAAACACTAGCGCCCTCTTTAGTTAGTTTTACACACAAATTCTCATATATATTATCTCTCTTAAAATGAAATCGTTCTATGGTATTCATATTAATTTTAAGCTAATAAATTTAAACAAAATTTCAATTCTTAACAGCTATATATTCCATCAAAAATCTTTATCCGTGCATTTCTATCATAACATAGGGCTTGTGAAAATAAAAAAATAATATTCTCACATTTCTCGAATAGTAAAAGAGAAATCAGTTGTGCAAACAACAGCTGTGCAAATAACGTTGTGCAAATAACAGATATTTTAAGCAAATGAAGTAGGTTCGAGTTTGTTCGATTTTCAGTCATTAAAATAAAAACAATGACAATCAAATAGTGAATGATTACGATCCATAATAAATATAAGCAACATTAAAGCAATGCCTTACTCCAAATATTAAGATCGAGTCACGAATAATATTTCGGCATCACTGTTTATTATTCTTTAGTCTAAAAACAAGTTTTAAGCTTAGTTTTTATTTCCCAAACTTTCAATGTAATTGAATCCTTTTGAATGGAGCTATATGTTTTTAGAAAAGTTAGTTTTCTAAAATTCTATGATGAAAGTAAGGGTATTAATTTTTTTTTTTTAGGTTCACTTAAAATAATATTTATTCGATCTTTAAACATTACTTTGGTCATTGATTGAAATCGATACTTGAATGCTAGTGTATGCACGTTATTAATTTCGTATAAATACAAATATTTCACAAAATTCGGGCATTTGACGTACTCGATTTCGATGCTACACCCATGCGTCCAATTATTAATTTTTCTATAAAATAACAAAAAAATAATCCGTTCATGACTTATCTTACTAAGTGCTTTTATCCAAAATGAAGTTCAAAATTTTCTTCTGCTATTATTTTTAAATAAAAGTACGATATTCCTACAATTTTTAATCCTGAATTTATTAGTATCATACAAGTGAAAAATTCATATGTTCATGTGTTTGAGTTTCATCGATTGCCTAGATTTGTAAGTAAACTTGCTGAAAAAGTTTGGTTGAGAAAGTAATTTTTACTTTACTATACTGCATTTATGGCATTAATTACACGAAAAATATTCGTTTGCGCTTGTTTTTCGTTTTTATAAAATAAATACCGTCTAACCAATTTGGTTAAAAATCATCACTCTGATTAAATGTATCAAAATACTTCCAGAATATTTAAATTTGATATTAATTTATCAATCGAAAATATTAACATCAAACGTAGGTTTTAAACAAGTTTGCGAGAGAAGCAGTATCTTATTTCTCTCCATGTATATGTGACTTACGTTTAAGTTCTCCGGCAATTATTATATCAATCTTTATTCAACGTTTGTACCTCCCACGTTTTAAACATTGAACATTCAGATGTTGTTATTACTCACCGGCAAAAATCGACGGCAAATGCAAGTTGCGGGCAATTTTTCCTTCCTTTATCTACGCTGAACAGCTCTCCGAGTCAAAGTTAATCAACTCAAAAACCATCGACTCTCCGAGTCGGCACTGATGCACCTTGCGTGGAATTTCGGATCCGTTATTCAGGTTCAATCTTTCCTCTTCTTGTGCATCTGGCATCTGGGTTTCACGCCTCGCGGGTTGCCACAACTTGCTGGACTTCAATCATCGCAGCGCCAAGGCACTCGCCAACTGGTGATTGATTCCAGCGCCAAGTGGTCGAGTTTTCTTTTGATATGTTGATCACTGGTGTGTTCAGCTGTCCTCCTCGACCAATTAGCTGTGATCGATTGGGACAATGACAAAATAATTGGTCGCCTTCGAATGGGAATTAGAGACGCTTTTTGTTTTTTATTCAATATTCTTCGCAGGGTTAAGACTTGTTTTGATCATGAGTCAACGTATATTTACTGTACGCTGAATTGATTTTTTTTAACTCACAGGGAATTATCTTGTTTTTAATTTTTTGAATAAAATTATAAAAAAATTTTGCGACAGGTGTATTTTAATGAATGCATTTGCATCTAGTAAATTTTTCTCGTCGTATCGGTTTTTACTTCATCACTATTATCATATGTACTTTTTATAATTAGTAGCATGTGAGAAAAGTACATTGGGGTGTAAGTATTTAAAGCGTTAATTTGTCTAAAATTCTAAATTAATTATTTTTCTCAATTGAACCATGAATAACATTACTTCTAACGTTTTGAAGGTAAAAGTTTATTCGTAAGTTTTCTTAAAACAAATTTACATAAAACGTATTTTATATAAGAATTGCACAATTTTAAGCATTTTCTTGTTTGCAAGCTTGAGTTATAGTTTGTTTAAATATTCTTGAGGAAAATTTTTTTATTTACCGTATTTCAAATACAATTTTATCCAAGTAAGATTTATGATGGCTGGAGCATAAATCATATAATTTAATAGCACTTGAATCAAGATTTGTGGATAAAATTAATGAAACAGAATGGCTAATTAGAGTCATAACCAGCGGCTAAACGTTTATTCTAAACCAGTTTAATCATCAAAACTTAAACAAGGATGATAACCCGTATATTTTAATCATGAATAACTTTATTATAACTTTCTCAGATGAATTGTATTTATTTTCTTTATATGTAGAAAGTAGTATGTATGTAGAAAGCAGTAAGTAGTCACAGAATGTATTCTATAAGATTGAGCCCCTTTCCCTTAAAGCAATGGTTTCTGATTTTCAAAGTGTTTTTTTCTTTCATTATAAAATACCATAAATGCATATTTAAAAAATATTTTTGATATGAAATAGAGTTATTAATTAAAATATCCATGGCCTATTGTTATATATAACTTAATATTAATGAATGAATTAAGAGTATTCGATAAAAAGTATTATATTAGTAAGAAATTTGATTTTTCTGCGATGACACATTTCCTCTCAAGTTGGTATCAAGATAAAAGTGCCTTTCTTACATATTATGTATGAGGCATTTTCAGTCCAAGATGAATACGATTTCAGTCCGTCGCCAATAAAAATACAATGAATTCCGATTTGATAGATAATATTTGATTGGTCAACACTCGTTAGATATATATTAAGTGTCAAAACGGCTATTAACAGCGTTTTAAATTAACTCCCAATATGTGTTATGTAAGAGAGTTCGTTTGGACAGCTGAAATAAAATCTTCCCAAATCGTCTGAATTATTTGTTTGTACTGAAAATCCTTCTAATATACTCAATAACGACACAAATTTAAAATCATTCAGAAGCAATGTGTTCGAGTACTTTACTATAATAAGTATTTTTAGGTACAGCATTACGAAATCATTTCTGCACTCAACCCAACTGAGATACTTTTTACCCGAACATAAATTCATTCCAAGTGATTAAATATAGAGTGCAATGGAAATAATAACCCAGTACCTTTTTGTATGTGTGATAAGTACGAGATATCCATTCAATATTAAAAAAAAAAATTCTTAATTCAGGCCCTTCCAAAATGAAATCATATCTGCTACTCATTAGAACAATAAATTAGGCCTTAATGCTTAAAACGTTGTCTGATTATATTAATTTAAATCTGTTTCTTCGGCAAAAGTATAAATTTAGTTTGAATGTTCCTACCGCAAGTTGTCTGATTATATTCATTTCAATTTGCTAATTTTTTTATTTGATATAAGCATAAATTTAGTTTAAATGTTTTCATGGAAAGTTATCTGATAATATTAATTAATTTTCTCATTTATTTTAGTCATCAATTTAGTTTAAATATTATCGATAGAAGTTGTCTGGTTATATTTATTTTAATTTATTTATTAAAACTGTTGACTTTGCTTTCGTTGACGTGTTACAGCCATTCAGTGGAGGGTGTCTAGGGTCTTAAATCTCCACGAAAGTGTCACTTCCTTATATCAATATATCTTTATGAAACAAAAGTTTGGAATGCAAGCAAAAATTTTATTATTTAAGTACCAAAACAGTTAAACTAGTTTATAATAAATTAAATTAATTATTCACTAGAAAATGTGAAATTACAAAGATTTGCATTCGTCTTTTTCACAAATTGACTCATCAATCAACGGTTCGTTTAGAAAGGAATAAAAAGATAAAAAGTGAATTTCGAGAAACAGGAGTTAAATACTTCGTTGATGTTATATGTTGCCGTTATTCATATCATGCTTTAAGTAAAAAGACATGAATAATCTTAAATAAAGGCTTTTATTAAATTAATTAATTTTGAAGTCGTGGATCTAATATTAGAATAAGAGTTCCACTCCATATTATCACAAGTAACTTGACCATGAACTCTTCACATGATGGTGGTCATGGCCAGGTTTTGTGTCGCAAAGACCATATTTGACAAAACTCCTCCAAACAACGTAAATTAAATGGACAAGCATACGAGGAAAGCTATACTGCCACATAAGAGAGAAATGCATACAAGGAGTAAGCGTACCTGCCAGAAATCGAAGCCTGTGCAGATAACCCCTCGCAGGTTCATATAGCAAACCCACTGAGCCTCTACGCTTCTGCCGGTCATGGACAGATAATATACTATACTAACCCTTCAATTGGTTTCGAGGAGAGGAGATGTCTGGTCCATCTGACGAATTTTGCTGGTAATACAGGCCTCGAAATAGATTTTTAAATACAGGTGCACCTAAGTTTTTAAATTAGGTGCACAGGTTATATTCTAGGCACACATTAAAAAGAACGTAGTATAAGAGTATTAATGCAATGTAAACTACTTTATTAGTAGGATATGTGTATATAGGTTCGTAGTAGAGAGTAAATAAAAATATTTAAAAATTGAAATTATCCCTTCTCCTGCGTACGGCTGTCGCGACAGTCGCTTAACAGAGCCATCTGGAAAATGTTTCGATCATCGTAAAGTTCTGGTAGCAGTGACACAAGTAAACCTTCCTCTTGTATAAACCCGGTACGGCCCAGCGATTTTGTTTTTGCATAGTGTGTAATTAGGATTTTTAATTACATTGGAGCGAGAGAGGTCGGTACTAATATTTTGTTCAAACATCAAAATAACATAAAACACGTTCCCCCCGTACTTTTTTTAACGTTAGGTGCACCTAGCGAGAAAAAAATTAGGTGCACAATTTTATTTTCATGTGCACAATGCACCTGTGCACCCGGGTATTTCGAGCCCTGTGGTAATAGATGTGTCATAATCAAGCTATTACCTATTTTTTTTCTATGACGAGATAACTCATCCATCAAGATCTGGTCAGTTTTGCTAATAACGAAATACCTCGTCCAAGAGGGTTAACTCGATGTCTCCAGGCCTGAGAGTAGAACTGAAGAGAGGCCGGGAATATATTTGTGGAATGGATTTGATATCACGATTGGGCCTTATTCGGCAATGAAGGGTGAAGAGGTCAGTATCCTCTAAACCAGAGTATTGAAAATAGAGCGAGAGAAGGAGGAAATTGCAGAGGCGAAGATAATACACTTCTATCGAATAGCTTCCATTAGGGTTTGCGCCTAACATGAAGATTTTGTAAACTTCTTATCACTCTTGGTGATTTATTTACCTTTGCGTCAAAAACTCCCATGTAGTGTCCAAACTGATGCAAAAACCTGTTCCAAAGTGTCACCAGTTCTGAGAAAGGGACAGTTTCTTTTTTCAGCTTGGATCTTCAATCCCCTTAGAGTGGCAGGGCAGTTTTCTCTTGACTAGATATGTTTTCCTTAGCAAAATCGACCAGATATCCAAGGTTAGAGGTAGCTCGTCATTAGACGAAAACAAACCAGATCTTGATCTAGTAGTAACAAAAAATTCAGCTTGATGACGAGGTCATTAACAAACTTGGTCAGATCCTGATGAATGAGAAACCTCGTCGAAACCGCTTGAAGGGTTAAGCAATAGAACATTTAATAACTTTGTTGACAACTCCAAAAAGCTACTCAATAACTAAAAGCTACTCGAAACACTTGGAGAAATAGATTTTTGAAAGTCCCAAAACCTTCATTCAGCATAAAAATAGAATTTTTAACTTTGGGCTTTTTTTTTTTTTCGAAATAAATTAATGGCTAAGCAACTGGTTCTTTGAATAAATTGTATAAATGTTGTGAAAAAGACTTTCCTCCTTGGACACAAATAAGGGTACATGCATAGGGATTCATGGTACCAGGTACCGGGAATTACAGGATGTTTTTCCGTCTTGATATCGTAGTCCATTTTTTCTCAGAATAAAAAGTAAAATATTCGTTCTTTTTTATAATAATAGTCGTGATAGATGTGCACAAAGATTTAAATGTACAGTCGCAGAAAAAAAAACCGAACCACCGCCTTTATTTATAGCACTATTCATACGAGAGCAAATTTAAAGGTATCATTCAAAAGTCGCTATTCGTAGATCAAGATAAATTGTAGTTATAGCTACCTGAATTTCAAATTTTAACACTATTTCAAACGTATTTTATAGCAATTCGAGAATTATATTAATTACGCTAGTACAAACGGTTTGAGGATTACATTATTATATTTATTTAGCACGTGTACAAACAGTCTTAGAACTATTATCCGATGTTTGTCAAACATTTTATAAACTTTTGATTTCTCCTCAAAATCGCAATAATTGGGAAAATTTAATGTAGCTCATAAACTAATAATACTAAAGAGCTGAAATTTTGCATGGCCATACCTAGAAGAACTTCTGAATCGATTCCCATAAAAATATAACGAGGTTTCAATTCATAATTTTTTCAAACATTAATTTAATAATTTTTATTGCATACTAAAAACATTTTTAAATATTTGGTCCATATGTGTTTGGATTGTTTAACAGTAAATGTGGTATTATTTAGGAAAATATCCATAAAAGTCTAAGAAACTGATTTAACATTAGGAGCTCCAATCTTTCTGCACTCATAATTTCGAAACGATAAAACTTAATGACGTGAAATTTGGTATCTGAAGTTAAATTTTTAAATAGATTTGAAATTGCGTGTCGAAATAGGGGTTCTTATGGGAAATTATGCAATTAGTGCTCAATTTAATCTGAAGACGGCCCCTTATGCAAATTTTATTATCTTGATTTTATAGAAGACATTTGTTCATACCAAACGCCATCTTTGAATTTTCTCTACTGATGAAATTGCTCGAATCAAGAGAAGTGGTTCAGGTTTTTTTCCATGACTGCATTTGTGCAAGTTAAGCAACGAGTACGTAGGATATGTATTGGTATTGTCAGAGAGATCCGTCATCTCATCTTACCGTTGGGGCCCCGGATGCAGTCTGGTATCAAAACTCGGATTATACTCTAGTTTTCTAATTAATTTTTTTTAATATTTTAAAAAAATTATGAACTTTAGTTGAGTTGAAATCATTTTTATTTTCGCATTATCCCACCCGAATTCTATACCGAGCTTTCTTTCTTAAAGTGCCCTCCAACAACCCTCCTAGTGTCGCGACGTGAAGTCTAAGCTCCGAGCGCGAGTAAGCGAACTTGGTCCAGATTCGAAACAAGATCTTCAAGGACTTTTCTCAACAGTTTATAAAAGGTACGTAATACATATCCTGATTCATTGTAATGTTATCACGATAAATCTATATCGTGTCACAAATCCGAGTATAGATAACTCTTAATCTTTGCTTCTTTGAATCTTACAAAAGCAGTAGTTGTAACATGCAGTGAAGTAAAAGTTTTATGTTATTCGTACATGCTATTTTGTGTTACTACGTCCGTTTTATCGGAGTTTCTGGTTATCCGGAGTACAATGGTCTACATTACCTCCGATAATCAAGTACTAATGTATAATCTTAATCAGCACTTCAGAAAAAGGGTAAATATCTGTTGAAGCAAAAATTTTCATTCTGGTGTTTTTAAATTATTCTTTGAAAAGGTTTATGTATAATCTTAATCAACACCTCATAAAAAATGTAAATATCTGTTGAAGTAAAAACTTTCATTCTGGTGTTTTAAAATTATTCTGTGAAAACGTTTATTTTTTTTATTTGTATGATCGGTCTGGTCTTCCTCTTAATACTAAAAATATCAAATTGCATCATCGCAAGTATATAATCGCAGGACTGGGCGATAAACAGCCAAATATGAGCTCCCACCACCATCAAGTTCTCTTCTCAATTTCTGGCAGCAAGCGCCGGCAGCTGTGACAGACAGCGTCTCTCAACCAGTGGCAAGCCGACCTCTGAAAGCCTCTCTGCCAATCAGAAGCCCGCACACTGCGCGCTCAATAACTACAGAAATGCTGCCGTTATTTAGCGATCAGAGGGGGGCAACCGGCGTCTAGAGTGAGTTTTAAGCGTTTTAGTTTTGTTTTGGATTTTTCATACCTCCGGCGGATATCTTTCTCGGACGATTCCGGTGGGGAGTTTTTTCTTTTTTTTTTCGCTCTTGATCATTTTCAAATTCGCTCGCGTAATCAGGCGCGAAACCTCATTGGGGTAATTACACGTGGGGTACTTTTTGCGTTCTGCATAGACCTGAAGAAAAAGATTCGTTTATACGAGACTTTTGAAAGATCTGACAACATCTCCTAGTCACAACAACGGAGCATTGGGATAACAAAACAGGACTATGTTTGGTAATTTTCAATTCTTAATTAACGTCGTACTAGAGCAACACAAAGGGCTATTGACGAAGGTCCGGGATCAATCCCTCAAGGTAAAGATACGAGGACAGCACCTCGTAATTATGAACCACGGTCAGATTACGAGGGTTTATGTTTGTCAAATGACGAGAACCTTATACTAGAAGATATGCGCAAAGCATCAGCTATAAACTTTTTTAATTACTTATATCTATTGTTCCGGGCAGTGAAAGTGAAATTCGAAGAGATGCTGATTAGTAGCCAAAAGGGGTTCGAAAACTCGATCCAACCATTGTCCTGCAGGTGGGGGATTGGTGCACGTTAAAACTGCAGTGGCCTCAAATGTCCTCACGTTGGCGTGGTGTGAAAGTTATGGAGTGTCAGCTCAGGTGCTAATCTTTTCATGTGACCGTGGTTCAAAAGTGAGTTGTGTTGTCCTCTGATCTTTCACTCCGGATGGATCCCAGACCATCGCCGTAGTTCAAAATTACGAGGTGTTGTCCTCGGATCTTTCCCTTAAGGGACTGATCCCGGACCGTCGTCAATAGTCCGTTGTGTTTCTCTGATACGACGTTAACTAAAATGACCATTTCCATTGTCAAGCACAATGGGACGACCAACCGGTCTGGATGTTAAGGTGTTAGCCTCTAGATAAGAAGATTCTTGGTTCGAATCTGGGTCCGTGCATGAATGTTTGTAAGCGTATGGTGTAGAGGCGGCTGGGGCATCTTAAATCTGTCGTGGCCGAAAGTCCTCCCGTTGGGTTGGTGTGGAAGTTTGAAAAGTGGTGTGCCAGCTCGGGTGTTGCTTCGTCATCTGACCGTGGTTCAAAATTACGAGGTGTTGTCCTCGGTTCTTTCCCTTAAGGGACTGATCCCGGACCGTCGTCAATTGCCCGTTGTGTTGCTCTAGTACGACGTTAACTAAAAATTACCAAATTACTTAGTAAATTGAACGCCGACGCCTACATGAAAATTTTGGACAATCGGGTTCTTCCTACGCTCTGGAAATTTTAGGGAATGGACGAACATTACTTCCAGGACGATAAAACGTTCCGTGTCATGTTGCAGCCTCCGTCAAGCAGTGGTATCAAGACATGGGTGTAAAACGGCTTCCCTGGCCTGCTCAGAGTCACGACCTGAATCCCATATAACATTTGTGGTACGAGTTAGAGCGACGCTTACGGACCAGGGAACCACGTCCGAAATCTACAGCTGAGTTGGTGACATTCTGGCAGCAGGAATGGAAACAAATAACCATAGCTGTGTATCGAAACCTTGTCGAAAGAATGCCCAGAAGGGTTGCTAGTGTAATTGCAGCACGTGGTGGACCACTCCCCATTTAAAGCCTGTATTATTTCCCTTATATCATAACATCTTGCTGTCCGGTCCATTATTGTAGGTGGTAGGGTATAGAGGACTAAATTTGAAGACGTATTCCCCATGTCGAAAATCCAGAAAGTCAGAGTGTACATTTCAGTGATTGGTGTACGTACATGAAGGTTGCTATAATTATTTAATGATGCTGTTCCATGTTAAATTTGTTTACAATATATATAATTTCAAATTTAGACGAAAGCTAGTTGTCAACATCTGATATTTTTACATTCAATCTGATCTGCATCAGAACAAGAACTTGACGATCTGTTATACAAAATAGAGATGAGCAGAAGCATGCGGACGTGTGCATTCTTGATGCACATCCCACTATTTTAGACCCATAAATATACCATCTACCCAGCAAAATTTTAGCCCTTCGCTTACATGGCAGACGGCGCACGTTAAATCTGCTGCGGCCTCAAATGTCGTGTTTACTGCATGTTTTCTAAATGTTGCATTCACGTTGGCGAAGTGTGGAAGTTCGGAGAGTCGGGTCTCTTTGTCTGACAGTGGTTAAAAATTACTTGGTGTTGTCCTCGGATCTCTTCCTTCAGGTTTGATCCCAGACCGTCACCAATGGCCCGTTTCGTTGATGTAAATTGAATACCTATCTACTGAGCTTTACGTTAAGCGGCTTCTTTTTCGTATGCTATTTCGAATTAATTTTTTGCCAGTAATTCCAAAGAATGACTTCCGAATTGATATATTACAGTTAATCGTCATCTGACCGTGGCTTAAAATTTCGTGGTGTTGTCCTCGATTCTTTCCCTTCGGGATTGATCCCCGACCGTTGCTACATTGCGATAATACATACATACATACTATAGTTTTTTGCCACCACTTAGATAAAACGCCAAACATCGCTATAACGGAGAAAAAGTTCATTAACATATCGGTTGTAAGTTCAAACCAAAAGCATTAGAAGTCACCTTGTCTTAAGAACACAAACATAGGTAAAACGAAATTTTAAGTATTGATTTATCCATTAGTGGTAATGTATAAGCCAGTCGGAGGGAGGGAGTAGGTAGAAGGAATCAAGCTCCAGCAGGTTTTATAGCGGTCAAAAAAGTTTTGATCATAAAATTTGCTAAATAATTTAATGATTTATAAAATACCCTGTAATATTTTTTTGTTATTAAGTATACATCATAGAATTTCCTTATTCCTGGCATTATTCAAGAGTGATTTGTAGATTGATACCAGTATTGATTGATTTCAAACAGTACTGTCTCTTCAACCTGGACAGGGAACGCTTAACTTTCATTTTGCTCATAGTTACGTATCTCAAAATTGTTTCGAAATTCAGGTTTTATTATCCTGAGCTTGGATTGATTGTATCTGTGGAGTGTTCACATAAAATAATCCAAGAACCGTGCCTGGGTACGATTTAAGCCCCTTCCTTGGTTTTATATTTAACACAAAATTTTTTTTTGAATATCTGTAGTAAATCAGATGAATATGTAGTTGAATTCAAAAATTTGTTTCAAGAACTAGGTGGTCATAATTTTAAAAGTATACAATTTTTCTGAATTACATCTCACTCACTTGTTTAACGGCGATTCTATATATTTTTTTACCGCTAAACCTAATTTCGGATTATCTTAGATATTCTTTTCTGTGGTAGTTCCAATATTACAGTTTTTTCACTGCCCTCTGTAAAACGATTGACTGAAGTATTTCATTTAGAGTGGTTAGAGCTCTTTCGTGCACTTCAAGCAAAATTACACATCTTCTAGCTCAAATGAAGCATATTTAAACTTAATGGACAAATTGTCGAATTAATCTCGTGTAGTCGCCAAGTGGCTTAAGGCGCGTTCTCACGAATCAAGTTTAATGGACCGATTATAGTTGATCGATAAAAGTTGAATATGACTTGAATCAGTTTTGTTCACACATTTCAATAGAAACTGATCAACAGTTTAATAAGCGAAACTTTAAAAATTACAATTGAAAAATTATTTATTTATAGAAAATCACACTTAAGGAATGGAACTGGTGTAAAATGTTTCGCAGATTTCAAATGCGCTGAAATTTCATTCTATCCTTAACGATTGCGAAGGTACAAACTGGCCTAGGGAATAAAAAAAGTACTTTTATTTTGTTTCTCGGGGAATAAAATAAACCACAACATATTGTTTGCGTGGAAATAACTCGAAAGCAGATGGCAGATGACTCATCACTTGAACGATAAAGTTTGAATGGGTCAAGCTTTTCTTGATTAATTAAAAAGTTGATCAACTCTATTGAAACAAAGGTTCTCACTATAGTTTTCATTCAACTTTTGTTGATCAACTATAATTGTTCAATTAAACGTGATTCGTGAGTACGCGCCTTTAGTGCTACTTCGTTCACTTCAATCAAATTTACACATCTCCTAGCTCAAATGAAGCATATCTAAACTTAACAGAAAAATTCTCGAATTAATCTCGTAGCGATCGCAAAGTGGTTTACAATCCGTCTTTTTAGTACCATCTATCAATTACTTATAGATAGGAAAGTAAATAGCTTTTACCTGCATAAAGCTGCGGTGTCGGACTCAGCATCTGGTGGGAGTAAAACGCCCGAGACACTGAAGTCATCAAGGTGTTCATATTGCACGGCTATTTCTTCCGTCCGTTCGTAAATTCCACACAAAAACATGAAGATTACGAGCTCACAAGCTCAATCCGTCACAACCACATCCACCGAAAGTCGTAGGCCCAAACGGCATATTCAATCCTAAAGTTGAATGCGTTAATCCTTCTGAACACAAGACACAAACAAGTCACAGACAATCCACGGAACTCTATCGAGTTAGTTCTTGACTATGACTAAGTTGGGTGTCAATAGAACCACTTGGACTGTCAGTAACTGATTCACTTCGGCTGTGTGTGATAGACAATATCAGGTGTCCCGATCATAACATTATCCACATTCCGATTAGAACCCTATTTAAGAACCATTAACTTAGGGGGAACACTCTTTAGTAGATTCCGGAACATAGGTTTTCATCAGAACATATTCCACATTTGACGACTGTTGTGACGAACACGCAACACAATTCGAAATGTTCTTTCAGCTCGAAGGTAAAAGAAATAGAGCACTCGCGACGAAACAAGAACGATTTTCGAACGCTCGAAACTTAGCGCTAACACTCTCCGAACGACGCAAGTTACCAAACTGAAACTTCGAACACACGGCTTCGGAACACCCCAGAGAAGGTTGGGAGGGATGCAAAGCACGCGTTTGGGGAGGGGTTGTTATAAGGGGGAAGGAAGAGATATAGAGGGGAAGGGAGAAAAGTTCATGCAATAATAAGCGCAGCTGGGCAGCTGATTCAAGTTCTGCTGTTGGCTTCTGCTGCTACTACTACCAGAAACGTGGTACCACATGTTCGCTACGAACTGATCGCTTATTGCTTGTTTTTTTCCACCTAAAGGTTTATTTAAGTCGGAATTCGCTCGGTGGTTTTATTTTTCTTTGCTGCTCAACCCTCATGGGTTATGCGGAATAATTTGAATCTGTTTTCTGACATTCCTTTTTTTATGTATAACGGAGATCGGATTACGAGTTGTAATAAACTGTTTATGTGTTTCTAACTTGCATATTTCCTGCTTTGCTTTATTTTTGAATTTCTACTGCTTTAATGCTTATTTTATTTACTATTTGGGCTTGGGAGATAGTTTTTCTCTCATAAGGTTTATAAATACGAATCCCCCAATTGCATTTAATTCTTTCAATATCTCCATTTTGTCTCCTATTAAGGAAAAATTATTTACTAATTTGAAAACCACCAATCATGGTTTATTTTAAAATAAGTTCTAACATAATAAAACAAAATGAAAACAATGCAATCGTAACTGGACTAATATTTCAGTCCTACTTTTCGCGAAGTGTTATAAATTAAAAATTACCATGTTTTCAGATATCTGATTGAAAAATGTTTTTGGCTATTTAAAATATTTTATTTCAATTCAAATTCATGCTTGTTATTTCTATCTCGATTCTCTGTATAACTTGTAAGTCAAGTAGTAATAGTATAACTTGACTTGCATGTATATCATGTGCAGCAAAGACTGCTAATTTGCAACTTTATAATTTGGCCATTATTACTTACAAATAACTATAACCATTTGAATATTTTATTTTTAAAAGGTTAAATTTGTTATGGTCTCTATTTTCTTATCAATCTTCTTCAGATGAGCTTACATTTTTTTAAACTCGCTTTAAAGAAGAACTGCAATTTAAATGCTCCCACTTTTATGATTTCGCTTTGTAACTTTTGAAATTTCTCGTTTTAATAATCTAGCAACAAATGGAACATTTCTGCTTAAAATATAGGCATGAATCATTTATTCATGTGTAACCCATATGTAAAATTATTTTACAATGTGACATATTTGAATATTTCGTCGTATTTCTATTTCCATGGCAACATGTTTGTTTTGATAATCGCTGAATATTTTAAGAGTTCAATTTTGTTCGATTTGAACTTTAGTAAACTAAAATGATTTTATTTCTTAACTATGGTTAGTTTTTTTTTTTTTTTTAGAATATTAATCTTCACACAAACAAGCATGTCAATTTGTTCACTAATCATAAACAGTAGTTACCTTTTTAGTATAATTCTGTATTATTTAAATGAAAATAAAATATTAGTCATTTGATAAAGAATACAGAGTGTCACAAAAATCTTATTCCCTTTCGTGTTTTTTTAACTATTTTTATGAATTTTACAAGGACGTAGGGGTAAAATTCTACCATATCAAAGCTGTTCTCCTGTTTTAAGATTGCATGAAAAAAACAGCTGAATAACTATCAAAAAGTGTGCTAAAAGTATTTAAAATGTACCGTAACCTTGGAAGCAGACACAAAAAGGTATTCGATAGCCTACAGTAGATAGTACGAATTGTTAATATTAAAGTTCAATATGCATACATTGAACTTTTCACCCTCTTGCTGATTGTCGCGACGAATTAACTCGTAAGCAAAACTGACCAGATCTCGTTGAACGAGCTATCTCGTCATTAGAACAAAACACGATTACGATCACTAAAGAAAACTGATCAGCTATTGATCTCGTCATCAACAAAACATCGGCAATTTCTTGATGGCGAGATATCTCGTTATTAGCAAAAAAGGTCAGGTAAGTAGGTATTTTAACAAACGTCACACTGGAGAAACACAACGGGTTATTGACGACGAATCAATTGGCCAGATCTTTATGGACAAAATATTTCGTCGAAACCACTTGTAGAGTTAAGCAAAGGCCGAAAATTCAAGGTCTTTATTTTTTTATTTTCACTTTTTCTTACGCCTTAGATTGTTTTAATTCTAGTTTATTACTAGAGCCAGTACTCGAAACAACGCCAGTTTATTCTGCTTGAAGACGTATTTTCGATGGATATCGCTATTTAATGAAGAAAATTTAGGATTTCTTAAGATTTCTGTATGCATGTAGGTTTGGTAATAAATGAACGTCTCACTGAAGCAACATTTTTTTTATGAAAGTAGTAATAGGAAACGAATCTTTTATCTGACGTCAGGTGTTTGGACGTTTAGTTCTTTTATATACCAACCACACCTTTGCACGTAAAGCACTTTGTTTTAGGTTACTGTCATGGTGAACCAAAATCTGTACTTTAATTCACATTTACGGGCAAAAATTTCCAAATTTTTCTTTTAAAGATCGAAATATGCATATTGAACTTTAGTATTAACAATAGATTCAAGTGAACCTCCAACTGCCAATAGGTGCGAGTTCCAAACTAGATCCAGCCATAGACCGTCGTGCGCATGAGGGATGGTGCATGTTAAATCTATAGTGGTATCAAATGTTAATTGACGTTGTGTGGAAGTTCGAAGTGTGAAGCCATTTTAGGCGTTATTACCTACGAATTTGGTCTCCACATCAGATATTGAAAAAGAGGGCTATGCATGCAAAGCTGGTTGATACACAAATCAAAACGACTTAAGATCTGACCTCATGTTAATATTTGTATTCTTTTATTACCCTTGTGAAGAAATCGGAAGTCACACATTTTTTGTATGATAAAGTAGTGAATCCATCGAAAATCAATTTTAAAGCAGAATAAAAATAAATTGGTTCTAGTTTGACCATGATGTAAGCGATTATAATTGGATTAAAAGCACTCTAAGGTGTCAGACAAAATGCCAAAATATCTTATAGACATTGCTTTTCAATTTTTTTTAACTTTTACAGTTTTTTGTATAAGTAGTAGAGTATTTTAGTGTGTCTGATTTAATTGATTACATTACATTTTAAATATTTTTTGAGCAATTAATAATTATATGATTATATTGATATAGAAAACTAGTGTTTTTATGTTATAAAATCTTAAATCAATGTTTAATTACATCCTTAAAAAATTGATGAAATTGCTTAATAATGTGTGAGGTGGATTAATTTTTAGAGCTCTATAATGTTTGATAAAATTACAAATTTTATATTTATTCTTTCCTACCTTTCTTTCTTCGTCATCATATCATTTATCATATTTAAATTCTTAGGTAAGAAGCAATTCCTCTCTTATTGTGAAGTGTTTTCAAACAGCTCTCAAAACATTCTAACAAGAAGTTTACACTTAAGAGAGAAGTTCTAAAAAACTTTCAATTTTTAAATTTTAACACAAGAGAGAAATTTTTAAAAACTTCTATTTGTAAATTTTAAGAGATGCGAAACTTAAAAATCAAGTGTAAAATTGCATAAAATTTCGAAAGAATAACAGGAAATATTTAAATATGCTCAAACGGAGATTATATTATCAATTTTCTGTGTGCCTTCTCTATATTTTCCAAATAGCTGTCACATAACAAAAATATTTTTGAAATCGTAAAAAAAATTGCACAAACTTTGAATATTTAAGCAGCTTTTTCAAAGCCCCTTTCATCTTAACACTTTGTTGAAGGTGACTTCGAAAGCACGAAACTAAATTTTATTCTCTTATTTCAAATTGTAATTATTTCTAATCATTTTATTATACCTAAATAAAAGCAAGCTATTTAGTCCATCTTGCGTCTTAAATATGAATAAGCATGTTTCCATAATAGAACACTTTTTTATTTAAAAAATGGCAATCTTCAAAAAATATCACGCCTTATTTGAATGAATGACTTATATATTATACCCAAAAGATCGAGTTCCAAGAAACTATTCCCATCAGTTTCTCTCTCAAAACCGCATCACAATACATATTCAAAATTTCGCGATTATTTACGCACCCATTTTTAAAGTCATGCGTTATGGCGTAATCATCGAAGATTCTACTGCGGAAATCAATATTATATTTCAAATTGTTAATTATTTTCAGTTAGGTTTTCCTAATATCTAACGGAAAACACACAAAGTATTTGTTACATCTTAAACACGATGGAAGATGTTTCTATAGTAGAGCATATTATTTTTGTATGGCACATTTAAAAAAATGGTATTACTTAGAAGTTTAAATGTCATGTTGTGTTATTTAGAACGAATAACTCCCCAAACGAAGTAATCTATCATACCAAACTATTCTTTTTAGTTTCAAAATCGGACTACAATGCATATTCAAAATTTCGAGATTTTTTGCACATCTGTTTTTTGAGCTTTGAATTAAGACGAAGATATCTAATGTGGATATCAGTTCCATTCTCTCATTTCAAATTGCAATTATATGCTTTTGATATTGTAATATCTAAATGAAAGCAAAATATTTGTTACATCTTAAACGCAAAGAAATATATTTCAGTAATGAAGCATTTTTTTTTCGTAAATGTTTTAAAAAAATACCAATATTCAGAAGTTTAAATATCATGACGTCTTATTTCGAATAACTTCCCAAACGACCGAGTCTTTTTGCTGAACTATTTCGTTCAATTTCAAAACTGCACCACAATACATATTCAACATTTTGTGACTTTTTTTTCGCACCCATTTTTGAAGCCCTGCGTTTATGACGCACTCGCCGAAGATTTCGAATGCGGAAATGAGTTCCATTCTAACATTCTGTCTACAGGAAGGGCAGGGGAGGGGACGACGACAGAAGGGGACTGAAGAAACTAAGTATAAAAAAATTAAATAATGAAACAAACAAGCGAATCTAGCCTGATCACTTTCCCTTTCCAGCTAGGGGCTCTAAGCGGTAACCTCCGTTCCGCCGGCTTCTGATACGATGACGTAGTTCCTGGGATGTGTAGTCACACCTGCAATTTCGTCACGACAGCTGGCAACACAACAAAAGGTACGCACGTGGCTGCCGCCTGGGGTACCATCTGTCTGCAAAAGACTCCCTGCTGCCCCCCCCCCCCTATGCACACACTTCTATCGCGTCGCTTTTCACTTCTCTTCATCTATTTATTTATTTATTTATTTAGTACTTTATATATAACCACACACTCTTGAAAAAGTACAGAAGCCGAGAGGGGAAGGGAAAATTTTTCAAAAGAACAAGAAGGAAAAAAAATGTCTAGAATGGGGAGGGGGAATTCGAAAATATAAAAAGAACGCGAAAAACTTCCAATTCCCTTAACTTAAAAAATATCGTTTGCTGGGGAAAGTTAAAGGCGGATATAATGTGGGGGAGATGCCGTTAGTGGAAGCGTTTTGTGACGGAGAGGGGGAGGCAGGGGATTGTGGGAAATCATATTTTTCCGGGAGATGTCTTGTTTACACTTCGCCCTCCCCCCCCCCCCAAAGCACGCGAGACTAATCTTTAAGCGCGTTCTGGACCTTCGAGATATAGTGCGAAAAGTTTGCTTTTGCAGTGATGTGAGAGCTGTAGAAAGAGCCGATTTTTTCGGAAATTTTATGGATGTTTCTTTGGGCCATGCAGTGCAGACGGTAGACAGGAGAAGGTCTATAAAACGATTCAATTCCGCTTTCACTATCGAGTCGAGACACGTTGCCGCGAATTAGTGCACGGCTTATGCGCTGAAATTTTCGATCATTTGATGTTCGAAAACGCTGAAAGCATCATTTTGGTAACACACTTTTTGCTAATTCAGTGGATATAAATGCATTTGTCTACCTTCGAAACGCTTCGCTCAAAAAGGCCAGAAGTGTAAAAAAGTATAATTCTTTTATATAGTATTATTTTTAAACAAAAAGGAAACTATTTTTGAACTTAAAAGGAACGGGACAATATTGCCTCAAGATAGCTCAATTGTTCAGAACACCCTGCAAACGAGCAAAAGGTATCATAAGGGCAAATTTCACACACGTGTATGCGCCCTTTGTCCTCGTGAATTGATCCTATTGATCCGACATTGATTTGTGTGTGGTGTAATAATTATTATTTTTTAAACATGATTGTATAGTTTGCACATTATGTAAATTGTTTCAGCAAATTTTGTGATCAAACAATCTAGAAAAATGGCACATTTAGCCCTATTGCACACATCCGGTTTTTTAAAGTGCGGCGCTGCTGCGGCACCGAAGCCCAACTATGCACACATAACTGTGGTATGACGCACGTAACTCATTACGCGCCATTTGCAATAAATATTCTATCGAAGAAAACGTGTTTATTTCCCGTAATTGGTGTAAAAAAAAGTATATTTTGAAATAAAATAGACGTTACTGGATACAACCATTTATTAATTATTATTTATATTACATTTATTTATCAAAACAAGGTAATTCAGACCTGAGACGCGTGTGCGGCGAGTTGTGACGCCGTGTGGAACAAATTGCACTCAAGTTGGACGTGAATCGCCGGAAGCATGTGTACACTGCTCCATTGGATCTAATGTATCTCAGACCGCACTTGCGTTACCGCAACGGCGCCGCACGTTGAAAAACTGAATGTGTTCAACGGACCTTACTCAGTCGGATTTAACATATTGGAAATATAATTTGGATGTTTCTTTCCTGAAAATTCTATTAATTAGAGTTGACAGTGTTGTATGAATGAAATGTGTACAAAAATACATATGCACGTCTGCATCAGAAGCACATGTCGGAAACACAGAACTTTTATTTTTGCTTCATTTGGCCAGAAGGGAATATTTATACCTCTAAAACAGCAGACAGATCGTTGTAAGTAGCAGCAGCTGATGTTAGCGACATCTGCTTCATTAAGTTTTCAACCGTGCGTCAAATACCTGAAATCCCGACCCTATAGGATTATGCGATACTTTAATCTTTGCTCTCTCGGAATAACAGTTCTCTAAATACACTTCTATGTGGTCTTACTAAAAGCACAATCGATTTAGACACCAAATACTGTACCAATCTACTACACATACGAATTATTTTCGAAAGAGCGTGTTTTCTAACCTATCGAAGGAAATGTGCAGGTGTATTGTGCTCTGGAACAGATGTTTATTTTAATACAGCTGTCAGGAAACGCGTTTGCTATAACAATTCTTCGTACTTAACGAAAATAAGTGCTACAAGCATTTTCTACCCTTGCAGATTGTGCCATAAATACGCAGTAGAAATATAACAGTATTGGAGTTCGCCGAAGGGACAGTGGACTCAAAATCACCAAAATTGACCAGAAAATCAATTTTCTTTTATTTTACCGCTAAAAATTTATTGGTATCAAATTCTACGGATAGCAAAAGCATTTTTCAATTACAATCATTTCCGGCGGGGGCTATTCGATAGCCTAGTTGGAAGAGTAGCGAATAATCAACCGGTAGGTTGTCAATTCGAAACTCGCGTACACGAGGTTTTAAATGTTTGCTTAAACTAATTTTTTTTGCAAAATTTGAAGTGTATTGGGATGCAAATTGTCTGTTTTTGCTTTGCAATTGCATGTACTAAATGGAGTTAATTTGATTTCTATGTTTAAAAACTATTATTGGAATTAATATTTTGACAGTACATGGAAAACTACTGTGCATGGGACTGTCAGCCCGTTTGCTAATTTATCAAACTTTTTACCACATTCTATGTAGTAAAACTTCCGCGCTACTTAATTTTACTGAACCAAGCATTACATTTTGATATTTTAGTAAAACCAAGCAATCTGTATTATCAAAATTTCTGTTTGCGTGTCAATCAAAATTTCTTAACCATCATATTGTAATTGAAAAAGTTTGATTTTAAAAATATACTGCTCTCCTAATATATTTTATTGCAGTTTTCGTTTAAATGTGCCTAATTGGAGCTATGGATCTATAAGAGCAATAGAAGAGCTCGCCACTCTAATGAAATCCTTCAGGCGTATAACAGTAGGCAATGAGAAATCTGCAGGATGGATATATCAGTAAAGAAAATGTGATAGAATGAGAAAGTAGGTTTCGATGTTAAAAAGTACTAAATCACACCTTTCAGGTAAATGGCGTACAATTGAAGTGGACGCCCCGGAGCTAATTGTGATAATATGATTGAGATAGGGACATTTTGCCGGGCTCTGTATTGTAAATAAGAACTCTTACCACATTAAGATTTACACAAAATACTATTTCCTATTTTGTGAAAAACTTCATTATATTAGTAGGTATATGCACTTCTATGCTTAAATAGACTATAAGAAGATTTTAATGAGAAAAAAATATTAAAAGACATTGCCATCAATTGAGAAAGGGGAAATATCAAAGAAGCTATGCCCACAGATGGTCCACAAATTTAAAAAAAATTACGATTTGTCTGAAGTTTGATCGCTATTCCAACACAAATTAAACATGCATTACAAAAGGAAAATATCATTTTTACTTTCACAATACTTAAAATATTCAATTTTTATCAAAAATATTGCAATTTAAAAAAAAAATTATGTTTTTTGATTTACCTTTTTCATGAAATGTTCCCCACAATTTTGCTCAGGGGATTATATATACCAATATCATTTATTATTTTACAAATATTTTGCAACAAACATCGTGGAAAACAGCTAAGTCATAGAGGATTTTTATTAATTTTTGAAAATAACTATTCTTCCAAGCCCTTATTCCATATACACACAAAAAGCTATTAAATATATCCTAATAAACAACCAAAAAAGTTTCAAATCTCCATATCAAATACAAAAAACGTCTTAGTATTTTCAATGCACTGTAGTCGTGAAAAATAACTTTAAAGCTTTAAATTTCTTTCGGTTTCAGGCCTTACATTCGATAGAAAAACTTACATAACTCGTTAAATAATATAGCTACAGCTATAAAGGTTTTCATATATAAATCAATAGATTATATTATTCGTAGATTATTCAAAGTTGTATCATAATTAATAAAAAAAAAATGACATTTTGGTCATTTTTACGTTATTGTGTCCCTTAAACAAGGTAATGAATCGACTTAAGATTATATTTCATCATGTAATCACCATACCACTTGAAAACCACAAATGTAAACAAGTGATATACAGACCAAATTCACTGCCTTCTACCTTATTAGCAGAATTTTCTGCTCAGAGGAGTGATGCCGTGTCACTTCCGCCATCCTCAACTTCCACCATGACGATCACCTAGCCTGTTCCACTTTTCAATCCCCCTTCCGATTCCCCCGTACTCAAGGGGTAGGGGGCTGGAAGCGTTTCCTCCGCAACACCTTCAAGAGGCTCACCTTTACACTTTCTTCGGCCCACTCGAGAGTATCATAAACTACCCCTCCTCGACTGAGTTTACGAGTGATTTTATGCGTCGCTGTGTTTACCCACTATCTCTCAGGAACCAGAGGGCCCTCCATGTATCGTTGCTTTATGGCCATTTGAAAGCACTTGTCTGTCCTCGTATATTCTCGTTGTGACGCGTCGCTCGTACTGCTGAGAACCGTGAAAGTATGGAACCGGCTTGATTTACTGCATCAGAGCGTGCTTCAGTGGTACTTGCAGTCGATTCCAGGATGGTGCTTATACAACGTATCATCAGCAATTGCTTCAAACATGCCCCATGTATATCATACTTAAAGACACAAGACGACTAAGTTTTCAATCTATCCCTTTCGTTGAAGACATTGATTTTGCAGTCGGGTTGAACACTAGAATTTTAAAAACACTTGCCTGTCCTCGTATATTCTCATTATGATGCGTCACTCGTATTGCTGAGAACCAGGAAATAATGGAACAGACTCGATTTACTGCATCAGAGCGTGCTTCGAGCGTTCAGTGGTACTTGCAGTCGATTCCAGGATGGTGCTTATACAACGTATCATCAGCAATTGCTTCAAACATGCCCCATGTATACATACTTAAAGACACAAGACGACTAAGTTTTCAATATATCCCTTTCGTTGAAGACATTGATTTTGCAGTCGGGTTGAACACTGGAATTTTAAAAACACTTGCCTGTCCTCGTATATTCTCATTATGATGCGTCACTCGTATTGCTGAGAACCAGGAAATAATGGAACAGACTCGATTTACTGCATCAGAGCGTGCTTCGAGCGTTCACTGGTACTTGCAGTCGATTCCAGGATGGTGCTTATACAACGAATCATCAGCAATTGCTTCAAACAAATGTCCCATGTATATCATACTTAAAGACACAAGACGACTAAGTTTTCAATCTATCCCTTTCGTTGAAGACATTGATTTTGCAGTCGGGTTGAACACTAGAATTTTAAAAACACTTGCCTGTCCTCGTATATTCTCATTATGATGCGTCACTCGTATTGCTGAGAACCAGGAAATAATGGAACAGACTCGATTTACTGCATCAGAGCGTGCTTCGAGCGTTCAGTGGTACTTGCAGTCGATTCCAGGATGGTTTTTCAATCTATCCCTTTCGTTGAAGACATTGATTTTGCAGTCGGGTTGAACACTGGAATTTTAAAAACACTTGCCTGTCCTCGTATATTCTCATTATGATGCGTCACTCGTATTGCTGAGAACCAGGAAATAATGGAACAGACTCGATTTACTGCATCAGAGCGTGCTTCGAGCGTTCAGTGGTACTTGCAGTCGATTCCAGGATGGTGCTTATACAACGAATCATCAGCAACTGCTTCAAACAAATGTCCCATGTATATCATACTTAAAGACACAAGACGACTAAGTTTTCAATCTATCCCTTTCGTTGAAGACATTGATTTTGCAGTCGGGTTGAACACTGGAATTTTAAAAACACTTGCCTGTCCTCGTATATTCTCAATATGATGCGTCACTCGTATTGCTGAGAACCAGGAAATAATGGAACAGACTCGATTTACTGCATCAGAGCGTGCTGCGAGCGTTCAGTAGTACTTGCAGTCGATTCCAGGATAGTGCTTATACAACGAATCATCAGCAATTGCTTCAAACATGCCCCATGTATATCATACTGCTTAAAGACACAAGATGACGGTTTCAACAAGTTTTCAATCTATCCCTTTCGTTGAAGACATTGATTTTGCAGTCCGATTGAACACTGTGAAGTTAAAAACGCTTGCCTGTCCTCGTATATTCTCATTATGATGCATTACTCGTATTGCTGAGAACCAGGAAACAAAGGAACCGACTCGATTTACTGCATCAGAGTGCACGTAGAGCGTTCCCGTGCTTGTAATCGATTCCAGACTGAAACATTTTTACAACGTGTCATCAACAATTACCTCAAACATACGTCATACTTAAGAATACAAGACACGATTAAGTTCCCATTATATTTCTTTAGTGAAGAAATTGATTCTTTGATCTTGCGTGGGTTGAATATTGGAATGATGGGTGCTATTACCTTTAAAACAAGTATATCTCTCTCTCCTTCTCTCTCTCTCTTTCTCTCTCTAGGAATTCTTCACACAATGTTGGTCATGGCAAGAAATACCTAACAAGTGTCAAGATATTTCAGAATTGTAAAATATTGCTTCTTTTTTTTTTTTGCAGCAGAACATACGTGACTAAATGACCACATCTATTGCTTAAAAAGATCCTTGAAAATATTCCATTTGTCAAGGTTAAAACTGGTGAGGAGTGATAACGACGAGATATCTCGTTTCCAAGATATTTCCGATACTTGACAATGACGAGATCAAGATCTGGTCAGTTTTTTGCTAAAGAGAGATTTCTCGTCCATCAAGATCTGGTCCGTTTTTTGCAAAAGAGAGATTTCTCGTCCATCAAGATCTGGTCCGTTTTTTGCTAAAGAGAGATTTCTCGTCCATCAAGATCTGGTCCGTTTTTTGCAAAAGAGAGATTTCTCGTCCATCAAGATCTGGTCCGTTTTTTGCTAAAGAGAGATTTCTCGTCCATCAAGATCTGGTCAGTTTTTTGCTAAAGAGAGATTTCTCGTCCATCAAGATCTGGTCAATTTTTTGCTAAAGAGAGATTTCTCGTCCATCAAGATCTGGTCAGTTTTTTGCTAAAGAGAGATTTCTCGTCCATCAAGATCTGGTCAATTTTTTGCTAAAGAGAGATTTCTCGTCCATCAAGATCTGGTCCGTTTTTTGCAAAAGAGAGATTTCTCGTCCATCAAGATCTGGTCCGTTTTTTGCAAAAGAGAGATTTCTCGTCCATCAAGATCTGGTCCGTTTTTTGCTAAAGAGAGATTTCTCGTCCATCAAGATCTGGTCCGTTTTTTGCAAAAGAGAGATTTCTCGTCCATCAAGATCTGGTCCGTTTTTTGCTAAAGAGAGATTTCTCGTCCATCAAGATCTGGTCAGTTTTTTGCTAAAGAGAGATTTCTCGTCCATCAAGATCTGGTCAATTTTTTGCTAAAGAGAGATTTCTCGTCCATCAAGATCTGGTCAGTTTTTTGCTAAAGAGAGATTTCTCGTCCATCAAGATCTGGTTAGTTTTGCTAATGACAAGATACCTCGTCATGCCAACCGCTAAGAGGATAAAGGCGTTCCATAATGTCAGAATAAGGAGAAAATAATTTAAATTAACAATAATTTAAATTATAATTTAAACCTCAATACCGCACAGAAAACTGGTTCAAGGAGGGATTAAAATGATAAAAAAGAGTCTTGTTTCATCGAATGATTCTTGAATTCTTTTGTTTACAAGCTCCATACATAAAATCAATCGAAGCTAATCAAACTGAAATCTGAATTTTGCAACCTTTTGTGAAATATGTGCTCGTATTTTTACGGCCAAAGAACTAAGCACTGAGTAAACAAAGCTTAATGTATGAGGCAGTAATGTTGTTATGTTGTTACTAATCCCTGGCATGGTCTCTTTAAATTATACCAAGTCCACAAATCCATAAAACCCAAAAAAGTCCAAGAAAAGTAGAGGTTCCGAAAAAACCTTGTCCATTGATTAGGCAGTAATTCCAGGATGTGATGATCTGTGCATTTCCAATTAAGGAAATTTCTATATCAGAGAATTGAATTGTCTTAAAGAATCATCCAAACACTTTTATTATTCCGGCATAGAAGGAATAGGATGAATCACTTCTCGCAAACATTACCGTATTGTTCGTAAATGCTGAGTAGGGTGTAAATTTAAGTGTACAGTTATGGATGACAGAGGGAAACACATGCTTTTTCTTTTCCTTCAAATTAAGAATTCAATGACAGGAGGTCACGACATTTTCTTTTGATGTAATTTAGGAATTTGAAGAGAGGAGGTTGCTGTGTTAGAGTGTTAAGAGTACAATAATTAATGGAAGAGAGAAAAACTGGTATTGTTTTGTTTGATTTATGAATTTGAGATCAGGAGGTCGATCGTAGAATTGATTGTATAGATATGAATGGCAGAGAGATAAACTACCATTTTCTTTTGCCTTAAGTAATGAATCGCAGCCAGGAAAACTGGTCCTTTTTAAACTTGAATAGATGAATTTATAGTAAGGAGGACACTCGTAGTGTTGAGTGTTCAATTAACACTGGCAGGGAGAAAAACAAGGTATTTTCTTTGGCTCCAAATAATGAATTTGAGTAAAATAGGTTGCTGTCGTGATGAATATAGAATTATGAATTGCAATGGGGAATAGCTGTTTAGAAATTTACGAATCAGCTTATTACAAATCTACAACCCAAAATTAAAGTTTCGAAATATTAAAAGTTGAAAAGCTTTTCAATAGAATTTCAGAATGTATGGTAAGAGGCATTGCTAGAAAGCCTAGAGAATTCGCCGTTGATCGATTGTATACCACAGATATGTACTCGGAAATAGATCCTACCTCGCTTTTCCTAGACCACCTTAGCTTATCCACCGAGGTCACCCTTTTATTTCCACAATCAAGCAGATGTTAATGAAAAGAGCCTGGATTGTTCCGTTTTTCCTCAATTTTACAAAACCCTCCCAACCAGCTGATCTTTCCAGAGCACAATGGAAAGCTCCATCCTCTGCTGCCCCCTGTTTCCGGATGATCCCAGGTCCCACAAACGGAGGGGTGGAAAACCAGCCCCTTTCCCTGTTATGGGACCCCCTCCTCACAATATAGGCCAACAGTTACCACAAGGTGAAAATTTCGCTCCTACGCCGATGGTTATGCTGTCGTTACGGTACACCGTTAGCAGGCAGCTGCCGGCAGAAGCCAGCAGCGAAGAGTCTTTGAACCTTGAGGTTTTTTGTGCCATTTGCTTTTGGGGAGTCTGTGTACCGATTGTTCAAACGTAAAATGGGGTGGTAACGGTCATTACCTATTTCTTGGTGGTCAAGCTGCCTTTTGCAAGGTGTCTGAAGTCAAAGAACTCTCTCAATAGTGTCCGGAGCAGATGGCATTCACTCTAGGGAAGAGGAGAGTCGTTTGTGAAATGGTCACTTTTAGTGGATTAAATATCAGGTAGAATTCCAAGCAAGGTGCTTAGTGTCAAATAATTCCGGCTGGGGGTTTCTTATTAATAGCTTCGTAATTCAAGGTAGTTGTATGAGCGCATGCCTTCATGTATTGACTAGTGAAGAATTAAGAATCGTTTGCAGTTTAATTGTTTTCATTTACGTCTGTGGCAACATTTAAAAAGATATATTTTAGAATTTTTGTTGCTGTTATCGTTATAACTTCTGGTGTGAAGAATTCTTCGACTAATTTTACGTCAATCTCTGTCTTAGAGCAAGTTTCGTACGGAGGCATGGAAGCATTAATTTAGAGCCACGGGATATGTTAATGCGCATGGAAATCTTATAATTAGGAAAATTTTAATTAAACAGTTCACTTACTTGAATCTACTACATATCACGGGACAGACTGATCCTAAACTGAGCTTATCAACTATTACCTGCTGGAAAATAGAAGTTTCAGAAGTTGAGTGATCAACTATTAAATTTAAGGTTGGGATGTTACAAGGAAATCGAAGATGAAAATATGGTTGAATACAAAACAGGCCCTTTAGAAAATGGAGGTTCACCTGGAAAACTGTTATAGGTATGCCTAAAAACCTATTTAGATTCTTTGTTTCTTCCAAATCTAACAAAACTGAGGTCGAAGCACCCATTTTTAGTTCTAAAACAAAAATAATTGAAATGCAAATTATTCTTAATTCTTCACGAGTCAAGATATCAATGCGCACACAAACGAGAAACATTTGGCATTCGGGCAAACTATAATTATTTGGCATCTGTGCAAAACGATAATTATCCGGCTCTTGTGCATAAAAATTGTGTGTAAGGTGTTGGTTTCTATGGCTCAAAAGAGATATTTCACTAAGTGCACGAAACAACGTCTAGTAACTGGATTTACACAAAATTTTAATGGCACTAAGAGAGAAACACACCAAGGGCAGAATTAATCTTGCGCCGCCTACAACTCACAGGTTGCTAGCGTAGTCAACAAACCCCTTGAGCTACAACTGGGGAAGTTGTGTAAGAATTCAGCCAAACTTTTAGAAGAGCTGGTATTAGCTCTCTACGTTGAACGATAAAGTCATAGGTGATTAGTTATGATAGGTTAATTAGGTTAAAACTACGTTGCTAGATAATGCATTAAAATGTATAAACCTCTTCAGGTAAATATTTATCTGTGAACATACTTTATCAGTCATGAATACTAACGAAGCGAAAAATGGGAACCGCTTGACGAATGAAAATTTAGAACCAATTTTTCGGTTGGCTGTCACATAAATTGAACCAAATATTAAACAATTGCATTGATAAATCAATGCAATGTCACACCCGCAAAATCAAATTAAAAATTAGTTTATATCTTTTTTTACAATCTTTTTTTGTAACAACCTATTTAAATAAAATTGGAGTGTGTTTTGTATGTTTGTACATTGGTTATTTTTTACCTATTTCAAGTTTTCTAAACCTTTAGGTCCCTTCTATTGCAAAATTAGCACTTGCGCGTTTTGTGTTTGCCTATTCATCTGTCTCTCTGTATATGAGTGGCAATACTACGTCCAAACAATTGAATATATTTTCGTGAAATTTTGTATACCTAGAGTACTTACATTTATTTAGTGACTTATTTAGTTACTTAGTTGGGTAACGCTATCTATCCGTCTTCTTGTTCTATGTCTCATTTTGTGTCTGTGTGTTTACACAAGTATGACAAGCAATTTATTAAACATATTTTAATGCAATGCTCTATGTTTGAGTTTATTGAGTACATTATTTAAAATTCTTTTGCTTACATAGTTAGGTAAGTTTCTTGATAAAACAATTGCAATTACTTGGATTATTTTACCACAGTGCTGCTGAAAAATCAATTTTTTTTTTCAAAACCTACTTTTATGGAATTTAAATTCGAATATTTTATTGATTTTGAGCCTTATTATTTTTATGAAATGTAAAACAAAATTCTGAATACTTCGAACAGATGATAAAGAGAATGAATAAAAATAGGGTGTTTGTACAATGAATATTTTCGACCCATTTCAAGTTTTTTATCCATTTTCGGCACTTTTGCGAGTTTGGTGTCTGTACATGTGTACTATATCCAAACGATAGAATATATAGAATATATATATATATATATATATATATATATCCTTGAAACTGCATCCTGTGAGTACTTAAATTGACTTAGTGACTGAACTTAGTTGAGTAGGTCTGTCTGTCCGTCTTCCTTATCTATGTTGTATTTTGTATCTGTGTGTTTCTACAAGTATCATGAGAAATTTATTCAACATATTAGAATGCAGTGTTCTATATTTGGTGCTTTTAGTTCAGTGAATACATCGTTCAAAATTTCTTTGATTTTATATATAGACAAGTTTCATGCTAAAACATGTGAGTATCTACACTTAAATCATTGAGTCGTTTGGGAGTATCTGGAAGTTATATTGAACATTGAAATTATTTGGATTGTTTTACTAGTGCTGTTGAAAAATTAATTATTTTCCAAAACTATTTTTACTCAATTTAAATTCTAATACATTTGGTATTTTGAGCCTTTTTAGTTTTCTTTGCAAAATGTAATATATCTCCAAATATCTGGGATAGGCGATATTTTGTGACTATTTTTTTTTCGTTTGCAAGTGCAGTCATATTTTCTGCTTTGTTCGCTTCAAATTAATGTCGTATTTCTAAATTTTGCTTAACTTTTGTTGTAATTTGTGGCAAATGAGCGAGATGAGGAGATAAAAGAATCTGTTTTTTTCAGTTTTAAAAATATTTATTACTTTAATAAATTGTAATTCCTTTTGATCACACGCATCACCACCGTTAAGTATTTGACTTAAAGTGGCATATAAATTATAATAAAGCAAATTATTAAGTGGTATTTTCTATAAATTGAACGAACGTTACTAATAAATTACACTGATGGCCACCATAAATGCAACACCTTGAAGGAAGCATGCAAATAACATGAAATTTACAACATGCATTAGCGGAGGTGAGATATGTAAATGATTAGAATTTCAGAGCAGACGCACATTACGCGCGCCTGTGGCGCCACTTCAAAGCGCTATTTAAGGCTTGGAGATTTCGACGATTTCAAGGACGGCAATTGTGTTTTTCTTGTGGTTTAAAAAAAACCGATCAATTATGCCTCGTAGAAAACAGCGATCATGTTTTGATCAAGTATCCGAGCTCGACAGAGGAAGGATATTGGCCTACCGAGATTGGGGATTATCTTTCAGGGAAATCGGTAGTCGTGTTGGACGAAACCAAACAACTGTAATGCGGATATGTGATCGTTGGAAGCAGGAGGGTACGACGGACCGACGTGTTCGATCGCATCCACCTCAGTGCACCACTTCACGTGATGACAGGCATATTGTGCGTATGGCAGTGACGGATCGCTCAGTCACATCACGAACCATAGCACAGCGCATTCAGTCTGTAACGCATCATCCAGTGCCTGCGCGTACCATTCGACGCCGTTTACAGCAGAGTGGTCTGTCCGCAAGACGTCCATTGCTTCGTCTACCCTTGACTCAGAACCACAGACGTCTCCGCCGCCAATGGTGCGATGAAAGAAGGATGTGGACGGCAGAATGGAATGAAATTGTCTTTACTGACGAGTCACGCTTCTGTCTGCAACACCACGATGGTCGGATTCGAGTCTGGAGACACCGTGGAGAGAGGATGCTGAACAGCTGCGTTATGCACCGCTACACTGGTCCTGCACCGGGTATTATGGTATGGGGCGGTATTGGATATCACTCTCGCACTCCTCTAGTACGCATTGCCGGTACTTTAAACAGACAGCGCTACATCTCCGAGGTGTTGGAGCCAGTTGTCCTTCCTTACCTTCAGGGCTTGCCCACAGCCATATTTCAACAGTATAATGCGCGACCACACGTGGCACGCATTGTCCAAGGATTCTTCGTCAATTGCCAGATTGAATTGCTTCCCTGGCCAGCTCGCTCTCCGGATCTTTCGCTATGTGGTCCATGGTTGCTCAACGATTGACCCAGATTACATCCCCAGCTGCCACACCAGATCAACTTTGACAACGTGTGGAAGCTGTTTGGTCTGCTGTATCCCAAGAACACATCCAAAGTCTCTTTGAATCAATGCCGAGGCGTGTGACAGCAGAGATCTCCAACAATGACGGCTACTCTGGCTACTGATTTTGGCAGGAACCACACTTCACAGAAGTCTATAAATTTAATCATTTGATACTTGGTCAACATGTTATCTACGAAATAAATTTTGTTGTGATATCTCTTGTCTTTCTTGGTGTTGCAATTTGGGTGGCCAGCAGTGTACTAATTAGGACTTTTCAAACATTACCTTTTTTTGTCATAGCGACACAAGCTCAAGGTGTTTAATTTTCGAATTGAAGCTATAGTTTAACAACTTATAAAGGTAAGCTTGTTTAAAACGCCGATTTTCTTTAGAAGTAACGTTTTTAAATCTATTAACCTTTTAAAATAAATAGTAATAGGTTGGCCTTTGCTTTGACTGTTCTAAAGACATTCAATTTTAAACAAATTCTTTTATTATTGCATATACCACAACGGAATGTTTAAGAAAATCATATTCCCTTTTAAAACAAACTTAGTGATTAATTAATCACTTATCAAATTAATTTGTCACCTTTCCCTTAAGTATAGCGAAATTCGAAGAGTGACACAAACAAAACAATATTAGTAGGCAAATTATAAGTGCGAGAATATTCGTCATATATTCATCATTTTCACGAATTGAGCTGAGCAATTCTAAGGAACTTAACAGCTCCAAGATAAATTTAAAAGAACTTAAAAAAGGGAATTCCTATTTCTCCCTCAAAATCATCTTTTGTAATAGTTACTTTAGCGTCTGTCACCTTTCGTCACTTTGCACCTTTAGCACGGGTGCGATATAAGTGAAATGTATTACATGGATCTTATACATTATAGGATTTGTGTCCACAGGAAGTTGTAGAAATTATAAAAATGTCGAAATTTTTTTACAAATAATTTTACTCATTCATGAGTGATTTGGCTTTTTTCTGTGAAAGAGGAGATTTTTTTCCGGTAACTTTCAATCTATAATTAACCAATTCAACCCGAGTAATGTTAAGTTCGTTATGAGTTGTTTCACTAGTTATAAGTAAAATATACAGAACAAGGTTAAGGCTGTTTAAAATAGTTATAATGTTAACGGCAGTATAAAAGGTATTTTCGAGTGATTTTCTTCTGTATTTGGCATCAGGAATACCTCTTTTTAAAGTTCAACAGTAATCGGTCTGCATGTTTGGGCTTGGCTTCATCTGCCTTGATAATGACATGACTTGAATGAGTGCATGACATGAATGGAATGACACGAACCAACGCTACCTACAACTAGAAGGTTATGTCACTCAGTGGGTGTATGTCCACTATAATTTATAATATTAGTGGACATACCCACTGAGCCACACGGCCCGTCTTATATAGTATTTTATTAATACCTTTAATCAAAAGTATAGGAAAGTGGGCTTCCATCTCAGGTGTGACCTCGTCATCTGGAAGTGGATGAAAATTACATGTAGTTGTCCTAGAATCTTTCGCTTCGGGTTTGATCCCGGACCGTCGCTAATACCCCGCTGCGTTGCTCCAGTGCGACTTTAATTAAAATACTCACCAACCTTAATCTAAATTGTTATATCTGCTTCGGTTTGGCTTCTGGCAACGTTCGAAACGTTTAGAGGTGTAATAGCGCTTCGTCAGACTTATTAATTTAGACTTCTTTAATTTAACTATAAATCTAATTGGGTATGTATTCATTGATTTATTAATTAAAATTTATAGCTAATTTAATTAGTAAAAGCAATGCTACTTGGATTCAGCGAAAAATGCATCCCCGCCGAGTGAATAATTATTTTCAGAATTTTAATTTCCGCATTTGCTTGGAATTATAAAAAAATGCAAAATATTCTCCTTTCTGCGGTGTTTTCGAAGGTAATTAGTTGATTCCAAGTTAATTTATTCGGTTTTATGTTCTTGAATAAATGATTGAAAAGAGAAACAGAGTCATTTTAATCGAACCTTTGCTTTGTCTTTACTAAATAAGTGTAATGCAAATAAGCATTTACACATGTAATTAAAATAAATGTGATTAAGGCGATGTGGTGTAATTATTGCGCTGTAATACGACGGATAAAAATTGAAGCACTTGTTCCGAAAATTTTCACACTCCAATTATTGTTTGATTGAAATCTTCAACTAGACACAGAAAGTTGTATGTGGCCTTATTACCGTGCAGAAAAAGAAGTGTTTCTTGACCTTCAAAATCCTCGCACAGACCTGATTAAAGAATGAATTCCGAAGAAATTTTCAACCATGCACAGAAATTTGTGAGTGGTCTGAATAAGGTGCAGAACCAGAAGTAGTTATTGACTTGCAAAATCCCTACACAGACCTGATGAAAGAATCAATCCCAAAGAAATTTTCAACTGGGCAGTTGTATGTTTGCCAGATTAAGGTAAAGAATCCTGTGTGCTACTCTTTACCCGCATAAAGCCTGCACAGACCTTATCAAGAATCAATTCAGAAGTAGTTTTCAACTAGGCAACAGAAAGTTGTATGCGGCCTGATTGAGGTAAAGAATCAGAAGTGCTATTCTTGAACTACAAAAATCCTGAACAAGCCTTAGTAAGAGTGAGCCAAGAATAAAGCTTTAAATTTAAACCAGGTTATAAGAGGCCTGATTGTAGTACCTTGACGCGAAAAATATCTACACTGATTTGATTAATAATAAATTCAGAAGACATTTTCAACACGGCACAGAAGGTTGTATGGAGCCTGAGATGCAAAATTAGAAATTATTCTTGATCTGCAAAATGCCTGCACAGGCCTGATGAAAAATGAATAAAAAAAATAAATTTCAACCAGGTACAAAAAGCTATAAGCAATTCTCAGAGGTCAATGAACCTATGGAAGGGAAGAGGACAGTCTTATGGTCATTTTTCCGTTTTCTCAGTGGACAGGACCTGGGACCTGGGTCAAGGTTTACGAGGAGCATTGACCTCTCCCAGATGGACATACTCTACAGAGGCTATACTTTCCATGTTAATCCTGCAGTCCATCTGGGAACAGAGATCTTTCACTTTCTAGCTCAGCTGCTTAAGGCTGGTGTGAGTACAAAGGATAGTTTAAAAGGTATGACGTTCAACTTTGATGTGAGAGAGAGAACCCTCATTCTCAACCTTCATTTAAAATTAATTTTTAAAACAGTTGGTTTCTAGAGCTCCGAAAGTTAAAAAGGCACCCAACTGTGATTTTAAAACTACTTTTCACAAATAAAAACTTAACCAACATGGTGATTTAATTTAAACGGATGGTTGTTTCGACGAGGTACATTAGCAAAACCGATCAGATCTTGATGGACTAGGTACGTCGATACTAGAAGAAAACTTATCAGATCTTGATCTTGTCATTAGCAAAACCGATCATAACTTGATGGACTAAGTACGTCGATACTAGAAGAAAACTGATCAGATCTTGATCTCGTCATTAGCAAAACCGATCAGATCTTGATGAACTAGATACGTCGATACTAGAAGAAAACTTATCAGTTCTTGATCTCGTCATTAGCAAAACCGATCAGATCTTGATGAACTAGATACGTCGATACTAGAAGAAAACTTATCAGATCTTGATCTCGTCATTAGCGAAACCGATCGGATCTTGATGGACTAGGTACGTCCATACTAGAAGAAAACTTATCAGATCTTTATTTCGTCATTAGCAAAACCGATCAGATCTTGATGGACTAGGTGCGTCGATACTAGAAGAAAACTGATCAGATCTTGATCTAGACACTAGCAAAATTGGTCATATCTAGACGGACAAGATGCCTAGTCAAAATCATTGGGAGGTTTAAGAGATAACGATTGGTAGTTTAATGATAACCTTTCACGGTATATATATTGGGTCATCCGGAAATTTCTGAGAGTTTTTTAAGATAAATACCAACGAAGCAGTACAAAAATATAAGAAAATTTTACTGAATCAAATAAGCCCCATTTTGTTCTATGACTTTTTGCTATCTTTCTGACAGCTGGAAATTTTTTTTTTAAATCATTAGGCTTATTTGCAAAGAAGTTATCGGGATGCTCTTTGACAGACTCCTAAGAATTTAACTCCAGGCCGTTCAAAGAATTTTGAAGTGACCTGAAGAGGTGAAAATCTGAGGGGACGAGGTCGGGTGAATATGAGGGGTGACACAAAACATCCCAGCCATACTCAATAAGTCTTTGCCGAAATTCGAGAAAATCATATTCTGCTATGTTAAAGTATGGGGTACCCATACTTCGTACCGGCTTACATATCCAATCTTCTTCAGATGATCATGAACTGTACTTTTTGGAATATTTAGACTGTGTGATAGTTTCTGAACTGTGTAACGTTGATTTTGAGCGATAGCATCTTATAATGGGTCCTCGTTTGCAGAGGATGGTCGTCCAGAGTAGGAATCATCTTCAAGGCTGAAATTTCCACGCTTAAATTTAACAAACCACCTTCGAACAGTTACCTCAGAAAGAGCCCTATGTCAACATACAGCACACGTGTTACGAGCAGTCCGAGTAGCATTTTTCCTTTCTTAAAATAAAAGAGCAAAATATGACGAAAATGAACTTTCTGGCTCTCCATTCTTATCACTGCAGTGAAACAAAAATTATGCCACAACACATGCTATAATTATGCAGTGTGAGCAGAAAAGACCGAATTTAAACATCTGCTTCAATCAAGGTCACTCCTTATCAGCGGTAGCAAAGTAATAATAACAAATATAGCTTCGATTTGAAGACGCGCAGAACTTTCCGGATGACCTGATACATTTTAATAAATATCTCACAAACATGATGAACAAATCATCATCAAATGGAGATTCCCTCACAGAGCTCTCATTGCTTTTCGGAAAATACGTGTGTATATATATATATATATATATATATATATATATATATATATATATACATCGTTCCCAGAGCAAAAGATTTGTTAAAAAATTGCATCAGTAGAGCTTGCTTAACTAATCGAAGAGTTGACATAGATTTACCTCTCCCTTGAAAATTATGCAAACTTGAAAAATAAAAATATGTAGATACCCTCAAGACAATAGGACCTTAGTTATCCGAGCTGCTGTTCGCCAAGTATCAGTGATATCCGTGTCAAATTTGATAACAAGTATATTTTATCTTTGAGCTTGAATGTGCACACTATTTCCAAAGAGGTTAGAAAGTGATGCGAAATATTATAAACTTTTTCAGCAGATTTTAAAAGGTACGTAACGTACGCGCGTCCAGTTTTATTGTAATATTATCACAATAAATGTATACTATGACACAAATCTGAGTATTGGTTATCCCCCTAATACATCCAATATGAATCTATTTCTGTAGCAGTAGTAACGTGTAGCACAGTAAATTATTTCAGTATTGCTTTAGGCTGTTTTTGTGTTAATGCGCGCGTCTGTATTATCCGAATCTATAGTTATTCTAAGTAGACTCAGTCCACAAATACGAGTAATTTCTAATTACAGATAAGTTATTTTAGATGAAACAAGTTTACTTCCCTTTACAAGAAAATTTATAAATAACTTGACCAAGTGCAATATTGATTAACCTCGATACATTAAATATGAACTATTATTGGTTCAGTTTATTTTTAAACATAGTAATTAATTGCTATACATTTTAAATCGAACTTTCTTTTTTGTATATATATATATAACATTAAAAAATGATTCGTGAGAAAATTGCTTCGACATTGGCCGGCGCCTCCGAGTATTTTTTCACGTGCCTTTTCCATTTCGCATCCCATATCAGAAAGCATTAATTTTTGCAAGCTAAGCTAAATTCATCTTCCCACGGCGTGATTCATCTGTTCCCGTCTATTTACTGTACGATGTCCCATCAAATGATACCATATAAGGCAATGAAATCTGTCTGAGTATAGCTGATCAAGGAATAACTAATTTGTTGATACGCAGCTTGTAACTTGCTGCGCCATCTCTTGTAGAACTCGAATCATGACTGTGGTCTAATAAAGACGCCTTTTTCATTGATCTCTGTCCTGCTCGTATTTTATGAGTAACTTTGTAGTGAGACTTGTAGAAAGTCGTCACATATATATATATATATATATATATATATATATATATATATATACCCTTGTATCTTCGTTATCTAGAATGAGTGTATTGTGATATTTATTGAAAAAGGCCTAATGAACCCCATAAGTGTAACTTCACTAATTTTAACATTCTTTGAAATCAGAAAAAAAGCAAAAAATATTTTAGAAATCGGTTTTTTTTCAAGAAACACCCCAAGATTAATACATATTTCTGCTGACTCTCTTGTCATTGGTGCCCGTCGTCGTTCTATACCGTCCCCATGAAACTTCTGTAGGTAATGTACACTCTTTGCAATCTGCAGCGTCTGGTTCATAAAAACGCAATTTCTAACACTGAAGTCTGGCACAGGAAATATTCTTGCCACATAACCGATAGCCTGAGTGTATCTCACAACTGAAATATTCTAACAATAATGTGTGCAGCTGGAAAAGCATACCGGTGCCGCGAACCACCTGTTTCAACACTTGGGCCGATAATGAGGTCTAAAAACCGAATCACGTGAAGAGTTGCCTAGAATAACGACTCTACTGAGCACATTATTACGTGGGTTACTGTGAAAAATAGCCCACGTATATGTAGCGTCATACATTCAATGTCTTAAGCCGCATTTAGTCATTTTGTTGTTGTTTTGACGGATTTAGCTGCAAAAGAAACTGGTGACGTTGATAACTATTTTAAAAATACCTACATTTGGTTTATTCAGACCACTGATTAAGCCATAAAATAACGCAGAAAAAGATCTAAATAAATTAATCTAATCAGGGGGTTCGCACTCTAAGAGTACTTTAACTGAAATAGGTTGTGCATGCAATGAGAAGACAAAATACTGTACGCTCCTTATTTAAAACTAGCAAAATACCCGACCTTACTCGGTTTGAATTGGTTTACTCTAGATTGAAGAAATGATGAAAATATATAATGAATTACGTTTTTCGTAGAATAAAATAATATTTTAACGCCTTTCGACATCTTTATAATTTCTACCACTTACGTAAGATACAAATTCTACACATGCATATTCATTCATATATATAATACATTTCACATACATCGCAAACTTGCTGTATGACAAAGCTACAAAATGACGAAAGGTGACATTGAGGTTACTACTACAAAAGACGATTTTAAGGGAAATTTGGAATTCCTTTTCTTAAGTTCTTTTCATGTTCAACTCAATTAATAAAAACGATGATTTACGGCGACACGCACTCATAGTCAGCAAAACAATATTTTTTACTTGTGGCACTCTTGCATCCGGCATGCGATATCGTAGAATTTCGCAATCTTCTGTCATTATGACAAAGAATTTTTTAATGTTTCAAAAAAGTTCTAGTTCGAATTTTTTAAATATTATTATTCTTTCAATGATAGCATAATTCCACTTAAAATGTGCTTTATTCTGACTTAAGTCGAATACTTTGTGTTGGTGTTGCGTGTGATGTAAAGTAACACCAATTTATTAAAATAATAAATATTTAAAACATAAAACAAAAGAAAACAGCGAAGTAAAACAAACAAAAGGTGTCGAGAAAAAGTTGTTCTAAAGATATTAATTTGTGATTCTTTTATATCTCTTAATTTCGCAGTAGACACAACTTATAACTGAAAAGTGCAAAAAATTTACAAATGTGAAATTAATTCAGAGCGAAAGAAACACGAGTTTCCGCTTTATTCGTTTGTTGAAATATATCGTCTGTCCCAAATATTCGGAAATCGTTTACATTGCGCAAAGAACAAAAAAAGAAAACTCGAAATAAATGAAGTATCAGAGCTTAAATTCCATAAAAAAATATTTTAAAAAAATGATTGATTTTTCAGAAGTACTGGTAAAGAAAATAGTAAAAGTAATCGTAATACTCAATATGCATTCCAATTTTTCCAAAACTACCAAATTATGGTTGATTTAAGTGTACTTACTCAGGTATTTTAGCATGAAACGCATTTAAATATAACAATAAAGAAATGTTTAATATTGCATTCACTAAACAAATAGATAATGCATAGGTAATTGGTAATTTAAATTAACGTCGTACAAGACCAACACAACGGGCTATTGACGACTAGATAATCTATATAAATAAGAATGGAGTGTTTGTTTGTACATTCAATATTTTCGACCCATTTCAAGTTTTCTATCCGTTTTGGACCCTTCTGATGCCGAATCCGTCTTTTTCTCGTTTGGTGTCTGTCTGTCTGTCTGTCCGTCTGTCTGTCTGTCTGTCTGTATGTTGTGCCCTATACACGTCCACGCGGTTTAAGATATTTTCATGAAAATTTGCATACAGTGAGTACTTATCTTCATTTAGTGAGTGGCATTGGTTGCGAAAGTCTGTCTGTCCGTCTTTCTGTTCTATGCTCGATTTTGTGTTAGTGTGTTTGTGTAAACATCACATGAATTATATTCCAGATATTTTATTGCATTGTACTTTATTTTATACATTATCTATTAGTTTAGTGAATGCAATAATTAACATTTCTTTATTGTTATATTTAGTTGAGTTTCATGCTAAAACACCTGAGTAAGTATACTTAAATCAACCATAATTTGGTAGTTTGGGAAAAATTGGAATGTCTATTGAATATTACGATTACTTCGATTGCTTTACCAGTACTGCTAAAAAAGTAATTATTCTTCAAAAAATTATTTTTTTTTTATGAAATTTCATCTCTGATACTTCATTTATTTCGAGTCTTATTTTTATTCTTGCGCAATGAAAACGATTTAAGAATATTTGGGACAGACGATATTTTTCAATGAAACGAGAATGAACAAGATCGCTCGAGCAGTGATATTTTTTCTGGTTCTTTCGCTCTGAATTAATTTCACATTTCTAAATTTTGTACACTTTTAGTTGTAAGTTGTGGCAACTGTGCGAGATCAAGAGATAAAATTGAATCACAAATTAATATCTTTAGAACAATTTTTTGCGACATCTTTTATTTTGTTTTACTTCGTTGTTTCCTGTTTTAAATATTTATTATTTTAATAAATGTGTTTTCCTTCTCATCACACGCAACAGCACCACAAAGTATTAGACTTAAAAATGTTAGGTAAGTCAGTATAAATTTTCAGTAAATTTTAAGTGTAATACCATTATTGAAAGAATAATGCCGTTATTTAAAGAATAATGCCGTTATTGAAAGAATAATGCCGTTATTGAAAGAATAATGCCGTTATTTATAGAATAATGCCGTTATTGAAGAATAATGCCGTTATTTAAAGAATAATGCCTTTATTGAAAGAATAATAATGTTTATTAATCCAAACTGGAACTTTTTCCAACATTAAAAAATTCGTTGTAATAATGACATTAGAAGATTGCAAAATTTCACAATGTCGCATACCGGAGGCAAGAGTGCCACAAGTAAAAAAATATTGTTTTGCTGACTATGAGTGCGAGAGCACTCGCCGTAAATCGTAATTTTAATTAATTGAATTGAACATGAAAAGAACTTAAGAAAGGGAATTCCAAATCTTCCTATAAATCGTCTTTTATAGTAGTAACCTTAGTAACACCTTTCGTCATTTTGTAGCTTTGTCATACAGCAATTGTGCGATGTATGTGAAATGTATTACATGAATGGATATGAATGTGTAGGATTTGTGTCCAAAGTAAGTTGTAGAAAATATAAAGATGGCGAAAGATGTTAAAATAAATTTTTATTCTACAAAAAACGTAAGTCACTATATATTTTGATTATCTCTTCAATCTAGAGTAAACCAATTCAAACCGAGTAAGGTCGGGTATTTTGCTAGTGTATAAAATAAAACAGATTACAATAAAATATCTGGAATACAATTCATGCGACGCCTGCAAAGATACACAAACACAAAATCGAACATAGAACAAAAAGATGGACAGACAGACTTTCGCAACCAATTCCACTTACTAAATGAAGATAAGTACTCACTGTATGCAAATTTTCATGAAAATATATTAAACCGTGTGGACGTGTATAGAGCACAACATACAGACAGACAGACACCAAACGTAAAAGAAGCGGATACGGCATCAGTAGGGTTTAAAACGGATAGAAAACTTGAAATGGGTCGAAAATATTGAATGTGCAAAGAACAAAAATAAGACTCGAAATAAATGAAATATTAAAGTTGAAATTCCATAAAAAAAAATTGAAGAATAATTACTTTTTGAGCAGTACTGGTAAAGCAATCGAAGTAATCGTACTATTCAATATACATTCCAATTTTTCCAAAACTACCAAATTATGGTTTATTTAAGTATACTTACTCAGGTGTTTTAGCATGAACCTCAATTAAATATAACAATAAAGAAATGTTTAATATTGCATTCACTAAATTAATAGATAATGTATAAAATAAAATGGATTACAATCAAATGTTTGGAATAAAAATCATGTGATGCCTGCACAAACACACAAACACAAAATCGAACATAGAACAGAAAGACGGACAGACAGACTTTCGCAACCAAAAGCACTCATTAAATGAAGATATAAGTAATCACTGTATACAAATTTCCTTGAAAATATATTAAACCGTATGGACGTGTATAGGGCACGTACATACAGACAGACATCAAACGCGCAAGAGGTGGATTTGCCATCAGAAGGGTCCAAAACGGATAGAAAATTTGAAATGGGTCGAAAATACTCAATGTACAAACAAACACTCCATTCTTATTTATATAGAAGTGTATATCTCTATACTAAAAAAATGCCGCTGAAGGATTGAAAACTGGATTTTTTCGCTCGATTCTTAGACGGTTTCCCGAAAAAGTACGGATCATAAAATTAAGAAATTAACATGGTCTGTTCTTCATGGTGTTCCCTGGACAGTTTTGAAGATTTTTTTTCCGATGCTGCTGTTAGTTTAGGGTTTATTAAGTGTCAAATTTGTAAAAAAAAAAAATTCTAATGCGAATGAGCAAAAGACGTACAAATTTTCAGTCTTCAGTCATGATTTTTTAGAGTACCTCTAAACGTAAATTTTTGCAGCACGTCGATTTTTTTAGAAATTTCAATTTAGTTCCTGATGATATCTTTTTGAAATTCGGGAAAAATCGGGAAATGTTCGTTACTTTTTTGTTAAAACTGTCATACCTATATATAATTACTATTAGTTTTTAAATTTGAATACATCGCAGTATACCTTAGAATATACTCTTTCTTACGGTACAATTATTTTTGAAATTGGTTAATAAATAAATTCGATGCGATCAAAAGTTGGTCATACAAATTTCATACTTTTTAGATCGCGGAACGATAGCGTTCCTTCTTATTCACTGAAATTAAGGTTACATTTTCTGACTAACGTGTTTGCTAGATGCACTTGAAACTCGCCGTGACGTCATGCTTGTTTTTTCGCTCGATTCTCAAACGGTTTGCCGATTTAGTACAGATCAGAATATTACCAGATTAACATAGGTTATTCAAAATTGTTCAGGGAACAATTTTGTTTGATAGTTTTTTTACTGATGCGGTTATTAGTTTAGTGTGCATTAAGTGTTAAAGTAAAAAAATTTTGAAATTACTTGGGACAGGAGTGCTGGTTTTGCATAGCAATCAACGAGGATTAGCGAGCGTTTACGAGCAGGGGGAGGAGCCCTGCTCGTCATGGACCGGAAAGTCAAATCAGGGTTATACTAATTATTAAGATAATCTCGCCGTCGCATTAGATTGACTCTGCGAAAGGAGTGAGGGACTTGACGAGCGTAGGCGAGTAGGGGGTGGAGTCACCTAGTCCTAGAAAAATGATAACGTAGTGGCTTGATGTAGGCGTGGCTATCTAATCACATGCGCATGCGCAAAATAGGCGAGTTCATCGGCAAAAAGGTGTGACTATTGTAAAACTTAGATGGAATATGTTTTTTTTCCCGTAGATATAATACCCAATAAAGTTCCAGTAGATACAATACCCAATAAAACTATTTTACATTAAAAATAAGTTTTTATTTAACGTTGAATTAATATAAAAACATTGACTTTTGCATGTTTCAATAAACAATTCAATTGCTCTGCTGAAAAAAAAAGACAGGCGAAGCTGTGTGCAAAATCGAATTTGTCTACTCTAACTTTTGAATTTGGATTGTCTACTGGAACTAGTCGCGTCTAACACGATTAAACCATAACTCGAATCAGTGACAGAATCCCTTGTAGTGTTTCCCATATTGTTACCGCGCACCATCTTCATATGCCTACAGTTGTTCAACAAGGAAAGATTTGTCAAATTATTTCTGTTGTATGTGCCAAACATGGCCACTGCCATTTCTCCTTCTAATGATCTCAAGGAATCCCCTGTAAATATTCTTCAAACTGCTACGTCGTCTCCATTTTCTTTCGATGGTCAATTTTAGAAACAATACATTAATTTTTGTCATCGATGCTATACACGAATGTTACCACCGTTGTATGGTGTAGCAACTATTTTTTAATGCCACCATCTTCAAATGATTTGTCAGGAAACCTTGTGTGAAGGTTAGGGGATTGTCATTCGAACAATCTGGAAGAAAAAGACTCAGATGTCATCTGAGAACACCACACTTAATATATATATACACTGGATAACAAAAAAAAAATCGACGCATCAAGGAGTTGTTCATGGCTTAATCTACTTGGAACGGCGTTGACTGGGGATGTATAATCTTTAGTGACGAGTCCCATTTCCACATGTGTCTTGACGACAACAGCAGACTTGTTGGGAGGCGCCCAGGGCAGTGTGGGGATAGTGCCTCTACTATCGCACACCACACATGCCCACAACAGGGCTTTATGGTTTGGGGTGCCATCTCCTTTGATAGCCGGACCCCTTCGGTAGTCATCTCTGGCACACTTACAGCACATTGGTACGTAGACCACATTCTACGAAAGGTTTTGTAACCTTTCCTTTTGAGAAACCCCGAACTTACTTTTCAACAAGATATTTCCTGGCCGCACACATCTCACGTGGTGCTATGAATTGTCTTCAAGCTTTACCAACACTTCCTTAGCCAGCTAGGTCTCCTGATCTCTCCCATAGAGCATTTTGGGACGTTATGGGAAGGTGATTGCAACCATCCCGGATTGTTAACAACTTTGCCCGACAGTTGGAGACAATTTGGCAAGAAATTCCGCAGGTCACCATCCGGGAGCTTTTTCAGTCTATGCCACGCAAATATACACATGATTCAAATATACACATGCAAACAGTCTGTCATAACCTGTCGTATTTTTTTATAGGCAATTTCTAGATATTTTTTTCTGCAAATGTGCATTATACTGCAGTGCTTGTTACTACCAATCAAAGTTCGTTGCTGTATCATGATGTAGAAACAGCTATTAAAATGACTATGTGTGTGTAAACAATTCAGATTCCATTTTTATAAGCTTTTATAACAAGTGTTTGAGATTATTCTGGAGGGACGAAGTTATCGAGTTTCTTGAGTGTTCAAATATGAATATAAAGTGTGTAAATCGCAACTTCGTAGGTTGTTTGTGCTTTTATATGCCTTATCATATGCAAATACCAAAGGCATATATTTCATGGTCAAGTAGACAAGTACTTTAAGGCGACACCTTTTTCAGCATCTCATTGACCACTCTTACTCATTAACCCTCCTGATGGTAGACGAGGTATCTCGTCATATTGGCCGAATTGAACAGACCTTGATGGACTGGATATCAGGTCCAGGAAAAACTGACCACATCTTGATTTTGTCTATTATCCTGATGGCGAGTTAACTCGTTATTAGCAAAAGTGGTCAGGTCCTGATTGATGAGGTATCTCACCGAACTCACTAGGAGGATTAACTTCCTCTTTCACCTTGGGGACGGCATTGCCTTCAAAGATTCCTACAACGCCCACTTTGGGAAAACTATGTGGAGGCCCTTCATGTCCTTTTCTCAACGTGCGAAGCAGCTCCAACGCCATCTGACTCCCCAGCCCGATTAGTAAAGTGGGCTGATAATGGAAAAACTCTGAGGAAAGGGGCTTTTGTCCAGCTAAATTCCAAAAGCAGCCTGCCCATCTCTAAGATATTAAAATCCCAAATCTCTTATAAATAGCGCATCTACGAAAGGGAAACACATCAAAAAAGAAGAGCCGAAAAAGCCTTCAGAAACAGCTTGTACTTTGTATGCGCTCCCAGCTGATGCGTTCTATATAATATAAAATAAAATATCGAAAGCACAGAGCGGCTGTAGCAACCAGCCTAATCGAACTGCTCAGCCATTTTCACACAACGGTTTTTCCCGCTCGATACCGGAGCGCCATCTGGTGAGATATTTTCCTCCCACCATTTTTAATAAAAGCTTCTGGTATTGACAGATTGCTTTCTCAAAGGAGTCCCCTAATTTACTTAAGTCATTAAAGCTCTTTGTCCAATCAATAACTGAGCCTTCAATTTTAGCCCTTCGCCCTGAGAGCTGCGTAATTTGTTTCTTGCGGATAAGAAGAGAGACGATAAAAAATGGATTTCGAACCAGCTTGATTCTTTGTTCTAGTGATGATTAAAGTAGTTGTACAGTGATGGAATTTTTTTTCCGCTCTGAACTTCCTTCTTATTCGTGTCTTTTGGTTTCGGGCGGTTCTTGGGATTTTTTCGCCATTGGATATTACTCGGGGCAACTGTCTCCGGCAGATCATTAAAGTTGTGTTAATATTTCGCCGCGTCTTGATGGAGGTACAGCAATTAAAATGATCAGGCCCGTGTAAACAATACAGCTTAAAATTTCTGTAAGCTTTTGCAACTATCGGTGTTTTTCGGGGAACGAAGTTATCGAGTTTCTTGTGTGTTCCCATATCAATCAAGAGACTAAGTTACAAAAGATTTCCCTTGATACAACTCCCATCCAACACTACTTACAAATTCCAAAGACAGGGTCATCTGAGTTTTTATGTCTTATCATAGAGAACATACCAAAACCCGAAATTTCATTAAGTGTCAACTGTGTCTTGTTGTAGGTACAGCTATGAAAATAATGAAGCTATGAGAGTAATCAGACCCACATGTGAGCAATACAACTTCAACCTTCTTTTAGCTTTAGCAACTTTCGGTGTTTCGAAAGTGACGAAGAAATCGACTTTCTTTATGGTATGTTAGGGTATATTTATTTAGCATCGCACTGGAACAGTAACGGGCTTTGTTTTCGCGTGTTCAAATATGAATCAATTGGATTATCCACAGAACTTCCATCCGACTCTATTTACAAACTCTAAACCTTGGATTATATAAAATCTTCACATCGAATTATAAGCAACTTTCCAAAGCCCGTTACTGTATCATGATGTAGATACAGCTATTAAAATAATTAGGCCTTTGCAAACAATTTTTAGAATAAATTTTTATATGCTTTTATAACAAGTGTTTGAGATGTTCCTAGAGGGACTGTTATCGAGTTTCTTGACTATTCAAATACGAATATAAAGTTTGTAAATCACAACTTCGAAGGTTGTTTGAGCCTTTATATGCCTTATCACATGCAAATACCAAAGGCATGTATTTTTGTAAATATCAAAATTCTTGGCATTTATTCTTTCCAAACAGGGTGCAATGTAGTTCTACCTCCTCGTGGTGCACACCCCGGGCAACGTCTTTGATGGCAAAGTGAACTACAGTTTAGCATGCGATCTCTTTATGCTTTCCATTTCGGGTCCGCCAGACGTAAATCTCTGGATTTTGGTATTCTACAATTTATATGGTAACGATCCGGCACATTTGCTTGACAAAAAGGGTGCTATGCTACACTGTATAAAACGAGAAACCTCTTTCCTCACTGCTTAATTATTAAAACAATTTATGCAGTCGACCTATTAGGATGAAGTATTTAAAATGGGAACTAAATATGGAAAAGACTGCTTTTTGGGTGTTCCTGATAGACCAAGACGGAGGCAGTGGCTGCTTTTCGCCTATTTATCGAGCATGATTGGCTTGCTGCGCATCTGTGTCGTATTGACGTTCTTAATGAAGCTGCCTGCCTCCTGTGTGACAAAAACGAGCCTATGGACAAACATCACCTGCGTGTCTGTGAAGCTGTCTATGGAGAAACCGATACTTCAAGATACTGGGAAGTTAGAAGACTCTTGGGATGATAGCCTTCGGCTATCCTTTGAACTTTTTGATATTTCTTGTAGTTGGTCTTCTGTTCACGTTCTTTTTTTTGTTTTGTTTTGTTTTCTTGTTCATGTACCCCAGCAATTGGAAATTCAAAAAAAAATTCTTTCCAAGTTGAGTAGACTGTAGAAGTAAATAAATATAAATAACTAAAAATTAATTATAAATATTGTTATTGAAAACAAAACACAGTACTTAGAGTATGATGAATATAAACTTGGTTACCAAACATCATCGAAAACGTATAGAGTGGTGAAATAACTGACAGTGGTGGACATCCATGGAATGTCAGCATATCATGATTAGCGTCTACCTCGTGTCTAACTCACTGTAGACTTGAGTCCTCCACTGTAGACTTGCGTCCTCCACTGCAGACTTGCATCCTAAACTGCAGACTTGCGTCCACTCCACTCTAGACACTGGTCATACTCTCTCGAATGACACAGACGGGACCAGCTGTACCATTCTCAGGTTAATGTTGAGGGGAACACCGCTGTACCTCCTAGGGTAATGGTGTAGAGAGTCATCACTTGCAACAACTCGTACTCTGTACTAGTGGTGTGACGAAGTTGGTAGGTAGGTACTTTATTAACTTCACCCTAGAGGATCAATCCCTTAAGAAAACCTCCAAGGACAGATCCTGAAAGATCCAAGGACAAAGAATAATTATGAACCACGGTCAAATGACGAGAACATGTGAGCTGGCAACCCGATCTCCAAACTTCCACGCCATGCCAACGTGACGACATTTGAGGCAATGTAGATTTAACGTGAACCAGTCCCCGTGTACACGACGGTCTCATGGAAAGACCTACTTTTGAACTCGCAACCCTTCAGTTGCTAGTTCGTTGCTCTTCATACTGGATCAGTTGCAATTACAATGAAATAAGTTTCTGAGCAACAAGAGGTAATCTGTTGTTGCACTCTATATATTTTTCACATTCACTTTAATATCCAAAACAACATTAGCGGAACAACCTGAAACTCTCGAAATCCTTTTAGAGTTGCATATCAATTATAAATTAACCAGAATTAAACTAATTACTAATAAAATGCAATTCATCTTCTGAATGGATCTAGATGCTTTATATTAAATCTCCCATCATGTCTCGCATAACATATGATGTAATTGTTCAAATCTCCAGAAGTATTTTGTTACATTAATTATCAGCTTGAAACATACGATTTAGACGCGAATACCATGTGCTACAGTTTTTGTTACTTTCTGATACACAAAGGTAGAAATCGGAACATCAGTATAAACTCTCCGGCTCCTCCTCCATTTCCATCGGGACGGTAGGTATATTAATTACGTCAAACTGAGGCAGCACAACGGGCTATAGGCGACAGTCCGGGATCAATCCCAAAGGGAAAATTCGAAGACAACACTACGTAATTTTGAACTACGGTCAGATGACGAACCATTTCCATAGGGGTCATGAAGCCTGGGTAGACCAGAAACGTATCTTCTCTACTATTATAAAATGAAGTTTCTGTGTTTATGTGTGTGTGGTATATACGGGGTGCCCTGACGAATTTATAGCATTCACACTAATGAAATTAGGCACACATGTAGTACGAATTTTTTGCAATTTTATATACCAGCCCGATTTTTAAAATTTCATCTAGAAAATTTTATTAAAATTTTATTAATTATTAAATAATTAATAAAATTTTAATAAAATTGAATTATTATTTGTTTTCCTCTGAATGGCAACACTCTTGAATCGGTCTTGCCTCTGATTCAAATTGTGACTGTTAAGTGTGCGTCTATTCACACTGCTGACGCCAGTAAAACGGTAAACAATTTTATTAAATTTCTATTGTTTTTATTGCTTTTCTAAAAGCATAATTTTAATTTTTCTTTGTTTGTTATTGTTAATGTGTGTTTTATAGCTTTTTTCATAAAAGCAAAATAACATTTTTCCTTTGTTTCTTATTGTAATTTGAAATCGTAACTAATTTTTTATTAACGGTTTATTCTTATATATATCTTTTTCCTTTGTTTCTTATTGTTTTTGTGTTTTTTCTTCATATTTTTAAGGCATATCTTTGTTTGTTATTGTCATTTTGTAATCCTAACTATCGTTTTTAAAGTTATATATATCAACGGTTTCTAATTTTGGTTTGTTTCAGCGATTTTTTAAAACCATATTATTTGTTTGTTTCTTACTGTCATTTTGTAATCCTAACTATCGTTTTTAAAGTTATATATTAACGGTTTCTAATTTTGATTTGTTTCAGCGATTTTTTAAAAGCATAATATTATTTGTTTGTTTCTTATTGTCAGTTTGTAATCGTAACTATCGTTGTTAAAGTTATCTTTGTTTGTTATTGTCATTTTGTAATCATAACTATCGTTTTTAAAGTTATATATTAACGGTTTCTAATTTTGGTTTGTTTCAGCGATTTTTTAAAACCATAATATTATTTCTTACTGTAATTTTGTAATCCTAAATGATGCAAATGTAATAACAGCATACATAGAGGAGAATGAGCCAAAAATGGTAGAAGATCAAAGGGAAGCATTTGACAACATTACAAAAGCAGTTTTTGATAGGCAGAGTGGCATATTCTTTTTGGATGCTCCTGGCGGTACGGGTAAGACCTTTCTCATCAATCTTCTCTTGGCTAAAGTACGACAGAGAAACGACATTGCCCTGGCTGTTGCTTCATCGGGCATTGCTGCAACACTATTGACGGGAGGCAGGACTGCTCACTCGGCTTTCAAGTTACCGTTACATTTGGCAAACGTAGAAAGTCCTACGTGTAACATTTCAAGAAATTCGACAAAGGCAAAGGTTTTACAGCATTGCTAGCTCATTGTCTGGGATGAATGTACTATGTCCCACAAAGCCGCATTCGAAGCACTTGATGTCACGTTGAAAGACCTCACACATACCAATGAGATAATGGGAGGCGTCACTGGTGTTAGCTGGCGACTTTCGCCAGACACTTCCGGTTATTCCCCGCGGAACCAGAGCGGATGAAATGCAAGCCTGCTTGAAATCATCTCACATTTGGAATGGCATCCACATACTTCGACTCTCGACAAACATGCGAGCTCATGTAACAGGTGATCCCTCTGCCCACATTTTTGCACATAATCTACTTAAAGTGGGAAATGGTGCCATTGTTTCTGATAAAACAGATGGAAGTATACCAATGCAAAGCATTGCAAATATTGTTAAAACACAACAAGAGCTCAAAGACGCAGTGTACCCAAATGTCGCACTACACTTTACTAATCACACATGGCTATGCCAAAGGGCAATTCTTGCCCCAAGAAACGAAGATGTAAATGTTATTAACAAGCAACTGTTGCAACAATTGGCCGGTAGTGTTCAAATTTACAAATCTATCGACACTACGTGTAACACAGATGAAGCCGTAAACTACACTACGGAGTTTTTAAACTCACTAAAACCATCTGGAGTACCCTCTCACATATTGGAACTAAAGATTGGGGCACCGATCATGCTTCTAAGAAATCTCAATCCACCTTCACTCTGTAATGGCACAAGACTGTCTGTCAAGAAACTCATGCCAAATATTATTCAAGCCACCATCATGACTGGTCATGCCACAGGCGAAGACGTTTTCATTCCGAGAATACCAATCATCCCTTCTGATATCCCATTTCAATTTAAAAGACTTCAGTTCCCGGTTCGTTTAAGTTTCGCTATGAGCATCAACAAGGCACAGGGACAATCGTTGAAAGTTGTAGGACTCAACCTCATTAAACCGTGTTTCTCACACGGTCAACTGTATGTGGGGTGTTCGAGAGTTGGAAAAGCCAGTAATCTTTACATCCTAGCTCCAAATGGAAGGACATTAAACATAGTGTATAATGAAGCTCTGTAATATATAAAATATCACTTCCAAACCACCATCAAAATTTTCCATCCAATGTTGTCCAAAGCCACAGGTGTCATCACAGGTTGTGATCCCGGATCGTCGTCAATATCCCGTTGTGTTGCTCTAGTACGACGTAAATTTTAAAAAAAAATTACCAAATCGACAACAAATGGCAACTGTTCTGACTTGCCAATCAAAACTTCGAAAGTTCGAACGTACAAAAATGCGAGCTTTGCGCACGCCAAGATTAAGTATAAAAAGTAGGAACGTTCGTTTTGATTTTTAAGATCTTAGATTCATTCTAGCTTTCTGCTTCGCAGACTTCGAACGTGATGAAGTAGAATTGTATTAAATTTTCGTCGATGTAAATTTGTTAATTTTTGAAGCGTAAGATATGTTTTAGTAAAGCAAGTTTAATCCATTCTTCTGATGTCATGTCTATGATCTCTTTATCCCGGACCGTCGTAAATAGCCCGTTGTATTGTTCTCGTACGACGTTAACTAAAATTACCATTACCATGTCTATGATCTCAATATTTACGCAAAACAAGTGGTTGGTACTAACAAACCACTTAGAGGGACGTTGATACAAAAAATCTTTTAAGTTTGTTGTTTTGGCGTCTCGTGGCTTAAGGGTCATATTTAGTCGAGCTATACCAAACGCAAGACAGCGTCAGGTAAAGATCCACAGAAACATCTCGAGAATATGATAAAAATCAGTCTTCAACACGCGATCGGGAAAAGCCCATTCAGATCTTCGAATTAAACGCTTGTCGTACTTTTAATTCTACAAAAACAGGCCAGAAGCGTGAGCAACGAGTAATAACCGGGCTAACTCACCTCCTGACCATGCAGCATCTTCATTTATTTCTTTAACCACCAATAATATAATCTCCCCCACTCAAATCCCTGTTGGTTTCGGTGATCAGTCAGAAGCAAGAGGAGGGGAGACGAGGAAGCAACCCAAATTGGCGCTTAAGGCCCATGCCAAAGCAATCTCTGCATGTAATGGGATATGCAAATGAGCATCGGGCCCGTTCTGTACCTAACCAGCTGTTCAAGTTCGGTTCGAAGGTATTTCCAAGAGTAGCGTAAACTTATTATGGAAATAAAATGCGACGGGTTTTGGCTTTTTTGTTACTCCCTTATTCTTTAATATATATATCAGAGCATTTGGGGGGAAATTTTGCAATTAGATCCATTTAGGGAGAGGGGGCAGGTGAGGCATGGAGAGGACCACTCCCAGTCGCTGCTTGCTTTTCCTAAAATGCAAATAAGTCTGAAGGATCTGGTGAAGTATGAGATGGTTGGTGTTTGGGGGAAAGATGGATTCTTTTTTTTTTCTTAGTTGGGACTTTTAATTTCGCAATGCTGTTGCTCAATCAGTGGTTGTTTTCTGATGGCTGTGTCTGTTGGGCGAGAGGAGATTTGGGTTAATGTGGGGATTCCGTTGATTCGAGGAGCTCTCTCGTTAAACCGCCTCGAAAATTTACGTTGAAAGGTAAGATTCCTTCAGCCGACCAGTCGATCTAGTGGTTAGGGTGTTGGCCTCTGGATCGGAAGGTTCCTGGTTCAAATCCGTGGTCAGGGCATGTATGTAAATTGTACTGTTTTTTGTTAGGGACAATGATGGTCCTCCCAATGGGTGCTCCTTCACAAGTGGCCATCACTTCAGGCCTTGTAGTGGCCAATGATTTAGTTCATACAAGAGGGCTGCAGTCCCCTGCTCGCTACCGCTCGCCAACCCCCGGAACTGTTTACGCAGTTCCATCGGGTCGCTTCGCTCGCTCATCGGACACTAAAATATTTTAGTCAACCTTTATCACTATCACAGAAAAAATAGCATCATTAAGTGAATTAATTTACAGTAAAAATATATCTGGGATAATATAGTACGTACAAACACGGTGCCAAAAAAAATCTAACCTTTAATATTTACACGTTGCAAAGAGTAAGTAAGTTTTGTGATTCTTTGGGAGCAGTGAGCAAGCGAAAACCTTTCTAATGTAAAATAATTCCTAATCTAACTTATAATACTCAGAAACGTTCGTTTCGACTTGGGAATTCACCCTATTAGCCATTTGTTGCTCGCCTAAGCCTGTCGGCTTTATTTCTGGCCGATCTTCGTTGAAATCTTTCATCAAGGCAATCCCTAGCTCGCTGCTTTCTTCTACGCAAATTATATTCAACAGATCGCAAAAAACTCATTTTGAATAACGAATGTTCCTATAATTCGTAAGCGTGTCCTATAATGCGTAGCTCAACAACACAGCGAAATACTCGACGCCAGGGTTGAGATTCGTAAACAAACTGACTGTTGCCAACGGCAAGAAAGAAATAAGCACCCTTTTTCAGCCACGCATAAGCGTTTTATATACTTAGATGTGCCCGCCATTGGAAAAAAAGATTCCTTCAGTGTTACCAACATGTGATGTAGGAATGCACATCGTCGGGTCTCACGCGGCCCTCCGTTGATTCGATGGCGGTCCGCTTCACTCTGCGTTATTTTAACTTTAACCAGTCACAGAACTTTGTTGAGATATAATGCATTAAAATACATAAGTCCCTTTGAGTTCACATATGTCGGAGAACAAATATTTTCAGTCCTGTATATTTGCAAATCGAAAAATAGGATCCGATGGACCAATTAAAATTTAGAACCAATTTAAGGGTCTGGCTACTACAAAAATCGAACTAAATATTAAGACGATTGCAAAATAAATTTAATACTACGCAGCAAAATATATTATCCACTCTCAGTTTATATATTATCTTCTTTGTATAACAATAGTAGCTAAATAACCCGGCGTTGCTCGTGTTTCAATATAACCGCGACAGCCTAAATATGACCACGATATTTCCCTGTGTTAACTCATACACAAACTCTGTAGAACGTGTTTCCTTGTCCATGTCCATTTATTGCAGAAAAACAAACTTAATTTTTTATAGTTGGGGCTTCGAGGGGCACTTTTAGGTCTACTTTGTGCCAATTTTCATAGCAACAGATTAGTCTGAAGACAGGAAAGATATAGACTACGTTTTATGCAGTGTTCTAAAGTATGTGTACCAAATTTGGTGTGGATTCATCAAACGGCATAGATTTGTATAGAGAATATACACACACATCCTTTTTATTATATATCAATAAAAATATAAATAATATATATGATCAAAAAAAAAACATTAATAAATATATATATATATATATATATATAAAACAAGAGAAAATTCAAATAATAGAAACCAAAAGGAATTTATTGAAAACGAAAGTGTTGGTGGATCAGGGCGTCATCAGGGAGGAGCCTGACCCAAACAACACAAAATATAGTTCCTCCATAAATCACAGTGAATTTATATGACTATTGCCTTAACAAGTCTGTGCATCCCTTGAAAGGATAGTACTTCTCTTATCATAGGTAGTTAATTAATTTTTCACTGGTGCAATACAACCAGTTGGCGATGGTCCGGGATCAATTCCGAAGGGAAAGATACAAGGGCAAGACCTCGTAATTTTGAACCGCGATGAGAGGACGACTTTTATTTTAGCATAGAGCACTTCAAAATTGTGTTGGTCCACCTTCTGTTTGGTAATTACTTTCATATGGAGTTACGGTTTTTAACCGTGTTGCTGTTTGTGAGATGCAACGATTAAGAAGGTAGGAGACTGGATAGTTGGAACTTTTAATTGTGTAGTGCTGTTACACAATTGGTGGCTTCTTTTGCGGATAGATGTGTCTGATAAGAAAAGAAGATTAGAATATGATAAATGTGGATGTTGCAGTGCTTTAAGGTGTTCGTTTTTCTTTCAATCTCTTGAATTTAATTTGCAAAAATAGGACTTCTTCAGTTTAGTCAGCGTGTATATAATTCGTTTAAGGGTTACTTTTTCATTAATTTAAGATACTGCGTTTCGCCAATAATGTTGGTTCCCGTTCTGATTGATAGATTATGCTTATATGAAGTCAAGGCTTGTGACGAAAGAGAGAGAGAGAGAGAGAATGATACTGAATTTGCCATGGAACGATTAAGAATGTAAAATACATGATTATGACTTTTAATTGCGCAAAGATTTTCAACAATCGGTGGTTGTTTTTGATTGATGCGACGATAGGAAGATTTAGGTTAATGTGGGTATTCCATTGCTTCCGTAATGTTAGTTTCTTTTTCAGACTTCTGGTGAATTTAATTTTCAAAGTAAGACAGCTTTAGTAGAGTTACTTCAGTGTTGTCAGCATGTAAAAGGATACTTCCTTTGGTTTATGATACAACATTTTAAGATTTTGTTGTTTCTCGTTCTGTTTTGAAAATGTCTCATCTGAAGCTGTGACTTTTGACGATAATGCTATTTTATTTGTTCGATTGGAATGAATATTGTTTGGAACGATTACGAATGTAGAAGACATGGTTGTATGACGCTTAATTTTGGACAGTTGGTGGTTATTTTCTAACAGCTGTGTCTGTTGAGGAAGAGAAGATTTGGGTTAATTTGGAAAATCCATATCAACCCACCCTCTTCTCAAATTTACTTTGAAAAATAAGACTAATTCAGTGTTGTCAGCATGTAAGTAAATATTTACTTCCCTGATTTGGGGACGCATCATTTAGAGATTGTTTTGACTCTCGTTTTGTTTGGAAAATTACTCTCATCTAGAGCCATGACTTTTGACGATGCTGCTGTTTGTGCGATGATTAAGAATGTAGAAAACAAGATTTTAGTTACTTTCAATTTTGCAGCATCATTGGTGGCTGTTTTCTAATAGCTGTGTCGATTGAAGAAGATAATATTTTGGTTAATGTGGGGAATTCATTCCTCCGAGGTGGTAGTTTCTCGTCCAGCCTTTCTCGGACTTACTTTGCAAAGACTCCTTCAGTGTTGTCAACATGTAAGTGGATACGTACTACCCTTCTTTCGGGACACATCATTTCAAGATTGGGCTGACTCTCATTTTGCTTGGAAAATTACTCTCAGCTGGAGTTATGTCTCTTGACGATGATGCTGTTTGTGCGATGGAATGGTTAAGACAGAAAATTGGATTGTTCGTACTTTCAATTTCGTTGTGCTTTTGTTCACTTGGTGGTTTCGGATAACTGAGTCTGTTTTGTTGAGAGAGAGCAGGTTTCGGTAAATATCGAGGATTCCATTGCTGTTAGGACTTAGTCTTTCTTTCAGTCTTATCGAAAGTTTAGTTTGCGAAATAAAACTCTTTTGTCAGCATGAAAGAGGAGACGTATTTCATTTCCTTTGGATTAGGATAGAGTACTTCCAGATTGTGATGATTCTTCTTTAGATGGCAGATTGTTTTCCATATGAAGCAATCGCTTTTAACCCTTCTTTGCATAATGGTGGAAATTTCCATCATAACATTGAATGCCCAAAAATTATATAAAAGAGTTCACTTTAAGTTGATCGTGTCTGGATACCTTTTTAATGTCCATTGCATAAAAAAAACATAGCTGTCAAAAATAAGCAAGTGTCACTATCAGTAAAACGAGCTTGAAGTTGTCATTCCGCTGTTTGTTGTAGTTGCAATAAACGTATGATTTCGTTTTTAATTTTGTTTTATTATATTTGAGTTTCTATTGCTAAAAAAGTGAAAATGAGTGGAAGAAAGGTTTGTAACATGTGTATCTGTTATTTTTAGAGCAATTTCTGAAAAAGTTTGCGTTTAATTTAAAAAATACCACATGATACCATCATATTGTTTTTTGCTAAATTTATACTATAAATACATATTAAGATTTTTTTTAACCATTTTTCCTTTAATTTTGAACAAGAATTATATCACCTTGATTTATTTCACCAATAAAGAAAAGATCATGCAAAGAAGGGTTAAATATTGTGCTATTAAAAAGATGTGACGATTAGAGACTAAATTCTAAAGATTTAAAATTTCCTATTCTTTTGCACAATTGATAGTTTTTAGGTAGACATGTCTGTTGAGAAATATATTTGATTTAATGTAGAGATTTCATTACTTCGTGTTGTTACTTCGCTTTGCTAACTAAATATGATATACTTTATGGTATACTTTTCAACAATGAGGGAGAAGGGATTGCTTCACAGTCCATTCCTATTTGGATCGCTGCTTGAATGATCTCGTACCTCTAGTACGACTTTAATTGAAGGTTCCCTTCACTTCCCAATGCGATATTTATCGCATTCGCCCGAGTTTCGGAAGATGGTCTACTTTTTTTGCGAGATTAGTGGATCCGTATATTAGCCGATCCCCATACTGTAGCTTTAGAAAACGTTCCAAAAATTCTTGATTCATACACGGAAATATACGGTAAATAAAAACAAAATGTTTTTTTTTTAAATGTCAAGAACAAAGCATCTTATTTCCACATTAAAAGGAAAAATATTAAATAAATAACATTGTTAAAATTCAGAGGAAATCTTCATCATAATTTTAAATGTTTTAGCTGATCCGTGTTGCAATAGCACTTTTTAAGATTTTCATATTCGACTGTTGCTATGGAAACGGCGACCGAATTTACTGCTTCTTCTGAAAACATTGCAACTTTTCTATCGCGTACTCTAAAATTTTAAGAATTAATTAATTAAAAAATATAACTGTGTTTATCGTCTGCGCATGCTCCAAATTCATTAGCCAGTTGAACCACAAGTCTCTCTATCACGTGACTTGCTATCTACCAATCACAAGGCGAATAAACCTGATAAAAAGATTGATTTTTTTTTTAATAATAGAAAGACATCCTATTTTGTTTTTCCATCTGGTGCTTTATTTCAATTCGTTTTCCTCGGTTAACTCACAGATGAAGTGGCAATTGCTGTGCAGTTGTTTTGTTGTTTGTTTTTTCCAACTCGTAAACACTGTTATGGCTTCCAGCACAAAACGATAAACTTAACGGGGAGAAACTACGCTATAGACGCCAACAGGAACGCATTGTTTACAATATCCCAAACCAAGTTTGTTAGTATCCTGGTCTGACAAAGTGTCTCGTTCAAAGCCACGTGACTCAAATGCCAATTCTTTCTCCAGAGTCAAATTCAACAAGCAATCCTTGGGACTCCAAAATGATTTTTTAGTGGTGTTAGCGCTAAAATTTCAAGTGATTGTAGGTGACCACAAAATTTTCAGCACCAATAACTTCGGAATACTGAGTTCAATCCCAAAAACGGACTATACTTCTTCGGGTTGGCTTACGGCAAGGAATCCCAAGGTATGATTAATGTGTTGACCATTCTAACTATCACAAGGATATTAAAGAGTGCTCATTACTATGTGTTTTCAGCACTTTTCCACTACAACGTGCAATCGAATCAGAGTTGACAAGTCTGTCTGTTCTCTATTTAAATCAACAGTTTCTGACAAATCCCCACCAAATTCGGTACACATATACTATAGAAGAAACCTTAAGGGTTTCGTAGGGTACATATTAAACCCAGTTCTATTTAACCCAGAGGAGACAAAACCAATTTAAAATTGCCATTGATCATAAAACGATTACTATACTCAACTCAGTTTGTTCTAACAGTATTGATGGAAAATAAAGTTTTTCCAATAAAATTGTTTTACCAGCATTGTTCTAAACCGAATTGTTTTACAAAGCCTTACATAAATGGAAGTTCTAATACTGTTTGAGCTGATTTATAACTTTTTGTGCATAATTTACGAGTATTTGACTTTACACAACTTACATTTTGTAATGGAACACGAAAAGTTCAAACGAAAAACTCATTGATCATAAAAGCGTAATTTTGCTACTAAGTATCTGGCAACGACAGAATTAATTTTTTATTTTATAAATTTTATTTTTTAATTTTATTTCATGAATTTTATTTTATAAATTTTATTTTATAAATTTTATTTTATAAATTTTATTCTATAAATTTTATTTTATAAATTTTATTTAGAATTCTGTTTCGTGTATTTGAGTTAAGACTACGAAATATACCGACGATATTTGAGCATTTCTATGTACTATAAATATATTAGTTCTTTTTGTAAATAAATCATTCTGGTCTTTATCAATATGGTTCAAACATCTTTCTTCGAATGCCTTTGGATTGATCCCGGACCGACGTCAATAGCCCGTTGTGTTGCTCTAGTTCGACGTTAATTAAAAACACCAAATACCATCGAATGCCTTGTTTCATACTCAGGAAATCAAAATGTGGCAAACTTGCTCATACCTTTCATTTTCCATAATTCTGCAGTTTTCAATGGCTGGAATTTCATTTCTGTTGGTATTTATGTGTTCCGGTATTTTAGAAAATTGCAGATTTTATTATTTAAGTGTTCCATTTTGATAAATTATTTTTATTTTCTGCAAATTATTACTAGACATGGGTGGTGTATGCATATTTCGACAGACTTTTTTTAAGTCGGGTTAAATACGTAATGGTTTGTAGAATTCTGTTTCATAAAAATAAATGAAAAGATTTTAAAATATACGTATTACTTCTTATTTTAAAATGACCGGTAAAATTAAAATTAAATTATTTTAAAGATAATTTACGTAAAATCAAAAATGGGTCGTCATTCGTTATCGTTCAGAGATAGTACAAAATTTTCACAGAATTTTTCATAACAAAACATTAATATTAATTAAATTTACACTTGTTTATCATATCCCATGGTTATTATTAGAAACTGCACTCGGATGTCGAGTAACTACGTTTTTAAACTGAATTTCTGCTGGAGAAAAACGAAATTTAAATAGGACCTTGATGATCTTGGAATAACATCACAGTAACGAAGTACACTCTAAGACAAAGAAAAGTTGCACCTGGAAGGAATAAACCGGTATAAATGAAATTTGGAGGAGTGGTACATCTGCGTTGGAGATACAAATCATCAAATTTTCAAAATCCTTTGAGCATGCGCCACGCGCAGGGCAGCTCTCAAACACGCTGCATACCGTGGCATAAGAGAACATACAGTAGCTCAGCAAATTCATTTCGACTCATGCTGTTGTGTTGATTACATCGTTTATCATTGAGTTATGCATCGGAAAAATGTTTGCAAGCAATTAAAGCAACTGGGAGAATATGAAAGAGGCCGAGGAATTAGCCTCCGAGATGGTGGATGGTCTAATCGACGGATTGCGCAACATATTGGTTGTAGCGATGTTACTGTTGCATCTGTTGGCAGCTTTGAATACAACAAGGCACATGTCAGCGTAAACTAGACTCAGGAAGGCCTAGAGAAACCGGTACGAGATAGGATGACGTGTTGTAAGACGTAAGAAGGACTGCTTCAACGGCTACTGTTGCAGAGATCCATTGGGCAGTAGAAACCTCTATCGATCATCCAATAAATGATCGCACCCTTTGTCGACGGCTTCACTACCTGGGACTAAACTCACGTAGACCGTTACGACGACTGCCTTTAAGCCGTGTGTGGAAGCAACTTGGTCAGCGCCAGATCAATGTTTGAACACGTTACACGTCCAGAAGATCTTGCGTCATGGTGTGGGGTGTAATTGCGTACGACGCCAAATCACCTTTGGTATTTCTTACGGACTGTTTGTCAGTCTAGCGTTACGTACAAAAAATTCTACAGCCAGTTACGCTCGTATTCCTCAAATCCCAGGTTCACCCGCTTTTTCAACAAGACATGCGCGACCCCATATTGCTACCGTCTCTAAAACCTGTCTACGATAGGGATGTGACATCGATGTCAATGTTTTCAAAACATCAACGTTTTTTTAAAAAAACATCAATGTTTTTAACATCGATGTATTGGAGTCCATTTTTTTGTAACATCGATGTTTATACCTGTCGATGTTTTTACGCTGTCGATGTTTTATTTTTAAATTAAAGAGTACCATTATAAAAATTTCAAAAATGACAAGTAGCATAATTTTTATAATCAGCAAATTGAACATACTTTTAGACCGAAGTGGCCAAGGGTGAAGGTTCTGAAAAGTAGTGATGCGACATCGATGTCGTGTTTTCAAAACATTGATGTTTTATAAAAAAAAAACATCGATGTATTGGAGCCGATGTCGCATCGCTAGTTGCTTAACCAATTTTAAGAAATGGGGAAAAAAATTTAAATACACTGAATTTTAAAAACATCGATGGTTTGGGGGCGATGCATTATCAACATCGATGTTTTACTTTTGAACATCGAAATTTCAAAACATCGATGTTTTTATGTCGATGTAGCATCACTAGTTGCTACACTGCTTTAAAAAATGGTGGAAAAAAGTTTAAATACACTGAATTTTAAAAACATTGATGTTATGCTGTCGATGTAGCATCATTAGTTGCTAAACCAGATTTAAGAAATGGGGAAAAAAAGTTTAAATACACTGACTTTTAAAAACATCGATGTTTTGGGACGATGTATTACCAACATCGATGTTTTAATTTTGAATATCGATGTTTTGTTGTCGATGTCGCATCACTAGTCTACGACACAACGATATCTTACCATGGCGGGTATACTCACCGGACCTCTTCATGACCGAGAATGTATGGGATGCTAGTGGACGAGATGCCACCACTCCACCCGTACCGCATAATCGGCTGGAACCACGTAACAGGGTTCAAGTAGTATGGAATGGACTGTCGTAGGACTTCATAAAGAACCTGTATGACTCACTAACAAGGCGCTTGGCATGCTGCATTAGGGACAATTACGGTCATACTCCATACTGAACGATACCACTTTTTTTAAAATTTTTCTCAATAAAGTTTGCATATATCAGCCTCAAATGTCCAACCAAAGACCGTCGTGTATACGGGGGCTGATGCACGTTAAATCTATCATGGCCCCATATGTCCTCGTGTTAGTGTGATGTAGATGTTCGCAGAGTGGGGTACCAGCTCAGGTATTAACCTCGCTATTTGACCGTGCTTCAAATTTCGTGATGTTGTGCTTGGTTCTTTCCCTTCGAGATTGACCGACCAACCGGTATAGTGGTTAAGGTGTTAGCCTCTAGATCGGTAGGTTCCTGGTTCGAATCCGGGTCCGGTCATGGATGTTTGTAAGCGTATGGTGTAGAGGCGGCTGTTCCACCTTAAATCTCACGTTGGGTTGGCGTGATAGTTTGGAGAGTGGGGTGCCAGCTCAGGTGTTGCTTCGTCATCTGACCGTGGTTCAAAATTACGAATCGTATTCCTCGGATCTTTCCCTTAAGGGACTGATCCCGGACCGTCGTCAATAGCCCGTTGTGTTGCACTAGTACGACGTTAACTAAAATTACCGTTACCGTTACCCTTCGAGATTGATCCTGGACTGTCACAAACAGCCCACTGTGTTTCCCAAAGTGACGTTAACACGTATCTACCATCTTGAAGGCCCAGGGTTCTAATACCGGTTTTTAAGCTCGTGTATGTGGGTATTTGTTTTTAATAAGGGTAACAAGGACTTATTCATTGGTGTCGGTGACTGGGATAAGAAATAAAAAAAATCAAGCCTACGTGGATTCATAAATAGTCGTGTCGATATAAGAACACTAATACTGTATTCTAAATCATTTGATTCCCTGCAGGTGACTACTTCAAAATTTTACTAAATTTGAAGTAAAATTTTAAAAAGGTATCAGAACAGGAATTTTTTATTAAAAAAAGAAGACGAAAGACGAATTTGAAATTTCACGCTCGTATACGCGGTGCACTTGGAGTGAGCACTTCTGTTGTCTTTGAGCAGCTGCTGGAGCACGCACGGGGGCTGTTGCCACCGGGATGGAATGCTGCGGGAAATAACGGAAGACTCCCAGTGATCATCTGTCATCTCACTTCGCTTCCCCGCAGCTGCGCTATCCACGTGCCCCGACAGACGGACGGACACCCTTCGCACGGGAGCAGACGATTCCGCGCTGCCGCCACCCCTCCTTCACACCCCAATTACGGGGCTTCCTCGTTTGCGGCAAGCGTCGACCCCTCAGTCGGAAATTATGAAAAAGTGAAGTGAAATGAAGGGGGGGGGTCGAATTTCAGTCTGTTCGGGTTGGTTTCGTCGCTTTTGCGATTTGAACCGGGACCTGAAGATTCAAGTGGTATTTGAAACTTATTAATCTCCATGCTCGAGTGGTGGAGTAACATTTTCTGTGTTTTATAGTAGGTAGGTAGCAAATTAACGTCGTACTGGAGCAACACGACGGTCTATTGGTGAAGGTTCGGGATCAATCCCAAAGTGAAGGATCCTAGGACTACGCCTCGTAATTTTGAACCACGGTCAGATGATGAGGTTAACAACCTGAGCTGACACCCAACTCTGAAAACTTCCTCGCCATGCCAATGCATTTTATGAAAAGCCTATCATCTAAAATATTAGGTATTAGGTGTCCCAACTCCTGGTGCTCGAACCTTTTGTCCCCCTTCCAATAATTTTACACGGTTATGAGACAACTGCTATACTGACGGATTTAACGGACACGCCTGAATTTTGATTTCCGATGGCAAGGAAGAATAAAATTAATTATTGTTTTTTAGTATCTTGTAGTCAGCCGACCAACCTGTCTAGTGGTCAAGGTGTAGGCCTCTGGATCGGAGGGTTCCTGGTTCGAATCTGGGTCAGGGCATGGATGTAAATTGCACTGTCCTTTGTTAGGGACAATGATGGTCCACCCATTGGGTGCCCCGTCACAAGTGACCATCACTTCTGACCTTGTATAAGGCTACAATGACTTCGGTCAATTCTGTACTGTATTGTATTTGTCTTTGCAATCTGTACCCAGCCTTGCCATTGGAAATTTAAAAAAAAAGTATATTGTAGTCAATATGACCTCCCTATGCATATCACCAGGAGCTGCAAATTAATTTCTGTTAAACAATTAAAAATATTGTCTGTAACAATATTCTGCTACAATTAGAGTTTTTAAACTGCGTAACTCTCTCTTTCAAATTATATATTTTTTAATGATTTCAATTCTACAAGTTAACTGCTTCAATGAAATGTTTAGTTTCATAACTTATCGAACATACAGTTAGATGAGATATGGCTTTATACATGCTCTTATACGGTTTTATACTTGCATTTCTTGAATCCTACATTCTTGGTTTATAATTGGATATAGTTCCTGTAGAAAAACAACAATAAAATCAGTTTCTAGTGATTTACTTGGCAAGGGTCAAAATCAACACAAGAAACTGAAGAGGTCAAATCTATTTTGTTGTGTATGAGGTTGTAAAATATTTTCTTACCCTCCTGGTGGTTGTATCGACAAAGTATCTCGTCGTTAGCATCTTATTATTCGTTAGATTAGGTAAAAAATAATTAGATCTTGATGCGCGACATATGAGGCATTCAGAACTAGGGTGGTTCAAGTCCATTTCATAACCTTTTGAGATACATCGAGATAACGTTTCTTTTCGTGTGTACTTCTCCTATCCACCTGGTTTTTCTTCTGCCATCTCTCTGTAACCAAGGCAACTAGGGACTTGATTCAAACATGGACTAAAAATATTCAACTTAAAGGAGTTCAGGAGTGTTTTTATCAGAGTTTGACCAGAAAGTAGATCAATTCTAGTTCTGAAAACCTCAAATATCAGCATCAGAAGACTGACAAGATCTTGATCTCGTCATCATAAAATAAATTTGCAATACCTTGATGACATGATATCTTGTCATCAACAAAATTGGTTAGATCTAGACGTACAAGATAGGTAGGTATCTATTTTAATTAACGTCGCTTTGGAGCAACACAACGGGATATAGGCAACGGTCCAGGATCAATTTTCAAAGCGAAAGATTCAAGAACAGCACCACGTTATTTCGAACCACGGTCACATGATGAATCATTTCTAATGGGATCACGGGACCAGGGTAGTCCAGCAATGTCGTGTTGTTTTTAGATCGATCAGTTGTTACTTGCATTTCACAACGTATAATTCTTACAACAATGCATCACTGTAGTCAAAGGGTGTGCGTGGTCAAGTCGATAAGTTATTGATTAAAACAAATAGTCGGCACAGTTCCTTTAAGCATCTGATCGCCGACTTTTTTTTTCTCAGCCCTCCTGATTTCTCTTTGTGCCAGCAATGTTCCCTAGGGTCTGCAGGGAATGGTAACACCTAATTTTGGAAAGTAAATAGTATACTGTATTGACAAAAGTCACCGGACACCAGGAGTGCATACAATGCACTGATCTTGTTGACATACAATAGTGATGTATTGATCCAACTTTGAAGGTCATTTAAGCATTGATCCTTTTAGACATACTTCCAACAAGATTCTGAGTGTGTGCTTTCATTCAATACATAATGCCGACGCTAACTGTTGATTTGCTGTAGGCCTTGGCTACAAACTTCGTAATCTGGCTCTAATTCAACCTATAGATGTTCAATGGGACTCAGATCAGAGTTCTGTGATGACCAGTCCAAAAACTATACGTTGCTACCGTCAAACCAATAAGTAGCAGCCTTTTCTTTGTGGCTGCGTGCGTTTTTTTTTAATGGATGTCCGGTGGATTTTGTCACTACATTGTACATGTATCCCCAATTGAAAACCATAGTGCAAATTTAAAAAAAAACACTCAAAGAACATTGCAACTATCGACCCGCATATCTGGATCCAATTTTTATGAACCTGTGATGGAATCACTCCAAGCATGAAAATAGCTCGCATGACTCTGGCAATCAATTAATTCAAATGAGCGTTTTCTTTCAGTTCTGCACTGCACATAATAATAATGTTTGCTTGCAGTAATTTAAAAAAAATTGAGAGTTTTAGAACAAAAAAAAACTGATAAATATCTTCACGTTGAGTAAAGACAATACTCTGATAGACTAATCAGTGTATTATGTTTATTTAACAATTGATTAATTTTAATTAAAGTTACTGTTTTTACCGCCTTCGTCATTCATTTAAACAGTCAACCCTTTCAAATGTGATATGAGAATCAACATCCTCTTTCACCCACAAACCTATGTCCATTCATGCAAACTTTGACGTCACCAGAAAATGGCTCATTACCAAACCTATATACGAAGTTCCTCCGATTTCAAACAATCCCAATCGTATGGCATTTACGTCACACAATGCCATAAAGCACGTTGTGTCCGAGTAGACATCTGCCTTTGCGCCTCCCTCCATCCCCCCTATGTGACATATGGCGCTTGTGTTTATTGAAACGGGGGCGGGGAGGACGTTTGTGGGTGGCATGGACCCCCTTGGAAGCGATATCTCCCCCTCAAAAATCCGTTATTAACAGATGATACGCGGAACAAAATGATGAATATATAAAAAGTCGCGAACGGCGCGACAGATAGTACATTGGGAGATGAGGGGCCACCAGGTGGCGCTGCAACGTGTGCGTATAGTGTGCGTGTGGACTGATGTGCCCGACCTCATTGATGGAGGGGGAATTTCAATTAATTTCTCGTCGTCCAACTCGTTCGGTGATACCAGAGGCATTTTCGGTCATGCTTAATGTTGGTGGAGGAAGAGTTTCTACGACGATATGAGTGTTTCCTGTACTTATTCTGAATGTCACGGAAGCTGGCTTGTTTTTGGAATACGATTTCAGCACTTGCCAATAAAAGTTATTTTGCCAATAAAAGTTCCAAAGAAAGAATTCCGAATGGATTGAATTCGTACACAATTGATATATTGGTGTTGACACAATAATGATTGATTGGGAAACAAAAATGGTTTCATTCAAAAGAGTATGAACAGCAGTTTTTATCAAGCCAAATACAGATTTTGGTAGTGTTTCTAAGAAGATACGATGTTTCCTGTAGATATTCTGAACGTTCTTAGCTTGTTTTTCGAATACGATTTAAGAACTTCGTCAATAAATATTCCATAGAACAAATTCTGAATCTGTAATGACAGTTTATCGGTCAACGCTAATTAGATAAAACTACAAACGTTGCTACAATTGCGATAAATTACGTTTTAAGGTTTAACCCTATTCGTATCACGTGAGACCATTCGGAAAGCAGAAGTGAAATCGCAGATTGTCTGTTTTGTATACAATGAAATTCTTATAAAAAAAGTACCGTATTGTGCAGATTGATATGACACACTTTTTCACTTTCCGGTTAGCTATCAGGTTCAAACAGGAATTGAATTACCAGTTTTTAAAATTAGATCGTAATTTTACTGCAGTAATATAAATTTCGTAAAAGTTATTTGAAGTCTTGATGGTATTTTGTTGTTTTAAAATTTTAACTATGCTATAAAAACAGCTTTTGAATTATTCCTATTTTGCTTACGTCTAAGAGCATGGTTTCTCAAACGTTTTGGTCTCAATGCCGCTTTTGAAAAATTATATTTTTTCTTGTGCTTGTGTTATTTGCTACTAAAATGTTGGAAATGTGTGAAAGTTGATTTTGTATCATGAAAACCTAAAAGGTGAAATACAGCATAAGAGAGTTGATTCTGTATTATACGAAGATGACCGTGGTAGCCCAGTTCGAAGAGTAACGGATTAGCAACCTCAGGGTTGCTTGGTTCAAATCCATCCACATACTTTTCGTATACAAGGGAGCTGGTGCATATTAAAACTGTTGTGGCCTCAAGTGTTCTCATGTTGGCGAGATGTGGAAGTTTGGAGAGTGGGGTGCCATCTCAGGTGTGACCTTGTCATCCGACCGTGGTTCAAAATTACATGGTGTTGACCTCTGATCTTTTCTTTTGGGTTCAATACCAGACTGTGGCAAATATCCCTTTGCTGCAGTATGAAGTTAATAAAAAATACTTGCATATTATAGGAAAACAAGTTAAGAAAAGATTATTTGGGCTTCCTGCATCACTTGAAATAAGTCTACTGCAGTTCTCTGAAGCTGCTTAATTATTATTTCTTTGAATATCAAATATTTGGCACCTTTTATTATTTCTTAATGTATCGTTGGAACTACATTACAAGATGGAACGAGTAGAAGTTGACTTAGGGTCATGGGAATCTGAAATATGAAGGTCGCATCAGAATTGATTTCAGGTAATTAGAAAACGGTTCAGAAAAAGAATACCTATCTTACAGCAATAAATGCACTGCAATTCTCTAAAGCTGCTAAATTATGATTCTTGTGAATATCAAGCACATGAAACTTTGTGTTACTTGTTACTATGTCATTAGAACTACTGGATCTTACCATATTTGTGAAAATTTGTGTAATTCGTTTCTATGTCTTTATGACTACACAGTACTGCATGGATCTCATCGAAGTTGACTTGGTTATGGGAATCTAAAATATGAAGATCACTTCAGATTCGATTTTTGCTTAGTTGGGATTCTTATGAATATCAAATATGTGAAATGTTTTGTTACTTGTTTCAATATCGTTGGAATTACATTGATGCATGGATAGCGTAGAAGTTGACTTTAGGTCAAGAGAATCTAAAAGATGAAATGCAATAAATAAACTACTGTTCTCTGAAGCTGCTTAGTTATCATTCGAATGAATATTAAATATGTGAAACTTTTTGTTACTTGTTACTATGTCTCGTTGGAACTACATTACTGCATGGATCTCATGGAGGTTGACTTTAGGTTCTGGGAATATAAAAGATGAAGGTTGCGTCAGAGTTGATTTCAGATTATAAGAAAAAGGTTAAGAAAAGCCCTAGCTTACTGCACCCCGTGAAATAAGCAAACTGCAGTTCTCTGAAGCTGCTTAGTTATGATACTTATGAATATAAAATCAGTCACACTTTTTGTTACTTGTTACTATATCGTTGGAACTACATTGCTGCATGGACAACGCAGAAGTTGACTTTGGGTCAAAGGAATCTAAAAGATGAAATGCAGTATAAGAATTGATTATAGGTTATAAGAAAAAAGGTTAAGAGAATGCCTGGCTTACTGCACCACGTGCAATAAATAATCTGCAGTTCTCTGAAGCTGCTTAGTTAAGATTCTTATGAATATCAAATTTGTCACACTTTTTGTTACTTGTTACTATATCGTTGAAATTACATTACTGCATGGATCTCATAGAAGTGGATTTTGGATCATGGGAGCTTAAAAAATGAAGTTCGCTTAGTAATTGATTTAAGGGAGAAAAAAAGTTAAGAATCCTGATGGCTTACTGCATCACGCGCAATAAATATACTGCAGGCAGTTCGCTGGAGGAAAGCAAAAGAATTTGAAAACCGCAAAAAGTGTATTTCTGTTCTCTAAAAGGGAAGAGTTAAAGGAGGAAAAGTTTCGGGGGAAAATATTAGAGTCGGGGACATTTGTCATATGTGTAACACATGGTTTCAGCAGCTGAGTCCCGCTCTCACGTTTCTCTGACTCTGCAGAATCTTTAAAAAGAAATCCCTGCGGAGGTATTATTGCACTTTCAGTGCAGATGCGGCGGCTAAATCTGGGCTTTTGAGCAGAGAGTTTTCCAGCAACCGCAAGGAATTGTTTTGGACAGGCTTGGCCTACCCAAGGGCCAAATGCGACTTGCATAGTCGCACAAAAGTCACGATGACAAAGAGTTGGTAGTAAAAACAAGGCTTAAGACAAAGAGAAATCTAATTGAAAGCATGGAAGTACCTACCACGGCAAAATCAATCTTGGGTTTGATATATCGCTCTTCGTTAAGACTTTGTTAAGTGTGGGATATGGTAGCCCGGTTAGAAAAGAAACTGATTGGCAATCGGTGGGATGCGATTTCGATCGTGTACACGGGGGCTGGTGCATGTTAAATATGTTGTGACCTCAAATGTCCTCACGTTGGCATGGTGTGAAAGTTTGGAGAGTTGGGTTGCCAATTCATGTGTCATTCTCGTCATCTGATCATATTTCATAATTATACGTCGTTGTCTTCGGATCTATCCTATTGGTTTGAACCCAGAAAAGATAGCGGTAGTTAACAGTACCATTATCTCTCTGCTAATTGTAGAGCTAATTAAACCTGTATTTATGACTGAAAATGGCTCTGAAACAATGCAAGAAAATGAGCATACCGTGGAGTCAAACCTTTGATGGTGTAATACTGTTTAACTCGCAACCTTCCCCCCACCCCATTAGGATAAGAAGGTACTCAATTGTTACAGATATTCCTGAGAAGAAATATCATACCTGAACAGATCTTCTTCCTCGGCTTTCAAGAAGTGAACTAGCTTAGTTAACCGGTATAGTCATGCTTCGGAAAGTCGACACTTTAGTCATGTGGTTTTGAATGAGTCTGCAGTCCAGATCCGGTGAGTTTTCACTCAAGTTTTAGCTGGAAAAATCATTTTAGTAACATGGTTTTGTGAATGATCCTATTGTCCTTCTCCGATAATTTGGCATTTAAGTCTCGTGGATATAGACAAGTTAATATTTGACTTCAGCTAGTTGGAATTTGAGTCTTGTGATTTTGGACGATTCTAACTGCTAAAATAGGTACATGTTAAGTCAATGCCTCTCCTCATAATACCACCATTGAAGTCTACAGTGGTTCTGACATCAATTTTAGCGTTCGATGCTGGAAATGATAGCAATTACTACGAGTTAGCTAAGCAAATAATCATCTATATCGTTCGGTATAGAATATTTTTGGATGGCATTCCCTTTCGCCAGCGAGCTTAACCACCTTTTTACCAACCAAGATGTGGAATATTATTTGAATTAGTGCAGGTTATAAACCGTGTAAAACATCCGTTACCAAAATTGGTGTCTTTTTCGTGGATTCTAACTCCGAATTCCTAGTTCGGTGATGGAATAGATAGCAGTGATTACGCTTATTGCGTGATATTTAGCTTAATATTAAAAAACCATGCAATTTCTTTCTGAAAATTTGCTCTTTCAATTTTCTTGTTCATGGTAAACTGCTCAACTGCTAGAAACCTGTATTGAAAATTTTGAATTTCATGATTGAGGTCATGACTTCTGTATTCCAAACCTAATTGTAACTTGCAAATGTAAAACCTTTATAAATTTTATTGCTGAAGCTTTACTATCTCTATTTCTTCATCAGTTAGATATTCAGCTGCACCCAATGTGACTTGTGACTTAGGTCATGCCTTCTGTGTTCCGGACGTAACAATTTTATTGCTGAATTTTTTTTCCTCCTATTGTCCTAACAGGTATTTAAGACATGCAGCAGCATGCTTTGGGGCTTGGGATTTCGGTCACGCCTTCTCTGTTCCAGACCAACTTTTAACTTAATAGTTAAGAATCTTCAGCAGTTTTATTGCCAAAAATTTGCTTCCTTACTTTACGTATATCTGATAAACATTTGCTTCCTTACTTTACGTATATCTGATAAACATTTGCTTCCTTACTTTACGTATATCTGATAAACAACTCAACAGTAATTTGTTCTGAAATTTCTGAATTTCAGACTGAGGTGATGCCATCTGTGTCTCATGGACTCAATTTAACCAAGTTAAAATCTCCATAAATTTTACTGCTAAATTTTTACTCCTCCGAATGTCTTAACAGTCATTTAGATATCCAGCAACATGCTTTGGGGCTCGGGATAGAGGTCACGCCTTCTGTGTTCCAGGCCTACTTTTAACTTAATAGTTAAGAATCTCCAGCAATTTTGTTGCTGAAAATTTTCTTCCTCAATTTTCTTGTCTATGATAAACTGCTCAACATCAAGTTGTATTAAAATTTCTGAATGTCTTCTGTGTTGCAGACTCAATTTAACAAAGTTAAAATCTCCATCAATTTTACTGCTAAATACTTACTCCTCCTATTGTCCTAACAGTTATTTAGATATCCAGCAACATGCTTTGGGGCTTGGGATAGAGGTCACGCCTTTAGTGTTCCAGACCTACTTTTAACTTAATAGTTAAGAATCTCCAGCAATTTTGTTGCTAAAAAATTTTTTGTCTATGGTAAATTGCTCAACAATTATTTGTATTAAAACTTCTGAATGCCTTCTGTGTTGCAGACTCAATTTGACCAAGTTAAAATCTCCATGAATTTTATTACTGAATTTTTACTCCTCCTATTGCCTTAACAGTTAGTAAGACATCCAGCAACATGCTTTGGGGCTTGGGATCGAGGTCACACCTTCTGTGTTCCAGACCTACTTTTAACTGAAACCGTACGGGGGAAAGGAAATGTTTATCAGATTCTCTTCTCTGAGGTCTGTTTCACTTAGAGTTTTGGCAGAACTCCGTTTAAATAAAGCACGAGGTATACGGGAGGGGAAGGGATACGGATATTATTTTCAGAAGAGGGTGTAGACTCTTCCACGTGAGTTTTGTCACGTGATTGTCACGTCGTAGAGGGAACATCAGAACTTGGAAAGGGGGAGGAGGGTTTGACATCTGGTTTCCATCTGCCTCTTCCAAACTTCTCCGGGTATTTTACTTTTTATAATATTTTTTTTTTGTTATCGAAATTGGCAACTGAAAGAACTAACGCATTTCCGACGAAAGTGGGGAAATTTTTTCTCTGCGCTACCGTGATATTGAAAAGTAAAACTTCAAAAAAGTTTTTCCTTCTTTAGAAGAGAAAACCTTTTGTTTTTGTTTATGTTGCTTCTTTACTGGATCTCAGTTGACTAGTTTTGATCATTCCCTCTACCAATAACGGGATACGATTTGAGGATTGTTTTGTGCGAATTTTTGGAGCCGTTTTAAAGAGAATTTTGGCATTCGTTTGTCCAGAGAGCAGCACGTATATCTCGGTACATATTTTGCTTGTTCACAATCAAGTGTAGAGGAGAGTGTACTGGAAGTACATTTTTGTAACTTATCGGTGTGATTTTGATTTTCTCTTATTTTACTAATGGAACTGGGTTTTAGTTACCAAACGGTAGAGAAAGTGGTAATGTTTTGACAAATAGAATCCCTAATTGAGAATAAAATAAATTCATAAGTACTCACTTTTAAAGATTAATGTTTCACATTCTATTTTATTTAAAAATTATTTTGAATTCTTGGATAAATTTGAGGTATTTGCCTGAAAATTAATATAGTGCTCGCCAGAAGCCATTCTTTGAAATTTTTATCAAACCCCAGGAATTATTCAAATCATTGTAATATAAAATCTAAGATTATTAAAAATATCAAAATTTCAATGACAACGTCTCGTAGCCTAGTAAGTAAGCGAGATGCATGCATGTAGACCAGCGTATAGAATCTGCGCTAAAATGTCTTAATTACTTATTTCTACACAAGGAAGTGTCGTATTTTACATTTTATACCGCATTTAAGTCAATTTGTAATGAATGTAACAAGCACGGCACATTTGTATGCACGGCAAAAAATGCATACCTCTGTTATGTTACCAGACTAAGCTTCTGAATGCATCCAATCTACTTGTTAAACACGATAAGGTATTTTTGACGGCTAAACTCATATTTCTGCGTTCGCCATGAGTATCTTAAAGATTTCTTATCGTCTTTTTTAGACACACTGATGGAAAATATCGAGATCTTCCTTGTACGGTGAGTAATATGTAGCTTCATAGCTCAAATCAAGAATAATGAACGTTCTGCGAGTTGATGGATTTCTGAGTATCGTGCATTGGTTTCACCAAACAACACAACCTTGGAAGATGAAATAAACACATCTACTGATGGAAAGAATTGATGAGTGGCCCGTTCCTAAGAACAGAATTCGTTAGAACGATTCTATTGGTCTTTCCATAGAATAGAATCCTCTTTAGAAAGATTCTGTTGGTGCTTTTCTTAGAATAAAATCCTTTGGAAATATTCTATCGGCCCATTTTGTCAAATAGAAATCATGTAGAGGTCACTACTGATGGAAATAATTTATGAGGGTCCGTTCCTAAGAATAGAATCATTCAAAAGATTCTATTGTTCTTTCCATAGAATACAATACCCTTTAGAAAGATTCTATTGATGCTTTTCTTAGAAAAAGATTCATTGGAAATGTTCTATCGGCCCATTTTGTTTAATAAGAAACCTCTGGAGACACTGCTGCGTATATCAGTAAAAAATGTATCTGGACTTGGGTAGATAAAAGGTCAATGTCAATGCCAGTATTTTGATAAAAAGCTTATTTTCTAATTTTCATTATTTTATTTTCAATACAGTAAAAAATACTTTTCCCAATGTTTTCATACTTTCATGATGGAGGTTTTTGACCCCTTTTCCACTACAACTTTCATTAGAGTGAATTGATTTGCGGATATAACTCATGCTCATTGCCCTACAAGAATTCTATAAGCTTTACACATTATCATATCATTTTAACGCAGTTAACATAAAAGAAACTTGAATTTTACAATTTTATAAATGATAGCACATGGATGATTACCTACACACCAAAGCAAGCATTCATTTTGAATGATTGATGTATTTTATCTATAATCTAAGAATGTCAGTCTTTGATAGTTGTCTTTACAGGTAGGTATTTAATTAACATCAAACTGAAACAACACAATGTGCTATTGGAGAAGGTCTGGGATCAATCCTTAAGGGTAAGAGCCAAGGACAAAGACTCGTAATTTTGAACCGCGACAGATGACAAGGTGAACACCTGAGCTGGCACCCCACTATCCAAACTTCCACACCAGGCCATCTTGAGAACGTTTGAGGCCACGATGGATTTAACGTACATCAGCCCCCGTGTATACGAAGATCTTTGGCTGAACCCAGTTTCGAAATCGCAGCCCTCCGGTTGCTAATCTGTTGTTCTTCCAATCTAGCCCCAGTTTTCATTAGAATCTGAGATCCTTTATTATGCTATTACAGATTTTAAATGTAAAATAAATTCTTAGAGAATCCAAATGTTATGTAACAGTAAAAATGTGCTTAAGTATTTTAAATTCGACTCGAATTCAAATCCTTAAAAAATGACCCGTGATCAGTTATTCTACAGAAAAATTTCAGTACTTATCGTGATTCGATAAAATTAATTTAACTGTAAATCCGTGTTGCAGTAGTTCCTTTTTTAAAATATATTATAGATAATTAATACAATACTATAAGTAACGGAAATTCTATTATAGTATAGGTAGATAATGAATTTAAAAAAATGTGCTGACAAAGTAAAAACAATCCTGACGAAAAAATAAGTTTACTACCTATTACCGAAATTCTGTCGCATGATTGGATTAAGGTCTCCTTAAAATATAGTTTATCGACATTTTGGCACCGTTTGGCGTTTAATCAAATTGCGTTGACCAATTATCCATCATATTTCGATTTGAATTCATTCTTTGGAACATTCATGGTCAAATTGCTGCAATCGTATATGAAAAACAAGACATTTTTGAAATACATATAGGACGCACCCCTTTTACGTGAAAATACAACCGACACCTAGATTTAGCTCGACAGAATAGCCTTTCATAAAGTAATAATAATCGTATGGTGCCAATATAATAATATAAATTATTCTATAAAATAATAATAATCCATATGAAATATTTCATTTGAAATCTAAAAATAATACAAATAATTTATACTATGAAACAAAAAGTGAAGCTACATTTGAACAATTGCTATAAATTCATCGGGTAATTTATGCCACGATATCGTCTGAAAAACACGTTTGATATTCGATGTTGACTATTCTGCATTGTATTATTGTTAATACTAATAACCCAAGCTGTGAGAAGAAAAACTGCATCAGCTGTGCATCTAGCGACAGGAAGTCAGAGGAAATGCAGGTGAAGTGCGGAAGGATGTTAAACCGAGAGGGAAAACTAAATAAAAAGAAATGGCGCATAAAAAAAAGAGCGAAAAAAAGGTTTCGGAGTGTTCCAGAGGAAGATTTAGTGTTCGTCAGATTGAGGCAGTTGACGTCACAGAAAGTGGTGAAAGGTTTGTGATGAAGTGCATGGGAAAAATCGAAAGTGAAAGTTTACGAAGGTCGAGAACAAAGATAACTTCCGAGTTAGGATTCCGGTGTCGAGTTCATTCCTATTCTCCTAAGCCGGATGACTCATAATGCATCAGTTAAGGAAAAAGAAAAGAAATATAATTTCGATGTGCGTTTCTGGAATATTATAAAAAATTTGGAACATTAAAATGTTGCACAATTTTACATTAAATCCTTATCAATTCTCTGACAGCGTGAACATATAAGCCAGACGGTCTGAAGAGATTATTATTTATGCCTAAATACTCTCACATGATATGCATAAGGATAAAATATAGTTTATATCAAAAATATAGTTTAACGCCGTTTTAGCAACGTTTGGTGTTTAATCTAACTATTGTTGACCGATAAACTATCATTATCGACACGAAATTTGTTCTTTGGGATAAATATTGTCGAAGTTCTGAAATCGCATTCGAAAAACAACCTAATGACGCCACGTAAAGGAAACACGTATCGCCGCAGAAACCTATTTTTAGCAAAATAGAAAATTTGCCTTTTCACACTCAATTCAATGAAAAAATGTTTGTTTTAATTATTTTTAAAAGGAGTTAGGAACATAAATAAATCTAATAATAAACTACATGAAATAAATTCAAATTTGAACTTTAAACTATATTTTCTCAAAATACATATTTTCTGTTTTAAGTTATTTTATAAGAATATTTCAAACCGATACCTCTAATACATTCAAGAAAAGGTACAAATTGAGTAAGTTAGTGTCAGGTTAGGGATTTCAACTCACTTATATTCAGAGACGTTATTGGGTAAAATTGAAATTGTTTAACTCGTAAATTAACATTTTCATAATAGCATTGCATTTTAACTAAATTTTGGTTTGCAATTATAAATGTGTCAATTACAGTTCCTCTACATATGCTTGACAAAAATAGAAAAAATCCTCTTGATAGGTGATTCAATAGAAAGTAATAATTTTTATTTTTATTTTGTCAATTAGGTTTGAAAAAAATCTTTGGATTGACAATCCTATGTCAACTACACAAATTAGAAACTGAGTAATTGTAATTGTTATCACATAAATTTTCTGAATTAAAATTATTTTGTCTTTTACATTTTCCAAACGATGAATTTGTACCTCATACATTCTTATAATATGTAGTAATGATGCTGTAAAAATAAGAGGGACTTTAAGAGAAATTAAACAAAGAAACCAGACAGAATGTGAAGAATCTCACATGGTACTTATAGGATTTACCTTAAAATGTAGTTTATCTCCATTTTGGCGACTTTTAATTTAATTAGCTTTGAAGAATCAACGGTCATTTTAAATTCCGTAATGGTAGTTAATTAACATCGGAGACTTAATTAACTACAATTAAATTAAAAGTTAAAAAATTAAGTTAAAAAACGAATAAAATCAAGAGCAAACAAATTTCCGTACCCTCGATGCAAATTGTTTGGAAAACACAACTAGAACCATTCAATTATCATAATTATTGAATGAAAAGTTTAGTATAAATCACTTCAAGCGATTTCCATTCAAGGGAATCATGGAAATGGAAATTCCGAAAAATGGAAATTCCGAAAGCTTTAGCAAGTTAGTGATAAAATTTATATATATCCATGAGAAATTAATATATATCCATGAGGAAAATTGCCAAAAAATCGCAACAAAAATTGAAATCTACAGTAGAATAATTTGGTAACTTTTAATAAACGTCATAATAGAGCAACACAACGGGCTAATCTACAGTAGAATCATTGCAAAGTATAATGAGGTAGGAACTGAAAAATTTTAACCGATCCGGAAGACCTAAGAAATTGACCCGTAATTCGCAAAGGAATATTCGAAATCGTAAAAAAAAAAAAAATCTAAATCTACAGTAGAATAATTTGGTAATTTTTTATTAACGTCATACTACAGCAACACAACTGGCCAAACCTACAGTAGAATCATTGAAAAGTACAATTAGTACTTTTCAATAGTGTATATATATATATATATATATATATATATATATATATATATATATATATATCAATAGTGTATATATAGTGTATAGTGTATATAATAGTATATATATATATATATATATATATATATATATATATATATATATATATATATGCTCCTTTTAAATGTTATTTCATGATTTTAAGTGACAACTATTAAAGTAATGGTAAGTAATTGTTGTTTTGTGCATGTGCTTAGCTATTTTCAAATTTTTAGCTATTTGGTGATGTTAATAGCGTATTATATGTGATATTGCATGAATTGATGCTATAAACATGCGTGTATGTCATAATTATATTTTCATATTAACGTTTTCCACAGGTGACGCGATAAGGAGAAAAATAAGACAAAAATGTAGATGTAATGCATAAGCTGATTAATCCATTCAATACTGATACATCTGGACAATTCAAACAAACAGAGTGGAACAAGTGTTTTATCTGTCAAGAAGACAAGTCTGAAGTTCTTCGGTGTCCAGCAGACAGTAAGTAAAGCAGTAAGCGTGAAGAAAAGGGAACTGTTATAAGACAATTTCTGATTTACTTTTGGGGTTTAGTATTTCAGGGTGTTTACCAAGGATAATAAATCCGGAACGTCTCGGTGATGTATTTTACTTGGTGATTGTTATTATATGTACAACATAAAGCACAGTTTTACGAATAATGTAGATTGCAGTTCAATAAAACAAAACTTCAAAGAGCTCAGAAATGGAAGATAGAACTTGCGGATAATGTTCTACGAAATTCACCACCAGAATGTTTTGGTAAATAGTTCAGTGAATTCAAAAGCAATTTTTTTGTGACCAGCCTGCTCAAGCTGGAAGTTTATTATGTACTACTGCATCTACATTCGGCCTGGATGTGTTCCTCACTGTGCCCTTAAAATGGAGGACAGGCCTTCGCTTGTGAAACTGAGCGTCGGTGATCTTATTGCATTAAATGCATTGTATTATGTTAGATGCCTCGAATCATTATATAACAGAGCAAGAGACAAAAGAACATACAAGAAACTAAAATAGAACAAACTAACCATGGTATTGCATTTGCCGAACTTGTATCATACATCGAAGATGCTCGTAGCGACAATGAATTCGCACCCATATTTAAACTTGTTGATCAATGCAAACTGTACAGCATGAGTATGAAACAACAAGGTAGAGATCTTTGAGGGCGCATACATTCCACAAAACTAAAAAACAGAGTAATTGCATATTTTCCTGACATGGAAGCACATAAGCAAGTTCGGGATGTGATGTTATTATTTAATAATGATGTTGGATTAGCTCTGAAGAAAGCTTGTGAATACGATGCAGATAGTGACGCTATTCATCTTGCCAAAGCAGCAAATATAGTTAGAAGATACATTTTTAAAATGAAAAAACTCTTCAATGGATTTGGAGAAACCTGTCAGGAAGATTCCATACCAGCATCACTGTTAGTTGTAAAGCACAGTAAAGTTTTTTAACCCCAACCTATCCTTACTGTTACACAGTTACTAATGTATTACAGTTTGGTGAGACGTCGGTAGTGTCATTCTGGAACAGTCTACAAGCGCAATCGAGAACAAGAACACATTTGCCTATATACTTAGGTATTTTAACTCATAAAAAGAACTCGTAAGAGTGAACTAGTTGAAGATCTTCACGAGCTCGGATTAAGCATATCATAAGACCGAGTGCTAGACCATTCATCAGAACTTGGAAATGAAATATGTCATCTGTATCACATGGAAAATTCTGTCGTTCTTATTCAGTTAAAAAAAGGGCTTTTCACAACTTGTGCGGTTGATAATATTGACCACAATCCAAGTTCTACTACAGCTCATGATTCTTTCCATGGTACAGGAATATCCCTATTTCAACATCCAGATGATTATTTTAGAGGAATCGATCGAACTAAGACTTCAAGTACTATTGCCGTGAACGCAATTAAAAATCTTCGTGAAAGCTACAGAAGTATTACCGCTGTTCCTGCGATTAAAACTGACTGTCCTTTGCCGACAGTACAAGAAATCTTTGTTGACCACCGTCACTCAGTTTCGCAAGCAAAGGCCGGTCCTTCAGTTTAAAGGCACAGTGAGAAACACATACAGGCCGAATGTACAATAGATGCAGTACATAATAAACTTCCAGCTTGAGCAGGCAGGTCACAAAAAAATTGCTTTTGAATTCACTGAACTATTTACCACAACATTCTGGCGGGTGAATTTCGTAGAACTATTTGCATTATCTGCAGGTTCTATTTTCCATTTCTGAGCTCTTTGAAGTTTTGTTTTATTGAACAGCAATCTACATGATTCGTGAAACTGAGCTTTATGTTGTACCAATGTTGCCTCGACCACTTCCTGCATCAACGAGACGTTCCAGATTTAGTGTCCTTGGCAAACACCCTGAAATACTAAACCCCACAAATGAATCAGAAGTTGTCTTATAACCATTTCCCTTTTCTTCACGCTTACTGGCTTTCACGCTTTTACTTACTGTCTGCTGGACACCGAAGAACTTCAGACCTGTCAGATAAAACACTTGTTCCATTCTGTTTCTTTGAATTGTCTAGATGTATCAGTATTGAATGGATTAATTAGCTTATGCACTACATCCGTATTTTCATCTTATTTTTCTTCTTATCGTGTCATCTGTGAAAAAAGTTAATAAGAAAATAATTAAAAACTAATATGAAAATATTAATTAATATAATTAATAATTAATATGAAAACATTAATTCATATAATTAATATGAAAATCTAATTATGACATGCACGCATGTTTATAGCATCAATTCATTCAAAAGCACATATAATACGTTATTAACATCACCAAATGACAGTGAAAAAGGAGCACATAAAATATACTCAGAGGCCGCCATTCTGTTATAAATAGAATATATACATAAAATAAGGTATATATTATTAAAAATAGCTAAGTACATGCACAAAGCAGCAATCACTCACCAGTATTTTAATAGCTGTCATTTAACATCCTCAAATAACATTTAAAAGGAGCACAAAAATATTCCGAAGTCGCCATTTTGAATGTCCGCCATTACTGCCTTAGGCGAAATCTGAGATGGCCTTATATCCAAAATTGAATCTTCATATATGTAGTATATGTGCCCCAAGTTGTCTGCTTCTATCATTAAAGGAACAATTCTAACATTTTTTTTTGCACCTAACAGCTGTACTAAATGAGGTAGGAACTGGAAAATTGGAACTGATCTGATCCGGAAGACCTCGGAAATTGAGCCATAATTTGCAAGAGGAATATTCTTAAAAATTGGCGATAAACCACGAATAGGTACGCTACGGCTTGCATCCTTATTAAAAATTGATAGCAATTTTGAAATATCCCCTCAGACTACACGAAAAGTAATCAAAAAAGCTGGCAACAATGGGGTTGTGGAAAGTAAGAAGCCGTTCATTTGCAAATTTAACAGGAGAAGGCGTTCTGAGTTCGCTAAGAAGCATGCAAGTAAACCATTAACTTTCTAGGATTCAACTAGTTACCACCATCCCAGCCTAAGCTATTCGGTGTATCGCCACGTAATTTTGAACTACGATCAGATGAAAAGGCAACATCTTAGCTGGCACTCCACTCTCCAAACTTCCACACCAATCCAACGTGAAAACTTTCCGCCGCGACAGATTTAGGTGCATCGGCCGCCTCTACACCACACGCTAACAAACAACCCTGCTCTGACCCGAATTCGAACCAGTAACCTTCCGATCTAGAGGCTAACACCTTAACCCCTATACCTTTTTGTGGGATTAACTTTTAGAGATTGTATAATTTTCAAGGATGAATCGAAACTTTGTCTCCATGGTTTCGATCGACGCGTTGTAGTCTGTTAATTTTTGTTTTTTAAAGGTAACATGATGGTAATGGTAATGGTAATTTTAGTTAACGTCGTACTAGACCAACACAACGGGCTATTGACGACGGTCCGGGATCAGTCCCTTAAGGGAAAGATCCGAGGACAACACCTCGTAATTTTGAACCACGGTCAGATGACGAAGCAACACCTTAACTTGCACCCCACTCTCCAAACTTCCACACCAACCCAACGTGAGGAGTCTCGGCCACGACAGATTTGAGGTGCACCAGCCGCCTCTACACCATACGCTTGGATTGGACACCGTAGGCGGACACTGTTTCACCTGTGCGGCTTTCATCTGTATAGTCCGCCTTACGGAGGAGATTCTGGGATAAGGGAGAGCTAAGCAATCTACAATATATACATACACATTTAAGTACACAGAAGGGGAAAGTCAATTGAAGGGTAAAACATGAAGGCACAAAAATCCAAATGACAAAAGAAGAGGATGACAAAGTTTGAAAAATTAACACAGAACAAAATAAGAAAAGAACAAAACAAAAAAAAAAGACTGGCAAAAACATAAACAAACAAACAAAGAAAAAAAAATCATTTCCAGAAGGGAAAAAAATAATAATAATAATAACAATATTGAAATATACAAAAGTCAGAACGTTAAATACAGATGTCAGACAGCCGAAATGACCTATAAAAGTTTCGAAAGGAAAGCAAAGTTATTTTGAGAACTTTCGACTTAAACTTCTCAGCTCTCACAGATATAATCAATGTTGGACCATGAATGTTGGACCACCACCATACGCTTACAAACATACATGCGCGGATTCGAATCAGGAACTTTCTGATATATAGACTAATACCTTAAACAGTATACCTGTTGGTTGGCTAGCGCCAGTGATAGAAAATAGTATCTTTGAACATTTAACTTCCAACAGGACAACGATCCAAAACACACTGAAACGACGATCTGCAAAGAATCGTGCTTTTGCCATGTTGATCCCCGGCAAGCAAAGTGAAACAACTCAAAATTGCAGAATTAGACAAACATCAACTTAACGGATACTAAAAACTTATATTGAAATAGTATAAGCTGCTTTTAAATTTTCGGTAAGTATTTATAGTGTTAACTTCTATTGTATTCTTTAGAATAGTTATATAACACGATGGGGCACCTCATTTATATTTTTCAATGTCCTGACATCATAATTTATATTTTTCAATGTCCTGACACCATAATTTTTAATTTTGACTTGTGTCACTTTTCTTGCCGGGGTGCGATGCGTCGCAACAATTTCATACATCCTAATTTTAACCCCATGGGGCACTTACGGGAGAAAATAGATAGTGAACTGAAAAATTATGATACTTTCAGTAAAGATAAACTGAAAAATACGCTTTTGGAAGTCTGGAACAAAATTACTCAAGGAAAAAAAACTTATTAGAGCCATGCCTAAACTTCTGAGAGAGGTCATTAAAGCAAAAGCAGGTTCAACTGACCATTATTTAATGAAACATGGGAGTTACAATAACACTCAATGAAATATTTATCACCATACAGAGACCTTTTAGCTTTTTATTTGAAAATATTTTTCTTTATTGTGAATTTTGTGTTGAATTGTATTAATATTTTTGTTTAAAGACTCTTTAGAAACTTTCTATGCAATTATGTGCTACTCTGTCTTACGATGTTTCTTCTATATTTATATTCTACATATAACAAAGCCTTTAATAACAAAAAGCAAATGCCTACGGAAACTTCATTATTTAGTATACGTCCAAAGTTGTTGAAAGTAGGTGATAGAGGGCGCTGTTTTCCGAGTTTGGGTATCGTTTTTCTAACTTCGTCGTTCGCATCGCGGATTTCGTATGTGATGAAGCATTGCACGAATGGATGACAAACATCTAACCTATAGGGTTGCCAATGGAAACGAAGGAGCGCTCAACGATTTACCCTAAACGCGTTAAGAAAGAAATAATATTTAATTAATTATTAAAAACGAAAAAGGATTTGTTTTTAAATAGTGCATAATATTTTTAGTAAAACCAGAACAAATTATCAAGATATTAAATTCAATTACACATGTTTTGGTGTCGCATTGGTTTCAATTCCCGATCCTGCTGAACTTTCCACTAATAAATCCCAAACATAAAACAGTGTGTCGTGATGAATGAATGTCACTTTCCTTCCACAAAGACAAAGAAACTGAACTGTTTATCAAACAATCGGCTCTCTTTGCTTAAATTTCTTTTTATTGCACATTCACAGGCGTTAGCAGATAGTTGTTGCACTGCGCAACAAAACGAGATATTGGCGACGGTTCGGGTTAAACTCGAAGGGAAGAATCCGAAGACAACGCCTCACGATTATGAACAACGGTCAGATAACGTGTTCAACACTTAAACTGTCACCCCACTCTCCAAACATCCACACCACTCCAACATGGGGATATTTGAGAGCACGACGTATTTAACATGCCCTAGTCCCCACGTAAACGAGGGTCTTTTATTCGATTATCCGGTTACTAATCCGCTATTCTTACAACCAGGCTTCCGTGATCCCCCCCCCTTCATTGGTAGGTAGGTATTTTCACTAACATTGCACTGAAGCATCATATCGGGCTATTGGCGATGGTCCATTATCAAACATGTAGGGAAAGATCACAGGTAATGGTAATGGTAACTTTTAGTTAACGTCGTACTAGAGCAACACAACGGGCTATTGACGACGGTCCGGAATCAGTCCCTTAAGGGAAAGATTCGAGGACAACACCTCGTAATTTTGAACCTCGGTCAGATGACGAAGCAACACCTGAGCTGGCACCCCACTCTCCAAACTTCCACGCCAACCCAACGTGAGGAAAGATCACAGGACAGCATCACATAATTTTGAACCACCGTCACATGATAAACCTGAGCTGGCACCCCTATCTCTAAACTTCCACACCTAGCCAATGTGAGGACATTTGAGGCCACGGTAGATTTAATGTGCATCGGTCCCCTTTGTACATGAAGGTCTTTGGTTGGATTCGAACTCGCACACCTCTGGTTTCCATTCCGTCAAGCTTCCAATCTGGCTACCGCGGCAACACATACATAGGAGAAGTGTAGAATCGCTTGCCTGTGTATCGATTCTGAAATACAATCCTCTGATCAAGGATCGATTCAGGATCACTGTTCTGACTGGTTCCCCTCGCTCGCACGATAACAGTCCATTTAATGACGTTAGCTAAATGTTGAAAAAGAGAAGATCAATAACAAATTGATTGTTAAATATGCTGTATTCTGACGGGGGAAAAACGTGACGATCATTTCCCTAGTCGAAAATCGATTGCCTTAAAAGAAATTCGATTCGAAAAGATTCGATTGCAAAGCTCACTTTACTGTCTTAGCCTCGATTCATGAATAACTGCGCGCCGACCAACCGGTATAGTGGTTAAGGTGTTAGCCTCTAGATCGGAAGGTTCCTGGTTCGAATCCGGGTCCGGGCATGGATGTTTGTAAACGTATGGTGTAGAGGCGGCTGGTGCACCTTAAATATGTCGTGGCCGAAAGTCCTCACGTTGGGTTGGCGTGGAAGTTTGGAGAGTGGGGTGCCAGCTCAGGTGTTGCTTCGTCATCTGACCGTGGTTCAAAATTACGAGGTGTTGTCCTCTAATCTTTCCCTTAAGGGACTGATTCCGGACCGTCGTCAATAGCCCGTTGTGTTGCTCTAGTACGACGTTAACTAAAATTACCATTACCTTTTTTACCATGAATAACTGCGAATAATGTAATGCACTACAGAGAATTAATTACACGGCATTGTACCCTGGATGACGTAAAATGTACTTTTTAGCCTTCCCTTGACACACGCAGCTATACATCTAGTTAGCCAGGCAAACCCCTTGTGGCCATAATTGAAATATCAGTTATATTTACACCAATTACCAAACTTTAAAAAATTAGCCATTAACCTCATTATTAACAGTTAAAGTAGCACCTAACTATAAGTAACATTTGCTTTTGTTACAATATTGTTAAAAGACAGTTTAAAATAACTGTTATTACGAAGGAGTTTATTTAAAATAAAACAGAGAGAGTTTTTTGGACTGAAGTTACTGGTATCTACTGCGCATGACAAATACCACTAACCAATCATATACGGCGATCACAGAACAGGCGATTTAAGGCGATTGAGCCTCAGGTTCGATGACAAGGAGGCATCATGGGCTTGTGACAATAAATTGCTGGACGAAGTACACATTTGAGATCAAATCTGGTGTACGCTAAGACAGGGCTCGAAATACCCGGGTTCACAGGTGCACTGTGCACATGAAAATATAACTGTGCACCTAATTTTTTCCCACTGTACATAACTGTGCACCTAATTTAAAAACTTAGGTGCACCTTGTGCACCTGTATTAAAAAACCTATTTCGAGGCCTGCGCTAAGATTTGCATCAAAAATAAAATTTGCTTCTAACCTCCAGTTTGCCGACCAACCGGTATAGGTGTTAACCTCTAGATCGGAAGGTTCCTGGTTCGAATCCGGGTACGGGCGCATATTACCAACCTTTACTTGAATAGAAGACATGGGGGAAATTTTAAGCCCGCTGATTCGTTCTGGTTCCTCACCCCGTGATCTCTGACGACCATCACTCACTCAGTATTTACTTGCAATGTTTGCTAAACAAAAAATTGAAACTGCTTCGACCGAAAATAGAATACTAATAAAAAAGAAAGCGATAGCTTTAGATGATTGGCCAAGCGACAGTTCAACGGTCTGTGCCATGTACTCGTAATTGTGATCATACATACTTTGTGTTTAAATGCATTTATAATTCCAGTGTAGATTCTACATGTACAATTTAAAAATAGTCCTTTTTTGAACTTTAAAGGACACTTGGGTCCTTGAACAGAACAGAAAACAGAAACGGGTGTTTTTCATTATTAGTGGGGATCTGTTGTTGGGATTCGTTATTTATGTTGCAGAGGTTTTGCTATGTGGGTTTTAAGACAGTTACTTTTAAGATCGTGTCTTATTTCGGTATTTCGCTGAAACCATCTGGCTTTAGCGATGGTTCTCAGTGTGGTATTGGATTGGAGAAAGTAGAAACAAGCTTCATACCGTAACGAGTCCACGTGAAGCATCGCCTCTAATGATGATGTCACGTCGTGACGTCATAGTCGACAGTTTGAAACCAACGAATCAGCGGGCTTAAAGTTTTCCCATGTCTTCTGTTCAAGTAAAGGTTTTTAATATGCGATTCGGGCTTAGATGTTTGTAAGCGTATGGTGTAGAGGCGGCTGGTGCACCTGAAATATGTCGTGGCGAAAGTCCTCACGTTGGGATGGTGTGGAAGTTTGAAGAGTGGGGTGCCAGCTCGTGTTGCCTCGTCGTCTCACCGTGGTTCAAAATTACGAGGTGTTGTCCTTGGATCTTTCCCATGAGGGATTTATCCCAGACCGTCGTCAATAGCCCGTTGTGTTGCTCTAGTACGATGTTAATTACAAATTATTATTATCTAACCTCCAGTCTGATTCATTAAACATCATGTTATCTTGATTTAGTTGATTATTTTCTATTTTTTTCAACAAGAAATGCCAGATTCATGAATAGTAAATTACTGCTTATATTTGAGGTCAGTGAGTTTGCTCACTGCACTAGTAATCAGTGAGTTGTAGGGGTGCAGGTTCGATTACTTTCTGAGTGTGTTTTTCTCTATCTGTTTATAAAAACTTTCCTTGTGAGTACGTCCACTTGCGGTTTGGCACCGCTTGGTCAAATATGGATCATGCGTCATAAAACCCGACCCAACCAAATGCAACATGCAATATAGTAGCAGATATAGCAGCGAAATGAATCTCAAACATGATGTTCTTTATAGTATATTGCGGTATCGATTGGTTGTTTTTATGACGCAGAGCCGTATTTGGCTTCTGTACGTAAACACAAGACGGACATCTACAAGTAATGGACACATACAAGAAGAATTTTACAGACACATAAGAGAGAAATACACCCAGGTAGGAATTGTAGTGACTTAAATTTGCTATATCTCTATGAGAGGCATATCTTCCAAGCTAAATACAGGCAGAGGTAGTATATCTTCGGCGATACGTGTTCCTGGACGGTATTCTGACGATTTTCCGAGTTGGTTTAATTTTCTGATTACAATTTAAGCCCTTCGACATTAAAAATTCCAAAGAATAAATTCCAAATTTATGTAGACGACCAACCGGTATAGTGGTTAAGGTGTTAGCCTCTAGATCGGAAGGTTCCTAGTTCGGGTCCGGGCATGAATATTTGTAAGCGTATGGTAGAGGCGGCTGGTGCACCTTAAATCTGTCGTGGCCGAAAGTCATCACGTTGGGTTGGTGTGGAATTTTGGAAAGTGGGGTGCCAGCTCAGGTGTTGCTTCGTCATCTGACCGTGGTTCAAAACTACGAGGTGTTGTCCTCGGAACTTTCCCTTAAGGGACTGATCCCGGACCGTCGTCAATAGCCCGTTGTGTTGCTCTAGTACGACGTTAACTAAAAATTACCTTACCTTACACCAATAAATCCCTACGCTCTTCCACACACGAGTCAACTCAACTCCATCATGGGTTACAAACCTTATGAAGGGTTTACGGTAAAAAAAATTTTGTTGTAATGCAAAGCAGAAATTTTGAGTTACTAAGTGCACACACAGGTTGTGCTCTGAATCAGTTTTTCTTCGAGGGTTTTAGAAGCAAGATATTGAAATTGAGTGTCATCATTTTTAGGCGAAAAGAGGTTAAGCCCAAATAATATTTTGAACATTAAAGGCGACTGAACTTAACCTTTAACTGCTGTCATGTGTCTGTGAGACACATGACCCCAAATCATTTTTGACAGGTCGTTTCCACCTCTTAAAGTGAATATTGGCCCAGTCCTATTCAGTACCTTCCTACTACGTCCAACAGAAGCCATGTTGCAAGACTGGCTTGGTTTCCCCGACTATTTCGTGTTTTACACTATTTGTATTTCCTGCGTGGTTTCTTAGACCCCTTCACAGCATTTGCGTTACTGTTCTTGTTGAATGAAATCGTCTAAGTGGGAGTAAGGAATTTCGGCAGAGAGCCCAAAATGGCAACAAACTTTACTAAAAAACGACCTGTGTATTGTACACAAAAATAAGTTCAGGATATTGTTGATAATTGGTCGGAAATAGAGTATTGGACAGTGAAATTTCGGATAATATTATTGAAAGCGAACACGAAACGGATTAGGAAATTTAGGCAGCTGAAGATGAAAACATTTCAAGTGCGTCTCCACAAGAATAATATTTCTACGGAAAAAGTAACTTCAAATGGGATGCCCGTGGGGGGGGGGGAGAGACCTAATCGTGCCGTTAGAACACCAAAACACAACATAGTTTTATAGTTTCCAGGGTTGAAACGTCCTGCAAAATTAGGTTCGAAATCTAAGCCTGAAGAGACATGGAATCTACTTAACTTATATAGTAATATAAAATGTATTTCATGTTAAGAATTGAATTATCTAAATTTAAAATGTATAAATAATAACTATCTAAAGAATATTTCATTAATATATTATATTAATGAACTTTATAAGCACTTTAGTGAGCGATGTCTGAGAGACCCCTCCACACAAGTTACGAAACGGTTTGTCACACAGCAGTTAAGGGTTAAACCGGTCGAGTCAGTTCAATCCCTGACGGCCACAAATCACACGATTGATTTGTAAGATTTTTCTTTGCAGAAAAGGGTGAACAGCCAGGCGTCATAGACACAAGAAGGTCCAGAATCGAAGCAACCCACACAAACACAAGGCTTAAAATACCTCTCATATAAAATACATGGAGCTTCTGCCTCGGTATCACCTGGCTGTTCTACGACAGGGCGAGTTTCAGTCCGAATTTCACCTGCCACGAGTCTTAAAAAAAGTAGCGTGAGCAGCTGATATCTTCAAATCCTTTGCCATCTGTCATCCGAGTTATTCTGAGGAGTCTTGGGAGGTGTGATTAGGTATTCACGAGAGTGTGAATTCTCGAATGCGGATATCCTCTTTCAGGGAAGGCTGCTCTGCACGTGTCACCATGGGTATTCGGGGCTGGTAACCCACATGGGGTGGGGCCGCTGAGGTAATATCTATTGAGGATTCAAGTGCGACTATCAGTTTTGATCCATCCTCGGGCAAGTTATGAGTTACTGTAATGAAATTAGTGACGTGAGTACCACTGATGTGAATAACCTGGTCTGCGTAACTCGAATCATTTGGTGTGCAACATTGAGCTATTTTAGGGCTTACCGTATGGTCAATAAGCTGTTTAAAAATAAAAGCAGAAGTCAGAGAAGTTAATGAGAGCTGTTTCTAAAATAAAAGCAAAATTTACAGAAAATGATTAGAGCTGTTTTTAAGATAAAAGCAAAATTCAGAGAACATAATGAGAGCGGATTTTAAAATAACAGCAAAATTCCGAGAAGATAATGAGAGCGGTTTTTAAAATAAATGCAAAATTCAGAGAACATAATGAGAGCGGATTTTGAAATAAAAGCAAAACTCAGAAAAGATAATGCGAACTGTTTTTTAAATAAAATCAAAATTCAAAAAAAATAATGAGAGCTGTTTCTAAAAAAAGCAAAATTTACAGAAAATAATTAGAGCTGTTTTTAAGATAAAAGCAAAATTCAGAGAACATAATAAGAGCGGATTTTAAAATAAAAGCAAAACTCAGAGAAGATAATGAGAGCGTTTTTTTTTTATAAATAAAAGCAGAATTTAAAGAACATAATGAGAGCGGATTTTAAAATAAAAGCAAAATTCAGAGCCGTTTTTAAAATAAAAGCTAAATTCAGAAAACTTAATGATAGCTGTTTTTAAAAATAAAAGCAAAATTACGAGAAGATAATGAAAGTGGTTTTAAAAATAAAAGCAAAATTCAGAGAACATAATGAGAGCGGGTTTTAAAATAAAAGCAAAACTCAGAGAGGATAATAAGAGCGGTTTTTTAAATAAAAGCAGAATTCATAGAACATAGTGAGAGCGTGTTTTAAATTAAAGGCAAAATTTAGAGCCGTTTTTAAAATAAAAGCTAAATTCAGAAAACTTAATGAGAGCTGTTTTTAAAATAAAAGATAAATTCAGAGAAGATGATGCGACCGGTTTTTAAAATAAAAGCAGAATTCAGAGAAGATGATGAGAGCTTTTGTTAAAATAAGAGCAAAATTCAGAGAAAATAATGCAGAGACGTTTTAAAAATAGAAGCTAAATTCAGAAAACATAAGGAGCTGTTTTTAAAATAAAACATAAATTCAGAGAAGATAATGAAAGCGGTTTTTAGAAAAAAAGCAGAATTCAGAGAAGGTAATGAGAGCTGTTTTTAAAATAAAAGCAAAATTCAGAGCCGTTTTTAAAAGAAAAGTTAAATTTAGACCTGTTTTAAAAGTAACAGCTAAATTCAGAAAACATTAAGAGCTGTTTTTAAAGTAAAAGATAAATTCAGAGAAGATAATGCGAACGGTTTTTAAAATAAAAGCAAAATTCAGAGAAGATAATGAGAGCTGTTTCTAAATTAAAAGCAAATCTCAGAGCTGTTTTTAAAAGAAAACAAAATTCAGAACCATTTTTTAAATAAAAGCAAAATTCAGAAAACATAATGCGAGCTGTTTTTAAAAGAAAAGCAAAATTCAGAACCATTTTTTAAATAAAAGCAAAATTCAGAAAACATAATGCGAGCTGTTTTTAAAATGAAAGCAGAATTCAGAGAAGAGAAGAACTATTGTAAAATCATACACTTACTATGGTATACTGTAGGATTTCGATAAAATATTAATTTAACTTTCTACCATCGAAATACATTGAGTGTGTTTTAGATGCACATTTTGTTTTCGTCGAATTTCAGTTTTTTTCTTAATGTGTAACTTTTACATTTTATATCATTTCAATTACCACTGAATCGCATGTTTTCTTAAATCTTTTTAAAAAGCTAAAATTCCGGGCATAAAAGAGATTCTGGAGCAAAAACTGAAATGTATCCTCCACAAAAAATAAAACCTATATAAAAAAAATTGTTTGAAAATAAATATTTTCTCCCATTTCAAGTTTTTTTATCCATTTTAGGTCATTCTAATGTAAAATTAGTGGTTTCTTTATTTCGAGCCTATTTGTGTGCCAAAATTACTACCAAAGGAATGGGTATAGTTCCATGAAACTGCTTACTGTGAGTACTCGCACTCATTGTGAATTGCAATGGGTTAGTCTCTCAATCTTCCTTTTTTATGTCTGTTTTTAAGGATGTTTGTTACTAGTATAGCATAAAATTATTAAATCTATATAAATAAGAATGGAGTGTTTGTTTGTACATTAAATATTTTCGACCCATTTCAAGTTTTCTATCCGTTTTGGACCCTTCTGATGCCAAATCCGCCTTTTTTGCGTTTGGTGTCTGTCTGTCCGTCTGTTTGCCTGTCTGTCTGTATGTATGTATGTATGTATGTATGTCTGTCTGTCTGTCTGTATGTATGTATGTATGTGCCCTATACACGTCCACACGGTTTAATATATTTTCATGGAAATTTGTATGCAGTGAGTACTTATCTTCATTTAATGAGTGGAATTGGTTGCGAAAGTCTGTCTGTCCGTCTTTCTGTAATATGTTTGATTTTGTGTTTGTGTGTTTGTGCAGACATCACATGAATTTTGTTCCAGATATTTGAATTCAATGTATTTAATTTTATACATAATCTATTAGTTTAGTGAATGCAATATTAAATATTTCTTTATTGTTATATTTAGTTGCGTTTCATACTAAAACACCTGAGTAAGTATAGTTAAATCAACCATAATTTGATAGTTTGGGAAAAATTGGAATGCATATTGAATATTACGATTACTTCGATTGCTTTATCAGTACTGATAAAAAAGTAATTATTCTTCACAAAATTATTTTTTTTATGGAATTTCAGCTATAATATTTCATTTATTTCGAGTCTTATTTTTGTTCTTTGCGCAATGAAAACGATTTCCGAATATTTGGGACAGACGATATTTTCAACGAACGGGAATGAACAAGATTCGAGCGAGCAGTGATATTTTCTGTTTCTTTAGCTCTGAATTAATTCCACATTTCTAAATTTTGTGCACTTTTAGTTGTAAGTTGTGGCAACTGTGCGAGATCAAGAGATAAAGATGAATAACAAATTAATGTCTTTAGAACAATTTTTTCCGACATCTTTTATTTTGTTTTATTTTGCTGTTTTCTGTATTAAACATTTATTATTTTAATAAAAGTGTTTTCCTTCTTTTCTCACGCAGCACCACCACAAAGTATTCGACTTAAAAATGGCAGGTAAGTCAGAATACATTTTCAGTAAATTTGAAGTGTAGTTATGCCATTATTGAAAGAATAATACCGCTATTAAAAGAATAATAATGTATAAAAAATCCGAACTAGAACTTTTCAAACATTAAAAAATTCGTTGTCATAGTGACTGGAGAAGATTGAGAAATTTCACTAAGTCACATACCGAATGCAAGAGTGCCACAAGTAAAAAAATATTGTTTTGTTGACTATGATTGCGAGAGAACTCCCCGTAAGTCGTCATTTTTATGTTAATTGAGTTGAACATGAAAAGAACTTAAGAAAGGGAATTCCAAATCTCCCTCAAAATCGTCTTTTGTAGTATTAACCTTAGTGTCACCTTTCGTCATTTTGTAGCTTTGTCATACAGCAAGGGTGCAATGTATGTGAAATGTATTACATGAATGGATATGCATGTGTAGGATTTGTGTCCAAAGTAAGTTGTTGAAATTATAAAAATGGCGAAAGGTATTCAAATTAATTTTTATTCTACAAAAACGTAAGTCATAAAAATTTTGATTATCTCTTCAATTTAGAGTAAACCAATTCAAACCGAGTAAGTTCGGGTATTTTGCTAGTTTAATTTAATAAAATGGAAATGTTTATAAAACATACATTAGCTTAAAGAATACATTATTTATATTTTCACTTGCATACATTTTAGGCAAGTTTCATGCTACAACAGCTGTATACTCATACTTATATCAACCTTAATTTGGCAGTTTTGGAGAATATTGAATGCAAATTAAGCTTACTCAGGTCGTTATACAAATACAGCTGGAAAAGCAATTCTTTCACAAATAGTTTTTTACGGAAATTAAAAACTTTACATTATTTATTTTGAGCGTTATATTTCCTTTGCGATTTTTAAATACTTTCCAAATATGTAGTACAGACGATATAAATAGAATACAACATTTAATGTTGCCCTTGTGGAAGGTTAAAATTAGTTATTCAATGTCCAATATCGCTATAGTCGTGTGTTTATTTTCTAGACAGCTTGTGTACATTTCCTCAAAAGTTCATGGGTGACGTCCGTAATTATAGAATTTCATCTTTTGACGAGTTTAAGTATACAGAAAAAAACCTTTTCAACCAATATTAGTAGCTTATCGAATTTATTCCAAGTATTTTTAAAATTTTGACGTGCTTTTCATTTAAAAAACGTTAAACTCATTTCTTTTCCATTTGAATTGAAATGAATTGATTTTATTGAAGCTGCACTCTTAGTAGGTAAATTGAATGCAACATTCTCAATCTGAACAGGAACGTGGAATCCATTCTAGATAAAATTTCTGAATTAAAAAAATGCCTTAGGCCCGATGCACACATCCGGTTTTTCAACGTGCGGCGCCTCTGCGGCTAATCAAGGGCTGTCTGAGATACATTAGATCCAATTGAGTAGTGCAAACATACCTCTGGCGCCGCTGCGGTGACGCACATCCAACTTGCGTGCAACTAATTCCTTAGTTCCCCACGGCGCCGCAGCTCGCCGCACACGCTACTCCGGTCTCAAGTACCTTGTTTTCATAAATAAATGGAATATAAATAATGATTAATAAATGGTTGTATCCAGTAACGTCTATGTTGTTTCAGAATAGACTTTTTTTTACATCGAGTAAGCGAAATAAACACGTTTTCTCCGATAGAATATTGATCACAAATGTCGCGAAATGAGTACTAGCGTCATTTCTCTGTAGTGGGTGCATAGTTGGGCTTAGGCGCCTCTGCCGCAACGTAAGTGCGGTCTGAGATACATTAGATTCAATAGGGTAGTGCACACATGCCTCCGGCGCCGTTGCGACGACGCACGTCCAACTTGCCTGCAACATGTACCGAAGTTCTCCACACACGCGTCTCCGGTCTGAAGTATCTTGTTTTCATAAATAAATGGAATATAAATAATAATTAATAAATTATTGTATCTAGTAAGGTTTATTTTGTCTCAAAATATACTTTTTTGTGCACCAAGTAAGCGAAATAAACACGTTTTCTTCGATAGAATATCCTTCGCAAATGGCGCGAAATGAGTACTTGCGTCATTTCACGGTTATGTGTGCATAGTGGGGCTTCGGTGCCGCAGCGGCGCCGCACGTTGAAATATCGGATGCGTGCACCTGGCCTAAGATGCAATGGTAATAAAAGAAATGAAAACTCGCGTTCGTTGACCACGTAATTTTATTTATTTTTTTGCTTTTTCAGTCGGAATTAAATTTTTATTTAAAATTTTGATTTGTTTTTAACTGTGGCAACTGTGTGAAATCACGAGATAAAAAAGAATCATGAATCAATATCTTTAAAACAACGATTTTCCATCCACAAGTCAACAATTGAGCCGTTACATTTTAAAGTGGTATAAGTCCACTTTAAAAAAATTAGTTTATTTTCTTTAATAATTTTAATAGTTATTATTGCATAACAAAATTTCACAGGTTTTTAGTGTTAAAAACATCATCCGAATTGAGTAACGTTTGGCGATATTTATTAATTAATTCAAACGCAAACCCCTAAATATTTCGATTTATGATCAAATGGACTTATACCACTTTCAAAATTAACGACTCAATTATAGGTAGGAAGGTATTTTAGCTAACGTCACTATGGAGAAACACAACGGGCTATTAGCGACGGTCCGGGATCAAACCAGTAGGGAAAAATTCGAGGACAACACCACATAATTTGGAACTATGGTCAGATGACGAGGTTACGCCTCGGCTGGCACTCCACTCTCTAAACTTCCACACAGCGCCAATGTGAGGATATTGGTGGCACGGCAGATTTAACGTGCACCAGTCCCCTTCGTACACGACGGTCTCGCCAAACAAATCTGTTACTATTGAAACTATGAGTGCTAGAGTATTCCCCACACATTCGTCATTTTTATGAATTGATCAACTACAATCTTACGGGAATTTCTCTCCGGAGTTGGCGTCTTTGGCGCAGATAGGCCAAAAATGGCCTCCTGTTCCTTAAAACCCCAAACCAAGCAACCATAACCCTCCCTCAAAATCAACTTTTGTAGCAGTCACCTTGGTATCTCCGTTAGTAGTTTTGTCGTTATATAACAGGGGTGGGATATACATTACCCTACAATAATGAACCGGACGCCAGCGGTTTTGCATAAAATCCGACTACTTGTGTTGGGGGTGTTTTTCGTGGTATGGCCTGGGGGACCTTTGCATTTTGTTCCTGGTCAATTGAACGCCGACGCCTACATGAACATTTTGGACAATCAGGTTCTTCCTACGCTCAGGCAATTTTATGGAATGGATGAATGTTACTTCCAGGACGACTACGCTCCATGTCATGTTGCAGCATCTGTCAAGCAGTGGTATCGAGACATGGATGTAAAACGTCACCCTGGCCTGTTCAGAGTCACGACTTAAACACCATAGAACATTTGTCGGACGAGTTTGAGCGACGCTTACGGACCAGGGAACCACATACGAAATCTAACATCTGAGCTGGCGACATTCTATCAGTACTTGTCCTAGAAGAGTTGCTAGTGTAATTGCAACACGTGGAGGACCATCCCCCTATTAAAGCATGTATTATTTCCCTTATACCATCACATCTTGCTGTCTGGTCCATTATTGTTGAGTAGAGTACGTGTAATTAAGTTGGAAGAGTAACGGATTAGCAACCGGAGGTTTACGATTTCGATTCCAGCCAAAGACCGTTGTGTACAAAGTGGGCTGCTGCACGTTAAATCTATCGTGGCGTTAAATGTCCTTATGTTGGCGTGTTGTGGAAATTTGGAAAGTTGGGTGCCTGCTCAGATTGCCTCGTCATCTGACCGTGGTTCTAAATTCCGTGATGTTGTCCTCGTATCCGATGGTCCTTGGCTGAACATAATTTCGTTGTCGCAACCCTTATGTTGCTGATACGTTTCTGGTCTACCCAGGCTCAATGATCCCTATGGAAATGGTTCGTCATCTGACTGTAGTTCAAAATTACGCTGTGTTGTGTTCGATTCTTTGTCGTTGGGATTGATCCTGGAACGTCGTCAATAGCCCGTTGTGTAGCTCCAGTATGACGTAAATTAAAATACCTACTTAGCTATCATGTGTACTAATTGGAAGTAAAATATGATTGAGTATCAATACACAACCATAAAATGGTTTTTTGAATTGAAGCCAAAAACATCATTTTTTTGTTTGCCGTATCCCCTCAAAATAAGAATGGTCGGTTTGGGGGTTTCGTAGTACAAGGGTCAGATTAGGTCCTGTTGCTCCAGGCATAAGACTGACAACATCACGTAATAGACACACAAACGATGACAGTTTTACTGACCCAGAAGACAGAAATACACCCAGGGAGGAAAGCACTTAACAGTAATTTGAACCTACAACTCGAAGGTTACTGGCGCAGTTGGCATACCCACTGAGTCAAAATTTGAATGCAGCAATTTTCTAGCATTTTCCCAATTTGAAGAGTTTTTATAAATAGGAATCTCCTGATCTTTCCCTTGAAGGATTTGTGACATCTGGCCGCTGTTGGCGATCATTTTAGTAGAGTTCTTGGCGACTATCCTCCTGCTCGGTTGTTGTAGAGGAAATGGCATTTGGATATTTGTCTCGGCTGAGAGAGGCTGCTTTTGTTTTTAAGGTGCGATGTACTGCACCGGATGAAATGATATTTGTCTTTGTGTGTGCTGTCGCAGTGTTTGATGTGTGTCTTTGTTGTTGATTTTACAACCTTGTGTTTAGTTATTGGAGAAGAACATCACATGATCGATCCCAGATCATCGTCAATAGCCGTTGTGTTGATCTAGTACGCCGTCAATTAAAACTACCTTACCTTACCTCTATAAATTGTTCTTCGACTTTGATCTCGGACAGTCGCCAATAGCCCGGAGTGTTGCTCCAAAGCGACGAAAATTGAAATGCTTACCTCTTTAAATTGGCCGACCAACCGGTATAGTGGTTAAGGTGTTAGCCTCTAGATCGGAAGGTCCCCGGTTTGAATCCGGGTTCGGGCATGGATGTTTGTAAGCGTATACCAGCTCAGGTGTTGCTTCGTCACCTTAACATGGTTCAAAATTACGAAGTATAAAATTGTTAGGGGCAATGATGGTCCTCCCACTGGGTGCTCCTTCACAAGTGGCCATCACTTCCGGCCTTGTAGTGACCAATGACTTAGGTCAAATGTGCCCGCCATTAAAAAAAAAACCCTCTTTAAATTGTTTGCAATGAAAGAGTGCCATTGTGGATGGTAAAGTCGTAAATAAAGATGTTATTTTGAAATTTCGTTGCATCCAGTGACAGGTGACGGGTTGTCACGTGACCTCGCTACCTAAATTTACGGAGAAACAGAGAATATAGGGAGTCCCAAAATTCACGCAAGATTTGAATTTTGCACCATTTGTGCGATAAAGTATAGCCAACGAAAACAAAGACAGCGTGGCAGCTGACAGTTCATGGTTATTAAAAATGGAGAGCTACAGGAAAAAACAAAGCGTTTTCACTGTTGAGCAATATTTTTAAAATATTGAAGGGGGTTTGGCAACTACAGTTCGCAATTTTCGTACAAAGTATGCGAGTCAATAAACCAATTTTTTGTGCCTAAATTACAAGATACGGATGTAGACGATATGTGGCTTTAACAAGACGGTGCCACATGCCATACAGCCCGTGAAACAATTCAATTACTGCATGAGTCATTTCTTGTTCGTGTAAATTTCCGTTTTGGTGATCAGAATTGGCCCCCCCAGATTATGCAATTTAACGCCGTTGGACTTTTTTCTTTAGTATTATGAAGCCCAGGGTTCATACCAACAAACCCACGACCACCCACGCCTTGAAGGAAGAAATTGAGCGCTGTATCAACGAAATTCAGCCACATTTATGCAAAACGGTCATGGAAAATTTCAACAAAAGAGTACATATGTGCCAGCTAAAGCCTTGGAGGCCATTTACCCGATATGCTATTCCATACATAACCCTATATTGTATACTTTATGAATCAATAAAAAATTTACAATTTTTATTTATAAACCTGTGTTTTCTATCAAAATTACTTCTTGTCTGAATTTTGGTACACAATATAGATGTAAATTTTATGTTTTTCATTATACTTAGACCTTTATCACCAATGGTACTCGTCAATAGCCTGTTGTGTTTCTCCAGTACGATGCTAATTAAAATACCAAATACCAATACCACCGAAGGTAAGATCTCATAAGAGAAAATAAATATTACTTTATGCTAGTGAGCATAGTTGTATCCAGAGTGTAAGAGGCTATCCACGGAAGGTGCTCGGTTGGTGGCTTTGATGTCATTTTTGGCAAATTAAGCAACACAAGAAGTTAAGTTAATTGGTTGTTTTGGGGTTTCTTGGAGCAAGAGCCATATTTGGTCAAGCTGCGCCATACACAAGATACACAATGTTAAATAATTGCTTAAAGGAAGAGATGGAGAGAAGTAGAATAAGATCGCTTGGACATCATCGGAACACGTTTCACTGAAATGACAGTTATACAGTCGCGTAAAAAAACCGTTCCCCTTTTTTACTCGGGCAATTCTAACAGTAGAGAAAATTCAAAAATGGCGCTTGACAGAAATTCTAAAAATTAAAAATGTGCATAAGGGGCCGCCTTAGATTGAACAACATAATTTTCAATAAGAACCCCTATTTCGATACACAATTTGGAATCTATATCAAAATTTCACTTCATATACCAAATTTCATGTAGTTAAGTCTTACTGTTCGAAGTTATGAGTACAGAAAGATTAGAGTTCCTAATGGGTTAAATAATTTTCTTAGAATTTTATGAATACCTTCCTAAATAATATCTCTATAGCGCTGATATTTTATACCATGTTACAGTTAAACAACCTAAACAAAATCCACCTAATATTTTATTTAAAAAATAATTTTTAGTATGAAATAATAATGGCCAGATAAAATATTAGCTCATTCCAATAGTTAGTTTTTGCGTTACATTAAATGTGTCTCATTATTGAGATTATAGGGCGCAACGGAAAATTTAATAAACGTCTGACAAACCACGGATAATAATTTCTTGGATCGTTTGAACTTGTATAGTTAATATAATAATGCAATTCTCAAATCGTTTGCACTTGCTTAAAGGAGACCCGTAAGGAAAAACCCAAAATTCTTATTATTCATTTTACATAACCAATTTGTTTAGTAATAATTAAGCACATATTTTAAATCAATAATCAATAAAAAAATTAGTTTTTATTTGCAATTATATTTTATATTACGATTTTAAATGTTTTTTAAGACGAAATACACACTTTTTATAAGCCCTACTCTCCTGTCAATTTTTAATATTTTGGTATAAAATAAATTTCTACAATATTGCTATAATATATGCAAAAGACCTAGGGTGAGATTTTCTAAAATTTATTTACGAGTTTTCAAAACAAAAATATTTTACTCATAATGCATTAAATTTCTATAAAAATTTCTAATTTTTTATGTTTATAAATTTTTATAAATTTTTCTGAACTATTAATTAAAAAAAGCTCTCCCTATGTCTGTTAAACAGTTATTCAAAACATAAAAAATGTAAACAGTTTAGCTCTAAATGTATGTATTAAACAGCCTTAGTACTTTGAACTTTGGCAAAATTGCAAAAAACGGATTTTGAGATAATTGCATTTTAAGTACAAAATACAACAGAAGTAAACAAAAACAACTTATTTTTTGCAAGTACTATTTTTTTCGTAATTTCTATTACATTGAGACTCTTATCAAAACAAGAGTTTTTACCGTAAACTCGTATATATTTTTTAAAAGTCAGTTTTATCTCTGATGACAAGTGAGTGATTTGTGATAATTCACTGAAAAATTATACATTTCTTGTTTAATGAACTGAAAAAAATACTTTATTGGATCAGTACCATTTTAAAATAAACCACCACTGTATAAACCACACATTCTTTTTTCTACAGCTATTTTTTTTCTGTAAATGAGCCATTTTGTAGTGATACGCATGCGACGAAATTTAGTGTTATTGTTTCAATGTGTTTCCTTCAATGGCGTCACCACATGTTTTACATGAGGACCTGGATTTTGTCATTTATTTTTCGCCGATTGATAGAAAACCAGGAGTCTACACCTAAGGGTATTTAAAATGTTTGGAATAATCATCGGTAGATACACTATGGAAGTTTTCATGGAAAACGAAGTCAATGGTTGGCAGTCGATTATGAAGTTGGAAGGTCAAATAAATGGTATAAAGCAGCTGGTAGCAATTTTCTTCGACTTTGAAATTTTGTCCATTTGTTCTTGAATATTTGATGCATCGTTTTATTCAATAAACCAAAAAACACTTTTTGAAAAAAAAAATATTTTTTTTGAAATTTGGGGTTCGGGTCTTTTTTAATAAATGTAATAATTCTCGGATTGCTGAAAAATACATTTGAAATAGTGTTCAAATTTGAAATTTGGGAAGTTATAACTACAATTAATCTAGATCTACAAGTAGCAACTTTCTATTTCAAGATGATCCCTGAAATTTGCACAAATTTTAAGATTTAATATATTGGAACATATAAGTAGTAAAATCACGAAATTTCATATTTAGACTCATTTAACGATGCAGAATCTGATTATGGTATCAAAACAAGGTGTTTTGATTAGAAATAGTGTCGTTTATGCACATTTTGATATGAAGACGCCTCTTTATGCAGTTATTTTGATAATGGTAATGGTAATTTTAATGAACGTCACGCTAGAGCAACACAACGGGCTATTAACGACTATCCGGGATCAGTGCCTTAAAGGGAAGAACCGAGGACAACACCTCGTAATATTGAACCACGGTCAGATGACGAAGCAACACCTGAGCGCGCACCCCGCTCATCAAACTTCCACACCAACTCAACATGAGGACTTTCGGCAACGACAGATTTAAGGTTTACCAGCCTCATCTACACCATACTCATACAAACATCCATGCCCGAACCCGGATTCGAACCAGGAACTTTCCGATCTAGAGGCTAACACCTTAGCCACTGCTATTATTTTGTATTTGAATTTACAGAGGACGTTATTCCCTATTGAATGATAGCTTTGAATTTGCTCTACTACGAATACTAACTACTTACTAAGAAGACGACCCTCATGCTAGAATTTAGGACCCCCCAAAAAAATGGAGCAAGCGAATCGCGTTTTTGTGGAAAAGTGGAGAATAATACAGGAGGAAAAGTGGAGAATAATACAGATGGAAAAATGGAGAATAATACAGGTGGGAAAAGTAACGAAATATTTTTTTAATGAATTTGTCCCTTAATATCATGCGCTCTTGTTGCACGTCCTAGTTTTTGTCAGAATGCGCTCCGTTGCATCCTGACGACAACTAGTTCTTCCTGAAGATTGCAACGTATAATTATCCCAGGGATTTTATCTTTACATTTAATTGCGCACAAATATATAAATTAAATTTTGATTACATAAAGACAAAATAGGAACATTGTAAGTAAGGTACTATTAACTTTTCACCTATTCACAACGTGCTGTAGAAATCTAGTTACAAGGTTCAAAAGTCGTAGAGTTCTAAATCCATCTTCTATTTGTTCTAGATGTTGAACCTGGATTTTTTTCTACTGGTACAAAATTTCACGATTATGTGTTTACTGCATTAAAATGTTACTACTTTGTCTAGTCTTGCTCGTATCAAAACCGATTGCTATATAAAAATATAGACCTGATTTTTGATAAACTCCCAAATCTAATTTTTTATATTCCTTTCATCTAATCAGTTAATTGTGATAGAAGCTTTGCATTGTGAGATGATTAACATTGAAAAATAACGGTAGACGTATTGTAAAGTATTCTATTTGGTGTGACTATCAGTTCATTTGACATTGTTAGACGTTAAGTCCAAATAAATTTCGATTATTTCTAATTTAGTTTAGGATGGTTTTTGTCACTGGTTATTTATTGCTTTAGGAATGCCGATTAGAAGTAAGAGAGAACTTCTTTATTCTTCCAAAGCAGAAATCTATAAAGCAAAATAGGGTTAAACAAAAAAAATACAGAATAAGTTCAGATAAAGAGTATATCGAAAGCATTATAATATCATTTAATTGAATATTAAGTTTTATTTCATAAAAATATATATTCGAAATGCACTCAAGAGCTTTTTAATTTTTTTAATTGCAGCCAAAACTGAATTTTAGAAATTTTAAATTTATTAAAAAATAGGCTTACAGCTTTTTAATGCCTATTGGTCCTCTTAAAGAATATTCTTCATTAACTCTTCTAAAAAGTGCAATATGGTAAAAGAGAATTTTCATTTGTGAAATTTAAGCCACAACTGATTTTTACCTCATAAAAAGAACTCACTACGCCGCAATACCTTCCAAAAACAAGAACAAAACAGCTTCCGAAATGCGCGAGATTCTTTCTCCAAACGATTTTGTCGGAATGGTGGTCCGACTCAAATAGCTCTTCGTGAAGTGCAGCTGAAATTGATCAGCGGCATCTGAAACTGACAGCTGGCACGTGCAGCGGGTGACCCGTCCCCTCTCCCTGTGCTCTCCCCCTCTACCTCCTCTCCAATCGGTTAAATCAACTCTCGGCAGAGAAACTCCCTAATTCGAGTTTAAAACGTTTCGAATATTCCATTCCATGCGTGATGAAGGAATGCGCGGTTTTGTTTGGTAAGGTGTCATATAGAGATGAACAAAACTGTTATTTCACGATAACGGTGTTAACGGTTATTGCTTACTTTCGATAACAATTATTAACTGCTAGTATTACCAGTTATGTAATCATTTAGTAACTTACCTTGACACTAAGAAACTAAATTTAATACCAATTTAAAAATTAACTGTTAGAAAAATATTTACTATTGATTTAAACAGTTTTTATTGACTGTTTAAGCAAACCATTACGTGAATATAAGGATTTTAATATATTTTACACAGTTTTCTAATAATTTATTTACGTATTTAAATTTTTTTATCTAAATTTATTTAATGCTATCCCAAAAACCTATTATTAACTGTCAATATTTCCTACTATAATTGATAAAAGTTATTTTTCAATAAAACTGTTATTTAACTGCTAAAGGAATAAGCACATCTCTAGAAATTAAATCGTAACCACACCCTAGAACATTATGAAGTCCATGTAAAATTGTAAGCTTGTAAAAGTAAACGTTTAACAAGGTATCAAATTTTCAAAGCAGATTTTAAAACTTAACAATTACAATCAAATTGCCTTACAACATGGTACGTTTTTGTTTGATTGTCTTCGTCTGTAGGTTGATCAACCAAATCATACAGATTTCCATGACAAAAAGTAAACTACAAACTTTAAAAAATATCGTTTTGAAGTATAGTTAAATGTATCCTAATTTTAGAGTTAAAATACACACTGCAATTTTATTAACGAAAGCTTAGTGATTTTTAAATTTGTATGTTATTTAAAATCATTTTAGATGTTTCTTCTTGAAAAATATTTAATGAAACGGTTTGAAAATAAGTAAATAATATTTTATAAAATCGCAATGCGTAAAAAGTGAAAGTGTTCAAAAAAAAATTTTTTTTCAGATTCCTTTTAAAGATCTACAGTCGTTTAATCTGTAAATATTACTCAGAAAATTACTTTATCTTGTGCTACTTAAAAGAAACATTTTGCGTGTGGCTTACTTTCTTGTAAAACCTTCTTATGTTACATTTAAAGCTTAAGCTGTATTAAAAAATGTATGTATTCAAAATGTGCATTACAGAAAGTAAATGAAATATTTCATAAAAATTTCTCATGGATGATATAGATAAATTAAGGATTTTACAACCGCTGCTGAAATGCTCTTGTATAATACATATCGGAGTTACATTGAAACTGTTTATTCTTTTCATTTAATATACAGGGTGTTCGTGAACTTTTTAGAAAAAATTGAAGGGGTGATAGTATCTATCAAACGACCAATATTTACATTGGAACCTATGGTCGCAATCCACTCAAAGTGTCAGAAAAGCGTAAGTAAATTATCCACGTTGAAGTTTCAGCAGTGTAAAAAAGAAATATAACCAAATCGTAAGTTGCACATTCTCGTGCTGATCAGCAAAAGACTCATTTGAGATTCTCAAAGTGACGTCCAAGGGTTTCGTTGCATTGTTCACACGACGAATTAAAGATTGGAGCATCCTCTCTTAGATTCCTGATGTCATAATAATCTCGTCTGATGCAACAAGTATTCTTGTGACGAGATCTTCCACAGAATACAGATGTCTCCTACATCAATTATTTCATGTGGCCCCTCAAGAAGAAATCCAGTGGTTTTAGGTCAGGTGAGCGTGGAGGCCACAACATAGGTCCACCACGTCCTACCCACCGTCCGCGATATCTAGCATCCAGTACACTTCGGGCCGGTGCTTGAGTATGCTGGGGCTCCCTAATGCAGAAACCACACGTCCTTCTGTGGGGTGAGCAGAACAGGCTGTTACAATCCGGGAAGCACTTCCTATACGTCTTCGCACTATACATTTGCATACGGCAAATGCCTCACAGTGATATTCTAGAGAAGTGCTACTTCTCTGGTAGAGCAGAATTGCCGTCAGAAGTGAGGACTTGTGATTGCTGGACGTGTTTATGTTTCCCTTTTCTGACACACAGAGTGGATTGCGACCATAGATTTCATTGTAAATATTGATCGTCTTGTTGGGTACTATCACCACTTCAATTTTTTCTACTCAGTTTACGAACACCCCGTATAATGGTTGGGGTTGAGCAACCAACAAGTCACATTACCGGCTTACAGATAATTCACTCTGTCAAAAACATAGTTATGAGAAAACGAAGGAGAAAATTCATCTCACTTATATATAATCTCACTGTGTTCCTTAAGAAGAAATCTGACATCCATGCTAAGAAGAAAGAACTCAGTGAATTTCGCCAATCTTACGATCATTCCACATTCTGGTTTAAAAGACTAAAAACTCATGTCTTGAAGTTTTTGAATCGTGAGTTTCAATCGCACGCCGACAATTTACCAATTATTTGGAATTTTACTGGCGATGTGCTGAAATTGGAAACAAGCCAATTGACACATGCATTACCTTGACAGAAAATGCCTCTCAATAAGTAGAAAGTTAAAGGTTGAGTTACTAGGTATGTAGTTGATTAATGTCTTACTGAAGCAATTGGTTGTTGGAGACGGTCAGGTATCAATCCCTATGCAAAGACAACGCCTCGTAATTTTGAGCCATGGTCAGAAGAGGAGGTCAATACCTAAGTTAGCACTCCATTCTCCAAACTTCCCCACAATACCAACGTAAGGACATGTGAGACCACGACAGATTTAATGTGCACCAGCCACCGTATGCACGACGGTCTTTTGATGGAACTAGTTTCGAACTTTCAACCCTCCTGTTACTAATCAGTGCTGAAATCGGATACAAACCAATTGGCATTACGTTTAGAGTATGAACAGGAAACATGTAACCACACCTAAACACTAACGCCACCTTCATTTAACTTTACACAAAATGCCTCTCATTATACGGGTAGAAGATTGAGTTAATATGAGGAATATTATAACTAAATGAAAACTAATTAATTGAAAAAGGCTCGAGTACATAGTAGGTTACAAACATCAAACAATGACTTCTTCACTTGAAAATCTCATACCCCTTAGCAAAAGCTTAAGAAAAACAAGCAGTAAATTTAATAATCACATGATCTATTGGACCTAGTTTCGAACTTCAACCCTCCTGTTACTAATCAGTGCTGAAATCGGATACAAACCAATTGGCATTACGTTTAGAGTATGAACACGAAACACGTATCCACACCTAAACACTAACGCCACCTATATTTAACTTTACACAAAATGCCTCTCATTATACGGGTAGAAGATTGAGTTAATATGAGGAATATTATAATTAAATGAAAACTAATTGATTGAAAAAAAGGGTCGAGTACATAGTAGGTTACAAACATCAAACAATGACTTCTTCATTTGAAAATATGATACCCCTTAGCAAAAGTTTAAGAAAAACAAGCAGTAAATTTAATAATCACATGATCAAATTGCCATTTGCAAATAAAACAAGACCCCAACACCCCAAACCAATTTCTTAGGACCTTGCCGAAAAAGCTCGCCTCAGCCTCAAATCCCGAACAGAACATAATTTTCATAAATGAAAATTTTAAACTCGGGAGAAGAATTATAAACTAAAACATATTAAACTGGAACAGCAATCGCAGCGACTTCAAATCCGGCAAACTCAATTTCGTTGAAACGAAACCGCCCGCTCTAAAAACACCCAGCCACTCTATTTACTGAAGGAAAAGTACATATTGCTCTAAATAACCAAATTATTCTCCGATTCCAGCATACATCAAAACAGTGGAACAGTATACTACGCTGTTTTCGGAGTTCTCAGTCCCGGTGTTTGCAGTACGCACAGACGCAAGACATAGCACAGATGAGGGTCTGCGGAAAACAAATTCCAGAACTTGGGAGAATACCAGATAGGGGCGGGCGTAATTCTTTTAAGAGGGAATTATAATCACGATAAAACATGCCGCTTTCTAGGTACTGGGGCTTGTATAAATGCGCCGTGTTTCCATTGCTGGAACAGGTTGAGATTTGCTAGCGAAGATGGTTGATGGAGACTTGCTAAAATGGAAGGGATTTTTGAGCTCTACCTAAGGTAATAACGTGTGCAAAGGAGAGAGAAATCCGGTTGAGATGGACTGTTATTCCTATGCCAATTAAATAACAGTGTTACTTTGGAACAACTGTTATTGAAAATAATAACAGTTTACGATACATTTTATTAGCAATGAAGCAATTTGAATTGAATTCAAAATTAAAAACCTGAAAATCGTAAACATATTTTATCGAAATGTTTGAATGAAGCTTGCAGAAGAGACATTATCAGTGGAAATGGGATGTTATTCCGATGTCAGTTTATATAACAGTGTTATTCTGAAATAACAGTTAATAACTGTTATCAAAAATAATGACAGTTCACGGTAAATTTTATTAGCAATGAAGCAATTTGAATTGAATTCAAAATTAAAAACCTGAAAATCGTAAACATATTTTATCGAAATGTTTGAATGAAGCTTGCAGAAGAGACATTATCAGTGGAAATGGGATGTTATTCCGATGTCAGTTTAAATAACAGTGTTATTCTAAAATAACAGTTATTAACTGTTATCAAAAATAATGACAGTTCACGGTAAATTTTATTAGCAATGAAGCAACTTGAATTGAATTCGAAGTTAAAAATTTGAAATTCGTAAAAATATTTGATTGGAGATGTTTGAATGGAGCTCTACTACAGCTAACACTTCAGCAGAGGTACATTCAGTAGAAATGGGATGTTATTCTGATGGCAGTTTAAATAACAGTGTTATTTTAAAATTACAGTTATCAACAGTTATCGAAAATAATGTTTACGATAAATTTTATTAGCTATGAAAACTTAAATGGAATTCGAAATTAAAAATTTGAAAATCGTAAGAATATTTTAATGGAGATGTTTGAATGTTTGTTTAAAGTTAAGAAGAGACGAATTCATTTGAGATGGACTGTTATTACAATGGCAGTTTAACTAACAATGTTATTCTAAAATAACCGTTACCAACTGTTATCAAAAATGTTAACAGTTTACGATGAATTTCATTAGCAATAAAGCAACTTGAACTAAATTCGAAATTAAACATTTCAAATTCGTGAAAATATTTGATTGGAGATGTTTGAATGGAGCTCTACTAAAGCTAACACTGTGCAGTTGTTGAGACATATTCAGAAAGAATTGGAGGATTCCGATTACAGTTTAAACAACAGTGTTATTGAAAGATAATAGTTAGCAACTGTTAACGAAAATATTGGCAATCAGTGATAAATATCACTACGAAAGTAATGAAGCAATTTAAAATAAACTAAATTTGAATTTTAAAAATTGAAACTCGTAAAAACATATTACTGGAGCTATTTAAATAAAGCTCTACTAAAGATGTCACTGTAGCAGAGGCATACTCAGTACAGATGAATTATTATTCCAACGGCAGTTTAAATAACACTCTTATTATAAAATAACAGCTATAGAAAATAACAGATTACGATAAATACTACAAGCAATTAATTTGAAATTAAGAAGAGTTAAAATTCGTAAACATATACGTGATTGGTGAAATTTAAATGGAGCTCTACTAAAGGTAATGCAATGCTATATGCTAGAGACATTCAATCGAGATGGACTGTCATTCCATTGGCAGTTTAAATAACAGTGTTATTGTAAAAATAACAGCTATCAACTATTTTTGAAAATAATGATATCTTACGAAAAATAAATGAAGCAACTTGAATTTAACTGTGTGTGTTCAATTAAGAAATTGAAATTCTTTAAAAATTCTTTACTAGAGATGTTTCAATGGGGTTATACTAAAGATTTATTATCTTAAGAATTATTATTATTAAAGATGGACTATTCAGATTGCAACTAAAGAAAAAGTGTTCTTGTAAAATACGGTACCAACTGTTCTTCAGAATTATAAGTTAATAAATATTATTAGCAACAGAGTAGCTTTAATTGAATTTAAAATTTAAAAAATTGAAATTCGTACCAAAATGTTTATTGGATATTTTTAAACTATGTCAATTTTAAGCACTGTCCACGCTTTTCATTTTGGAATAAAAAGAAAAGTATATTCCTTTCCTTTTTTTATTTCTCACACTTAAAAGTTGCAAAAAATCTTATTCTAACTCTCCGTATCTCGAGGAGGTATATTGTTAATAGCAAAACTGACCAAATCTTATGCCCAGTGCACACATCCGGTTCTTTAACGTGCGGCGCAACAACCGCAACGCAAGTGCGGGCTGAGATACTTTAGACCCAATGGAGCAGTGCACACATGCCTCAAGCGCCGCTGGGGCAACGCACGTCCAACTTGCGTGCAATTTGTACCGTAGTTCCCCACGGCGCAGCACGGTCGACGCACATGAGTCTCCGTTCTGAAGTACCTTGTTTTCATAAACAAATGGAATATAAGTAATAATTAATAAATGGTTGTATCCAGTATTTTGTGTGTTTCAAAATATACTTTTTTTACACCAAGTAAGCGAAATAAACACGTTTTCTTCTATAGAATATTTATCGCAAATGGCGCGAAATGAGTTCGTGCGTCATTTCACGGTTATGTGTGCATAGTTGGGCTTCGGTGCAGCAGTTGCGCCGCACGTTGAAAGACCAGATGTGTCCATCGAGCCTTAGTGGACGAGATATTTCGTTATTAGAAGAAAACTGACCAGATCTTCATCTCGTCACCATAAAAAAATCGGCAATATGTTGATGACGAGTTTCTCGTCATTAGCAACATTTGAGCAAATCAATTAAATTAATTAATTTAATGTAGAATTTTTTGATGGATTCTGATTGTTCGGAATTTAGAAATGCTTCAACCAATTTCTCTTTGATTTTCGACTTTCACTTTAGCACATCAATTGTAATGCAAGTAAAAGTGAACACGCTAGACAAAAATGTAGAAGCTAGATAATACAAAAAAATAAAGAATGTTCTAAACGTCGAACATAAAAAAAACTTGTTTAAAGAGAGATGAAATGGTACAGTGAAACTTAGCCATCACAATGACGGCTAAACAGAATTCCAATTTCCTTTTGTTGGACCAATATTATTTTTTATTAAATATCGGTTGTTTTATACTGGTACATATAATGGTAATTTGGTAATTTTTAATTAACGTCGTACTAGAGCAATACAACAGGCTGACGACGGTCTGGGATCACCCCCTTAAGGTAAAGATCCAAGGACAACGCCTCGTAATTTTTAACCACGGTCAGATGACGAGACAACACCTGAGCTGCCATCCCACTCTACAGACTTCCACACCAAACCAACGTGAGCACATTCGGCCACGACATATTTATGGTGCACCAACCGCCTCTACATCATACACGTACAAACATCCATGTTCGTATCCGGATTCGAAACTGGAACTTTCCGATCCTGGTACATATAAGCAGATTTAGAGGAACATGTGCATTTACTTATCGTCACGGAACTAAGTAACTCAGTTTTTTGGTTTCTAAGATAGTGTTTGCCCCCCCCCCCCCCCAATCTCAATTTAAAATATACCTACAATTTTCATTGCTATTGGATAAAGATAATTCTATTCTAAGGTTAGTTGGCAGTTGAATTTACGTTTACGATGCTCTGTAGCAACACAATAGGCTGTTGGCAAGTGACCGGGATCTATCCCGAAGGCTAATGGTAATGGTAATGGTAATTTTTTTTAACGTCGTACTCGAGCAACACAACGGGATATTGACGACCTTCCGGGATCAGTCCCTTAAGGGAGAGATCCGAGGACAACACCTCGTAATTTTGAACCACGGTCAGATGACGAAGCAACACCTGAGCTGGCATCCCACTCTCCAAACTTCCACACCAACAAAACGTGAACTATCTATCCCGAAGGGAAAGGTATTTGGTAATTTTTAGTTAACTTCTACCAGAGCAACATAACGTACTATTGACGACGGTCCGGGATCAATACCTTAAGGAAAATATCCGAGGACAACACCTCGTAATTTTGAACCATAGTCAGTTGACGATGTCAATGCTTGAGTCGGCACCCCACTCTCCAAACTTCCACGCCACGCCGACTTGAGGACGTTTCAGGTCACGACAGATTTAACATGGACAAGCCCACGTACACGTTGGTCTTTGGTTGGATCGAGGTTGAAACTCGCAACCCTCGTAATGCTTTGCTCCTCCTACTGGGCTACCTCGGCCCTGCTCATAGTAAACGAAGCATTTTATATAGAGACGGTTATGGAATTCTGACCGCCGAATTATAGATTTTAACTTTTGGGTAAAATTTGAATCGGGTCCCACAATCTAACGCCGATGCTGAATCTGCGCTTACGTCTCACTTAAGACGGGCAGTATCGAGTACTTTTAAGCATCAAATATTTAATATTCGACTACTTTTAAGAATCGAGTACTTAGTATTCGAGTATCTTCAAGTATCGAATAGATATTCGAATTTAAAAACGATTAATGGATAATAAGACTAATCCAACTGCAACAGTAGGCGAAAAATAAAAATAGCAATTTGTTTTGAGTATTTATTCCCAAAATTAATGGTTGGGTTGGCGTGGAAGTTTGGAGAGTGAGGTGCCAGCTCAGGTGTTGCTTCGTCATCTGACCGTGGTTCAAAATTACGAGGTGTTGTCCTCGGATCTTTCCCTTAAAGGGACTGATCTCGGACCGTCGTCAATAGCTCGTTGTGTTGCTCTAGTACGACGTTAACTAAACTTACCATTACCATTACCATTACCCAAAATTAATGCTAGCCTCTAGATCAGAAGGTTCCTGGTTCGAATACGGGTCCGGGCATAGAGGTTTTTAAGCGTATGGTGTTGAGGCGGCTGTTGCCATTAAATCTGTCGTGGCCGAAAGTCCTCACGTTGTGTTGGTGTGGAAGTTTGGAGAGTGGGGTGCCAGCTCAGGTGTTGCTTCGTCATCTGACCGTGGTTCAAAATTACGAGGTGTTATCCTCGGATCTGTCCCTTAAGGGATTGAACCCGAACCGTCGTCAAAAGCCCGTTGTGTTGCTCTAGTACGACGTTAATTAAAAATTACCAATTACCCAAGATTAATGCACTGAAATTTTAACATAGTGTATCAATATATGAACCCACTGCAAATGGTAATTGGTAATTTTTAGTTAACGTCGTAGTAGAGCAACACAACGGGTTATTGACAACGGTCCGGGATCAGTACCTTTAAGGGAAAAATCCGAGGACAACACCTCGTAATCTTGAACACGGTCAGATGACGAAGCAACACCTGAGCTCAAACTGCAAATGAAAACCAATGTATTGTAGTGTTGTTATCAACATGAAAATAGTAATTTGGACACGCAACCAATATGGACTCGCCTACAATGCAACATTTACGTAGGCATCTGTGCCGACCAACCGGTATAGTGGTTAAGGTGTTAGCCTCTAGATCGGAAGGTTCCTGGTTCGAATCCGGGTCCGGGCATGGATGTTTGTAAGCGTATGGTGTAGAGGCGGCTGGTGCACCTTAAATCTGTCGTGGCCGAAAGTCCTCACGTTGGGTTGGCATGGAAGTTTGGAGAGTGGGGTGCCAGCTCAGGTGTTGCTTCGTCATCTGACCGTGGTTCAAAATTACGAGGTGTTGTCCTCGGATCTTTCCCTTAAGGGACTGATCCCGGACCGTCGTCAATAGCCCGTTGTGTTGCTCTAGTACGACGTTAACTAAAAAATTACCAATTTTTTTACCTTACGTAGGCATCTGAGCAGTTTGGAATTCGAATACTTAGGGTATAATACCTTATTATAGGAATTGTATTGGGATGGAGGTGGGTGATATTGTATAGGAATTAGTAATTCGAATATTTAGCATAAATACATTGGCATTCCAATACTCTGGATGACTACTACTGTATTCGAACACTTTGAATGAATACTTCTGTATTTGAATGCAACGAGAAAGAATCGAGAAAATCGAATGCTTTTAAGTATTGAATACACAAGTATTCAAATACTTCATCTCCACCTCTTCTGCACACCTCACTGGTATCTTCAGAGGTGGACCGACTGCAGTTTTACGTGGATAAAGAATTACTTTCTCCGGTTTTTTTAAAAAGAGACGTTCCCATTGGGGACAGAAAATGTAGGAAAGATTGCAATACAATAGTCGCAGGGGATCAGTAGGAAAATGTGATTTCGGAAACAAATGCAGAGGGAGTGATTATACCGCAGCCATTGTAAAGGGTGAACATGTGGAAGCCATTATAAGACGGACTAAAAAGCAAACCAGGCAGAGGCAAGTGCCTCGGCGTGGAAACAGCTGCTACTAATATCCAAGTGCTGGTCGGTTTGGCTTGCACTCAGGAGGGACGACAGCTGCTTCCACTGGGAGGGTTGCTACGGTTGCTCTGTTCAGCGCCCATTTGGCGAGTTTCTTTCGCAAATCCAATATTTATTTGGGCTGTGGAAAATTCAACGTTTTGATCCCAAGTTCAGAAAAGATATCCAATATTTCCTGGTTTTTGGTTCCATTTGAAAGGGCAGAATGCCAAATAAACATCCCAGTTGTTGTTGTTTTTTTTCATGTTTTCTGACATATCTGCGTGCAATGACTCAAAGGAGTATTGAGACACAACCACCTTTCGATAAATCCTTGAAAACAATATGTATATTTTTCCTAAAGTAATTTTTGCAGTACTTATACTGTACTGTATTATTATTATTAAACAGGATCTCCGAAGCAAAACTTAAAAAAAAAAAAAAAGAATCGCAAAGATGCATGAAATTTTGCATTTATTTAGTTCACAATAAAAATGAAGGCCAAAAACGTAGTGGGTCACTTCAGATTGAATGACTGTTTAAGAAATTTGAAAAAACTAGTTCCGGTTTAAAAACTAATTTGCTCTCCCAATCTATTTAGAACTGGTTTTAAAAGATTTTCACAAATTATTGATTCCGTTTCCCTTCATTCAGTATTAATGAATTCATACCAGCCCATTGTGACCATCAATAGCCCATTGTGACCATCAATAGCCCATTGTGTTGCTCTAGTACGACGTTAATTAAATTTTCCTTACCTTACCCTATATTTAGTAAAGATAGAGTTGTTTTGAAATTTAATTTTCATAAAAGAAAATTTAAAATTGCTAATTCTACTCGTATGTTACAAATTATCCGAAATATTTTCAATGGGTTCAAGTCTGGATTTTGAACAGGAGATAAAAGATCACTTTGAACTGGATATAAGGGCAAATCTACAAATATAAACACTATGCGTAGGATCCTTATGATAAAGATTTTAAATTTGACAATAACCCCCATACTTTAGCCCCTGTTCCCTTAACTTGTCTTTGAAAAACTTGAAAGAATCAATTTGTGTCTTTTACAGTCAATCAAATGGTAATTCTAACGCCATGAAAGCACTAATACAGCCCCAAAACATCTGCTTCCTTCATCAAGTCTTGTTATGGAAGATAGTTTACAGTTCATGTTCAGTATTGTGTTCCCATCACTAAACAAATTGAATTTGGATTCATCTATAAATATAATCGGGCGGTTGAATTCTCGAAGAAACCTTTAAACAACTGTTGAGTTTCAAGAGTAAATTTAATCTGTCTGTTATTATTATGGATATGACGAATATTCACAGTGATACACTTCAATGACACATATTCACATCAGCAGGTTTATTACAGAAGACAATAAAGAATTTGGAAGATTGAAATCAGCGCAGAAACGAAAATAGGTTTAGCGTCAAAGATGTCATATACCCTGTAAACAAAGGTAGATAGGGAACTAAGTATTTAACTAACGTTACACTGGAAAAACGCAATGGACTATTGGTCACGTTCTGGGGTCAATTCCTAGGGAGATATCCAAGGACAATTCCTCGAACTTTGTGATCAGATGACGAGAACAACACCTAAGCTGGCATCCTACTCTCCAAACTTCCCCACCACACCAACGTGACGACGTTTGAGGCTACGACAGATTTAAAGTACACTAGCCTATCTTTGTAGACGACGGTCTTAAAGATAGGCTAGTTTCGAACTCAGAATCCTCTGGTTGCTAATCCTTTGTCTTCCAACTGAGCTACTGCAACCCTTGAAATATTTTAAAGAGATCATGCATCCTGTATTCCTTTCCTCTAAATATATCCTTGGTCACGCATGTGACGGAAAATAGACCTGCGATTTTTCTCGTCAGTCCAATATCTTTTCAGTCATCTAGCACATAGATGGATCCGTCTTTTGCTTTAGCAGATGATAACATCGCTGTAATGAGAGGTATTTTCTTCCAAGCTAAATATAGGTGGTAGTCGTGTTTCTGCGGCGATACGTGTTTCCTGTATATGTCCCAAACGTATCGTCATTTGGTTTCTTTCGAATGCACTTTCAGCATTTAAGTGGTAGTTGTGTTTCTGCGGAGATACGTGTTTCCTGTATATATCCCAAACGTATCGTCATTTGGTATCTTTCGAATACACTTTCAGCAATTAGGTGGTAGTTGTGTTTCTGCGGCGATACGTGTTTTCTGTATATATCCCAAACGTATCGTCATTTGGTTTCTTTCGAATACACTTTCAGCAATTAGGTGGTAGTTGTGTTTCTGCGGCGATACATGTTTCCTGTATATATTCCAAACGTATCGTCATTTGGTATCTTTCTAATACACTTTCAGCAATTAGGTGGTAGTTGTGTTTCTGCGGCGATACGTGTTTCTTGTATATAAGACAATCATATCGCCATTTGATATCTTTTGAATACACTTTCAGCAATTAGGTGGTAGTTGTGTTTCTGCGGCGATACGTGTTTCCTGCATATATCCCAAACGTATCGTCATTTGGTTTCTTTCGAATACACTTTCAGCAATTAGGTGGTAGTTGTGTTTCTGCGGCAATACGTGTTTCCTGTATTTATCCCAAACGTATCGTCATTTGGGTTCTTTCGAATACACTTTCAGCAATTAGAAGTTGGTTGTGTTTCTGCGGCGATACGTGTTTCCTGTATATATCCCAAACGCATCGTCTTTTGGTTTCTTTAGAATACACTTTCAGCAATTCGGTGGTAGTTGTGTTTCTGCGCCGATACGTGTTTCCTGTATATATCCCAAAAGTATCGCCATTTGATTTCTTTCGGATGCACTTTCAGCAATTAGATGGTAGCTGTGTTTCTGCGGCGATACGTGTTTCCTGTATATTTCCCAAACGTATCGTCATTTAGTTTCTTTCGAAAACACTTTCAGCTATTCGTCAATAAAAATTCGTAAGGTTACATTAGAAATTGTACGATAGTTGATTTTTCAATGATAGTTAGATTGAACACAAAAAAAAACCGGCGATAAACTTCATTTTAAGGTAATCTTTAGAATCATGTAAAATCCTTAAATGTGTAACACGGTAGCAATTGAACTGCGGAAATAAAATCTTCGCACATAGTCTTGTATGTTTTTTCTATAGTGAATGTCCCTCTTACCAACTGAGCATTCTATCTTCAAATATATCAGAAAATGTCTCACGCTCAACACTTCAGAGACTAAAAGGTGTGATTCATGACCTTTCTCCCATGAACTTCTAATGTCTCAAATGAGCACTGTTTTCATACTCAAACCCTTCAAAGATCACTTCCAATTGTTTTTCTGGTGTGTTTTCGGAACATTCTTTTTTTATGTTCTGATATATATATATATATATATATATATTTTTTCCAAATGAGAGCGGTCTATAACTTAAATCCTTCAGATACCACTTCACATTTTCCCCGACCATTTTCACATAGAGTTCTGATATTCCATGAAGGCGGTCTCAAATTCAAACCCTTCAGACACCACTATATTTTGATTATCGATCATCTTCTAGTGAGTTCTGATGTTCCAATTGAAAGCGGTCCCAAATTCAAACATTTCAGAGACTGCTCCATTTTGTATCCCGACCATTCATCCATGTAGTTCTGATGTTCCAAGTGAAACCGGTCTGAAACTCATATCCTTCAGAAACCGCTCCGTTTTGTTTCATTCCGTGGATTTCCGATGTTCCGAGTGAGCCGGATCTGAAACTCAAACCTTCCAAAGATTACTCCAATGTATATTTAGACCATTCTTTCGTGGATTTCTGGTGTTCCAAATGAGAGTAGTCTTTAACTCAAACCATTCAGATACCACTCCGAAGTGTTTTTCTGATGTGTTCTCCGACCATTCTTACATGAAGTTCTGATGTTCCAAGTGAGAGCGGTCTGAAACTTAAATCATTCAGATACCACTCCACATTTTCCCCGACCATTTTCACATAGAGTTCTGATATTTCATGAAGGCGGTCTCAATTTCAAACCCTTAAGACACCACTATATTTTGTTTATCGACCATTCTTCTAGTGAGTTCTGATGTTCCAACTAAAAGCGGTCTCAAATTCAAACATTTCAGAGACTGCTCCATTTTGTATCCCGACCGTTCATCCATGTAGTTCTGATGTTCCAAGTGAAACCGGTCTGAAACTCATATCTTTCAGAAACCTCTCCGTTTTGTTTCATTCCATGGATTTCCGATGTTCCGAGTGAGCGCGATCTGAAACTCAAACCTTCCAAAGATCACTCCAATGGATTTTTAGACCATTCTTTCGTGAATTTTTGGTGTTCCAAATGAGAGTAGTCTTTAACAAACCATTCAGATACCACTCCGAAGTGTTTTTCTGATGGCCATTCTTTCTCCGGCCATTCTTACATGAAGTTCTGATGTTCCAAGTGAAAGCGGTATAAAACTCAAATCCTTCAGAAACCATTCCAAGCTTTTTCCGACCATTCTTCCGTGATGTTCTGATATACCACGAGCGCGATCTCAAATTCCAATCCTTTCGACATCGCTCCATATTCTTAACCAGCCATTCTTCTAGGGAGTTCTGATGTTCCGAGTGCGGTCTCAAAATCAAAACCGGTCCATTTTGTTTCCCATCCATCGTTTCATAGAGTATGATGTTCCCATTTAACGCTGTTGAATACGCAGATACATCAGAGAACGCTTTGAAGTTTTCAAGTAACATTTAGAAACATACTATCAAATTTACTGCGCGGATAATTATTTTCTTTGCTAGGCTACTTTTAAAAATACCATCGTTTGCACAAAAATTGGGATATTTCTGGTAGATAAATAGAAAAATCACCGATTCATAGCCAAATTCAAACGAATTTATTACCAAAATAATGTTGTTGTTGTTGTTTATTTATTTTTTTTTTTCAAAAATTGTTTCAAAATTAATTAATTTTTGTTTTACATATAATTTGAAATTTATGCAGAATTTCCAATAAGCTGCGTAATCTCTTTTAGCACGAAAACGAAAGGGAACAATGCGCCATCTCTCCTAAGTAGCAGATGCGCAAACTCTCCCATTTCGGTAGGAGAGATTGCGCGACCTTTTATTTAAACATGGCCGCTTCTAGTATGAACCGTTGGTGTTCGCAATGTTCGTCTAGGTTAGTAGACTCATGAGAAACCGTTTAATTAAAAAATATTTTGTATTATTGCCATTCTATAAAATTTAGAGACAGATATATGAAAATTCAAGCGCTTATCTTGGGAAAACAATGCAAAATAGCGATGTTTTATCCTAAACGCTCGGAACAAACAACCTGCACTTTCAAGTAGACACTCCACTACTACTGTTGTACAACTATATGGAGTCGCTGCGCGCGCACTCAACTCTTTCCCCCTACCCTCTCTACCCCCTAATCTCTCCGACCGCGCAATCTCTTCTCGCTTTACCTCATATACACTACCCTACAATAATAGACCGGACAGCAAGATGTGATGGTATAATGGAAAGAATACATGCTTTAATAGAGGGATGGTCCCCCAAGTGCTGCAATTACACTAGCAACCCTTCTGTGCATACTTTCAACAAGATTTTGATACACGGTATTTGTGTTCATTCTTGCTGCAAGAATATCGCCAGCTCAGTTGTAGATTTCGGACGGGGTTCCCTGGTCCGTAAGCGTCGCTCTAACTCGTCCCATAAATTTTCTATAGGGTTTAGGTCGGGACTCTGAGCTGGCCATGGAAGACTTTTTACATCCATATCTTTATACCACTGCTTGACGGAGGCTGCAACATGACATGCAGCGTTGTCGTCCTGGAAGTAACATTCGTCCGTTCCATATAATTGCCAGAGCGTAGGAAAAATCTGATTGTCCAAAATTTGCATGTAGGCGTCGGCGTTAAGTTGACCAGGAACAAAATGGAAAGGTCCCAGGTCATACCACGAAAACACCCCCAAATAAGTATTCGGATTTTACGCAAATCCGCTGGCGTCCTGTCCATTATTGTAGGGTAGGGTAAGTAAAATTCAAATACCACTCACTGATCACTGTATCACAAGAACAAGGTCTTTTGTCAAATTGTTATATTTCTGAATACGTTCAACAAGTCAAAATTCAACAGGTTTGAACATAGATTTTTTTTTCAGAAATCGTCATTTTTTCAAGGATCGTAATTTTGCTTCTGTTTGCACTTGTGTTTCCGATATATTACTTCAGTAGAAATGTTATTTAGGAATTAGATTTTAATGATTTATTTCCTACACAGAATATCACTAGACTGATTAAATAATACTAGTAATTTGATGGCGGTATTAGTTTCGATCCAACTTTCTTAAAATATTCGATTGAATACTTAATGATTTGTAGAATTATGTTTCATAAAAATAAATACAAATACAAATCAAAACATTTTTAATTAAGGTGTGTAATTTCTTATTTTAAATTACCGGTTATATTTAAAAAAATCCCTTTAAAATGATGGGTTACGTTAAATAAAAAAGGATAGTCATACTTTGAAGTTCCTATAGATTTCAAAATTTTGATATAGATTTTTATTGGACTATTAAAATCAATTAAATTTGTGTTTGTTTTTCGTGTCTCATGGGTGTTATCGAAATCCATACACATAGAAAATAAATACACCTATAATTTAAATAGGTACGTGGTTTTCATTTAGAAACCGAATCTCTGAAATTAAAAAGTAACATAAGGGTTCAATTTAAAACTGAATGTCTGTTGGAGTAAAGGTAATTTTAAACAAGACTTTGCTAATCGTGAAATAATATCACAGTTAGTAATTTTGAAAAATTGAAATTTTTTGTATTAAGTGACAGAACGTCGAGGTTGATTGCTCTACATATTGAAGCTGTTCTCACGGAACTCAAAATGCATGTGAATCATTCGTTGAAATCAGTGATTTTCTTTTAGCGAATGAGCTGTAAAACCAACCTTCTGTTTATTAATAAATTGTAATCGATTGAGTTTAATTTTTCTTCTCTGATGACATTTACACTGACGAGCCAAAACATTATGACCATCCCCACATTTTTCAATGAACTCGTCTGGATGACGTGGAGGTCACGTTATTAAGTGAGAATGGTATTTCGATGCTGCTGGAGAAGGTAAGTAATCATTCTTGCACTTACTTTTGCAAATGATGGGAAAGTTTGCTGATCTAAGCGAATTTAATAGATGGCAGATCGTAATGGCCCGAAGACTCGAAATGAGTATCACCGAAGCTGTACGACTGGTAGGTTGTTCACGATCTGCCGTTGTTAGTATTCATACAAAGAGGATAAATGAAGGTGACACCAGCAGTAGACGCCAAGGTGTTGGTCGTCCACGCGTCATCAAAGAAAAAGTACGTTGGTGACTGTCCCGCTTGGCAAATCAAAATATGCGTGAGACAGTGGCTCAGCTGACAGCCCAATCAATGCAATGCAAGTCCAATCGCAAGTGTTTCGGAAGTACAGCAGGTCATACACAGGCTGGTGGTGGCGGTATTATGCTTCGGTGGACGTTCTCATGGGCGACTCTGAGACCCATAGTTGTGCTAGAACAGACCATGAACGCTGCAAACTATCTGAACATCATTGCGGATAAGTTGAACCCTTACATGGCGTCTTTCTTCCCAACTGGAAATGGAATCTTCCAGCAGGACGACGCCCCATGTCACAAGGCTCGGATTGTGTTGGAGTGGTTCGAAGAGCATACTGATAAATTCCGCTTAATGTCCTGGCCACCTACCTCGCCGGATCGAGCACATTTGGGGTGTCATGGAGCTACAGCTCAGAGCTCAAACACCACCATCTCCGAATATCTCGACTTTGCGTGACCGCTGCTCATACATTTGATACAACCTATCTCCAGTCATGTACCAAGAACTTGGGGCGTCTATGCCTAGGCGAGCTGTTTGAAGCTGCTTTGCAGGCCAAGGGAGGCGCAACGCGTTATTGAATAGGTGGTCATAATGTTTTGGCTCTTCAGTGTATATCTAACACTAGCTCCGTTACATTCTACATGCCGCTGAATGGAATTTTCAAGATGAAGTGCCCGTTTGCTTCAAATTATATTAGTTATTAATGCGTAACGATTTATTTTTTAGCTCCCTTAGACAAATAGAATGGAGTTTAATATGTAGCCTATCATACCCACAATGTTCTAAAATATACGTGTACCAAATGTAGCGTGGATTGGTAAAACGGTGTAGTTTGTATAGAGAACAGACAAACGCCAACTCTGCTTTATATAGTATCTAACAGAACCTCCGTTATTCCACGTGTCTCTGGATGGTTTTATTTAGACAAAATGCGTTTGTGCTTTAAGCTAAATTAGTCACGAATACCGCAATAATTTAATTTATCATTATCTCATGTCAATGATGAAATTCGAAAATATCGCCTGCGAGATGCAAGAAGGCCACAACTAAAACACACTGATAGGAAAACTAAGTGCAGAGCTAACTGCCGAAAATTCGCCATTTTTACTGAAACTGAATGCATAGAGATATTCGTAATTACTCCAAAACTCAAAATCAAATTCTGTAGTAGTGACCTTAGATAAAAAAAAGCTTTCAGCAGAAGTGCAGCGAATATGAAATGGATTATATGGATGGATACATCATGTATGCATTTGTGCGAAGTAAATATAGAAGCGATAATTAAAAATTACTTTCCGTACACCTAAAAGATTCTAGCATTCTGTTATGAAAAAAATTGATTAGTCTGATCATTTTTCAATAAACATATAATTAATTCAACCAGAGCAACGCTTGGTAATTCTGCTAGTGAAATTAATCTATATATATATAATTCTCTTACGTGGCACGCAAAAAAGACGTTATTTATTATCGCGTTTTGGCAACATTGTACAATTGTTTGTTTATCACGAAGCCTCGCGCTTCAATTGAATTTATAGCGTTATCGGATGAAAATTTATTGAAAAAAAATGAATTTTAGTCAAGCTGTTGTAGTTAACAATAGAAATCAAAGAAGCCATTTACAAAAAGGTCCTTTTAAGGGCCTTTATAGTTTAACAAGACGTTTGCACTACAACTTTCGACAGCTAACTCAATGAAAAAGCGTGGGTGGCTCGAGTGCAGGGGTAAATGTACAAACAAACAACATGCTGGGTATTCAATTTCCAAAGCATCGCTCACATTTCGAGTCAAAATTTGCTCAAAGTTTTCATTTGAATTCTGATTCTATAGGTACTGTATATATCTTTTCTAAAAAACAAAAAAACAAAATTTAGATTTGAAAAATATATTTTTGTTGGAATATCATATTTTGTAAATAATCCCCTCTGCTAGGACACATGTCTTCATTGATGCGAGCGAAGTGAGCATAGGTTCGCGCAGCAAACCAATGAGGATTGCGAAGCAATCGTCAGGGGATTGGCGAGTGTTAGCGAGCAGGGGGCGGGACCCCTAGTAAGATTCTTAATGATCTAAAATCCAAAGTGTCCAAAGAGAAAACGTTATATGTTGTTTTAGGCAAGAACTGACCGTTGAGTAGGAACCCAATTTTTTAAATGGACGAAACTTCTATTGAATTCATAAAATCAAATAAAAGGTTCACGCATTTTTATTGATAACAAACTTTCTTGGATCCTTCACATTTCTTCTATTTTAGACAAATGGCCCAAGATGCATCAGGAATGCAGGATACCTATGATGCCAACTGAAAAACTAATAAAAATCTTCTTAAGGTTTGGTATAATTCCGTAATAGGGAATCTCATGACTTTTCATGTCTAGGCAGGTAACCTCACCAGAAAACAATCTAGCAAGCATAACTATTCAATTTATTACCTTATTAAAATTTTCCAGGGTTTACAGAACAACCCCTACGGCAGCACTGTACATATGGGTATCGATAATATCCATATTCAAGGATCTTGTCACGAAATTTAATTTTGCAATGCGACAGAGAGGGACTTTGCCTCAGCTGACCTACAAATTCCAATACGTTTGGAATCTGCGAGATTTGGTTGGAGCAAATCCCCATTCAAACCTTTTCTCATTTTTATACTCAATTGGTTTTTTATATATGATCTAACTTTTTTTTCATATCCATGACTCATAAATTTAATTTTTCAAATTATTTTATAACCAGTCCTTTAAATTTCAAACTTTTAAAATTTTATACATGTAATGTAAATTTAATTTTTCTATACTTATGCTGAACTCTTGATTTCTCAATTTTAGCCTCTTGCATCATGTTTCTTTTTATTGTTTAATTTCATAACATTGCGTCTGGCGCAGCTTGCCATGTTTCGGACCTTATGCCATAAAATTCAAAATCCAATACCAATCCTCTAATAGTTTTTATCCTAATACTAGCTTTAACTTAATTAATCCTGCAGAGAGAGTTATAGATATTCTTCCGTGAATTTCAAGTTATACTTTGTTTCATATCAAAAGGAACTCAACTTCGTTTATAGGCTGAAATTTCTGCGATCCACCAAGCAATCCAGAGAACACAAAAATCGAGGAGCAATTGGGAATACTCAAACTGAGAGAGCGACTCTTGCGTTGGGCGGTGTGATAGATGGAAGAGTGGGGAGCTCGCTTTGCGAAATGCTCTCGTCATCTTACCGTGGTTCAAAATTACGAGGCGTTGTCCTTGTATCTTACTTTAACATCCCTTCGGAATCGATCCCGAACATTAGATCCCTTTGGGATTGATCCCAGATCATCTCCAGTCGCCCAACCCTCAATAACAAGTCAAACACAATAGGAGAGGGAGAATAAGCAAAAAGCAGACGAGGGTAAAAATGAAAGGGAAGAAAGATCGCTCGGTTACCTCAGGGGTTGCGATATCCGTGCACACCTAAAGAAAATATGACCCCGAGAACTAAAAAAAATGAGCAATCAAAATATTTCCAATGATTTTATTCTAAAGACAGAACAAATATTTTCTATCTCATTTCAAATTCTTTGCAATTAAGGAATTGATAAAATCTTTTCAAAGGATCCCTATCCTAAGAGGAAAGACCGTTAAAATATTTCCAAAGGTTGAAAGTCTTCAAGGGCACACCTCTTTAGGTCTGTACGAGCTGCAATTAAGGGATCGATAGAATATTTCCAAAGGATCCCTTTCTTAAGGGGAAGGACCAATAATATACTGTGGTTGGACAAAATAATATGAAAACTTGTGAAAAAATAGCCCTCGAAAGAAACCTCTCGTATACTCCTGCCTTCTAGCGGTGAAGGGTGCCACCTAGCGGATGAAAACATACACACATCAGTCTGCTACTAGCAGTGATAGAAGTCGGATGTGAAATATATTTCTGTGTTAAAATTGCGTTATGGCTGACCTCTCTGATTTCGAAAGAGGTATGATTGTTGGGGCCCGTCTTGCTGGAGCCTCAGTAACGATAACGACCACCCTTCTAGGTGTTGGGAGAAGTGCAGTGTCGACTGTAATGTCAGCATATTCAAAACAGGGACAAATATCATCTAAAAAGCACATTGTGGTCGAAAATCGAAGCTGGATGAGAGAGACGGAAGTGTTTTGAAGCGGATTGTGGCAAAAAAACATAAGAAAACAGCATCCCAGATAACATCTGAGATGAACACACATATACAGGAAGCAGTTTCATCAAAAACTATCAAGCGTGAACTGCTTATGGCAAATATTCATGGAATTCTTTCTTTTCACAGGTGTTCGCAGTATTTTATCCAACACCTGTATTTCCAAATGTTGAAAATCTTCATGTGCACACCTCCTTTTTGTTTGTACGGGCTGCAATTAAAGAATCGCTTGAATCTTTCCAAAGGATCCCTATCTTAAGGGGAAGAATAAAGAAACTCTTTCCAAAGCTTGAAAATCTTCAAGGACACACCTCCTTTAGGTCTGTACGAGCTGTAATTAAAGGATGATAGAATGTTTCCAAAAAATCTCTATCCTAAGGACCCAATAGAATATTTTCAAAGGTTGCAAGTCTCCAAGGTCACACCTGTACACGCTGTAATTAAAGGATGGATATAATCTTTCCTAAGGATCCCTATCTAAAGGGGAAGGACCAATAATATATTTCCAAAGGTTAAAAGTCTTTAAGGGCACACCTCCTTTTGATCTGTACGGGTTACAATTAAAGGATCGATAGAATCTTTTCAAATGATCCCCATCTTAACAAGATGGACCAATAAAATCTTTCCATATATTGAAAGTCCTCACGGGCACACCTCTTTTAGGTCTTTACGGGCTTTACAAAACCGAGGTACTCTTGAGATCTATCCGTTTCCCATGGGTTTGCTGTCTTGACTGAACACGGGTGTTGCATTCCCGGGGATTACCAAGCGATATTTATCGGCTTTTAGTCCCACTATTCTCTACTTCCATTCTTTTAATCCTTTCGCGACATTGTTTTTACTTTTTGTTTTCTGTCTGGTGTTTGGCGCAGTCTGGCCAAATACGGACCATGAGCCATAAAACCCGACACAACCAACCAAGTATTGAAACAATCCATAGATTGTTTCAACCAATAGATGTGATTAAGAAATGAGTTTGGGGATAAAAGCAATACGACACTATTCTGAAATCTCATGATGATCAGACGATTAAAACTGCTTAAAAATGGAGATCTGAGGTAGTGTGAGATTAGATTTCAGTTCCACCGCACGAGCAATTTTACGAATAAAACAACGAACAACGGATTCTATTGTGAAATCTTTGATTATAAGCACAATCGTTCAGTTGGAGGTGGGGGAATTATTTCGCCTAAAAATTGTTTTGGGATATCTTCTTTTAGTGCTATTGTGTTGTAATTCCGGAATGTAGACGTCTTAAGGCGTTTCAGGGAATATTTTTAAACAAAATGCTTGTTTTGATTTTACGCTGTTGTATAAATTGATTTTAAATTGGAAATTTAAACCACTTGTTAATTACGAGGACACCAACTCGTAATTTTGATCCACGGTCGGATAACTCACGGAAGTCAACATGGAGCTGGCATTCCTTCTCCTAAAGCTTTCACACAACGCTAACGTGGAGATATTTTTGGCCTAAATAGGTTTAACATGCTCCAGCTCCCACTTACCTGTATATGACGCTCTATCGACGGTTGGATAGAGTTTTGTGCGTGGGGTGCCAGCTCAGGTGTTGCCTCGTCTTCTGACCGTGGTTCAAAATTACCTATTGTTGTCCTCGAATCTTTCCCTTAGAGCAGGGATTCCCAACCGGTGATACGCGTACCACTGGTGGTACGCGGCAACGTTTCAGGTTGTACGCACGGATGATATGAGCTATCCAAATATCCTACGAAGGACTTAAGAGTGAAGTTAAGCTTATTGCTCCTGATATTGAAATTTTAATAAAAGACAAACAACAAGTTTCGCACTAAAAATTGATTTTTGATTATGTTAATCTTTATTTGCTTAGTTTGTACTAATTATTTAAAATTATTTGTTTATAGACCTGTGAGTAAAAAATAAAACTGTAATTTTCAATAATCGTTTTATTTTTCCTTTATTAAAACATCATTAATACGAAATACAAGTGTATTAATCATAAAATATGAAGTTTTCTTAGCATTTTAATTAAAATAAAACAAGCCATTGGGCACTTTTCTGACATTTGATACATGTTCCTAAAAAAATATAAAACTGGTGGTACGCCAAAAATTTCTAAAAATGTCAAGTGGTACGCCAAAAATTTCTAAAAATTTCAAGTGACACGCAGTTACTAAAAGGTTGTGAACCCTTGCCTTACCTAGGGGATAGGAACCTAGGGGATTGATACCGGACCATCGTCAATAGCCCGTTGTGTTGCTCTAGTACAGTAGTTGGCGAACCGCGGCTCTTTGGCCACTTGAGTGCGGCTCTACCACGAATCGATTTCGACTAAATGCTGCCAGTAAATATCCCGCTAGTGATGCGAGGAAGAAAGCAGTTGAGAAACTTCTGAAGAGCCAAGAAAACCCAAGCTCTGTATTTAATTATTGAGTGCAATCTTCGAACAATGTTAATATTGCAAGCTTAATTGTTAGTAAATAGATTGCTAAAAGAGTCAAACCACACACAGACGGTGAATACATTAAAAATTGCTTTATAAATGCATCCGAAGAGCTATAGCGGAATTTTAAGAACAAGGCAGAAATTCTGAAAAAAATAGGAGTTACCACTGTTTACTTAAACAGTACAAGACAGAACGGTCAAAATGTCTTCGAATATAACTACTCCGCAAATCGAAGATCTTAAATTGGTTTCAGCTTCATCAATAGCTTCACGAATCTTGTGGCATCAATGACACAGCGCAAGTTTCACTTTTTGTTCGATTTATTTCTTCTTTGGGACCTAAAGAATAACTTTTAAGATTATTACCACTGAAAGGTCAATAAAAAAGATTTTTTTTACTATATCTGATTTTATTTAATGTTTGTAGCTAGGTCAAACCGACTCCTAAATCATGGTTCTTGAAAAGAAATTTTGGCTCTTAAAAGAAAGCTTAATTTTTGTACTGCTGATCTTTGGCTCTTTTGGACTAATGAGTTTGCCGACCACTGCTCTAGTATGACGTTAATTAAAATTAATCAACCCGGGCCATGCTATTTTTTACTGGATTATAATGCCTGAATGGGCGCAATTTCTATCATAACTTTTATCAGGATCATTTGATTAAAGCTATAACTACATCAATCAATAATGCCGTAGAAGGACTGAGCCAATCAATCGCTACTTATGAGTCGTGAATCGATTTTAAATCATTAGTCAGATTGAACTTCGTCCAGCACACTTTGTTGACAGGTGTCAGCTTATATGTACATACGGATCTAATGAAACCTTTCATCTTCCGATTTCTCTTCATTCTCATCAGACTGATCGTTTGTTCCATCTGCTTCGCTGCAGTAACTGCAGATGGATCTCGGAATCTGCCAAGATCGCATGATTGAACTAAAACGAATCAATGATTATCCATTATTTATGATAATTTTAGTCATATGTTTTCAATTATTAGTAAGATTGAACTTTGTCCAACACACTTCATTGACAGGTGTCATCTGATATGCATACACAGATTTAACAACACCTTTCCGTCTACTGATTGCTCTTCATTCTCATCAGAGTGATTATTAGTTTTGCATCTGCTTCTTTGTTGTTTATTACTGCAGATGGATCTCCGAATATGCCAATAATTTTTAGTCATCACTTGATCAAATTGAAACTAAATCAATCAATAGATCACATGCTTGGACTAAACTAATCAATGATTATTTATTTGTCATGATAGTTTATTAGTCACCTGTTTGCATTCATTAGTCAGACTGAACTTTGCCCAACACACGTTGTTGACAGGTGTCAGCTTATATGTACACTCGGATGTAATGAAATCTCTTCATCTTCCGATTGCTCTTCATTCTCGTCAGACTGATCGTAAGTTTTGCATGTGCTTCGATGTTGTTTATTACTGCAGATGGATCTCCAAATCTGTCAATAATTTTTAGTCATCACTTGATCAAATCCAAACAAAATCAATCATTAGATCACATGATTGGACTAAAACTAATCACTGATTATTTATTTGTCATGATAATTTATTAGTCACCTGTTTGCATTCATTAGTCAGTTCGAACATTGCCCAACACACGTTGTTGACACGTGTCAGCTTATAGGTACACTTGGATCTAATGAAACCTCATCATCGTCCGATTGCTCTTCATTGTCATCAGACTGATCGTAAGTTTTGCATGTGCTTGGATGATATTGTTTATTACTGCAGATGGATCTCCATATCTGTCAATAAATTTTTAGTGATCACTTGATCAAATCCAAACAAAATCAATCATTATATCACATGGTTGGACTAAAACTAATCACTGATAATATATTTGTCATGATAATTTATTAATCACCTGTTTGCATTCATTAGTCAGATTTAACTTTGTCCAACACACTTCGTTGACAGGTGTCATCTGATCTGCATACACGGATTTAACAACACATTTCCGTCTTCGTATTGCTCTTCATTCTCATCAGAGAGATTATTAGTTTTGCATCTGCTTCGTTGTTGTTTATTATTGCAGATGGATCTCCGAATCTGTCAATAATTTTTAGCCATGATCACTTGATCAAATCTAAGACCAAATCAATCATTAGTTCGAGTTGAAGGACTAAAACTAATCAACTATTACTTATAATTTTAGTCATCTGTTTTCACTTATGCGCAGATTAAAGTTTGACAACTCTGACTGCTGAGAGCTGAATGAAAGGCCTGTTGGCGCCATTTGGTTCCCAATTTGGCGACGCTCAGAAACCAAAACAAAAGCAAGCAAACTGTCGGTCACGGGCGCACATTGCGGTGCAGTGGAGGTATTGCTCCGAGGAACGTTGGCACGCGCCAAGGAGATGGGAGGGCGAGTTGAGTGGCAGGAAAAACTGTCGGTGTTTAGCCATGCATGCTTAGCCCTTGCGTCCTTACGAGCAGGAGGAAAGATGTGATTTTCTTTAGGTTGCCTTTTCTTTTACTGCTCTTGCGGTGCAAGCCGCATTTTGATGAAAGCTAAAGAAGCTATGGATACGATGCAGGTTTCGGCTTCGGTGACTTCCGCAGATGAGGTGAAAAAACTTAGCACTTTCATTCGATAAAGTACTCCACCGGTCACGTTTGGTTTGTGCTATCGTCTGTCGAGCTACTTTTCGGGAATAAATGCTTCTGGCAATTTTCCCCCATTCGAGGTTTGAGGGGACGGTATTCGAAAAGACTTTCCCGAACACTTTTCCATTTGTTCTTTTTTTTTTAACACATTTTGCGTCAAACTTGTATGGTTTGAATATGTAAATAAAAAATTGATTCATCGAATTTTGCAAAACGTTTAAAATAAAAATACGACAATCTTAGTTTTTCAGACATGAAAGATGACAGTTTTTGAAATACGTGCTCTGCCATATTATCGATCTCTATTATTATTTCATTACATAGGTCAATTTTTAATTATTTCTAAGTCGTGTTCATCATTTGGTCGTGGTTCAAAATTACGAGGCATTGTCGTTGGAACTTTCTCTTTGGGATTGAACCCGTACCCTCATCAATCGCCCGTTGTGTTGCTACAGTGTGACGTCATATAACTAATTACCTACCTCTGTAATCATTTAAAGCAGACATCAATGATTTTTCTGAATAATTTATTTAAAACTTTCAGATGGCAATCTGCGGCACGATTTATAGTATTACCATAGGAAGGACCAATTTTCCATTTTCGATAGCTTAACTGGAAATAGAACTGGTAAGAGAAGAAACTAAATGTAACAATTCTTTACACATACTGTTTGAGTGTGAAAAACTATCAGAAGATGTGAACTGAATCTAAAATGCAGGAACATTACAGAAGGTACTTTTTCACATTCAAACAGTATGTGCAAAGAATAGTTAGATTTAGCTTCTTCTCTTACCATTTCTATTTCCAGTTAAGCCAGGCCGTTGATGTAAAGTAAATCAAGGAAAACTGATTTACCAGGTCTTTTAGCTTGGTGAAAAACAGTAAAGTCAGAAGTTCACTCAAAAGACAGTTGCAGGTGCATTTTAAACGTTATGAAATGTCATCAGTAGAGTGTTATCAGTTCAAGAAGCTCACCTAGATAAGGCCGTAGACTTAAACTGACTCAGAAGAGTCTGATTTGCAATGTCTCCTAGCGTGGCGGAAGACCGATAAGTCTACCAGAAGAAGATAGAACTCAAGGGACTGTTGCAGATGCTATTGAAGTGTTTCTAAGTGTCACCAGTAAAGTGGGATCAACTATAAAGTATACAGAAGGTAAGGTCGAAAATGTAAGCTACCTCGGTGAAGACTGATTTGCCATGTCTCCTAGCGTGGTGGGAAACTGATAAGTCAACCAGAATATAGAACTCAAGAGACATTTGTAGATGCTCTTGAAGTGTTTTGAAGTGTCATCAGTAAAATAAGATCAACACTAAATTAGAATACTACAAAAGGTAAGGCCGAAAACGTAAACTACCTCGGTGAAGACTGATTTATCAAGTCTTTTAGCATGGTGAGAAACCGATAAGTCAATCAAAACATAGAACAAGTTGCAGGTGTTCTTGAAGTGTTGTTATCAATAAAGTAGGATCAACTCTAAAGAAGAACACAACAAAAGATAGCGACGAAAACGTAAAATAACAGGTAAGATTGATTCAACAGGTCTTTAAAGTGGGAAACGGAAGACTCAAGAGATCGCTACGGATGCCCTTGGAGAACTAAGTTCCGTCAGTAAAGAGAGATCGATTTAAATTTTGAAACACTGCAGAAGACCTAGACTCATTCCTAGTTTTGGGTCAAAATGATAGATTTGAAGCCCCTTCCTGAATAAGATCACTCGAGCGAACTAACCTAGGGGGCAATTTATTAATTTTTGTAACTAGACTAAATTTAGAAAGATTTTAAGATGGTCAAATAAAACGTACCACGTTGTGCCCCCAAAACAGACGCCATATATAAAATGATGTAAAGTCATAAAAGTATTACATTTTAATAGCTATGCAAATATAACCTTTAAATGTAATGTATGAATTGTTTGACGAATTAGAAGGCAATATTTTTAAATAAGTTCTTAAAGAGGGGGCCCATAACAAAAATACGTTTTGTAATTTCTATCCCAATCCTATTCCTTATAAAATACAATGACGGTAATGGCAATTAATTAACGTCGCACTGGAGCAACACAACAAGCTATTAGTGGCGGTCGGGGTTTAATCCCCAATGGAAAAATCCGAGCACAACACCACGTAATTTTGAACCACGGTGAGAAGACGAAATGAGCACTTGAGCTCGTAACACACTCTTCAAACCTCCACACCACGCCAACGTGAAGACATTTTAGGCTACGACAGATTTAACCCATTAACGCCCGAATTATTTCTGCTCAAAACGTTTTCATGATTATCTCAAATCTATGTAATTATGACCCTCTGAATGCAAAAAACTCAAAGTTCAATCAATTTGCGATTTAGTTTTAAAATTACTGCCCGTCCTCATTTGAGGACGCTGGGCGTTCCGGTGAAAAAAACTCAGGAAATTCAGTAAGGTCAGAATATTCGAAAACTACATGTAATAGATGTAAAAACGGATTAGTTACAGTATTCTATTAAATTTTAAGGTAAGATTAATTTTAAACTGTTATTTACTCAACATTTAATGACAATTTATCTCAAACTTAGTAATGTTCAACGCTACAATTTCAGTTTTGTACGAACTATGACAGTTGATAAAAAGGACAGTTTTTTATGCAGAATGACAAGATGCACATAATTGATACATAAACAAAATACATACAAATTTACATAAAATATGTATCAATTCTTTGGATTGGTATGATATTTGGGGAAGCAAGGAATGCAGAATTAATATTTCAGAATTTGTTGCCAAAGTAACAGACTTATTGTCGTCCCATCTGACAATTAAAATTTCATTTTCCTTGTCAAATTTATGCTCATAAAACTCTCTTGCTTCTTTTTCTATTTCTTTCCTATATTTCAGAGGACATCTTGCCATTCTGTTGTCTCTTATAGTGCCACAATTTTAGTTTTTGAACACAATGCTAGTCACGGAGGAATTTGGATCTTCGGAATTTTCGATTTCAGCTGTTCCTGTAATATCACGTACTTGAGCTAAAGCTGCACTTTCATCGTTAAAATCCTCTTCATCAGTAATCTCATCTACGTTAGGTGAAATTCCGATTATGTCAGTTTCAATTTGTTCTGAAATTAAATATTCACGAGCTTTTGCAATCGTTAAGAACCTACGAGCCCTTATAATTACTTATACTTTGTTTTGCTTTGGGAAAGTAATGACTATTTACCATATAAAAGTCGAAATAATTTTTAATTCAATTACTACACGAAAAAATACAAAAATTATAATGACTTGAAATTTGTATAAAAGTTGGCTGTAACGCCCAGCGTCCTCAATTGAGGACAGCAAAATTGGATGTCATTTTTAAAAACGAAATTTTTTTCAAAATAAATAAATTTTCTATTTTAAGTTTATATAGTACTCTAATTTCAAATACTAGTAAAAATAAAATGTTTTACCTAGAATTTAGGCGATGTAGCTAGACAGGAAGCAAATGCACGTGTGAGACATGAAAAAACATGAAATGGCGATCCATATCACGGAGTTCTAAACAACTACATATACTTGGTAATTTGTGGGATTAATTCTAGTAATACCATTTACCGTCGTGCAGAACAAACAATCGTTTCCGGAAAATATAAAGATTCTACACGCTCTTTTATCCACTATCCTCAAATGAGGACGCTGGGCGTTAATGGGTTAATGTGAACGCTGTCTGTGATTGAGCCTTCGTTTCGAACTCGCAACCCTCCGGTTGCTAATCCATTACTCTTTCAAATGAGCTTCCGAGGCCTTAAAGACCTTAAGAAGTCCTCACCGAATACAGCTCAGGCAAAGCAAAAAAGATGCATCTGTCTCCCATCATCTTTGTGCTACCGCAATTTTGGTCGAGAGATAACGCACCTGCTCAAGATGCATCAGAGAAGAAACATCCGGGGTGAAGGAATTCCGTAAATCCCCGCTGGAATCTGCTCAAGTGTGGTTTTCATCAGGACCTAAAAATGACGCTGCATCATCCTTTGTTTGTGCAAAACAGCCTGTACTTACCTGTGGCACTTGCATGAAGGGGAATGGCTGATGTTCATAAGTAGACTGACCATACGTACCGGTTTCTGTACCGTTTTATTTTCACATTTCCTCCTACTTGCCTTTGGTACTTACACCGTTTTCAGATCCACTCAACAGACATGAAACTACGTGAGGACTTCTGAAAACTACATGAATTTCATCAGAAACCAAATCTTCGCATTGAAAAAAGTGTCATAATCGACGTGGAATGATTTGATTTGAGACTGACCATACGTGAATTCATTCAATATTGTGAATCCAGCAAAACCTTTGCGTGAAACTTTGCATAGGTTTTATTAAAATACCAATCTTCCCTCATGTTGAAGATGAAAGGTGACCGAAAATAATAAAAAGAATAACAATATGAAATTGCTTTTTTGATTTAAATTTTATACAATACTAGGATAAATGGCCTGTCATACAACGAATGCATAACAAAATCTATTTATTTTTTGGTCAAACTTTATTTATAATTATTTTTTTAACCTGATGATACGTGATCACTGGGTGTGTATAAAAATGTTTTACCACTATCTGTCAACTTTTGTTGATCACTAGCTATGTATAAACCTTTTTCACTGTCAACTTGTCTTGCTTTCGCATAGTGTTGTATTTTGAGCAATGTACTGCTAAAACAATATTATTAGAAAATTTAATTTGTGATTAAAATTAGCAAAACAAAGAGCTGCGTACGGCAATTGTTTTAAACTCAATGTTATTTCTATGGTAATTTCGAAGATCCTATTGACGACGGTCCGGGATCAATCCCTTAAGGGAAAGATCCGAGGACAACACCTCGTAATTTTGAATCACGGTCAGATGACTAAGCAACACCTGAGATGGCACCCCACTCTCCAAACTTCCTCTCCAACCCAACGTGAGGACTTTCGACCACGACAGATTTAAGGTGCACCAGCCGCCTCTACACCATACGCTTACAAACATCCATGCCCGGACCCGGATTCGAACCAGGAAACTGTACATCACAAATATAAGTTGCACGAAAATTGGAGTTATTTCATTGGCAAATAGCAATAAATGGTTATGATCAATGTAAGATCAAATACGATATTCCATCGCCAATTTTTCCTTTTCGTTTAAATATGCTTGAATTGAGTAATGGAGTTGCATTATAAGTCTAAACTTAGACGGATCAGCTATACGCTCTGAAAGTTCTTCAGCAGTCTAGTCATAGATGACAATGAGATAAATTTGAAAGATTGAAACTAGCACAGAAAATAAAATCTAAGCGCAAGCAAAAATAGGTTTAGATGTAAGAAAAATATCGAACCTCCTATTAACAAGTGAATGAGACGCAAATGAAGTGAAGATTCAGACTAATTAGGTTAACACGACTGAGACATTTTACCATGCATTTCATTGGAAGCCATTTTATTTTATTTTAACGCGTAAAAATATGCTTATATTCATGACAAAAATATTTAAATAAAGTATAAATGTGTGTGTTACCGCTAAAGCTCGAAAGCCGTTAATGTGCACATTATATAGCTAATCTGCAGATTAACCGAGTTTCTCCGTTACTGTGCGGAATCAAGAGTGTTTTGCATTTAACCTAGGTAATGTACACATTAACGGCTTCCGTATCGTTAAAGTTCAAAGGTTTGTTTCTCTCATTTTTTCCCCTAAACGTTCCCTCTGTCCCTCCACTTTTAGTTTTAGTTTGGTTTATGTTAATTTCCTTAGTTATAATAATATATTCAACCGTTTAATTCTTTCTATTACAGTTTTTTAATTAATTGATTATGGATTCTGTCAACTAATTTGTTGATTGTTTGTCTGTATTAACTTGATTCTTTAGATATCGAAAAGTAAATAAATAACATTATGTTGATTTAAGCGTTCCTGTTGTTCCAGCAATGATTTTATTTTCTCTTTAACGAGTGCTTAGTAGGAAATGTGCAGATTATCTAAGTAATTTCCAGATTTGTTCCAGTAAAAAAACTTATTTTCACTTTAACAAGTGCTTAGTAGATAATGTGAAGATTATCTATATAATATGCAGAATACCTAGGTAATTTGACAAATGGAACAATTATAGGCACTTTTACGTATTACTCTAGTTAATCTGCTCATTACCTAGATAATCTGTAGAATAACTGATTACTGCACTTTAACGGTAACATGTATACCGACACTACCACCAATAGATATTTGCAAATAAGAAACTTTAGCGCAAGACTTCAAGTAAAATATTAATTGCATGTCTTTTACTTTCGAATACTTTCAAATGTCCAACATGGTGCTTATTTGTTTTCAAATGATTGATTCAACAGTCAAGCCACAGAAATTCCAAACTTATTTTTACTGCTCTTGAAAGAGTGAAACCTCTTCTAACAATCATCGAAACTAATAATACAAGAAACATCCACCCTTGAATAATATCTCGGCTGTGTGAGAGTGTGAAATTAAATTCTTATAATCGCCGTGAAAATGCACCGTGTGCAAAGAATTAATGGAGTCTAAGCTCTTTAGAAAAATTGCCCCGGCCAGGTGCAAATGGCAGTTTGATTTACAGCTTGCAACAAAAACAAAGTGAAAAGTAGACAGCCAACTCGAAGCACACTAATTTCAAGTAAAGTACACGAGTAGTCTGATATTTTATTTTGTCGTCTGAATCAATGGAAGGATTTCTGTTTGGCTTTTTTTTCCACCCTAGTTTAATCCAATCTCAAATATTCCAGATGATTTCGAAAGGCGTGTTTTGTCTCTAAAGAATAGTTGAATTCGTTTTCCCTGAAAGGAATCGGGAATAATTCTGTTTAGCGGATGGAAAAACGGATCAGATGGCTGTGGGAGTAGATCAGGCCCTCACAGACCGTGGGCCACATACGGCCCGCCTTACTATGTGCTATTTTAAAGATCGTTTTAACATATTTTCAAACAGCAAACCCCATTTCTAGATTTGCTTTGCAACTCTTTTCCAATTTTGCATGAAAGTACACTGGAATCAGTACACCTTAAACTCATCAACGTGCAAAAAACAATGATAACCTGCGAAATAAATTGAATGAAAACAATTAAAACTTCTATCATTGTGTCGATAAAAAACATATAAATTGTTGTTAGACAATGCAATAATATGATCAAGCCTCCTTGGATCAACATATCGCACTCCGGCAAGAAAAGTGACACAAATAAAAAAATAAACATTTTGATGTTATGTCATTGAAAAATATGTATGAGGTGCTCCAGCGTGTTATATTACTATTCTATGAAAAATAATAGAAGCTACCACCATAAATACTTACCTAAAATTTAAAAGAAGCTTATACTCTATTTCAATATAAGTTTTATAGAATCCTTTAAGTTGATGCTCTTCTCAAATTCTGCAATTATGAGTTGTGTCACTTTTCTTGCCGGGGTGCGATATATCTGTGATCAAACTTTTTCAGTCATGAATACAAACAAAGCGAAAATTTTGAACCGCTTGACTAATGATAATTTAGAATCAGTTTGGTGCTTGGCTACTACAAATATCCAGCCAAGTATTAAAATATTTGTAAAATCAATGCAATGTCACGCATGAATTGATTTCCTTATTTACTTTTTGCTGTCTTTCATTTTTGTGACAACATAAACAATCAATAATATGAATAATACATACAAATAACATATGATAAATAACTACATGTTTCTTTGGCCGCCTCCCAAAAAGCCACTGTGAATCTATGTGTCCCCGGATCTTAAAAAGTCATATGCATTCCTGTAGTACCTTACACCCAGGCCCTGATTTACCATTAGGCCCGTGAGGCAAGGGCCTAGGGCCCCCATAATTTAAAGGGCCCCTAAGTTTCAAAAGTATCTAAAAATTTAAAAAAGTTTTTAAGTAGTTACATAAATTATTGGGTATTTACGTAAATGTCCGTCGACCGTTTCCACCACTATCACATTATTGTAATTACATTAATTATCTAACTATTATGTTTTTAATTTTCATCTGCTTTATTTTGTTTTGCCAAGAGTTATAAGTAATTTCACGATTTTCTCAAACTTTTTGGTGATATCTGTGAAACGGTCAACAGTCACAAATACGTAAGTACCAATTATTGTTATAAAATTAGTTTTTGTGATGAACAATTAACATCGGGGGGCCCCTTCCTGCGTGTTGTGCCTACTATACCAAATTTTCTAAATCGGGCCCTGCTTACACCTAATAGTTCCCAACTCGAAACATTTTCAATATGCCATGATAAAATAGCCATGAAAAACAAAAGTAGAAAATGAAAATGTTATTTAAAGCTTTATCCCTAAAATCTAACAAAAAATTGCTTCGTATATTTTTACTTTATACAGATTATCAGGGTGCTTCTATAGACCAGTTAGAAGAGCAACAGGTTTGCAAACTGAGGGCTGATGGTAACGCCTGGTTGTTGTACCTTCTGATAGTTGTAAATAAATTTAATTCGAAACAGCATCGTTAAATAATTAAAGCAACCTTCCTGTAAGCAGACCAATTACTATATACACTCCGATTTTTCTGGATTTTTGATGTGGAATACTTGTAGCTTCAAGTTTAAAATGTAGATGGCGTTGCTTATAAACACCGCCCTGTTATGTTATATTAGTGTGTATCGGAAATAGCAATAAAATTCTCGAACGAGGCGGTTGTGCCTTCTTTGGAAGAGGAAGTAATAAACCCCAGGAGTAAGGACGACCTCTGAACAATATGTCATTAAATTGAGTCCTCTACATGAGAGTCCACGAAAACAAGCGACCAAAAAATGGTCGAGCTTATGTCTCGTAAACTATACAAGATAATTTAATTACATGAATTTTTTTTGATAGAGCGCATATGCATGTTTATGTAGGCGTCGGCGTTCAATTTACCAGGAACAACATGCAAAGTTCCCAGGCCCTACCACGAAAAACACGCCCAAACAAATAGACGGATTTTATGCAAATCCACAGGCGTCTGGTCCATTATATTAGGGTATTGTATATGAGAGTACGAAAACTCTAGCGACTAAATATAGCAAGATTTGTCACGCTTATGTCTCTAGAACTGTAAATGTAACTATACAAATTTTGTTGGATAGTGGGTTCATGTCCGTATCTTAATCAATGAGTAGTGAATGTTTTCAATGGTGGAAGGAGTAGGAACGCTTGCGCCTGAACACTAAAATGCTGATGCCACGAGGCTTTTGAGCAGTGTAATTTTAGATTGCGAAGAGATGAGAAGTTGAAATGGGTCTCTAGTTGCAGAAAATAACACGATCCTCAATAGCATTTAGCAATAATGACCAATAAAATAAAATTCGTAAAGTTATAAGCCTATCAGTGTGTTGAGTCGAGGAAAGTTTTTATAACGTCGAAATAACCAGCTAAACGTGCTCCATTACAACGTAAATTCAGCTGCTAATCAACATGAACTGAAATTTAAGAAACGGTATCTTTCGAAAGTAATCAGAAAAGCCCAAAATGGCTAATACCGAACATACTGACTTTAAAAAGAGACTTTAAAAGAAAGCCATACGCATCAACTCCGACTCGAATACTTCAAGTGTGCCTCCATCTGATCAGTGGATATGGACTTGGAATGTGATAACTCTGAAGCATTAAACGATGAAAGTAGAAGAAATGTCACTCTTATTGATGCAGTTTGTTCTGAAGAATCTGTAAGGAGATGGGGCAATGTGTATAACAACTCGGTGTTTATAAAGAATGAGTTCTGTTACATTTTCAATGTTTCTGATCGCTTATGTGGAACTATTTGAAGCCAGTTCGATAAAAACATTTCGCGTTGTTAAAAGGAGTTTCAAATGAAGATATCGCATTTGGAATTATACAACACTTGTCGCCCCAGTCATTAAACGTTAATAAGATACCGGGTTTATAGAAGTCAGATGGATTTCTTATCCTCCAAAGCTCGATGGATTGTCGCAACTGGATCCTTTATGTGAAAGATTGATCTAGCCAAGATTGCCATTAATGCGTTATGAAGGGAACTAGGGTATAGTTGGTCAATAATAATTCGAAATTGGTGATAGTATTTGGTAAGTAAGAAATGTGTGTTCGTACCTAATATAATTCCAGGTACTAATGTATCCATTAAGCTTACATATGATTTAAGTGTCGATGTTACACAAAACAAATCCATAATGGACTATGTTGAATGTGAGTTCAACTTAAGCGTTAATACGATACCGGATTTTTCCAAGTCAAATGGATTTGCTTATCCTCCAAATTCCGATAGATTGCGGTCACTGGATTCTAAATATGAAAGATTTATCTTGCTAAAAGTACAATTTACGTGTTATGAAGGAAACTATAGCATAGTTAGCTGCTCAATCATTAAATTTTCGTATACAATATGATTTCAGATACTGATGCACTTATTAAGCTTACATGTGTTTTCAATGCCGTTGTTACACTTAACAAATCACTTATAGACAATACGAAACGTGATATGAGCTTAAAGTACATATCTACATCACAGACTAGTCTGAGCAACACTTGTATAGATATAACCTTTGTAAAAAAAATTCATGTAATTACTCTGGCATACTTATTAGAGTGAGCCGAAAAAAAGTTTTTTTTTTGCTATCACATTCTAATAATGCGGAAAAGTTGGATCATGCAGTAAAACTATTGTCTAGAAAATTTCATCCCGATTTATTGATATTTTTTGCCTTTCAAAGGGGTTCAAACCCTCCAAAAAGATCAAAATTCGGGCATTTTTTATAAAACAATTTAGATGTTTACAATTACGTTCTAATAGTGCGCAAAAGTAAGCTAATACGTTCAATATTAACGGTAAAAAAAATTGTTTAGATCACAGTACATATCTTCTGCCTTCCCAACGGGGACCAACTAGCAGAAAAAACTGAAGAAATGACTTCCTTTAATACCCAAAATGTTGATTCACGCCTTAAACTATTTCAATTACTTTCCCGTACACAAGTCACTCAAGTTATATCTATACAATGGTTGCCCAGACTAATCTGAGCAACACTTGTATAGATATAACGAAAACATTCACGTAATTACTCTGACATACTTATCATACTTCTTCATAGGCCCTTTGATAAATAAAATTATATTCACTTATACCAGGACATTTTATTCATTTACATCCTACCCTTCATTTAATACCCAATATGTGGATTCACGCCTTAAACGATTTCGGATACTTCCTCATACACAATTCACTCAATTTTTTCCGTGGGCTTGGGATGGATGTAGCACATGGGCCGTAGGTCTTTCGTCTACAAGTCAAGTAGGTTGAAGTGAACAGAGTAGCCTTTAGTTTACAGAAATATCTTTTCATGTATAATCTTGGTCTTGGAAATCGAGCAGGTGAGAGGGGGTTAACCCTTTTATGATTTTTCGTAGCTTTTACTTAAGTATATGTTAGACTTTTAGTGGTTTTTTTTTTCATACCTTGCATAGTTTTCGTGAGAAGAGAGCTGATTTTCGATTTTTAGCGCTGGGGACGCTGAAAACTGTCTCATCTTGTAACGCATAGTCATTTTACTGTATTTTATTTCATTTAGTATAAACGTAGGAATTTACAATATACCCTGTATCCTCCTTTCTTAACTAAGCTAAAGAAACCAGAGACGACAATCGTAGAAACACTTTGTTTTCTGTTTCGACTTGTACCCTCATTGAAGAGTAGACTCGTTTAAAGTCACGCTGATGAAAATGTCAATATACTTTAAAATCGACCATTAAGAAAAAGATTGACCAATTTTTCCGCAGAGTTTGAATATGCTTTATTTCAGTTATGGAGCCTTATTTATCGACTCCATATATACGGACTCCATAGCTACATTCATAGCTATGGAGCTCCCATAAAACTGAGAGAATTCTTCAGTGGTTTGAAAGTGATGAAAAAATCTGGAAAACAGAAATCAGAGCGGAAAAGAAAATAGGATCAAAAATTGTTTTAGCAACAAAAATTGTAAAATCGATCAAGGAATGATGATAAACTGAAGTAGGCGTGTAGAATCTAACTGTGGTACTATGTCTGAGATGTGAATTTTTGCGATGCGCTCATTAAAAATACCACTAAAGGTTGAACTGCTGTTGCATATTTTGGGATAACAGTATTTCGTTCTGAGGTATGAAATCCATTGAGAATATAGATGCTATATTCATTATAAATGGATTGAATTAAGATATGATAATTTATGAACGACGCTTTGCTATCAATATATATTTAAGCAAATAAGAAAGTTTAAAACACAAGCTATGCGGGAGTCTGCTGGTTATAAAATATTTAACCCAGTGTTGAATAAAAAAACATACCAGATTTGATGCATTTTTCTATGTTAGTTTATTTTCTACTTTTTGAAAGCTCAAGCCGAACCTGTACACAAGCCTAGCTTAATACCGGAACTTCTATTTTACCCTATATCCAAACCTGCATACGATATGAACCCCGTCATCCAAGCCGTTCGTCTGTGGAGGTAACACGGATTATTATATGAGGTCAATCTCGTATCCAATGTTCCATCTGTTACAGGTGGAACATTTCATTAGACGAAAGCTATTCCCTGGAAAAAGTTCCAGGAACTTCTACTCAGGCGTATTCAGTGGAAGTCACGTGACTTGGAAAGGTCTCTTTGGGTTTCTCCTAGTATAGGAACATTGGGGAAGGGAAAGTATTTTCTTGTACTTAGAATTAAAATCATAAAAGTATAATGGTAGTACAGGTTTTGGGGGCGCTGGTTATTTAACGCTCTTCATTTAATTACCTACAAGCAGACCCGCATATAGCCTCTACGCTAAAATTTCATAACCATGTAAATGGTTTTGACGCGATATCTCGTCCATATGAGCCGACCCAATTTTGTCACCCTCCTAGTGGTCTCGACGAGAATCTCGTCCGTCAAAATCTTACTAACTTTGGCAATGCCGAGATTTATCGTCAAGATACTGTCGATTTTTCTATGATGTCGATATCAATATCTTGTCAGTTTTCTTCGAATGCATACCTCTTCCAACCATAATCTATCTTTTTACAGAAAAGCAACACATTGGAAAATTTAAAAAATAATCATAATTTTTATTAAAAAATTGGCAAAATTGAAAATTTAGGTAAAAAACAGGAATTTATTAGCCTTAAGTTTGTCATATTGTCTTAAATATATAAGGTAGGGCCTGAACTAAATCTATCCAATATTTATTTCCACATACATTATATGGACAAAAGTATATGGACACTGCAAGCTTTTCGGAAAAAGTGCTTTATTATTCTATTTAGTAACGAGTAGGCGCTCTTTTTTCTTGTATTACAGCTGCAACATGTCGAGGCATACATTCCACAAGTTCTCTGTAAGTGTGGGCAGGAATAGCTCGTCATGCCTCTTGCAAGGCTGTGAGAAGAGATTGTTGTGAAGATGGGCATGCGTGGTGGTGTCGTACTCGTCGATCCATTTTGTCCTACAAGTTCTCGATCGTATTGAGAGCGGGGCTCTGAATAGGTCAGACAAGCAAATTAATCTAATTTTCAAGCCATCAGTCTAGCACACGTTTTGCAGCATGGCATGGAGCTTCATCCTGTTGGAAGAAACAACCATCATCGCCGTAGCATTGCCATAGTGTAGGCAAGGGCGAATTATACAGAACGTCGAGGTACACGTCAGCGTTCATGGTACCAGGTACATAAAGCAATGGGCCGAGTCCTAACCAGGTAAACATCCCCACACTCAGATGGATCCTCCTCCGAATTTATGCAGTGTCCAAATATTTTTGTCCATATAGAGTATGTGTGACATGAGAGCGTCGTGACATCAAAAGTGAAATCTCCGCAGATTGTCTGGTTTGTGTCTTGAATTTTCAATTCAAGACATGTCGAGGAATACTTTCCACAAGTTCTCTGTAAGTCTGGGCAGTAATATCTCGTCATTCCTCTTGCAAGGCTGTGATAAGAGATATCTGTGAAGATGGGCGTGCGTAGTGGTGTCGTATTCGTCATTCCAGTTTGTCCCACAAGACCTCGATCGAGTTGAGATCGGGTCTCTGAACAGTCCAGTCAAGCAAATTCACCTCATTCTCAGGAAACTAGTCCATCACACGTTTTGCAGTATGGCATGGAGCTCGATCCTGTTGGAAGAAACAACCAACATCGCCGTAGTATTGCCACAGTGTAAGCAAATCCCAATGATCCAGAAGGTCGAGGTACACGTCAGCGTTCATGGTGCCAGGTACATAAGACAATATGGACCGAGTCATAACCAGGAAAAACAACCCCACTCTGAGATTAATCCTCCTCCGAATTTCTGCAGTGTCCAAATACTTTTGTCCATATAGTGCATGATCAAGGACTGATCCCGGACCGTCGTCAATAGCCCGTTGTGTTGCTCTAGTACGACGTTAACAAAAAATTACCAATTACCATATAGTTCATGATGTTTGGGTAGGTAGGTATTTAATTAACGTCACACTAGAGCAGCATAACGAGCTATTGGCGACAGTTCATATGCATGACTTCCCAACTGTCTTTGATTGGATTCGAACTCTCAACCCTTCAATTGCTTATATTTTATTCTTCCAACTGGGCTACGTTAAGCCCACAAAATATTCGGATTAATGTAGAGGAAAGCATAATTTTTTGAAATTTTTCTTAAGCCTCAACAGTAAAATCTTTGTAAAAAATATTTCCTTCTCGAGACAACTCATGTCCTAGTTCAGGTCTTCAAAAACAAATATAGAAATCAGTACACCAAATTTCATCCGAAAATATATAGTACATTTATAAGTTATCGCTTTTCTCGTGCAAAAATTTTGCTCATAATCGCAATCTTAGAAATAATTGCATTTAAGGATTCGAAAACAAATAAAAAAAGAACTGTTAAGTTCTATTCAAAAAAAATTGTTATATGTTTACCATACAGACGGAATAAAAACAGTTTGGCAAAGAAACATATCTAAGTATAAAGAATATTAAATAAAAGGAAATCTGTTTACCATACAGACGGAATAAAAACAGCTTGGTAAAGAAACATATCTAATTATAAAGAATATTAAATAAAAAGAAATAGTAAATTCAATTAAAAAATTGACATTTCATCTTAGCCAGATACTTAATTACAACTCTATCTTCACGCAAGTAGCAATCAGTCAACTATGTATAATATTTATAGAATTTAGCCATATTTTAGAAGAGTTCTGTGTTCAATATCGACACCACTACAAAAATTAACATACACTGCAATAGTTATACAGCATTGCAAAACGAGTCTCTCAATCATTACAAACTTTTTCGTATTCTGAAGTAGCACTGTATCCTCACGTTCTACAACATTGGTGACATACTAAATTCAACTCAAAAAAATCGACTTTTCAACTTAGACAGAAACCTTAATACAACTCTAAATGTCCTCACGCAAGTAGTAATCAGGATAATATTTATAGAATTTAGTTATTCCTATATATTAGAAGAGAGTTCTGTGCTGAATACCACCACCACTACAAAAATTAACATAAACTGCAATAGTTATACAGCATTGCAAAACTAGTCTCTCAATTACTATGTACTTTTTTGTACACTAAAGTAGCACTGTATCATTACGTTCAAGCTAAATGGCACTTCTAACAAATTTTAGATGGCACTCATTTGGATTCTAAAAGCAAAACAAGACAGTCAAAGGATTATCATCCATTACATGACCACGCATGCACACTTATACCCATAGTATTACTACAATTCTCATGGTATCACGCAACTGGCAAAAAGTCACCTGGGCTAACATCTACATTATTTATGCACTGATATATTCTTTGTAGGTTGATAGAAAGTAAATTAACGTCTTACTGGTACAACTCAACGGTTATTGGCTACAGTCCAGGATCAATCGAAGTGAAAGATCCAAGGACAACGCCTCGTAATTTTGTACCACGGTCACGTGACGGAAAACAACACCTGAGCTGACACCCCACTCTTCAAACTTCACCAAGCCAACGTGTGAGTATTTGAGGCCACGACATATTTAACGTGCACCAGCCTCGTGTATACTATGGCTGAACCAAGTTTCAAACTCGTAACACTCCTGTTGCTAATCAGTTTACTCAGCTGTATTTTAAAAGAGAAGTGCTCTGGGGAAAACAGCCATCACTACAAAGCATACATAGCAAAACAAATCTCCTTCATGAAGTTCTATCGGTTAGACTGCAGTAACTGCTGCAATCTTGAGGATTGAGGCGTGCAGGAAAGCCAACAGAACTGCTCAGCCTCTTTAAAAGCATTCTGGACTGCCCCCCAAAAAACTCCAAACTCGCAGTAATTAAAATCTCAAGGAGGTTACAATTGGATTAACCCACCAATCACCTATCGCGTTAACCTCTTGTGGGGGGAGTGATGTTCCGCTATGGGAGATTTAAGACACGGACGAAAAGTTTTCAAGAATCTTAAAAGGTTCTAGGGGTTTGGGGGTGGGGGTGTATCCCAAGAGATTAGCGATTACAGGTGCGCCCTCTCCCATGGGCGCACCCAATGGGCGCATTATTTCGCTCCATTAGGGACCGGGGCGCCACTGGCTCCATGATTGATACATTCATTTACATCTGTCAACGCGCCGCCTATGTTCGTTTTCGCCATTTGAGATGTGTAAAGTAGGGTTGCCTTTCTTGAGACGGGGTCGCTCGATTTGGCGATAAAAAATTGGATTCCAAGGACCCGCTTTTATTACTAACGACAGCGACGTAGGTTGTGGGTTATGGGGGTACTTTGCCTTGAGTGGGGGTTTTATTTGTGGACATTCCTTGTGCACCCATACATGAAGTATTGAAATCGTATTTTATATAAAATATTCTATTTTTCCTTGGGCCGCGGTTGTCCAGTTGGAAAAGCAACGGATTAGCAACCGGAGCAAACTCAGCCCAGCCAAAGATAGTCGTGTACTCAGGGCTGGTTCATGTTAAATATATTGGGGACTCTAAAGTCCTCACGTTGGCTTTGCGTGGAAGTTTGTAGAGAGGATAAGCCAGCTCAGGTGTGGATTTCGTAATCTGAACATGGTTCAAAATTACGTGGCGTTGTCCTCGTTCTTTCTTTTCCGGATTGATCCTGGATTGTCGCTAATTGTCTATTGTTTTTCTCCAGTGCGAAGTTAATTAACCACCTGCCTATACTATTCTTTCATATGAATAGTAAACCAACAACTTCCGAAATTAAGTATTTGGACTGCGGTATTTATCACCGAAAATAGCTATAATTTCGGTTACTTTTTTTTTATTTTGATGCCTTTAAGTTTAAATATATATTTGCATAAAATATTTCGTCAAATTAGAACCGAATCATTCCGATTCTCTTTGAAGATATATTTTCAATTGATGTTACTGTTTTGCGACTTGTAAAATTGCGACGTTTCCAGTTAACTGCTTAAAGGTAATGCATGAGTACACATCCTTAAATTGTGATTATTTGAAATTGCTATAAGCCATCCCAACCTTATATTCAAAGCTCTATGTTTTACGTTGTTGTCATATTGGACTGAACGTACTTCAATTGGATAAAAACCTCTAAAATGTTTCTTCTTAGAGTAAAGAGATTTTCAAGTACTCTAGTCTTGTTTTTACTTTACAACACACACTCAATTACTACATAACCACACTTATTGGTAATTCCAAAGGTTAAAGTAATCCATGGATTATTTTAACCTTTTCTAAAAATTCTCTCATTTGTCATTTCCTCATAATCTAATCCTTTCGAAAGATTTTATTGGTCTTTTATCAGGAAAGTATCTCCTTTGGAAAAGTATTATTGATCCTTTCCTCGGATTGTAATAATTTGGAAAGATATTATTGCTCACTTCCTTATATTAGAATCCTTTGTAAAGATATTATTAATCATTTCCTTAGATAATCCTTAGGAAAGATTCTCTCTGTTAATCATTTCCTTAGAAAAGAAGCTTTTAGCTTTTAGAATGATTATATTTGTCCTTTCCTTGGAATAGAGTGCTTTGGAAAGATTCTGTTGGTTAAGAAGGTCAAAACTGGCTAAAAGTCATGCAATGAAGACTATGGTTGCACAGTAAAATTATGAACCCCATCAGGGGATTCAAAAATAGCTTGCACTGAATGGAACAAAAAACGGAAACGAGTGATGAAAAAGGCTATACATACACACACATACAATACGGTAATAGATCTGATACTAAAACAGCGTAACTCATAAAAAACCACTGCTAATATGAATTTAATATTAGTACTCGTTATCTGGCAGCCAGAGTTGTTTTAATATTTAAGTTCGATACAGAACTTATCCACTGTATTTGGGGCCACCATAGCCCTTTTGAAAGAACAGTGATTTAGCAACCAGAATCATGAAAGAAAAATCATAGTTGCACAGTGGAATAATTAACCCAACAGGGGATTCAAAAAGAACTTGCACTGAATGGAACAAATATAAGAAAACGAGTGATGAAAAAGGCTACAATACGGTAATCTAACTAATATTTGGGATTCAGGTAAAGCAGCCCAACTTATATGAATGTAATATTAGTATTCGTTATCTGGTCGCCAGAGTTGTTTTAATATTTAAGTTCAATAGAGAACTTCCCTACTTTGTATTTGGGGCCCCCGTAGACCTTCTGAAAGACTAGTGGATTAGTAACAAGAGGGTTGCGAGTTACAAACTAAATCCAATCAAAGACCGTCGTGTACAAGGCGTTAAAACTGCCTCAAATGGCCTCGCGTTGACGCAGTGGCGCATTTTGGAAAGTGGGTTTCCAAAACGTGTCATAAACTCGTCACCTAGCCATGGTTCCAAAATACGAGGTTCCGGATTTTTTCCTTCGGATTTCATCCAGGACAGCTGGCTGTTGTGTTGGTCTTGTTGAAAATGAATTCAACTACTACCTACTTTGCATTTGAAGTAGGACAGTAAAATATTTCTGCCACTTTTTAGCTTTATTGGATATATTGCGATAAGATTTTACGATTGCAGTGGTATACGAGTTCGTTTGTAAGTAAATTATTGTTTTTGAAGTATTTTTCATTCAGAAAATGTCTGAAGTTAGTCTATTCTTGAGTAGAATCGAAGACGAAATCCGACAAGAAATATTCCTAAAATATTACTTTGAAGTATGCTTACAATTAGTTATTAAAGACAGATAGATAAACAAAAATATGGTAGCAAAACAAAATTTTGTGATTGATATATTTAATTGAATAAGCTATAATGTTTGAAGCTCAACAAGTAAACACTGCTTTCCAATGTGCATTTTGACCTTGATTAATCTTGTCAGCTCGACCAATATTTCTACCAATAGCTCTAGACTGGTATATTATCTAGACTCTTGTGTCAGATAAATCCTAAGGCACCCACCTGCTAACCTGGACTGGTACGTTCCCCTCACTATTTATTGTGATTGTAAACTCTATCATACTCCGAATGTAGCTTTTAACAGGTATATTAGAAAAAATTGGATCTAGAGCCAGGTAAAATCCAACAAACCCAGCTGCCTTCCTGTACAGAAACGATTATTCTCATTCATTATTATTGTTGTGTGACTCTTATATACTAAGAACGTAGCTTTGAACTGGCATATTTGAAAAAGTTGTGAGAGTTTTGCGCAAGGTTAATCTCAAGAAACCAACCTGCCTGTCTAGACTGGAATGATTCTTCTCGCCAATCATTGAGAGTATGCCATTCCCTAAATCGGATCTCTATACTGATAGGTTAAAAAAGGTTCGATCTTGCGCTAGGATAAATCCCAACCTACTCACCTGCTTACTTGAACAGACATGCTCTCATCATTCATTGACGTGTGTGTGTCTCTATACGATACCCAGAAAGTAGCTTTGGACGTATATTAGTCAAACTTTGTAAGCATTAAAACAGCATTACAGCCATTCACCCAATTTTTTATACACCCGACTAATGGATTTTACATCTTGTGTAATGAAATAGAGTACGCAAGTTCGGAAATGTAAGCAACATCAAGTACGCTGTCACGAATCGTATGCATTGCGTTTTATGTTTCAGAGTGGAGAAAAAATATGTAATGTTTACCAAAAAGTACTTCGTGGTATATATTCGTTTTGGTCTTCAAGAAACTACCATATTCTAAGCAAGCGCTTTTATCATTTTGGCTAAATTCACCTGTGTACCATCTCTTCTAGAAAGGACTGAATCCCACAGATGCTACTTCAAGTTGACTTGATTGTTTGAAACCGTCATGGTGTATTAAGATCACATGTGTATGTATATACTTACACATGCTTGATTAATGATTGCGACCAACTGTCTGTCCTGTGTTGCCTTTAAAACAACCGAGCGTGACTAAAGGCTAAATGACAACCAATCCAGCAGTGAAGCTGTGTGATAGGTTTAGAAGCAGTGTCTTATAGCAGGGCTGTAAAAAGTCGTAGGAATGATTTGGCAATTCAACTGTTCGGTCTAGACTATTCGTCGAAATGCTCGAGCGTCATCTGGAATTTTTCAGCTGCACCTTCTGACTTGTTTGAAAGTGCGCGTGTTCAAATAATGTCAGAGCGTCCAAAAACAGTGGAATTAAATTTCAGTTATGTGCAAAATACCTTAATAAAGTGTGATATATCTTCACTAAACTTTATTTGAAAAACTATTTTTGCTGCATAAGCCCTTCAAAAGATTAGTAATAAAATTAATACACTTTTTGAATACTAAAACAGAATTTTGTGAATATTTTTTCGTAAGGAGGTATTTCCACATTCAGTCCCCACCCCAGAATGCTGGAATATGATCGATTTCACAGACTTTCTCCTCTGATAACTTCAGTTTATCACTTATATTTGAGCTCATTCCAACTCTAAATTAAATTGAAAAGTGAGGACAAAGCTATTTTCACTAAAACATAAATGGCTAATGCCTTTCCTTTGCAATGTTAGCAGGCAGACTTCTAAAAATTCAAACCTAATCTTATAGGTTTAGTGTCAATGAAGAAGCCCACCATTGAACAAGGGAAATTAGATCAAATTGAAGTAAACACGTTGAGGAGTTAATTGAGGTAACATGACTGAGATGTGAATTTTTTTACCATGCATTTTAATGGAAATCATTTTATTTTATTGGACGTATGAAATGTGCATGTCGATGCGTATATTCATACTAACGGTATTTAAATAAGATATGAAATATGAAAGACACTTCCGTCGATAGATATTCGCAATTTAAAAAATTGAGCTCATATATTTGTGCGTATCTGCTAGGAATGAGTATTTCTTTTGCGAATTATGTTTCGTTTTAAGACCTATTCACGATAGGTCAGACCTAATACTTATCACTAAACAAAGCGTCCAAAAAACTAATTCCAGCAAATCGTTTTAACCCTGCAGTTGGTTGCCTTGACGAAGTATCTCGTCATCACCAAAGCTGACTAGATTTTGATGGACGAGAAATTTCGTTATTAGAGAAAACTGACCTGATCTCGTCATCATAAAAAAATCGACAATATCTCGTTATTTCCTTAATTGGTCAGATCAGGATGAACGAGATATCTCGTCGAAACCACTTCGAGGGTAAGAACTTTTCAGGGCAAGGTTCCCTGTTCCCTCACCTCTCTGCACACGTCACTTCATGTGTTTAATTCTCCCACATACAATCGAAACCTGGTGCGATGTAGGTAAAACTCAACCCTTGGCGAGCGTTTGGCGACAGGCACCTTTGGCGTGATAGAAAATTAACGTCGGTGGGAAACTCAGGGGAAAGGTGGCGCTGCTTTTAACTCATTCATCAATCTGAAGCAGCTGTCTCCTCACCCACCAATAAGCAAACAACTGATCGATATTTAACTCTGGCAACGCTCGCCACTCAAAATAAATAGGAATTCTTCACTTCAACCCACTTCAGACACAGTTAGTTGCACTCGATAAAAAAAATAGAGAACAATGCAATTTGAAATTCTCAATACATATTTCATTCCATGCAAAAATTTAATACTTGTTTTCAGGAGACATTTGTTTTTGACGAATGCAATTTAACTTTTTACGTCGCGTAATATGTCTGGATGGTGGCAAAATACTTACAAATATAATTAATCGAAAAGTTATTCCCTTAACATTATTTTTAGTAATTGATGTTTATTGGTATTGGTATTTTTAATTAACATCAAACTGGAGCAACACAACGGGCTATTAAATTTATGTTTATTGATCGTAATGTATTAAATTTATATTGATTAAATTCATAAAACTATATTTATTTATCCTCACATTTTATAAAAATGTAGTTGTGTTAAAAAGATTAATTTCCAAATGCAATTTATTTTAGCTCATAATTTTTTGTAACTTATTTTATTTTATTACGATGGAATTTTAGTTTATGTTTTTAAGAAATGTAATTTGTCTAAACAAATTATTTCTTATTAAAATTACTTTTACTCGACCCATGCAGAGTTATTGCTTGCATCTATAGATAACTTGAATACGTCTTTCAATTCGGTCCGTTATAGGGGTTATCACTACGAAAATTCCAGCGACCAAAAAATGACCAGATTTGTCGTGCTTATAGCAACTCATCAAAAGATTTAAATTTTGTTGCATTGATGGTTTATAGACGTATCAAAAATGATGGTATCAAATGGAAAACTGAAAATGACGGAAGTCACGTTTAGACAGCGTAACTTTGGATACTGTGGAGATATTACTTTGAAATTTACGCCCGATTGTAGACAATAACAGGAACCACAATGTTGTTGGGCTACAGTAATCGAACAAATAAAATTGCAAAGTTATGCTTCAATAAATGTACAGAGTTGAAAAAACTTTTCATAATTTCGAAAAAATTTCAAAAGAAATCTGAACAGAAATGTGAGAAACGTATGTTCCAAAGGAATCCGAAAAACTCAAATTCACCGTTGCTGAACAATGCAATATGGAAAGAGTGAAAAATCCGAGCGCTTCAAAATATGAGCCAGTATTTCCGAGTGGATTGCAGTGTGGTACGATGGATTTCGATTTGGAATTAGATACATTTGAATGATTATATCAGGAAATTGTACTCAATATGATTCCAGATACCAACGTAACCATTATACTTATCATATCGGGGATTTCAATGTCGATGTTACTCAAAACAAATAGCTTAGACTTCATTGAACATGAGTTTAACTTGAAGTACAAATCTACATTCCCACTACTCTGGGAATATTTGTATGTACTAACCTTCGTAAGGTAATTGGTAATTTTTAGTTAACGTCGTACTAGAGCAACACAACGGGCTATTGACGGTCCGGGATCAGTCCCTTAAGGGAAAGATCCGAGGACAACACCTCGTAATTTTGAACCACGGTCAGATGACGAAGCAACACCTGAGCTGGCACCCCACTCTCCAAACTTCCACGCCAACCCAACGTGAGGACTTTCGGCCACGACAGATTTAAGGTGCACCAGCCGCCTCTACACCATACGCTTACAGACATCCATGCCCGGACCCGGATTCGAACCAGGAACCTTCCGATCTAGAGGCTAACACCTTAACCACTATACCTTCGTAAGGAACATCCATGTAAACACTATTTCATAGGTATATTACTCTTCCGGTCTCATTGACTTGTTATAACTGAAATTATAACAAGTCAATGAGACCGGAAGCTTGGGTTATAAGTGAAGCTTCTTCAATTATAACCACCATAACGGTAATTAGTAATTTGGTAATTTTTTTAGTTAACGTCGTACTAGAGCAACACAACGGGCTATTGACGACGGTCCGGGATCAGTCCCTTAAGGGAAAGATCCGAGGACAACACCTCGTAATTTTGAACCACGGTCAGATGACGAAGCAACACCTGAGCTGGCACCCCACTCTCCAAACTTCCACGCCAACCCAACGTGAGGACTTTCGGCCACGACAGATTTAAGGTGCACCAGCCGCCTCTACACCATACGCTTACAAACATCCATGCCCGGACCCGGATTCGAACCAGGGACCTTCCGATCTAGAGGCTAACACCTTAACCACTATACCGGTTGGTCGGCCCACCATAACATATTCAAGCCTTAAACGATTGTCGTAATAATTCCTTACAAAACCCTCAACATTTTTACAGCGCACTTAATCTCTGTCTGTCCTTTAAGTTACTTGGATACTACTTATTCCACTACTAAGCTGGATCGTTTAAAATAGTTACCAAAATCCATTAGTTGTGACTGTATTAATACCTTTTATTTTTTAATGTATTAAAAACTTCTTAAGAAACAATTTTTCTCACTGTTCTCGAGTTTTGAAATATCCAAAATCTCGAGTCAAAATACTCACATTAAAAAAATTGAATACAGTTGGATTCCTAGTTGTATATTGTAGGACAGATAACAAATACTGCAGCAAGTTGAAACAGTAGGTACTTCAATCGTTGAGGAATAAATTTCAAGCAACACATACTATAACAGTTGATTCAACCCATATCCTATTCCTCTTAACTCTGAGCGTTGCTATATTTGAATATTCCCACTACACAGTCCAGTCACATTAATGTGACCACCCGTCAAAAGCCAGAATAACCACCTTTGACAGAGTAGACCGCTGAGAGACGTGCAGGAAGAGAGTCAATTAGGTTTCTGAAGATGTTCACTGGGATGTTGAGCCATGCCGACTCCAGTGCCGTGGCCAGCTGCGCTAGATTACCTCCCTCCTCCAGCCTGGATCCTTCCGGCAATTGTTGGAGGGTGTTTGCTTTCAGACGTTTCACGCCGTATCCGCCAACGTCCATCTATCCGATGGAGCATAAAACGTGATTCATCGGGAAAAGCCACCTGTCGCCACTCTATGGACGTCCAGTTGCGGTACTGACGTGAAAATTCCAGCCTTCGTCGCCGATGAACAGCAGTCAGCATAGGTGCATTAAATAGGCGTCTGCTGCGGAGGCCCATGCGCAGCAACGTTCGCTGAACCGTTGTTGAGGATACACTCTTGGTAGCCCCTTGGTTCATCTGGGCGGTCAGTTGCTCAACAGTTGCACGTCTTTTCGGCCGAACGCATCTCCGTAGCCTTCGTTCGCCTCTGTCATCTATAGCCCGTGGTGCACCACATGTGCCACGCCGCTGATTTTGGATAGTGCCATTTTGCCATGCACGGTATACTTTTACCACGGCGGCACGCGAACAGTTCACAAAATTAGCCGTTTCCGAAATTTTTCCACCCTTGGCCCGAAAGCCAATAATCGTGCCCTTTTGGCCGTCGGATAAATCGCTACGTTTCTGAATTACGCCAACGATTGAAATGCTTTCCGATGCCCTAAGACATTCTTTATATACACTCCATTGCAATGTGCTGCCACCTGCCTTTTGTGATTGGTTATTTCACGTTGACGTCGAAAGTAGGTGGTGGTCACATTAATGTGACTGGACTGTGTAGTATGGTGTTGTTGTTACCCCACTACACACTTAATTACAAATAAATCCATGGATCCATGGAACTATTCTATTCCTTCTTTAATTGAATTAGAATCCTTTGGTAGGTAGTCAATTAATGGAACATTGAAAAGAACGGGCTATTGGAGACTGTCCGAGATTAATCCTCAAGAGAAAGATCTAACGACAACGTCGCCGTATAATTTGAATCACGGACAGATGACGAGACCAACACCTGAGCTGTCACCCCACTCACCAGATTTCCACGTCAAATAATTAGAATCTATTCCTTCTATTCTATTCCTTCTTTAATTGAATTAGAATCCTTTGGTAGGTAGTCAATTAATGGAACATTGAAAAGAACGGGCTATTGGAGACTGTCCGAGAATTCCTTCTATTCTATTCCTTCTTTAATTGAATTAGAATCCTTTGGTAGGTAGTCAATTAATGGAACATTGAAAAGAACGGGCTATTGGAGACTGTCCGAGATTAATCCTCAAGAGAAAGATCTAACGACAACGTCGCCGTATAATTTGAATCACGGACAGATGACGAGACCAACACCTGAGCTGTCACCCCACTCACCAGATTTCCACGTCAAAGAAAATAAATACATTTGAGGCTACGGGAGATTTATAGTGCACCAGCCCCATTTTCCACACGGTATTTGGCTGGACCTACTTTCGAACTCGCAGTCCTTCGGTTGCTAATTCATTGCTCTTCCCAATCGGCTACCACGACCCTTACACTTAAATCGTTGTAAGGTACCTTAATTCATGTTGTAACTTCCTGGATTTTCACCTCAAGAACCAACCAGAGAATACCAACGTTCAAGCTTTTAGTTTTCTAATGGTTATTTACTATGATTAGTTAATGGTTTTATGGTGTTAGTTATTTTTTAGTCGTGCTGTATATTTTTCTATCATGCAACATGCAAACAGATTACCAGTTTGAAAAAACTAATTATACTCAAAAGACGTTTATTTATTTTCATAAGTGAGGGTTTAGTATTGCAGTGTATAATTGGAAGCATTTTTTAAATATTTATGTAAAACAAAGTTTAAAAAATCGCAAATTCTTTGGTTTTTTTTTTTTTTATAATCTTTTTTATCTTCCCACCATGGGAAGTCTTAGAACTATGCTATCCGAATAAATTTCATGGATTTGGTGTGTTTAATACAAATTATTTTGTCTTCTCTTGACTCTCCGTCCCACCTTCTTTGATATCACGATCATACAGAGGTATACATAGACGAATTGGAATCTACTGATTTGGTTGGCTCTTCTTTTAGTTTACGAACCAATACCATTAGGCATCTATACCATATGAAATCTCTACTAATTTACTGCTGAAATATTCTGTTTACATAAAGCATTAAAACATATTTGGCAACTTCTAGTAAGGGCCAGTTCATGCTCTACACAGACTCAAAAAGCGTTTTAGCCTAACATCTGATTGTCTCCGTGCATTCTCTTAAAATAATAACAATTCATCGTAAGCTGACTCGGATTGGATTTAATGTCTCTTTTTGTTGGATGTAGGGCACGGTGTGATAGCGGGAAGTGAGCGGACGCCTCCGCAAAAAAGGAACCTTTTTGAGATACCCATCCAATATGACGATTTTCGACAAACTATCCAAGACATCGTATGGAACGAATGACGAAAGGAATGGGAAATGCAGTGATAACAAATTTTATCGGATTCAACCAACTATGTCATTTTGACCTTTGTGTCCTCTAAGTATAGATATTGTTGTCTCTAGACTTCATGTCGGCCATTCTCGAATCACTCATTGCCGCTTACTGATTGGAGAAAATGTTCCTTTGTATCACCATTGTAATGGAGATCTTACGATCTCATATATTTTACTTACTGTCTGGTCTGGGTATTTTATATTTAATTTCTTAAAACTTTTCGCCAAGTTCGTTCGTTTTACTGAGTAATCCTCCCCACTCTGTACAGTTCCCTTTTTTATGCTATTATGCATATTTAATAAGCATATAGTTTTCACTTTCCCTGTGATGAGTAAAACCACATCCACATGGAAAGCTATTCTATTCCCCATTTTATTAAAATGCATCGAGTTTCTTTTTAAATTTCATTTGAAATTTTCATCTGTCATATCTTAAACTAGTCTCATATATTTTAAAAACATTTTTAACTATCATATACCATTTGCGTTGAAAACATTCTTTCCTACAGCTATTGATTTTCAACCTGTCAGGAAAATATGATACTATCTAATTTCCATGCTCATTACATACGTGAATTCTAGACTAATGTTTACTTTGTGTTTCTAAGAATTTTATTGGGTAGTATATAATCTTGCGTTTGGCGCCGCTTGTACACAATCGGACCCTGCGCCATTAAACCCCAACAAACAATCTATCATCGTTCTAATATATGACTTGGAACATAAAAAGAAAATTTTACATTGTTCGAGTAGTTTCTAAGAAAAGGTACATCGAATCCAAAAAATGTGCATTTAGTGAAATGTACATTTAAAAATTTTTTTATTTGTTTAATTTAGCCGAAAGTTTGATTTGTCATTTAAACGCCAATTGAAGTTGAAGAAAAACTGAAATAGCATTTGAATGAACATGAAATAGATTATCTAAGTCTAAACATTTAAAAATCGAAATTAAGAATAATTTTAGGTTCCAACTTTTTTTTAAACTATGCAGGCAATTGTAAAAGCAAATTTCCACCCAAAAGATATTCAACTGTAAATTTGAGGCCCCATCAGAATGTGAGACCCATTCTAAAGGGATTTGCGTTCCAAGAGGATCAATTAACAGCACCTCATGAGAAACATTTTCTATCGTGCTATATATAAGAGGCGGATGTCGTTTCAGCGGCGATGCTGAGATTTCCTGTACGTATTCTGAACATGGCGTCAGCAGCTGTCTTGGTTTTCGAATACGAATTCAGCGCGTCGCCAATAGAAATTCGAAAGAATATATTCCTCATTGAAATAGGATTTCCAATAAACGTTGCCAAAACTGCGATAAACTACTTTTTAAAGTAACCCCAATTGTGTCAGGCGAGAGGATTTGGGTAAAATCTTCGCCGATCATCTGGTTTGTTTGCACTGAAAATTCCAGTCAGAAGAGACGAGCCATCCGAGTCCACTGCAATAAGCGCTCGTACAGACGTGAATGTTGTCAACGCAGTTCTCTCAAACAACATTTAATGTGTGTGTGTGAATACAGCAAAATAAAGTTACTGCACGAAACATGCTTCAGAAATACCCTTGGGGAAAAGTGCTTAGACTAGGTGTTGTTTTTGTAGCCGAGCACTCAACAAAACCGTCTGCCTTTTAAATCGCTGAAAGGTCGCGTTCGAATTTCATTAGTTTTGAAAGGGTATTTTGATGTCCAATCCAGGTGAAACTAAACACCTGCGACATTTGTCTTAGAGTAGAGAAATAAGTAAAATAAGTAAACGATTTTGTTACATATCGCTAAAAATGGATTTTATACGAAATTACTCTGTCGCGTAAGGTATTTTCATTTCTCATCATATGAGTGCATGCTTGCTTAGTCTTACAGAGGAACCGTGTCGCAAATAAAGTACAATGGTGAGGGACGAAAGGAGTCAGGGCCCATAGGAGTTGACGACCGCAACACCTTAATAAATAATGTCGTCACTAGGGTAACTTTTTTGTTGCAGTAAAAATGGGAAAAATTGCATTTATCATTCCCTAAAGTTGCATTTATGGAAATAAAGTTACATTTATATTTAATACACTAAATTCTAAAATAAATTATTCGTAAAAAATGAAAAAAATTCAAATTGTTTTGACAATTTTAGTAGTTTATTAGTAGTTATTTAGTATTTTAACAGTATTATATAATACATACTGAAATACAGAAGAACGTTGAATGGCCGATCCTTGGTTTCCTCACTTCGGCGTTCGTAAGATCAGACACACATGATCGAAGGGTTGATTCAGAGAGCAAAAAATGAAATGGTAATTTGATATTCATTAATTTAAAGCTATATTTTAAAAAGTTGCCGGTGGTTGCATTTATGACGAAAGTTTTATTTAAGTTGCGGTTATAACTAACTTACTATACACCCCATGTAGGAGGGATTTTGGTTTTAATACTTTACATGTAGCGTAGAACGCGTGAAAAAAAAAGTTTCATTTGTCGCAAAAAGTTGCCCTAGGCATCACTCTATATATAGGCACCTATATTCTCTTCTTCATTAACTGTTTAGTCAATAGTTTTTAATAATTATTCAGATTAAATACCTGCATACACATATTGGTATGCAGGTAGTCTCAGAAGAAAGTGTGGTAACTTTTCTGACGCTCTATCAGTTCTTCAGAGTATCATAAAAGACAGAAAGGAAACAAATTTGCGATGGTAGTACCATCTTAGACTTTTAAATATCCTGGGCGTTTACATGAACGGATTAAAGTTGCAGTAGTGTGTAAGTCACTTTTTCGGATAAAAGGACCTAGAACTTCTACTGCCATCAGTTGGCAGTTGAATTAAAATTCTGACTTACTTCACGTTTTCTGTTAACAGATTGACTTACCTAGACTATTGACTAATCTTACACCACTGTAACTATAACCCGTCCATATGCACCCTTAATTAATAATAATTCATTATTATTTAATATTGATATGTTTGAATATGACAAGGACATGTAAGCAATATCACGAACGCCAGTTGCAGATGTTAGACGAGAAACGAACTTTTTAAAAACAGGAAATGCCTAGCTTTTAGTTCTGCTCGGTTTCTGTATCCGAAAAATTAAATCATTCTCGGAAAGAAGACACATTTTATTTTTCAATCCGCTGTGAAAATCAAACCAGGTGTTCATTTTTCCAACAGAAAAACGAAAAACATATGCTCTTTCCAAACTAACCATAGCAGGTGTGAAACTCAAAAACCAATATTAAGTGGTATAAAAAAAATTGCTATAAAATAAACCAAATGAATAATTGTAATGAAGTAAAATTAATAATATAATACATTAGGAATGTATCCAAATGCGAGGTGTGTAACTTCTGTTGGAAGTATTTAAGGTTGGTAGGTAGATTTGGGGTTTAAGATGCAAGATGGTATTTAACCCTCCGGGTGGTTTAAACGAAATATTTCGTCCATCAAAATACGACCAATTTTACCAATGACAATGAATCTTGTCATCAAGATATTGCCAATTTTTTATGATGACTAGATCAAGATCTGGTCAGTTTTTTCTAATGACGAGATATCTTGCACATCAAAATCTGGTCCGTTTTCCTAAAGCCGAGGTATCTCGTCGATACAACCAGAAGAGTTAAGGAAAAATAACCATTGAAATCTTTCATGAATTATTTATTTAAAGATTTATATTAAACTGTCCGACGACGAATCAATGAAGAAGTCAGCGTGCTGGATTCATGACCGAAAAAATTCTGGTTCAAATCCGAGGGGATGCAAGGGTGTTTGTCTTTCCTGAATGAATGTGGCCCTCCAAAAACGGATGTGCAAGAATCTATATAAATAAGAATGTAGTGTTTGTTTGTACATTGAATATTTTCGACCCATTTCAAATTTTCTATCCGTTTTGAATCCTTCTGATGCCAAATCCGCCTCTAGTATGATTCCCTATATAGAAAAATATGTCACGCCGCTCAATCAGTTTAAACTCGCGCTTTAATTCATCATTGCGAAAGAATTTCTGTTTCAATTCCCTATTTCAAACGAATTTTTGGACTGTACAAATAGCGCAGTTAGATTTTCAAATATTTTGTTTTGTAAAGGCATTTTGAAAAAATATCTATTTACTCCCATGCGTCACGTAATGTCAAACATTCTAAATGATGGTCAAAGTCCATATCAGCCATTTCTCTGCACCTGACATATTTCGGGGTACAGTAGATGTCAAAACAATTTTAGTGCATGGACAGGAAATCATCCTCTGTCAATAATCAAATAGAAGGCTTACAGGGATATCGTAAATTGATTACTACTTTTTACTAAATGCTTTCTCAGTCAATCTGGTCCCTTAATTGGGATTGATTTTATCCTTCTATTCATGTTTCGTCCTCCGTATTTAAATTGTATCTGATTCTGTCGCTGCATTTTGTATTGAAACTGTATTTCTCTTCTGGCTTTCTTTTTTAATAAATTCTTCCAGACACCCCTTGACGGGCCTTAAACATTTTGTTGGCAGGTTGGGTGGTTAGGTTATAAATAAATGTACAATGTACCTACCTGCTAACCTCTAGAAGCATTCTCCTTTGATCTTGCCAATCGTAAGAGCCCAAAACCAAAACTCAAATGTAAAAGTCAAAAGAGAAGTTGACGTCTTTATCCCTACTGTGCATTCTGTTTTGACCTTAGCAATTGTAAAAGCCCAAAACAAAAACTCGAATGCTAAGGTCAAAAGTGACGTTATGCGCTTAGTCCAAACAGAGCATTCTGTTTTGACCTTAGCCATTGTGAAATCCCAAAACAAAACTCGAATGCAAAGGTCAAAAGCGACGTTAGGTTCCAAGTCCCAACCACAGTCCGGTGCGATATGTTGCCGGATGCATTTCCGTCGCTACAATAATCGCCTTCCTGGTCCTCCCAAATTAAAACCGGATAAGTCCCAAAATCGGCGAAGTGAATCGACCAATCACCCACTCATCCGTCACTTTCCGAGCACCTGATACCACGATTAAAATCCTTCCATCCACCCCCTCAACAAATTATCCCAACTCCCTCGTCCTAATGGGACGTTATTAACCCCTTACATCACTTATCGCTCGACTTCAGGCTGCAGCAGAAGTTCGTTCCAGCGAGCTCCTGATGCTGATTAAACGTTCCAGGAACGAATCTGCTGGATCCGTCTAACGTGTGTGATTGTTTGACAGTTGTTCGAAAAGTGTTCGAATTATGGGCTGTCAAAATGAAAAGGGGGAGTAGGATGTTGCGATTTATGACCCCGGTTGTCACGTTGTGCAAGTTGTCGCCAGTTGGGGTTGTCTTCAAGTGTTGCGAGTTACGTTCAGGTATTTTTTCTGCGCATTGCACTTCGGAGACATTTTTCACGAAGAAAAGTAGCCCTAATTTGAAGATTTTTCAAACTAAGTGACGTTTTTACAATTTATATCTTATTCTAGAAGAATAGCTTAAATCACCCCCCCCCCCATCTCGTGGAAAGTAACATGTTGTTTCATAGAAAAAGTGATTTTTCGAGCGACAAATACCCGTTATGTGAATGGTTGTATTTTTTATCTAAAGGATATAATATATATATACAGGTGGAGGACAAAATAATACGAACACCTGTTAAATAATGAAAAATCTTTATTAATAGGGGGTTGGACCACCCTTTGACTGAAGTACAGATTTAATCCGACGTGCGATAGATGCATAAAGGTCATGGACAATATTTAAAGGAATATAAGGCCATTCCTCCTGCAGAACGGTCTCTAATTCCGAAAGTCTGGATGTAGGTGGAAATCGGAAACGAAGTTTGGACTCCAAATATTCCCATAAATGTTCAATAATATTCAAGTCCGGAGACTAAGGGGGCCAGGCGAGATGTTCAACTTCATTGTCATGCTCTTCGAACCATTCTTGAACACACCTAGCAGTATGGATAGGGGCGTTGTCGTCTTGAAAAAGCGGTCGCTCTCCAGGGAATAGTCTGGACAAAAGGATGGACATGATCCCCTAGAATGTTTAGATAGTGATTGGATGTGATCCTATCATGCAGAATAACAAGTGGCCCAAGACCGCGCCAAGATATCGCACACCATACCATAATGCAGCCCCCCCCCCCTGCTTTACAGTCGACAAGAGGCATTCAAGATTAAACGCTTCTCTGGGCGTTCTCCAGGCATAAACGCGTCCGGTCGTCTGAAATAGGGTGAATGCCAATTCATCTGACCATATTACCTGTTGCCACTGCTGTGGGGACCAGTTTTTGTGATCTCTGTACTATTGGCGTCGATTGAAAGCATTAGTTGCTGTCACCAAAGGTTTACGAATTGGCACTCTGCCATAAATGTTAGCAGCATGAAGTTCCCTTTTGACAGTTTTTGTTGAAACGGGGTCCTGGAGATGACTGTTCATTTCGGATGTTATATCAGATAACGATTGCTTGTGCTTTCGGGCTACTATGCGCTTCAAGACCCGTCTATCCCTATCAGCAAACTTTGACTTTCGGCCACTATTGTGCTTTGAAGACGTCGTTTTACCCTCTTTCGTGTACGCTGTAATAACGGCTGATACCGTACTCTTTGTAAACCCCAAAAGGTTTGCTGTTTCCGTAACCGATGCTCGACCTAAACGCGCTCCAACAATCATTCCTCTTTGGAACCCTGACAGGTATGACATTTCAACTTAGCACAGACAGTTCGATAGACGCATGCAACGAAGGTGACTGCTGTTGAGAGACTGATACCTTCCTCTTCACGCCCACTAGGTGGCAGACTTCTGTTGCAGGTGGCGCGGCTGTACTGCAGGTGTGAAGTACGTCATACTTTTTCACAGGTGTTCGTATTATTTTGTCCTCCATCTGTATGTATATACACTCATAGCCATAAAAATTTGCGCACCAAGAAAAAGTCGTCAAAATGAAACGAAATTTTACACATGTAAGTACTACTTTGATATAAGTAAGTGATTAGAAAATCAAAGAAAAAGGATCATTTATTGCAGACAAAAGTACAAATGAACCGAAGGTTTAGTACTCTGATGGACCCCCTCTAGCGCGAATGCACGATGCGATACGAATGGCATGAAGGCATACAAGATCCGTATGATGTCCTGATACATCTCGTTCCACAGTTGCTGTAAACGCTCCTCTAGTTCGACCAAACTCGTAGGGTGTGCAACTTGTCATCCGAAATGATCCCAGATGTGCTCGATTGGTGACAAATCTGAGAATCGAGCAGGTCAGGGAAGGGTGGTAATGTGGCGCAGGCAGTCTTGTGACATCCTTGCAGTGTGTGACCGAGCATTGTCTTGTTGAAAAATGGCTCCTGGGAGCCCTGCCATGAGTGGCATCACATGTGGGTGAAGGATGTCATGGACGTACAGCTGGGATGTCATTATGTCATGGATCAATATTAGGGGTGACCGTGTATCGTAGGCAATGGCACCCCATACCATCACACCAGCTGTGGGAGCTGTGTGTCGCTGTAAAGCGAAGGCATGATTGAGGCATTCACCACGGGGCCTCCACACACGAACACGATTGTCATCACTGCTCAAATTGAATCTAGATTCGTAGCTGAAGACAACCTGGTTCCATTCCGTTGCAATCCAATCCCGTCGTGCGCGACACCACTCCAAACGGAGACGTCGGTGGGTGGTTGTCATTGGCAGCACACGTAATGGGCGCCGCGATACCAGATGTCCTTCAGCCAGGCGCTTTGCGATGGTTCGGGAAGACACAGGGGCCCATAGTGAAGGTGCTGCCTGTGTCTGGATAGCGGCCAATAAGGCGGTTGGCTCTACTCGTGCGTTTCGTATGAAGTGACGGTCTTCTGGACGACTGGTCTGTCGAGAGCATCCTAAGCCTGGTCACCGTGTAAATGACGTCTCTTCTGTCCACTGGTCCCAACACCTCCTCACAGTAAAATCAGAACGGTCTACTTGACGAGCTACTCACCGAGCTGACCAACCAGCTTCCATCATACAGATGATTCTTCCCCTCTCTAACACTGATAGCTGCTCATATTGTCTTCGATGGTGGCGTAACGGTATGTCTACCTCAGCGTTTCCATTGCAAAAGATTAAGTACACTCAAACAAACTCTGCTTACCTGTTTCATACTCCAAGGAGAACGAATTTAACGCCCTCTAGTGGCATTACGCAATCACGCTGCATATCTAATCATTTGCATATCTGGCCGACATGTACCTTCATGCCAAGTTTCGTTACTATCCCATAATTATTTCTTGATGCGCAAATTTTTATGGCAATGAGTGTATATATACCACAAAATGTGCCACTTTTAATTTTAGCCGAAGCAGAAGCAGTTTCCATAGCTTTTCGAATGCTGTCTCCGGTCAGAGTTTAATCGGTTTTTGTGCACCGATCACTACAATGCACGAATGGCATCGGTTGCGCATGCTGTTTATAAAATTGTCCAGTAAATCTAATGCTTTGTTTTATCATTCCTGTTTCAGCGCAATAGCCAGACATTTTTGGCCCCTTTTTATACTATAACGTTTTTTTGGCACCTGGTGGCATATTTCATTCCACCACGCCCTTCCATGGGATTGTGATCAGGGGAGCATGCTGGCCACTATTCTTTTGGTGTTCAACAGATCATAAACACCAACTTCACTGTTGTTATACTAAATAAAGATGAAATAATTTTCAGCACCGCGATTACCAGTTCTGTCGTTCCATTGCGACATTTTTTAGTATCAGTACCAACAGCACCAGTAAATTTGCGTAGATTAGGAATAATAACATCCTCACAAATATTCTGAGCATTCATGGCTCCACTTTCCGACACATTAAAGGACCAACCGGTATAGTGGTTAAGGTGTTAGCCTCTAGATCGGAAGGTTCCTGGTTCGAATCCGGGTCCGGGCATGGATATTTGTAAACGTATAGTGTAGAGGCGGCTGGTGCACCTTAAATCTGTCGTGGCCGAAAGTCCTCACTTTGGGTTGGCGTGGAAGTTTGGAGAGTGGGGTGCCAGCTCAGGTGTTGCTTCGTCATCTGACCGTGGTTCAAAATTACGAAGTGTTGTCCTCGGATCTTTCCCTTAAGGGACTGATCCCGGACCGTCGTCAATAGCCCGTTGTGTTGCTCTAGTACGACGTTAACTAAAAATTACCAATTACCGACACATTGAAGATTAGTATGTCCATTCATAATGAAACCTTCTCAGACCTTCATTCCATTACTTCTGTAATGGTCTACATCCAGGATATTGGTGCAGGAATAGGCATCGGGCGGTGCTCACGCTAATTGTATTGGTGCAAAACAGAATCTTCTTAAAACCGTGAACAGGGCTGTGGCCCATTGCTTGTCAGTCCACTTGGTGATTGCACGGCTCTGTGCAAACCTATGGGCTTTGTGTGATGTAGTCAAAGAAACTTAGTGTACGGTTCGTGGGTATTTAAACAAACTACAGTGTGTACTGACGATTTGTGAATTAGTTACACAAAAACAACAAACTTTAAGACAATTTTTTTATGCCAATGGTGAAAAGTACTTTTAACCTAACTAGGGGGGGGGATAATGTGAACTTACATTTATAATAAATGTTCAAAATTTCCGCCCTTTTCTTGGAGGCAAAGCTGAAGTCCTTTGCGCATATTTTTAGAAATGCGTTTCAAGATACTGGGAGTAACTTCTTGTATCATTTGAGTAATAGCAATTTTTAGATCAACTAAAATATATCAACAGCTAATTTAGATCAACAGCTTGGTGATTATCTTCATTAACTTTGTTCTTTAAGTTACCCCACAGAAAAAAGTCAGGGAAGCGCAGATCAGGGAACGAGGTGGCCAAAGGTTTCTTGAGATGAGTCGATCGCCAAAAAAATCTTGAAGCATGCCCATGGTTTCATAACTTGTATGGCAGGTTGTAACTTCTTATTGGAACCAAGAGTCTCGTTCATTCACTTCTACTAATGCAACAAATTATTGAATAAGTTGATATAGTGTATCTTTTCTCGGTATTGCATCACTTGAATATTTATGTCGTTAAATTCTTTACATCTTTCATATGCTTTACATTCACAATAAGCCTCAGACAGCGCAATTCTCTGAATGCGTGATAAATTCATCTTACAATGAAGAACAAAAGGACGTGGAACTTTATTATCGCTCAACTTGAGTGTGAAGAAAACCAAACGATAAATATTAAAGACTCGATAAAACTATAAACAGACGATAAAATTCAATAATTCAAAAAAAATTACGTGCAATAATTTTTTTAAGTTGGAGTTCGGGAACTTTTATCACACCCTGTAGTTCTCGGATCGTTTGCACTTACACAGTAAATATAATAATGTAATTCTCATATCGTTTGCACTCTTTTAATGAATATAATAATTCTGAGATTGCCGAGAACAAAATGACGTCGAACTTTATTATCGCTCAACTTGAGTGTGAAGAAAACCAAACGATAAATATTAAAGACTCGATAAAACTATAAACAGACGATAAAATTCAATAATTCAAAAAAAAATACGTGCAATAATTTTTTAAAGTTGGAGTACGGGAACTTTTATCACACCCTGTAGTTCTCGGATCGTTTGCACTTACACAGTAAATATAATAATGTAATTCTCATATCGTTTGCACTCTTTTAATGAATATAATAATTCTGAGATTGCCGAGAACAAAATGACGTCGAACTTTATTATCGCTCAACTTGAGTGTGAAGAAAACCAAACGATAAATATTAAAGACTCGATAAAACTATAAACAGACGATAAAATTCAATAATTCAAAAAAAATTACGTGCAATAATTTTTTAAAGTTGGAGTACGGGAACTTTTATCACACCCTGTAGTTCTCGGATCGTTTGCACTTACACAGTAAATATAATAATGTAATTCTCATATCGTTTGCACTCTTTTAATGAATATAATAATTCTGAGATTGCCGAGAACAAAATGACGTCGAACTTTATTATCGCTCAACTTGAGTGTGAAGAAAATCAAACGATAAATATTAAAGACTCGATAAAACTATAAACAGACGATAAAATTCAGTAATTAAAAAAAACACGAGCCATAAATTTTTTTTTAAGTTGGAGTTCGGGAGCTTTTATAACACCTTGTAGTATATAATTCAATCACCTGAACACTGTATGGCGCGATATTATGGTCCCCGTGGTTGTCTGAAGCTCTAGGGCTAACCTTCCAGCAGTTAAGCGGGGGCATCGGTTCGCCGTTACTGTCATATAACAATCCTCATCTGCGGCTGTTTTGGGTGGTCCCCCTCCCCACACTTCTATACCATCTAGCAAGAATTTCACTTTCGGAAAATTGCGTTAGCAAGACAGCTTAGCGTCTCCAGTTTTTGGCCCTATCCGAACTCATTGACGAAATCACGCATTGAACGTCCTGCCTATTTTCCTACAATTCGTTCTTGGGTAAAATCATCGCAATGTGTCCTTGGTGACATTGCGTCGCTTTCCATAACGACTAACTAGCACATAGACAGTAAACAAATGAAAAATCATTCAGTCTCTAGACACCCAAATCACCTTTTAAGCAATTTTGTGCTGGCACATGACTCCAAATATGTTAATTATGTACAACCAATCAGTCGTTTCCATTTCTTACGTCTGTTGTTAGCCGTCGCGATTAAGAATTGTATATTTACTACGACACTAAAAGATTACATTAATAGAGTGGTTTCCCTGAATTTCTTCTTTGTGTTTAGAACAGTTGGCTCGTTGTCAATTTTCCCTTTATTCGCAAATAAAAATGATTGTTTACTCTGCATTTCTGTCTATAGATTTCAACATCCAAAAGAAATACTGCTCCATTATCGCTTTATTATCGAATAAGTTTTAATTAGTTTTAAAAAAGCAAAATGATCAGAACGCGTTTAAAATGCTAATCCTTTTCATTACTAAAAACGGAAAAGTATAAATGAAACAACAACTTGGCAATCTATCATTTTGTTTAAGAAAGTTTAAAAAATGATATAAATACTACAATGATGTATTTGTCCTACAGACAAAAAAGGCGTTTACCGTCATTCACAGATTGTCTTAGCTTAGTTTCAATCTTTATTTTTGTTCTTTAGTCTTAGTTTAGTTCTTTAGTCTTACTTTAGTTATTTCGTTCTTTTAGTCTTAGTTTATTTTTCTGTCTTTATTTTCGTATTTATTAATTTTTATAATTGTTTGTTATTGCAGTTAATGAGTAAAGAAAATTTCCTAGGTCGAACAATCCTGTAATGGATTCGCGTTTTTTCTTTGCAGAGAGAAGCTTTTATGACAACTAAGTTTCATTTTAACAATTAAGGTAATTGACTATATTAAGAGTGCACTATTTCAATGTGATGAAACAATTGTTACTTTTGTGTTTTGCAGGTAAAACTACTTGTAAACACTATAACAAAAAATCTTCATTTTTTTTTTAATGGAAAGAATGCAAACAATTAGGCTTTATACTGAGTATGCAAAAGCATCCAAACAAATATTTCCAAGCATATTTGATTAAACTTCTGCAAATAAGTTTCATCAATACAAAAGCTAGGATTAGAATCTGTGCCTAGTGTTGTGGGACACTATCACTTTAAATCAGTGTCTCTGGGACGGACAAAACAAACCATCGTTATGGCATTTCTGCCTATAATGTTGTGTTATATCGTACATTTTATTACATCATACTCATGTTATATTGTATTTCCTTATATTGGTAATTAGAGAATTAATCACTTCGGCCCATCAAGTGTTCCAATGAATTTCTTCGTCATCTGACCGTGGTTCAAAATTACGTGTTGTCTTTGTATCTTTCCCTTAGGAGATTAATCCCGGATCGGCGTCAATAGCCCGCTGTGTTGCTCCAGTACGACGTTAATTAAAACAAATTACCAAATTACCCGATGAATTTCTATGAATTTCAACACGGCAATAATTTTGACAATCGACCCTTGTTTGTAGAGATATTCCTTGGCCACGGTATTTCAAGGTGGTCAACTGGTATTTTCACATACTGTGATGCTGTTAACCCTCCAAGTGGTTTCTATGATATATTACGTCCGTATAGATCTGACCAATTTGACCTAATGAGATCCATGGTCATCAGAATTTACCTATTCATTGGTGTGGACGAAATAAAAATCTTGTCAGCTTTTTTCAAATGACGAGTTATCTCGTCCCCACAATCTGGTCAGTTTTGTTAATGGCAAGATACCTCGTCGAGACAACCATCAGAATGGGTAGAAGGAAAATTGAAGAAGTGCTGAGGTGTACCAATTTCCCCACGGATAAAAATTCCGAGATAATTTTTTAACCTCTTCATCTAGAATGAAAATGAACGGTCTTAACTTGCCATGTATCCTGAACAATATACACTGAAGCTCGTTAAATCTCATGTTGGATAACATTTAGTCTTTTCTGGCTAAAAAATGGATAACAAAGTTGCTAGCTTTTTTTGGTACTTTACAAGAAGGGTGTATAACTCAAAAATGGTCTGTAAAGATGCAGGACAGTAGCTCAGTTTTTCAAGTATCTGCCCTGTCCAGTGGTGCTCTTGGCTATACCTCATGAACTGTCCTTCAGGTTTCTTCCTTATCCCTATTCATTTTGTTACGTATCGTGTAGCTGAAGTGTCTTCTCTCCAGTAGTGACACCCGAGCCAGTTCACCTATTCATCTGTGAAAGCAATTTTCAATTCAAGACACAAACCAGACAATCCGCGGAGTTTTCACTTTTGATGTCACGACGCTCTCATGTCACACATACTCTACATAGACAAAAATATTTGGACACTGCAGAAATTCGGAGGAGGATCCATCTGAGTGTGTGGTTCAAGACCCCACACTCAGATGGATGGAGTGTGGGGTTGTTTACCTAGTTAGGACTCGTCCCATTGATTTATGTACCTGGTACCATGAACGCTGACGTGTACCTCGACGTTCTGTATAATTCGGCCTTGCCTACACTATGGCAATACTACGGCGATGATGGTTGTTTCTTCCAACAGGATGGAGCTCTATGTCATACTGCAAAACGTGTGGTGGACTGGTGTCTTGAAAATGAGATGAATTTGCTTTTTTGACCTGTTCAGAGCCCCGCTCTCAATACGATCGAGCACTTGTAGGACAAACTGTATCGACGAGTACGACACCACCACGCACGCCCATGTTCACAACAAACTCTTCTCACAACCTTGCAAGAGGCATGGTGAGCTATTCCTGCCCAGACGTACAGAGAACTTGTGGAAAGTTTGCCTCGACGTGTTGCATCTGAAATACAAGGAAAAATAGGGCCTACCCGTTACTAGATAGAATAATAAAGCACTTTTTTCTTAAATATATGCAGTGTCCAAATACTTTTGTCCATAAATTCCAGTAGTGGTTATCTTAAAATTAAGTTTACTTTGGCAGCATTTGTCGTTGAATGTAATTGGTGTTGATCAATTACAATTAAAGACATATGTTGCCAAAGTAAACTTCATATAATCCATCGTATATTCGGAAATGATTCTTTAATTCTTTAAGCTATTCGACAGTTTCAGGTTAGAGAGGTTGAACTCCAATATGAGACTCTAATGCTCGAATTCCTGCATGGATATTCTCGAGGTTCTCAAGTGTACACAATTTTAACAGAAGAGAAAATTCAAAGATGGCGTTTGACAGGAACTACCGTCTTCTATTAATTCAAAACTGGAACTCCTAATATTAAATTAGTTTCCTAGACTTTTATGGATAGCTTCCTGAGTAATATTTCTATAGTGTTGATATTTTGTACCATGTAAACAACCCAAACACAATCCACTTGGTACTTTATTTAAAAAATAAATTTTAGTATGTAATAATAATTATTAAATTCAAGTGTGAAAAAAATATGAATTGGAACATTATTACATTTTGATGGAAATAGATTCAGAAGAACTTCTAGTATGGCCATGCAAAATTTCATCTCTTTCCAATAATTAGTTTTTGATCTACATTACATTTTCCTGATTAATGCGGTATTAGGGAGAAACCAAAAGTGTATAAAACGTTTGACAAACCTCGGATTATACAAGGGGTCCTAAAAGTTCCCGTACTGACGATTCGTGAATTTATTATACAAAAATAACAAACTTTAAAACAATTATTTTTATGCCAATGGTAAAAAGCACTTTTAACCTAACGTAGGAAAAAAAATTTAACTTTCATTTAAAATAAATGTTTAAAATTTCCGCCCTTTTCGTGGAGGCAAACCTGAAGTCGTTTGAGCATATTTTTAGAAACGCGTTTCAAGATGCTGGGAGTGACTTCTTGTATCCTTTGTGTAAAGGCAATTTTCAGATCACCTATTGTTTCGGGATTATCTTCATTAACTTTGTTCTTTAACTATCCCCACAGAAAAAAGTCAGGGATGCTCAAATCAGGGGAACGAGATGGCCAAAGGTTTCTTGAAATGAGTCAATCGCAAAAAAAATATCGCAATAATAAAGCCGCTTCTCATTATCCGGTGGCTTTTGCTCCTGTAACATCTTTACACGATAAGCCCGAAAATGCAAAGCTCTTAAATCCTTATTTGTCGATCCATGTGATGTGCCCATTGGTTGCGATAAACGCCTTACGGATTGATTAGGGGATTGCAATATCCTCCGTTGAGTTTCTTGCACAAAGTCTGGTGAACGACTTTCGGTCTTCCACTCATGTGTTTTGTGTTGCACCGAACCTGTTTCACGAAATTGCTGAACGAGTTGAAAGAGAATAATATCATTACTCTGTATAGCATCATTTGGATATTTATGTCGCCAAAATTCTTTACATCTTTCTTATGATTTATATTCAAAATAAGCCCCAAACAGTGCAATTCTCTGAATGCACGATAAATTCATCTTGCAATGAAGAACAAAATGACGTGGAACTTTATTATCGCAATTTTGAACCACGGTCAGGTGACGAGGTCACGCCTGAGCTGTCACCCCACTCTCAAATCTTCCACATCATGCCAATGTGAAGGCGTTTGAGGAAACAAAAAAGTGAATGAGCACCAGCCCCCGCGTACACGACAGTCTATGGCAGGACCGGGTTTTGATCTCACCACCCTCCAAATGCTAATCCGTTGCTCTGCCAACTGGGCTACCACGTCCCTTCATCGACACAAATTCCACCCGAAAATGCTCTAACAACCTCGAACACAGACGAAGCTATTTACCTTTAATTACACCACGACTCCGTACACACCTTCCCCTCACACCATATATTTGGTGATCTAACATCTGGAGCGAGAGTAAATTATAAACGGAACACACGCCCATGAAAAAAGGGAAGGCAAACATGAAAAAAAGCGGGAACGAAAGTAAATAAATATATTGTTCCGCTCCGGATCAATGTCGCAGGAGTGCGACATATGGATCCTCAGTTTATAAGGAAATCGAAGAAGGGATGGAATAGGAAGGAATTTAAGGAATTGGAGATCGATTCTTATGAGTGCCGTACCAATGAATCGAGATGTGTACTTAAAATATGGCGATACGTTTCATGCTAGGATTGCGATGGTGCCTTGCTTGTAAAACTCAAAAGCACGGAACCGGCCTTTACCAAAATGGCAACTAAACTTTTTGTCGCCAATTGACTATTTGGATTGCGCAATATTGGATGCCTTCACATGTGTGCAAGTGGAAGTCAATGTAGCAAATCTACGTAGTTGCCATATTACAAACGCTGTTGGTAATTACCGCCAATTAGCGATGGTGCCGTGTTCATGAGCCTTACTCGTAACTGTATGTATACAGCCTAATAGAACTGGGAGGCGTATAGGGCGATTCGAATTCATTGTATTTGTATCTTTCCATTAGATATTGATCCCGAACCGTAGCCAATAGTCCGTTGTGTTGGAATAGTAGGACGTTAACTAACTACCAACCTACCTTGAATTATAACTTTCAAAACAGAGGAAGAATAGACTGCTTATCAGTAGCACACATAAATGCGCTCATTTGCTTCAAAAAAACCGAAAGCAAAATAAAAATTAAATTTTCCTTGATTTGAAAACATCAATTGGTGTTCGATCGGTTTTCTAAAAATTACACCAATCTATAATGAAAAATTATAATTATGGGTAAAGGGATAATTTGTTGTTGTTGTTGTCGTATGTTCTTCTGGGATACATATGAAAGCAAGGAATGAACAGAAACATTCAAGACAAGTACAGAAGAAGAATATTTTATTATTACAAACGATGATTCCAGCAAAGAACAGAAGGAGTGCGCTGCTTTCCTTTCAAGACGGGAATCCATTCCAGGCGAAAGTCCGACATCTTTTCCCAATATTACATCCATGCCTTATCCGGGATTCGAACCCGGGCCCTCTCGGTGACAACCGAGGATCAAAACCATCATGCTGGCTGGGCGGCAAGGGATAATTTAAGGTACATTAATGAATTCTCGCAAGCCAATGAGCTCTTCTTACTCCTACTGCATTTGTTGCTTCTGTGTCAGAAAAATAATCCTTGGGTTTTGTTGAAGGTTATTACTTGCAGTCTTCTTTCTTGTGTTTGTCGCAGGTTCAAATGCCCAAACTTGCACATCAATCTACTAACATGCAATCTTACCCTGGATGCATTTCTCTCTTGTATGTCAGGGAAATTTTCCCTGAGTGTGTTTATGTCCATTACATGACGCCATCTGTCATGCGTAGGTGCAGTTTGGCAAAATTGACCCTTGAGCCATAAATCCCAAATCCATCAACCAACCTGTAACTTACCCTGGGTATATTGTTCTTGTCTGTGCTAGTACAACATTCCTTGTGAATGTGTGTTCATTACTTGACTTCTTATGTCTTGTTAATCCTCCGTCGGGCGCAACCGGCCTGACAGGCACAGCTTTGACGTTTACGTTCCCCCCTCCTCTCGTAGAAGGGTTAGAAATCTGCTTATTCTAGTAGTCTCTTATCTTTACCGGATGTTTAGACCCAGCCTTTTAATTTTATTCGCGCGCTTCGTGGACAGCTGTTAGCGTCATTCTGATCTAGCAGGTACATTGCGTCCGAATTCGTTACACATATAAAGGTACGTACGATCTATGTTTTAATATCACAGGTGTTTATTTTATTAATTTCGTGACTGCGTCATGCAAAATTTGTGGCTTTTTCCGTAAATATGTGGAAACGGGTTTGAGAAGGATGACAAATTATGAATGTAATAAATGTCACAACGCAATCTGATTGTCTTTTCCAAATATGATCTGCGGAACGTGCTGTGCTGTTTGCCAATGCCCCTCTTCTACAGAAATTAAGCTGAAGAACTATGACTCAGAGTGAATATTGGCTTTTTAACTCTGCACTACAATGTAAATTTTTTACCAAAAATATTTACTTTTTTACCCTGGAAATTTAAGTCAGTTTAGTACTAGATCTGAAATTTTAGTTTAATGTTTTCTAAACATAAAATGTATTCTTTTTTTAACGAATTGCATTGTTTTTAGTTTAAATAATCCTATGGAAATCACTGACTACTTTAAGAATACTGTAACTAAAATTAATGGGTATAAATTTGCGATTCTTTTATGTGTGTCTGTCAGGCGCATTGCGCCGAACACGTTGGTTCTATATTGCGCCATACGGAGGGTTAAGGGTCAGCTTGGCCGAATATGAGTCTTGCGCCAGAAAAATGCACATCAACTAACCAGCCTGTAACTTACCCTGGATGCATTTCTCTCTTGTGTGTCAGCAAAACTTTCCTTGTGTATGTCCATTACTTGACGTCGTGTTTGGTGGACATCTTGGTCAAATATTGACCTTACTGCTTGAAGTATCTAACCACATTCGGGGTCTATTTTTAAAAAGTAAAATGCTAAATTTACATACGTATATACAGGTGGAGGACAACATAATACGAACACCTGTGAAATAATAGAATTTTTTTATTAATAGTGGGTTGGACCACCCTTTGAATGAAGAACAGATTTAATGCGACGTGGATGCATAAAGGTCATGGACAATATTTAAAGTAATATTAAGCCATTCCTCCTGCAGAACGGTCTCTAATTCTGAAAGTCTGGATGGTGGTGGAAATCGGGAACGAATTTTGGACTCCAAATATTCCCATAAAAGTTCAATAATATTCAAGTCCGAAGACTGAGGGGGCCATGCGAGATGTTCAACTTCATCGTCATGCTCTTCGAACCATTCTTGAACGCACGTAGCAGTGTGGATAGGGGCGTTGTCGTCTTGAAAAAGCGGTCGCTCTCCAGGGAATACAGTCTGGACAAAAGGATGGGCAGGATCCCCTAGAATGCTTAGATAGTGATTAGATGTGATCCTCCCATGCAGAATAACAAATGGCCCAAGATCGTGCCAAGATATCGAACCCCATACCATAATGGAGCTACCCCCACGCTTCACAGTCGGCAAGAGGCATTCAGGATTAAACGCTTCTCTGGGCGTTCTCCAGACATAAACGCGTCCGGTCGTCTGAAATAGGGTGAATCACGATTCATCTGACCATATTATCTGTTGCCACTGCTGTGGCGATCAGTGATCTCTGCACCATTGGCGTCGCTTGAAAGCATTAGTTGCTGTCATCAAGGGTTTACGAATTACCACTCTGCCATAAATGTTCGCAGCATGAAGTTCCCTTTTGACAGTTTTTGTTGAAACGGGGTCCTGGAGATGACTGTTCATTTCGGATGTTATATCAGATAACGATTGCTTGTGCTTTCGGGCTACTATGCGCTTCAAGACCCGTCTATCCCTATCAGCAAGCTTTGACTTTCGGCCACTGTTGTGCTTTGAAGACGTCGTCTTACCCTCTTTCGTGTACGCTGTCATAACGGCTGATACCGTACTCTTTGTAAACCCCAAAAGGTTTGTTGTTTCCGTAACCGATGCTCCACCTAAACGCGCTCCAACAATCATTCCTCTTTGGAACTCTGACAGGTATGACATTTCAACTTAGCACAGACAGTTCGATAGACGCATGCAACGCAGGTGACTGCTGTTGAGAGACTTATACCTTCCTTTTCACTCCCACTAGGTGGCAGACTTCTGTTGCAGGTGGCGTGGCTGTACTGCAGGTGTGAAATACGTATACACCGTGAATACTTTTTCACAGGTGTTCGTGTTATTTTGTCCTCCATCTGTATATATTTTCTTTTAAACGTAAAACAACTTATAAAAACACATTACAAAAACCAAAAATCTTAAAAAAATTGTTTTAATTTATAAAACACTAGCTGAATAATCCGGAGTTGATCGGGTTAAAATGGTTGAATGTTGATTGATATGTCATTTAAAATAATCACTTTTCTTACATAAAAAATGCAATCATTGAAGTTGTACGGAAAATACTTTTTAACTTCGCTTTAACTTTTTCATAGCTTCTATATTTTACTTCGGATGTAACTGTATACATTTAATTCCTGAATAATATATTGCAATATGCAAAAGTCTTAGACATATACACTAAAACGAAATTTCGATGAAAAAAGTGCAGAATTCTGAAAAACGAAATATCCAAAATAAGAAACTTTGTATCCTTTCAGTTTCCTGTCGAACGTATTTCCTTGTCCATATCCATTTATTGCAGGAAAACAAACTTTAGATTTTAAAATTGGGGCTTTGAGAGACACCTTTAGGACAACCTGTGAACCAATTTTCATGGTTGCAAGTGCTATAGATAGGCATGCAGACTGGAAAGTAATAGCCTATGTTTTCGGCAGTGTTCTAAAGTATCAGTGTACCAAATTTGGTGGATTGGACAAACGGTGTAGATTTGTTTACAAAATATACACAGATATACACACACATCATTTTTATATAGATTGGAAAGAATTGTCAAATGAGGTAAATAAATTATCGTTAACTAAAAACATCACAACTGAAAAACTTACGAGTACATTTTTTTTTATGATTTTGCATAAAATCTCCTAAATATATAAAATTGGATCTGACCTAAAAAATATACAATATTTCTTCCCAATAATGAGTTATTGAGCATAATGTAGAAGAAAGCATGAATTTTCGAAATGTTTCCTTACGCCACAACACTGTTAAAAAGTTTTTCTTTTCTAGATTACTCATATCCTAGTTCACGGCCTAGAAACCAAATATAAAAATCAATGCACCCAATTTTATTTAAAAAACATAGAGCATTTTTAGCTATCGTATTTCTTGTGCAAAAAAAATTTGCTTAGAAACACATTCTGGGAATAATGCATTTAAAGATTTGAAAACAGAATTTATTCATATACACACGCATTATTCCTTGATCACTTACAAATTCCCCTGATTCATACATATTTCATCATCCTTCTCTCTATTTACTTAACCTCTTTTTTTATATTATGATGCTTTTAATACTTTTCATCAAAGTTTTGTAGAAGACAATGAACAAAGACTGCCTTTCAGAAGAAGAATGTTTTCGTAAAGTGAACTGTACTCCATTGATGTATAAACACCATAATTTAGTTCTACACTACTTTTATTTAGTCCTATTTAATACTTTTATCAAACCATAAAATCCTCTATTAAGAATTGCTTTGTGTACTACTAGTGTCAGGGTAGGTTTTATAACGTTAATTATTTTATTAGGGAGGCCAAAGACTGTCTGTCAGTGTTGAATTCATTGCTTTTACCCCCATTGAAACCGTCACCAATTCTCCTCACCTTGCGAACACCGTCAATGCATTGGTTTGTTTGTAGACAAACAGCAATGAAAAAATACAGCATTCAACTTAGTTTCTCAGAACGATTCATCTTAGAATTAGACATTTTTAACTTTCAATCTACTCTTGAAAAAGGTTAATAGAAAGGTAAGTGGATATTTTTATTAACGTTGAACTGGAGCAACACGACGTGCTATTGGCGACGATACAGAATCAATATCCCAAAGGGAAAGATCCAAGGATAATAACAAGTAATTCTGAATTAACGCCAGATGACGAGGCAACACCTGAGCTAGCTACCCACTCTCCAAACTTCCGTACCATGCCAAAGTGATATCATTTGAGGCCGCGACAGATTTAACGTGCACGAGCCCCCTTTGTACATGACTGTTTTGGTGGGTTCGAACTCGCGACCAGGTGTGGAAATTTGGAGAGTGGGGTGCCAGTTCAGGTGTAACCTCGCCATCTGACCGTGGTTCAAAATTACTTGTTTTTATCCTTTCGGGTTTGATCCCGGACCGTCGTCAATAGCTCGTTGTGTTGCTCCAGTGCGACGTTAGTTAAACACCTACCAGCCAAGGAATAGTCTTCAACCTGGATGAAATGACTGTCGAATCCCTTACTGATTATAGTATCGCTGAGAATTTGAAGCAAAAAACGTTGTTAAATTTAATAAATCGAATGAGGCATAGGAAGGTAACAGCCTAAGCAAGAAACCTAACCTTAACCTAAGCAAGAAAATCGAGTAACGAGAAAATGCATCTAATTGCGAAACTTTTAACAAAGGACATTGATTAGGTGTTGTTCGTTTCTCTAGTGCTTCGAAACGACTTAAAACCTGATGTAGGTGACATGGTAAGGACAAGCAGAATAGCTCTAATTTAAGAAACTTTGTTCTTGGAAGGTCTTCGAAGAATGACTCCGATTTACTCTCGTATGTGGGTATACATGAGTAAAGCAATTTATTTGGCTAATACATTTCACTACGAATGCCATCTATGTATATTCATCTTACATGTTTAAGAGCCCTTTGGAGATGGTAATTTTCCCTCGCCTGTTTAATGATATAGTGATCAGGGTCATATATGTAGATTTCATATACCTTATACACTGAACGGCCATTTTATTATGACCACCCCGTCAATATGCCCTTGGGCCACCTTTTGTCTTTAATTCAGCGTTGATTCTTCTTGGCGTGGACTCTACGAGATGTTGTAGGTCGTTTGTGAAATCTGAGACTATGCTTGGAAAAAGGACACCTTCCAATCGTGTGAGATTCGATGGTTGTGGATCTAGATGTCTGATGGCTCTTTCTACTTCATCTCACAAATGCTCAATATGATTGAGTTCCGGGGATTGTGAGGACCACCTGAACAAAGTAACCTCTCCTTCATGTTCCTCAAACCAATCCTGTACAATACCAGCCCTATGGCAGTATGCCTTATGCTGTTAAAAGTACCCATTGCCATTACGATAAACCATCAGCATTATAGTATGTATTTGGTCAGCAATGATGTTTAGGTATGTCTGATTCAGACTTCAATGCACACGAAATAAAGGGCCCAAAGCATGCCATGAAAACATTCCCCATAACCAGCACATTGCCTCCACCAGCTTGAAGGGTTGTAGCAATTCACTTAAAATCCCTGCTTTCGTGCTGTTTCCGCCTAACTCTAACACCCATATCCATGGTGTAACTTAAAACGGGATTCATCGAACCACATTACGTTTTTTTCCTTTATCCATTGCCCAATCCTTGCGTTCCTGAGGGGATTTGAGACGCTTAATCTTGTTTCTTGCAGAGAGAAACCCATGCTTTCGTGCTGTTTCCGCCTAACTCTAACACCCATATCAATGGTGTAGCTTAAAACGGGATTCATCGAACCACATTACGTTTTTTTCATTTGTCCATCGCCCAATCCTTGCGTTCCTGAGGGGATTTGAGGCGCTTTATCTTGTTTCTTGCAGAGAGCAACAGTGTTCGCATGGGTCTTCGGATTCCATAGTCCATACGATGCAAGGTAAGGCGAACAGTGCGCTTAGAGATACTTTGAGACGATCCTTGATTGAGATCTCCTGCAATTTGCTGCAACGTTACGGTTCTGTTTTCTTTCACAATTCGGGAGACTCTCCTTTCAGCCCGATCATTCCCCACTCGGTGACGATCACAATTTGGACGTTCAGACACAGTTTTTTTGCCTGACATTTCAGTATTGATACACTTTCACTAAAGCTACTTGTGAATATTTCACAAATGCGGCGGTTTCGCTAATACTCGCCCCATTCCTCCGAGCTCCTACTATCATCCCAGGTTCAAAGACCGTCAAATCCCCCATATATTCACAAACCATTCACCTCTACAACCGTCTCAGGAACTCAGCTTTCTTCTTTGATACTATACTAACTGTCTTCCTGCTTTCTCAACAGTTCCTTGGCCAGCTAGGTCTCCTGATCTCTCTCCCATAGAGCAAATTTGGGACGTTATGGGAAGGCTATTGCAACTATCCCGGAATGTTGACCATTTTACCCGACAGTTAGAAGCGGCAAGAATTTCCGCAGGACGCCCTCCGGGAACTTTTGCAGTCTATGCCACGCCGGGTGACAACTTGCATCCAGGTCAGAGGTGAACCGACGCCTTAATGACTCCCTCCCTTTGTAACGGTCAAACTCTGAAATAAATGTTTAAATTTTTCTGAAATTATAATAGTATGTTTTTCTATTTATGTTCTTCACATTCACCTATTTTTATACTAATTGGGCACTCCTTCTTAGTGCGTCGATTTTTTTTTTTTTTTTTTTTTATAGAGTGTATATATGACCATTCATATTATTTCCACTCTCGTGATAAATGATAAAGTGATCACAGGATCTTCTGTATCAAGTTCAGATACCTTATGGGTAGTTCTCAAAAAGTGGGAGCCGACCAACCGGTATAGTGGTTAAGGTGTTAGCCTCTAGATCGGAAGGTTCCTGGTTCGAATCCGGGTTTGGGCATGGATGTTTGTAAGCGTATGGTGTAGAGGCGGCTGGTGCACCTTAAATCTGTCGTGGCCGAAAGTCCTCATGTTGGGTTGGCGTGGAAGTTTGGAGAGTGGGGTGCCAGCTCAGGTGTTGCTTCGTCATCTGACCGTGGTTCAAAATTACGAGGTGTTGTCTTCGGATCTTTCCCTTAAGGGACTGATCCCGGACCGTCGTCAATAGCCCGTTGTGTTGCTCTAGTACGACGTTAACTAAAATTACCAATTACCAATTACCAAAAAGTGGGAACAAGACACATTTCATAACTTTTAGCTTCGACGGCGTCGTCGTTACTCAATTTTGGACGTGACGTAGCAACAATCTCAATAAGATTGTAAATATTTTTTTTTACATAAATAATATTTTTATTTTTTATTTTCTGCTTTATGAATGTAATAATCCTTTGAATAAATTTTTTAAAGATGAAACTTAGATTTTTAGAACGTTTTTTTCCTTGTTAATTCTATAAGAATTATAACTTTTCCAGGAGTTTTCAATGATAAAGTTATTTTTATTTTATGATCATGTTTTTCTTTTTGTATCTGTAAATATATATTATTTAAAAAATCACAAAAATCAACTAAACCCGAAATATTTGGAATTAGTAATAAAACTTAACAGAACTAAACAAATCCATGATTTGAAAATCTAAATTATATTTTTAAAATATTCAAATCTGCTCTAATTTTAAAGCATCGACAATTTGTAACTAATACATTATTAGTTATTAGACTCGGGAAATGCCAAAGCTGTGTAACTTACAGGCCAGGAATGTCCGAAATCTGTAACCTGCAGGAAATCAATGTCAAAAATCTGTAACCTACAGAAAATGTAATTAAATGTTTTAATTCGTAATTTTTCAGAACAGTTAATGTATTTTAATGATTGTATATTGTATTCTAGGCCGATAAATAATGCTGCAAAAAATATTGATGTTTAATTTCAAAATTTTTAAAATTATTCATACTTAACATTTAGTGTTCGCACATTTTGAGAACGTCCCTCATATAAATGACTACTCATATTATTTATAGTCTCGTGATAAATGATATAGCGTTCACAGTATCTACTGTATCGGATTCATATACACTCATGTCCATAAATTAAGGATAATGCCAGCTCCGTCAAATAAAGGTTCAGAAACAATACAAACGGGACTTATTCATAAAATTTTTGATAAATGGATTAGCAAAATGGACACTAAGGTAATCGTATCCAATAAGAAGACGCAACAAAGCAACAGCTGGACCAAGAGAGAAACTTCGAATTGTAGCCTGAATCAGCAGGGCAATTCCAGGCCCTTTCCCCAAGCTTTATAAAAGAAAAGAAATAAGATATAAATTAAATGGGCATTGAGGCAATCGTGAGCATTTAACAGGAATCTGCTAACTTATTGTTTAACTCATTTTAATGATTTCATCGTTTGAAACAGCACTGTATTCTTTTTTCCAGGCACGCTGCTTCCATGGCAGTGGCACCAACTTACAGACATTACATTAAGTCAGAACAAAATGTTTTTCAAGTACAAATATGCGTTTTTGGAACACGCAATTTAATTTATTTGTGTATTTTATTGCTCTTATTCTCTCTGTACATCTATTATACTTTGCTCGTATGCTTAATAATTGGAGGTGGTCCTCAACTGTTAAAATATTAGGCTACCTGAGGGGATCTAGTGCTTTGAAAATGCAAAACCTGCCTAATGATATTGCAAACATACTACCAGTCAGTCGGTTCGCCTGTCTGCTTGTTTATCCAAATGATCTGATCCTTCAAATTTTAGGGTCAAGTCCCAACCGTAAAAGTATTGTTGATGGAGCAAGAAGTTCCAACCAAAGGAGTTAGCACCACTGACTTCCATTTTTCAAAGAAAACAGGAGAGGAAAACTGTGTTATAAATCATCTATAAAAGAAAATGGCAATGTGTTCCACACACACAACGTGTAGTCACAGAACCGTGAGATGGCTTTTCACCGAAAGACCTACCACTCGTTTAAACATGGCAAATGGGCAATGTGTTATAAGGGAAAATGAAGCAGACAACAATAGAGTTTAAGGTTGAACAGGATGAGGTCATGACCTGATTACGTCTGCCTCACGACGTGCACGTGTCCTAGTACAAACTAAAGCATTTTATAAAGGAACACTGGTTTGGGAACGTTGAGAAGACCCAAAGGTTCCTAGGAGTTTAGGCATGTCCCTTGTCGAGGCGCCAGCTGCATGCAGAACCTCTGGCGACAACAGTATGAAAAAAGAAATTGAAAAAGACAGACGATGAAAAATTACCCTGGAGCTCTTGGCGACACAGATTGGCGACGGGCCCTTCATTTAGCAACCCTACATCAAGAGAGCAGTACACGAGCCGCTGTCAGGCGCAGCCGAAAAGCAGAGTGAAATAAACATTTTCTCAGAATATGCATGAGTTCCAATGGAGATATCAACTGTGCGCGTGACAAGCAAAGAGAAATTCGAATTTTAATTACGCCAAAAGCTTTCTGTGTCACACAGTCCCGGTACGAACCGGGGGGAGACAACTGCAAATGGCGCTCTCTGGAAGGGGGGAGACATCCATGTTTCTAACGAGAGAAGTGTGCATCTGACAGAGATCCGAGAAAGGGGAAGAAAATAAGAATATTTTCCCTCTTCTTCAACTGTTTACGTCTCGTCCGAGAATTAAAACCTACGAATGGCAGCAGCGGATGTAAAAATGAGATTCCGAGGAGCGCCATCTGCCGATTGTTTATTTTAAGAAATGGCAGACGATGCGAGCCTTAGTCGGTGGAGGTTGGGAATTCTATTAAGGGGGCACTTCGAACAAGGGAACGCGGATATATATGTATGGATATAAAAATCGATCGATTTGTTTACGCAAGAGAAAATAGATTGCTCTTAAGAGGGACTGAGAAATCTCATTTTGGAAAGGGAATCTGATTTTTAAATGAGAAATACTTATGGAAGGACATTTTTCCTGGTGTGAATCGAAATGGGAATTGCTGTAGGATTGTGAAAGGTTTATTCATATCTGTCGCACACCTGCAAATAAGAAAATATTTTTTGCCCGATTACTTGGAAGCACTACGTGCGTAGGATTTTAAACTGAAGCTTCTGGAATTGTTTTTATCTGTAGGCCAGTTCGTTGATCGCCTTCATAGTTTGATTCCCTCCCCTGCATCAATGCTCCCTGTGGAATGTAAGTCTTTGACAAAAATTGAAAGGCTCTGAAATTTCGAAAATGATAACCATGATCTACAGCATGAAAGAAGTAAATTTATATAAAAAACATTAAAACATGCATGTGCAATTGAAGGCCATACATTATTACCTATATGTTTCGTAACCATGGTAAATTTTTCATAATCGGTGCTCCGGATTTATTCACGCACTTCAGTTGAGGTAATAATACATTTATTGTTGGTTAAATTCGAATACCAAAACACAACGTAAGTAAAGCGGGAAAACATAATGTAAGGATTTGGACGACCCATGCTACAGATTAACTCGAGAAAAAAGTGAGATGCTGATGAGAGGCGCTTTTTGTACGCATATTTTAAGCCTCTAAACGTCACGAGATTTGCATGTAGTGTAATGTTGTTTGTACCCTCATAATAAATAAAAGACCACACCTGTTGTACTAAAGAATCTTAGGTCGGTAAGAATTTTAATTAACGTCGTACTGGAGCAATACACTGGGTTATTGATGACGATCCGGAAAAGATCCGAGAACTCGACGTAATTTTAAACCATAGTCAGATGAGAAGGCAGCACCTGAACTGGCACCCCACTCTCCAAACTTTCACTTTACGCCAACGTGAAGATATTTGAGACCCGACAGATATAACGTGCCCCATCAATCGTTGTACACGATGGTGTTTGTTAGATTCGAACTTGTAACCCTCCGCTAATCCGTTAATGGTAATCCGCTTGCTAATCCTCTTGCTAATCCGTTATATTCTATAGATCTAGAAGGTCAAATCTGGTTCAGAAGTCATGCAGGGAAGAGTGAAGGTTGCAGAACGGATATATGCGTGCGAACTTGGGTGATTAAAGTAATGAACTATAACAATGCATAAAATTACCTTGAATCAGAAAAAATAATGTCGTCCTTCGTCAATGCTGTCTTGAAACAAGTTCGGAAGTTAGGTTGGTAATTGCACCGTAGCAACACAACAGACTAAATCGAATTAAAAGGACATTATGGACACTTGCGATTTCGTCCTATAGGCATTTTATCCTATTAATTACAGCACTTAATTATTTTCATTATTGCTTGAAAACTTGATAGGGTTCGGGGGATTAAAAATTGTCCAGATTTAAAAAAAAATTATTTTATAACTAGTTTTATTAATTGCTAAAACATTTATATCGGAGTGGATTATATTAAGTGATCGGAATATTTTTTCACTTTCGAGCTTTCTTCTAAAATGTGTGTGTCGACCAACCGGTATAGTGGTTAAAGTGTTAGCCTCTAGATCGGAAGGTTCCTGGTTCGAATCCGGGTCCGGGCATGGATGTTTGTAAGCGTATGGCAGGGTTGGTCAACCTGTGGCGCATGCGCCAAACTTGGCGCATTTGATGATTACAAGTGGCGCATTGCATTCTTGCGCCTACATATTCTTTGATTACAAGTGAACAAGCATTTTCATCTATGAAATTCATTAAAAGGAAAACGAGGTAGCGAATGAATGATTCAAATTTGAAAAATTCTCTGTCGCTCTTAGTAACAACTTTACACCAAACATTGAAAAACTAGCGAAATCCAAACAGGCTCAAAAGTCTTATTCATGGTAAGTAATGTTTATGTGCTGTAATAGACATTGTTTTACGTACAATAGTTAAAGCATTTAAAAATGTTAATTATGTCTCTAAACATACTTTTATTAAAAAAGTTATTAAGGATATGACACGACCATGAACGTAAGGTAGAAAAGGTGCTTGAGTTACATGGCGCATCGTAACTCGTATGTGAAAAGAAATTGGCGCATGGTATGTAAAAGGTTGGCTATACCCCTGGCGTATGGTGTAGAGGCGGCTGGTGCACCTTAAATCTGTCGTGGCCGAAAGTCCTCACGCTGGGTTGGTGTGGAAGTTTGGAGAGTGGGGTACCAGTTCAGGTGTTGCTTCGTCATCTGACCGTGGTTCAAAATTACGAGGTGTTGTCCTCGGATCTTTCACTTAAGGGACTGATACCCCGGACCGTCGTCAATAGCCCGTTGTGTTGCTCTAGTACGACGTTAACTAAAATTACTATTACCAAATTACCTATCTAAAATGTGTGATTTTAAATCAGAATCGAAGCTACAACAAGGATGTGCTAACGTATAACTTTTTTTTGTGAAATCTCAGGCCTTTCTTATATATTTGAGTAGCATACGGACAAGCGCAAACATACTCAGTATCTATACCTCAAACACGTCGATACGCATGCGTATTTTAGCCAATTCAGTGTGGCGGTACTGATGTTCTACTAAGGTGTGGCTTATTATAATGTCAACAGTAATACCTGATACCAAAAGGGTTGGAAACCAGTGCAAGCTCTCAATGAAAGCTGAATGTATTAGCATAATGTTGTGAAGTATTATAACACATTCTTCAGATACATATCAGGGTCGTTTGATAAATTTCTGTAATGTCACAGCTATTTATTTGATGACGTATGGGCAGGATAGAGTGGCGTTTTTGCATCACAATACTAAACTAAAGTCGGTCTCAGCTGGATACCATTTTACAAGTTTTTTATTACAGCTTGAAAAGTCTCGATTAACAAAAGGAAGACTATATATACAATATGTACGAACATTCAATGAACGAATGTTCATAAGGTAACAACAAGCTTTTTCTTCAGTTTTTGTTTTTCAAACGATGTTTAACTTCACCGTATAGCTGTCTAACGAGAGCACTTTTTTGGTACCACTTCGCACAATGCCTTCTCCGTCTCGTCTCCGATCTAAAGATGATGTTATCTCAAAACTTAAAAATCTCGTGTATCCTCATTTAACTCGGGACATTTATTTGCGGATCTCGTGACCTTTATTTGCGACCACGCTCTAGAAGATTCGTCAGCATTTTATGCCACGTTATCTTTATTTGCAGCCACGCTCTGGCATATTGACCAGCATTTTATGCATCTCCTCGTGATAAATGTTCATTCACCAGTCTTCATCGGAATACCTCTTCAAGACGGTAAGGCGCTAGGAAAAACTTAGGAATGAATGGTCCGCATGTTATCGTCTTTTTGCTCAGTTGTCAAACTAGTGTCACTCTTTAAACCAGCCCATACCAAATTTCAGCCAGAAGCGAAGTAACAAAAGGGCAAATGATTTCCTTGCGTCGATAAAACATTTTTATTTAAAGAAGTTGATGAAATTTTTATTTAAGGAAGTTAAAGAGGAGTTACACAAAGGAATTATGGAAACTCTGCCACTAGTTAATTACCACTAGTTATAAAAGAAATTTTCTCGGTCTTTTTCAGATTTATTCCCTTTGTGATTGGTAGATAGCGAGTCACGTGACAGAGTCTAGTGGTTCAACGGGCTAGTGAATTTGGAGCACGCGCAGACGATAAACACCAGTTATATTTGTTAATAAATTCATTCATAAAATTTGAGATCACGCGCTAGAAAGTTTGCAATTTGTTCAGAAGAAGCGGTCGCCATTTCCATAGCAACAGTCGAATATGAAAATCTTAAAAAGTACTATTACAATAAGCCGACCAACCGGTATAGTGGTTAAGGTGTTAGCCTCTAGATCGGAAGGTCCCCGGTTCGAATCCGGGTATGGATGTTGTTGTTTCTTATGCCTACACTGGCAGACCGAAGGAGTGCCAGGCCCGTCAAAGACGGCGAGGGGGTGCGCCTTTCATGTTATTGAGCCCCATTGGGAGGAAGTTCGACTTTGCTCGACACATGACACATCCGTTTTACAGGAAAGCCCCTTTCATACATTCATTCACTCACTCACACATATCGTAATTTAGATGCCAATCAGAGGCCGATAACCCCCTGATCATGCACCCCCAGAGGTATTGATTTGGTATGGGAACATGGGGGACTTTGTGGCCACGACCTATTTAACGTGCCCCAGTCACCATTAGTGAACACGACGGTCTTTAGCCAGGTCGAAGCGCCGATCTCGTAATCATCAGAATTGCAGGCTCCGCCGAGGACAGAACCCACAACCCTTCTGATGCGAGCCCGACGCTCTACTGACTGAGCTACCGCGGCTCTGGATGTTTGTAAGCGTATACCAGCTCAGGTGTTGCTTTGTCATCTGAACATGGTTCAAAATTACGAAGTATAAATTGTTAGGGGCAATGATGGTCCTCCCACTGGGTGCTCCTTCACAAGTGGCCATCACTTCCGGCCTTGTAGTGGCCAATGACTTAGGTTAAATGTGCCCGCCATTAGAAAAGAAAAAAAAACTATTACAATAAACAACACGGATCAGCTAAAATATATCTATGATTCGGTATTTCTCTGAGGTAGGCAGAGAAAACGGTTTTTTTTTTTCACCTTAGGATAGATTTTAGTGTCCTTTTTTTTCTCCTTATGTTGTATATTTGAAATTTAATCCTTAGATTCTAGTGTCCTTTTTTTCGGATACGGATCCGCTAATCTCGCAAAAAAAAGTAGGCAATTTTCCGTTACTCGGGCGCATGCGATAAATATCGCAATGGGGAGGGAAGGGAACCTTCAATTAACGTCGTACTAGAGGTCCGGGATCAATCCAGCAGCGATCCAAGTGGGGATGGATTGTGAAGCAATCCCCTCCCCCTCATTGTTGAAAGGTATAGTTCGCGAAACGAACTAAATATGATTGCGTAGCAATCATCGGGGGTTGACGAGCGATAGCTAGCAGGGGGCGGAACCCCCTAGTATATTTAAAAAAACATTAAATGACATGGTGCATGCAATTGAAGGCATTACATCATTACCTACATGGCTTGTTATCATGGTATGCTGCTCCGTACACTGGTGTATTGTTAATTTCTGGATTAATACATAGTTTAAACTGTGACGAACATGCACTGAAGATGAAACGGTCTCGCAGTTGAGGTGAGCCAATAAGTGTATCATTGAAACAATTCATCATATCATTATTGATGGTATTTGTAGCTATTTTAGTTAAGGTTACTCTGGAGCAACGCAACGGACTAATGGTAACAGTCCGGGAGCAAACAAAATGCGAGGACAACACCACGTAACTTTGAACCATGGTCAGATGACGAGGTCACACCTGCGGTGGCACCCCATACCTCCCCAACTCAGAGGACATTTGAGGCCACGTTGATTTAACGCTCACCAGACCACTTTTTACCTGACGGTCTGTGGTTGAATTCGACCTCGCAACCCTCCGGTTGCTGGTCTGATGCTCTTGTAACTGTGCTACTGCCTATCGTTATTGAAGACTGCTGAGTGAAAGTGCATGATATTGCTGATACTGTATGCATTTCAGTTGAAAGAGTGAACAATATCCTGCATGAAAAATCTCAGATGAATAAGCTGCGTGAGCGATGAGTGAAGCGATTGTTGACTGTCGGTCAAAAACGCACTTGAAATTACACTTCAACAGTGTTTGGTGATGTTTAACCTCAATCCTCGGGAATTTTTGCATCGATTCGGAAGTGTACGAAACATGCATCCACATCTATAAACCTGAGCCCAAGAAGTAATCAAAACAGTGCGCAGAGTGTTAAAAGTGCGCAAAGACCGTTTTTTTGTCTGGGAAAGGGGAGGGCCTACTGTTTTTGGAGACCCAAGATCATCCTAATCAACTTAAAGGGGGAAAATTGTTGCGTAGTGAAATAATTTAAAGCCTTCAAAGTAGAAAACTATAGTAATTTATTAAGATCGAGTCTTTTTTTCCCCGACTCTAGCAGAAATCAAAATATACATACATGTCGCCATGGCATGGTAGCAGTTCATCAATTTTACAAAAGAAAAAGAGAGACTTTAATATCGCCAATCTACTTTTTTATCAATTGCTATCAGTTTGTCGCCAAACAGCATAAAGAAAATATAAGAGAATGAAACCTCATTCTCCCGTACGCCACCTTCATGGTATATGTAAGTGGAGGTTTCGTTGAAACCAAACGACCGACCAATATTATCATACACAACAAGACTCTATTGCGCAAAGTTACAGGACCTTTCGAAAGAACTGCAGCAAAAACGATTAGGATTGGTGCATAAAAATGTACTCTACCTCCACGACAATATGTCGACCATCGCAATGCCAAAATTACACAAATTAGTCTTCGAATTTATTTCCCATCCACCATACTTCCCATTGACCCTATGCAAACTTGTACCCCAACTTGAGAATTTGATGCAGGAAGAAATCCTCTTCGAAAAATAATCTGATCGCTGTCATCAATGCATACTTTTGCAAACCTTGGCAAAAGCTACTTTTTCAACAGGATGAAAAAAATTGGAAACTTGATGTTCCAAGTGTGTAGACCTTCAATGGAGACTAGATTAAAAGAAATATAATTATTTTTTCCCACTTGAAAAAATTGCGTTTAAATAGAGTTTTCAACACATTTACCAAACGACCTTCGTGTGTACACTGCCAGCAACAACTGTCGACCCCCAAATGACCAAACATGGAAATACTGCCTATTTTTACCTGTGCAAAGGATAAGAAGTGTAGAAACGTTCATGTTAAAATAGTCACCACTGTCTTCCTTTGGTAGAACGAAGTCCTCCAATGGATGAAGTGAAGGACAGAAAGCAATTTCTCTCAAAGCCTTTGGATTTCTACCCCCAAATGATCAAACATGGAAATATTGCCTATTTGTACCTGTGCAGCGGTACAGAAGTGCAGAAACGTTAATGTTAAAATGTTCACTATTATCTTCTTTTGGTAGGATGAAGGCCTCCAATGGATAAAGTGAAGGCCAGAAAGCAATTTCATGCAAAACTTTTGGATTTCTACCACAAATGACCAAACATGGAAATATTGCCTATTTGTACCTGTGCAGCGGTACAGAAGTGCAGAAACGTTCATGTTAAAATAGTCACCACAGTCTTCCTTTGGTAGAACGAAGTCCTCCAATGGATGAAGTGAAGGACAGAAAGCAATTTCTCTCAAAGCCTTTGGATTTCTACCACCAAATGATCAAACATGGAAATATTGCCTATTTGTACCTGTGCAGCGGTACAGAAGTGGAGAAAAGTTCATGTTAAAATGTTCACTATTATCTTCCTTTGGTAGGATGAAGTCCTCCAATGGATAAAGTGAAGGACAGAAAGCAATTTCTCGCAAAACTTTTGGATTTCTACCACAAATGACCAAACATGGAAACATTGCCTATTTGTACCTGTGCAGCGGTACAGAAGTGCAGAAACGTTAATGTTAAAATGTTCACTATTATCTTCTTTTGGTAGGATGAAGGCCTCCAATGGATAAAGTTAAGGACAGAAAGTAATTTCACGCAAAATTTTTGGATTTCTACCACAAATGACCAAACATGGAAATATTGCCTATTTGTACCTGTGCAGCGGTACAGAAGTGTAGAAACGTTCGTGTTAAAATAGTCACCACTGTCTTCCTTTGGTAGAACGAAGTCCTCCAATGGATGAAGTGAAGGACAGAAAGCAATTTCTCTCAAAGCCTTTGGATTTCTACCCCCAAATGACCAAACATGGAAATATTGCCTATTTGTACCTGTGCAGCGGTACAGAAGTGTAGAAACGTTAATGTTAAAATGTTCTCTATTATCTTCCTTTGGTAGGATGAAGTCCTCAAATGGATAAAGTGAAGGACAGAAAGCAATTTCTCTCAAAACTTTTGGATTTCTACCCCAAATGACCAAACATGGAAATATTGTCTATTTGTTCCTGTGCAGCGGTACAGAAGTGTAGAAACGTTAATGTTAAAATGTTCTCTATTATCTTCCTTTGGTAGGATGAAGTCCTCAAATGGATAAAGTGAAGGACAGAAAGCAATTTCTCTCAAAACTTTTGGATTTCTACCACAAATGACCAAACATGGAAATATTGTCTATTTGTACCTGTGCAGCGGTACAGAAGTGTAGAAACGTTAATGTTAAAATGTTCTCTATTATCTTCCTTTGGTAGGATGAAGTCCTCAAATGGATAAAGTGAAGGACAGAAAGCAATTTCTCTCAAAACTTTTGGATTTCTACCACAAATGACCAAACATGGAAATATTGTCTATTTGTACCTGTGCAGCGGTACAGAAGTGTAGAAACGTTAATGTTAAAATGTTCTCTATTATCTTCCTTTGGTAGGATGAAGTCCTCAAATGGATAAAGTGAAGGACAGAAAGCAATTTCTCTCAAAACTTTTGGATTTCTACCACAAATGACCAAACATGGAAATATTGTCTATTTGTACCTGTGCAGCGGTACAGAAGTGTAGAAACGTTAATGTTAAAATGTTCTCTATTATCTTCCTTTGGTAGGATGAAGTCCTCCAATGGATAAAGTGAAGGACAGAAAGCAATTTCTCTCAAAGCCTTTGGATTTCTACCCCCAAATGACCAAACATGGAAATATTGTCTATGTGTACCTGTGCAGCGGTACAGAAGTGTAGAAACGTTAATGTTAAAATGTTCACTATTATCTTCCTTTGGTAGGATGAAGTCCTCCAATGGATGAAGTGAAGGACAGAAAGCAATTTCACGCAAAACTTTTGGATTTCTACCACAAATGACCAAACATGGAAATATTGTCTATTTGTACCTGTGCAGCGGTACAGAAGTGTAGAAACGTTAATGTTAAAATGTTCACTATTATCTTCCTTTGGTAGGATGAAGTCCTCCAATGGATGAAGTGAAGGACAGAAAGCAATTTCACGCAAAACTTTTGGATTTCTACCGTAAATACTTCTCCAGATATTAAAGCTTTCGTGTGCACTGGTATCAGCTCGCCGGTGCCTTGATGGGAACATGTGAGAGGAGCGAGTTGTATTTTTGACCCCCACAATCAGCTTCAGCGAATGCCAGCAGCTACCTCGCGTGCTGCTTCGGAGAGCGCTCACAAGCGGCACGCTCTCACTGGTTATGCACGGAACGGGAACTATCAAAAGACCGTTAAAGTGAGTGAAAAATCATCCCGATTCTTCAAGTTGGTTGGTGTTTGAAGCGGAAATATTCGCGTGTCATTTGCAAGAGCTCACAAGCACCATGTGTGGGCTTTCCCTTTTGAAGACCAACATCGGTCAGTTTCGCCCTGAGAGAGAAAGGGGACTGTTAAAGAAACTTCCCTTTCTCTTTCCTAAACGGCAAATGCGGTGCTTCTTTTAGGATTTAGGGAGGGGCTTGAGGGGCATTGACCGCTGGGTATGCGATGTATATTGCAATCTATGTTCTGCTATCACGTATATGTCGCTGTTCCTGAAGAACAATGATGGAAGTGGAATTCATCGGTTGGTTCCAGAAAATGGAAACTAAATATATCATTCATGGATAATATCATGAGAGAGGGTTTGATGGTAGTAAAAACATGGCTATTAATAGCACATTTATGTACTTTTAAATATGCTATTAATACTTTTACTTTTAAATAATGCCACTCACGCAGTTAACATTGCAATCTAAGTTCTGCTATCACGTATGTATCGCTGTTCCTGAAGAACAATGACGGAAGTGGAATTCATCGGTTGGTTCCAGCAAACGGAAACTAAAAATATCATCCATGATTTAACATCAATTACACATGTGAGAGGGTTTTGATGGTATTGAAAACATGGTTATTAATAGCATATTTACATTACTTTTAAATAATGCCACTCACGCAGTTCACATTTCAATCCAAGTTTTGTTATCACGTATGTATCGCTGTTCCTGAAGAATAATGACAGAAGTGGAATTCATCGGTTGGTTCCAGAAAACGGAAACAAGATATCATACCTGGTTTAACATCAATTACACATGTGAGAGGGTTTTAATAGTATTGAAAACAACGGTAATTAATAGAATACTTATATTACTTTTAAATAATGCCACTCACGCAGTTTACATTGCAATCTAAGTTCTACTATCACACATGTGTCGCTGTTCCTGAAGAACAATGATGGAAGTGGAATTCATCGGTTGGTTCAGAAAACGGAAACTAAAAATATTCATGTTTAATATCAATTACACATGTGAAAGGGTTTGATGGTAGTGGAAATGGAGTTATTATTAGCATATATATGTTATTTTTAAATAATGCTTCTCCCCCAAGCGTAGTTTGAATCTTCTACACCCCCATTTGTCCTTAAATTTGGAATGAAATGTTCAAAGCAGTCACTAACTACAGAAAACATTTTTCCCGTTTACTTAAAACACTATTTTTGCAGTATAATTCTCGGTATTTTTTATTCATTCTGTTCCTTACATCATATAGTAACTGGAGGAGAGTTTAGATTAACCGCGATGCAATATGCACTTACGATGTTGCTGCATTCAAATTCGACACACAACTTCTTATACAGTGGTTTCAAACAGCAATTAAGTCGTTGTTGCACCGAAGAGCTAACCACCCTTATCAAACTCTGAGTTACAGTCCTATTCCAGTCCGAACAAAGTCCGATTCCAATGTGAAGACTGAAACGTCTACGACCATGTGATTAAAGGTGAGCAATCAGAACCGCACAATCCCAGTAGCTTGTTCAACTTCCAATCCCACGAGCTTCCAGTCTTTAACGTAAACATCAACAATGTTCTTTTATTCTCTAGTCCAAGTTTCTATCTTCGCGATCGTTAAAGATACAAATTAAACATTTCAACGGATTTGAAATCTGCTGAAAATTTTAAACCAGATCGATACCTTAAATGTGATTTTCTTTAAATACATTGTTTTTAATTCTAACTTTAATATTTTTGTAATTTGGAGAATCAGTTTAAAATTTCCTGTACTCAAAACCAACGGGACGGCTGTCAAAGACCATCTGCGCGGTCCGGGCAGACGTTTCGGCAATTTTATTAAATATTTTTCTTCTAAACTATTGTTTTTGCTAGTCCTTGGTCCCAAATTAAATAAAATTTACATGTATTTATATGTAAAGTTGTACCCCGACTCAACTTCCAATCCCACGAAATTTCAGTCGCTTCGTGAACGAAATGAAAGATACATCGCTGTTGGTATCTTATCTTCTTGAGCAAGAATTAACTGCGTTAAAGCAGTTTAAAAGAATTGAACCGCATCCTATGAACTTGGCTAGGGACAGAGGTTTTCAAAATATACTAATAGAGATACATCTTTTGAAGGATGATTCAGTGTTTCGAAATTTTTTCCTCTTGAATATTGTTCAAATTAATTACGTTTTGGCAATCATTGAAAGTGGACTAATAAGACAGTGTTGAGGTAAAGTGAAATAGCCTATAATCCCTGCTGAAAACTGGGACTAACGCTCAGGTAAGCAATTTAATCGTAATAATAATAATTCATGTATTTTCAAAAATACTACAATATAAAGGTATTTGGTAACTTGGTTTCAAATTACATAGAATAAGAGAACGTAGAACACTATGATGAATTAATTCGAACTCCTTATGGACAAAAAAAAAACATTTACTAACTCAATTAGTTTCGAATCATCCATTTCAAGCCACTTCTTTTATAAAAGTTTCTCCATTGCAAGAGAGTGTCGGTGAAGTACGCAGTGGCTACTGCTGCACCCCTTGTATTTTTCTTTTATTTTTGCGATTGCACCAGACGTAGTTCTCGATCCATCTGTGCACACATCAACACAGCTATCCCATAGGATGTTTTCTCCTCGAAAAATGCATCTATAATTTAAATATTTCACTGTCGCTTGTGGTAGTCGGTAATGGCTTGCAGAGAAATAAATCCTCTTGAAAAGAGTCCATATGTGGATAGCGCACAAATACCATAAGAATTATCAAGTTTAACGGTTATGACGTCATTGCTGAAGCCTTGACTGCCGGCCAAGAACGCCTAGTTGTACTTACGTCAGCTGAAGTCTATGTGATGCTACAGGAAGATTATGTCCTTCCCTATAGCACAGCTAGAAGATGGTTTAATATGGTTAAAGAGGAGAAACAATCGATTGCCCAAGCAACAGAGCTCTGAGTGTAAGTTTCCTTCATCAACAACACAGAAAAATACGAGAGTGTATGCTTCTGCTGGGAAAGTTATGATCATATCATTTTTCAATATTCGAGGAATGGCGTATCAGCATGTTCTACCACCACATACAACTGTAGCTGTAGAATACTATAGAGATGTACTGAAAACCCTCCAGCCCGCCACATCCATCGCAAAAGACTCCATTTGAAAGCAACAGGATGGATGCTACACCGTGATAACGCAAGGCAACATATTGATAATATTGTTGAGTATCTTTCAAAAATCAATGTCCTGTGTGTTCCCCATCCTCCATATAGTCCTGATTTAACAATGCGATTTTTGTTTCTTTTCCCGAATTTGAAGAAACACCTCCGGGAAAAGCGGTTTCCATCAGCACAGGCAGTGGTAATTGGGTTGGCGTGGAAGTTTGGAGAGTGGGGTGCCAGCTCAGGTGTTGCTTCGTCATCTGACCGTGGTTCAAAATTACGAGGTGCTGTCCTCGGATCTTTCCCTTAAGGGACTGATCCCGGACCGTCGTCAATAGCCCGTTGTGTTGCTCTAGTACGACGTTAACTAAAATTACCAAATTAAATTACCAGGCAGTGGTAAAAGTTGCGGAGGCGATTTTGAAAGGCCCGTCAAACATTGGCTTCCAGCATGTGTTTGAAGACTGGAAAAGAGGTGGGATAATTGCATTGCATTTAAAGGGGAGTATTTTGAGAAAGACCATACAAATTTGGAGGATTAGTACAAGCAATTATTTTTTATTAATTTATGATCATTTTTATTGAACAGCCCTCGTATAATGAACTTTATAATTTTTCGGTTCTTAACTGGATGTTGATTAAAATGCAACGGATTTGAGAAGTGAGTAAACCACCAGTTTTACAAGCAATAAAAAGTTTTCCGATAATTCTGGAAAGGTGTCGAAGCTTCTAAAAAATTCTACAAACGCGGAAACAGTGAGTCCAGGCTCAGTCTGACTTCGTGTTGCTTGGTTCTGTGTTGTCTTTTGACGTAAATTTGTTTTGTCGACTGGCGACGAGAAACTGACACATTGAATGCTGAGTACCTTTTTATATAGTCAATGTTTCACCTGATCGGTGATAAATTATTTATACTCGATTTTTTTTCTTATACACAGAGTGCGCAAAAGGTCATAATAATAAATATTTTTTGTCCCATTTGTTTTCGTAAAAGATATTTCTAATTTGAAACTTTAAACTATCTCTAATATTATAAAAGGAAGTGTTTATATGTTTGTTTGTTTGTTTGTTTGTACCGGTCTAGTGGTCAAGGTGTTGTCCTCTGGATCAGAAGGGGTCAAGGCATGGATGTAAATTGTGCTGTTCTTTGTTAGGGGCAATGATGGTCCACCCTCTTGTGACCATCACTTCCGGCCTTGTAGTGGCCAAGTCCTTAGTGCCCGTCATTGGAAGTAGTGAACATCTCTTCCGGCCTTGTAGTGTTGTAGTGGCCAAGGACAAGTCCTTAGTACCCGCCACTGGAAGTAGTGACCATCACTTCCGGCCTTCTAGTGGCCAAGGACAAGTCCTTAGTGCCCGCCATTGGAAGTAGTGACCATCACTTCCGGCTGTGTAGTGGCCAAGAACAAGTCCTTAGTGCCCACCATTGGAAGTAGTGACCATCACTTCCGGCCTTGTAGTGGCCAATGCCCGCCATTGGAAAAAAATCTCTACGCGTGGTTTTTAGTTGCACTTTATTTTTAGCAGTTTATCCCTCTGAGAGGTTCACACGTAATAATACTACCTTGCAACCTACCGTGTTCCCTGCGTGACATCTATCCCATTTTGACCTTCTTGACCAATCAATAAAAGCTTTCAAAATGAATCTATTTTACGGTACGCAGGTCATTGAATTTAGGTCGCACTGGAGCAACATAAAGGGTTCTTTGCGACAGTCCGGTATCAATCCCGAAGTAATAGATCGAGAACAACATCTCGTAATTTTGAACATAGCTCAGATCACGAAAATTCTAAGAAAATTATCAATAGAACCCTTTCAAAAAATTCTATTCTGAAAATCTGATCCATAGAATATTTCAAAAAATTTTATATCACCAAAGGAAACAATAGAATCGTTCTAAAGGATTCTATTGCAACAAAAGGAACACTAGAATCTTCACAAAGGATTCTGTTCTAAAGAACGGAACAATATAATATTTCTAAAGGTTGAAAAGTATATGTTTAGCAATCATTAAATAAATTCTAGAATAATTAAAATTCTTTGTAAACATTTTCGAAAAAATAAAAAATTAATTTTTATTTTTATTTGCAGTTTATTTTGTGTGTTACCAAATTAATCGTGAGTGTCACTTTCTAACAGTTAATTGATTGAGTTAACTGCTAACAAAACTTATCTTAATACCTGTTAAATACAGCTGTTATTAAGAATAACATTTAACAACAATAACAGTTAACACTTATCGTAAAATAGATTTTTCACCTTCAAGTGCTTATTGTTAAAATTAAGTACGTGTATTCGTATAATTTAAGCAATAAGTATTTGTGCAAAGACAAGAAAAAGCGCAATCTATTCTATCAAATGGAAGGTAAGTAGATTAACGGAGCAATACAACGGGATAACTGAGATCAATCCAGAAGGGAAAGATCCTAGGACAACCTCTTGTAATTTTGATCCACAGTCGGAAGACGAGGTCAACAACTCAGCTGGCATCCCACTCTCCTAACTTCCAAGCCACCGTGAGGAGATTTGAGACTACGACAGATTTAAAGTGAATCAGAAGACAGATTTAAAGTGCACAACGATATTGGAAGTACGATATTTCGGGATTTGAACCCTAAGAAAATTCTAAGGAAAGTATTCCGAATTGATGTATGATAGATGATTGGGCAACATCAATTATGTTAAACGCCAAACGTCAGCAAGACGGGCGTCAGACCGTTTGCCTACATTTCAGGCTGTGGCCGAGACACCTGCACAGGAAGTATCAGTATTTTATGCCGGTGGGAGCCAGAAATCCGAGTATTGTTGATTTGCATCAGTGTCTTTTTAACAATCACATCCGCTAGTAAGGAATGGAATCAAGAAGTGCAAGGCCGGATACAATTTCTTTTTTTCTAGTTTCTCGGATACAATCAATAACGAAATTTATAATTTTTGTTCCCGATTATCCGTAGAATTGAGTGGCCTGATGTGTCGGATGATTATAAAGGTAGTATTGGAAATACCAATTTTTACATTTTTATATTCAGGTGTCCCGCAAATAATTCAAGAAATTTTTAGTGTGCCGTCAACTAAAAAAGGTTGAGAGATACTGACGCACGTATGGGGGGGGGGCCCTCCCCAACTGTCTTGTTGGCGAGATCCGAGAATATTTACTTTATTTTCGAGTACGATTTTAAAATGTTCCGCACAGGCCGGATAAAAAGCCGAGGGTTGTCCATGTATGCTTTAAGGCAGTGCTCCCCAACCTTTTTATTGCCGCTGACAGGATGATCGTTTGATAATTTTAACGCGGCACGCTGAGGGGGGGGGACGTTGATTGTTTATATTTTAGATCGTTTTGATTTAATAATTTTAATTTAATTGTATTTAAACATGCCTTCAAAATATAATACAGTTACACCAAAAAATGAATATAAAGTGATTTAACATTTTAACTCACTAGAACGGTAAATCAATGAGAACACTGAGCTTGTATCATTGCAACAAGACGGTTTTATCTGGGGGTAATAAGAGACAGTGACACCCGAAGTGTGTTGCTTATGTCCAGTTTATTCCGTTGTTTTGTTTTGGTTGCTGTCAATGCAGAAAACCCCGCTTTACACAGATAGGTTGTCAGAAATGGCAATAGGGATTTAAGTGCTGTGGTGTCAATCTCAGAGTATTCCGACATGACTTTAATCCAGAACAAAGGCAGAGTTGTTGTCTCGAACGTAGTTTTAAGGCCGCCTTCATTTGCAATCTCCAGCAGTTGATCTTCTTGCACAGACATGCTAGATTTGCCTGATTTGTTGACAAATCGGTTGCAGATCCATTCCTTACAAGTTCGTGGGTCTTTTGTAGTTGGGAAGTAGCGATCAAACTCTTTTAAAAGCAAAGACAGGTGATCGTGCACCAACTGGGTGAATGAATGTTTAGGCTCAGTCTCGCCTAAAATCCCCGCTAATGTCTGAAACATGTCCAAAATGCCTCTGTTCACGCGCCATCCCCACAACTTCAGTTTGGCTTTAAATGCAGCTACTTTGTCTGCCAACTTGAAAACAGCTGTCACATTTGTCAAAATTGGAAAATAGAGAATTCAGAAATCATAATTGAAGCTCTAGTAACAGAACAAATTTGAAGTTCTGATTTACCGCCTCCTAATTTGAGTGGAAATTTCATAGATAAGAACAGCACAAACACGAGAGAAATACACCACAGTAAGTAAAATGGAAATAATTTAATGTTCCTTGGGCGGCCCGGTACCATTTGATTCACGAATCGGTACCGGTCCGCGGCCCGGGGGTTGAGGACCACTGCTTTACTCCACCAAAATAGCTATTAATCCATTTGGATCACCTTATTTTTGCTTTTTTTATTGGTAATGTTTTAAGTTTTTTATCTCATTTATATTAGCTCTTATCTACTTTAGTAAATTGAATAGGAATTAGTAAATTTAATAAGTTTGTCATTATCTCTTTTTAGATATGACTAATATAGAAGATAAAATTACAAAAACTTATGTAAACTGATCTAATAGCTATTACGTTGATAAAAAACGAATGCTATCATCAGTACCAGTAGACACATAATGCCTATATAAATTTCGTATATTATTTTAAATATAATGAGAATAAATGTTTGGCACAGTTCTTCCCACGCGAACGCGTGACTGGCGACTGAGACATCAATCCACACCACGCGCTGGCGCGAGATTGGCAGAGAAAGTGTTAATTACTTAAAATCCCTTGATAGTTACATGTTTCAAATCGTACCTTTTATTCGTTTTAAAATTAAGTAACTAATACTTCCTTTACTTTTTAGGATTTCTGCAAAACTTCCAAAGGATAATTTCCAGTGTTTTTTACCTTGAACATATCCACAAGTTCAAAACATAAGAGAAAATGGTTCAAGTCAGCGCCCAAATATATTCCTACGGTATGGAACTCTGTGAATTCCAGTCTACTAACAAATTCACTGCTTGGAAAATATGGAAAAAGTTGAAAAATATGACTTTTTCTTTTAATACCCTAACTGTAATTGTTTTTATGACTTTCAAGTACTTGTACGCAATATTCAAAAGCTTGTTTACAGAAAAGACCAACGATGAAATCAATTGTGAGGAAAGATGGAACAACAAAACTTTTAAACATCCAAATATTGGTAAGTTCTCTTGATTAAAAAAAAACATTTGTCAGAGCGAAAAAAACGACATACTTTTTACAAGTATACATTGAAACTTTGATTAACTATCAGGGTCGAGACCGTGATAGTTTATCGAATAGACGGATAACAGAAAAACCTTAAACAACAACCCACCCCATCCGTTGCATATGAACTATTGGCAAAAAAACTATTTACGAATTGGAAACACTCACTGCCAAAAGTTAAGCAAGAAAGGTAAAATGCGAAAAAAAAAACGACAAGTACAGCTTTGATTGACACGAAATTCGGCAAATAGTTTTATTCATGAGACAAAACTAAGAATTAAATACAAAGATGAAAACAATATTGAATTTTCATAAATTATAAGATGAAGTCATATTGGAGTCATTAACAAAATGATTTTTTAATCCAAAACAAATAAAAAAATTTGGCATTAATAGAGTATGTGACCACCCTCAATCCTCATACAAAGTTTACAGCGTGTGATCATGCTTTCCATGAGATGATCAACCACCCCAGAGTCAAGTAATCGCCATTCCTCCTGTAGAGCAGTTTGCAACTCTGTGAGAGTTTCTGGGGATGGGAAACGTGCAGACTCAGCATGGCTGAGGATATCTTAAAGATTTTCAATGGGATTAAGGTCGGGCGAGTACGCCGGACAAACCATATGTTCAATCCCCATCACTATCCAGGTAGTCGTCGACGATGGGGACGCGCATTATCCTCCATTAAAATGAAAGAACGTTAATGTGACTTCCAGGACGACAACGCTCCGTGTCATATTGCAGCCTCTGTCAAGCAGTGGTATCCAGATATGGATGTAAAACGTCTTCTCTAGCCTGCTCAGGGTCCCGACCTAAACCACATAGCTGTGTTTCAAGCCGTGTTTGAGGTATGCCCAGGAGGATTGCTAGTGTAATTGCAGCACGTGGGGGACCATCCCCCGTATTTGTGTATTTTTTCCCTTATACCATCACTTCTTGCTGTCCGGTCCATTATTGTAGGGTAGTAGATATATATGAATACGATACCTAAAACTAACCACTTATTACAATTCTCACCCTAGACCCGTCCCCTAACTTCCCAGTTTCCTCTCAGTATTTTTTCTCTTTTGTTCAATAGGTCAATATATCTTCCTACCCCTTGTGACCTCAGGACCTCGCTGTATTTTTGACCTCCCACGAACAGTTTTCTTTCAAATCACCTGTCTAAGATCAAATTATTCCTTCGTTTAACTACCGACTTCTACCAATGCAATTTCTTGCAAGATCGAATGATACTTTGGTCTTTCTTTTAATTCTTATCCCTCTGGAGAGTTCCATGTGAACTATGCACTTTTTCCTTGAGCCCCTTGGAATAGGGAGCTCTCAGAGCCGTACTAAACTTCGTACCCTCAACAACCTCCATACGTTATTAGTTTGCTATTTATGTAATAAAGAATCTTTTTAGAATTTCTGCCTCACCATTTGAGGAACCAGCATTACATTCCACACCAATGGATTATCCTCATCCGGTTGCCTATTACCACTCTTGCTACTCCGTCACGACTGCAGGCTTATAGCTTCTGTTATTATGAAATATATATATATATATATGTATATATATATATATATATATATATATATATATATATATATATATATATATATATATATATATATATATATATATATATATATATATATATATATATATATATATATATATATGTATAAAGAAAGGTTTATATAAATCCATTGAATGTCTGTAGAATATAGAATGTAGAATATAGAATATAGAATGCAGAATATATATATATATATATATAGAGAGAGAGAGAGAGAGAATGTTGTCTATACATCCTACAGAACTATAGTCCGTTTTTCTATAAGCTTTATAAAGTAAGCTCTCTATAGACTAGATCTAAAGAAATCTCAATACAATGTCGGTAGAAACCTTTTTCTAAAAGCTGTATAAAGAAAGGTTTATAGAAATTCATTGATTGTCTGTAGAAACCTATAGAATTATATAAAATTAATTCTATAGAAGCTCATTTTTTGTTCATAGCTGAAGCAAAAAAATTTTTATAGCTATAAGCAAATATTTTTGCTATAAGCTTTATAAATTAAGCTCTCTATAGACAAGATCTAAAGAAATCTCAATACAATGTCGGTAGAAACCTTTTTCTAAAAGCTGTATAAAGAAAGGTTTATATAAATCCATTGAATGTCTGTAGAAACCTCTCTAGAATTATATAGAATTAATTCTATAGAAGCTCATTTTTTGTTTATAGATAAAGCAAATTTTTTTATAGCTATAAGCAAATATGTTTGCTATTAGCTTTATAAAGTAAGCTCTCTATAGACAAGATCTAAATAAATCTCAATACAATGTCGGTAGAAACCTTTTTCTAAAAGCTGTATAAAGAAAAGTTTATAGAAATCTATTGTGTGTGTGAATGTCTATAGAAACCTCTCTAGAATTATATAGAATTAATTCTATAGAAGCTCATGTTTTGTTTCCCAGTTTTGCTTTTGTGTAGAATTCTATACTTATAAATTTCTATAGAATAGGAGTTTGTTTGTTCTCTAAACAAATCTTGTAGAATTTTCTCCCTATAGAAACTAAATTTTGTTTCTCTACTGAGTTTTATGGAACTTTATTAAAAAATTTCGTAAGGAAAGGATTTGTGGGCCTGAAATAAATTTTAAGTTGCTTGAACAGTTTTGATTGGTGTTGCATCCCGAGGAAAGAAGAATCTTAAATATGAGATAAATATATGAAAATGAAGCAATGAATACAAACATAATGTAGGGAAGTATTTTTTATTGAGTTTATAAATAAGATATTTCATGGAATGTGCTTTTATGTTTTTTGAATAACAAAAGTAAAAGAGAGGTGATTATACAGATGCTCCAAAAATAATTGTTGATAAATCAAATTTCTTAAAAGTCAGCTTTTAAAGTTTTCGTCGGAACGTTTTCTAAGTAATTTCTATGTACTCCAGTTCTGCGTTGCTTGTATTGATGGCATTATTTCGGTCAAAATCGACGAGTCCACTGTCCATTCGGTTTAGATTGATGTTTTTCTCTGCCGTGACTCTATTTATGCGATGGTTAGTACCACTGAGACGTCAAGACAAAATTGTCTGAGACTCCTTTGGTATCATCTGAAAGATTTGTGGCAGGATCTGCGGCTGGTGCGTCAACAGCTTCTGCAGCAGCAAGTAGGGCTCTTTCTGCCATCTCGTCTTCGATGGTACGCAAGTGCAAGTCCATGAATTCATCAGGGTGTTCAGCATTCCACTCTGCGAGGTAGTCGCGTTCAACGTAGGGTTGCTCTTTCTGTTTTTTGGCCTCCTTTTTTGCCTTTTTCTTCTGGCTTCGCTTTTCCCGAAACTTATTTCTGAAATACCAGGTCGGTATTTATTAATTTTCCAGTAAAGGAAGGACACATTATATGTATTTAAAACCAACAGTTTATGAAAAAACGTAATTTTAACAGACACCGAAAGGCACACAAATAAGTAATTTAAGGAAGATATAAGGAATATATTACACACTTACATTTGTTTCTCGATCCAATCCAACATCTTGAAAGGTGAATAAGATGTCTATAAAAATGGCGTAAATAGCACTGAAAAGTACTGTTTGTTAAAAACGTCGGTAAAATTGACGTAGGTAGCACTGAAAAGTACTGTTTATAAATAAATTGCAGCGGAAAACTCCTCTACAACAAAAAATCGCTTTAATCAAACGTATATTAATATCACTTGATCACAGCTTTAAAAGACGCAAGTTAGCAGTTCGAAAGATATAACATAAATGACGAAATATTTTTAAAACAATACATTTTACATGCGCAACAATGTTTGGGTAACAATGAAGTAGAAATTTCAATGCTCAGGAAACAATGGACTCCTCCACTATTATACTTAAAATAACTTTATTGTTTTTCGAAAAAAAATGAGTGGTTTTAATTGTATTTATTTCCATTCTTGTAAGTAGGAAGTTTGAAATTTATGCTGAATTCAGAATTAATGATATAATATGTATAATTTCAGTTCAATATTTGTTTCAATATTTCATATTTTTTAAGATTCATACGTCATTAAAACTCCTATTCTAAATAATAAGGCTGTTTTTACTTTTTATACTTCTACGACACATATGATTTGCTTTACTTTACATTTCTAGTCCTTAAATTCCCTTTTCACTAAGTATATTTAACTCCTTAACAATTTCATTTTTTTCGCAAATTCAATCCAAATAATGTCACTTTTTTTTATTTTTTTTTTTTTCGTAAAACATTTGGAAGTAGGAAATTATTATTAAAAACAACATTTTTCTTCTTCAACAACTTCCAATACCCTCATTCTCCAGGTAGTCGTCGACGATACCAGCTCTATGGGGACACGCATTATCATCCATTAAAACGAAAGAAGGACCAACTGCCTCAGCGCACAATCTCACAGTGGGTTCTAGGTCTTCATTTGGATACCGGACAGCTGTCGCAGAACCCCGTCTATAGATGTGCAGGTCGGTGCGATATCCCAACGAAATCCCGGCCCACACCATGTTGCTTCCACCTCGGAATGCGTGATGCTCGATGATGTTATGCGGCCGATTGCGTGTGACGTGTTCTCTCTAGACCCTTACACGTTTGTCATCTGGCTCCAGACCAAATCTCGACTCAATCGTGAGCATAACGATAGCCCAATCAGACGCAGTCCAATTCACATGTTGTCGAAAGCACTTTAATCGTGCCCCTTTGGATTGGACGGATAGAGGTACACAAACTCGGGGTACCCGGTCGCATATTAGCAACCTTCACTGGATTAGAAGACATGGAGGAAATTTTAGGCTCGCTGATTCGTTGTTTTCAATTTTAAGCCCGCTGATTCGTTGGTTTCTCACCCAGTGATCTATGACGTCACTCCCTCATAGTGCTCCATTGCGCATGCGTGAGAAGTATCCACATTTACTTGCAATATCGTGTAGTGCTCAGTTCGTTACAACATGTTTCACAGTTGAGATTTTATTAATGATTCGCAATTAACTGTTCTGAGCACCTTATTCAATAGACAATGCACATTTTCAAGATTACGATTAACTTTTTTTTTATTCGAAAACATAGGTATGTATATACAGTATTCTGTACCTGATAGTAGAAGTATCGTATATGCAAATTTTTCGATTGTAGGGTATAGTAAGTGGAATTTAAACAATTGTAAGTGAGCAACCATTTATTTGACTTAAAAAGCATCTATCTTTTTTAATGTTAAGAAAAAGCCATTTAAAATGACTTGTTCTCTATACTGCATAATTTTTCAAATGTCAGTTACGATAGTTTACTCCTGAGGTACAGAATTATAATTACATTTCACAGTTCATGGACATTGAAAAATTTTGATTAACAGCAAATGCATCCATTTCTTGTGACAGTTACATTAGAATTACTATTATAGACATCGTTTTGTTGGGTATGTCATTTAATATAGGGAAATGTCAAGTTCTGCATATGGGTTACAGGAACAGTGGAGCCGAGTACTGTCTGCAGGGAGTAAAGATAAAGGAGGGAGAAACAGTCAAGGATCTTGGGGTGATAATTCACAGGGATTTTAAAATGGGTCACCAATGTTCAGCTGCGGGTGAAAAGACTAATAGGTTATTGGGGTATATTAAAAAGACTGTAACTTCAAGGGATAAAGATATAATCTTGCCGTTATATAAGGGCTTAGTAAGATTACATCTAGAATATGCTGTACAATTCTGGGCTCCATATATGAGAAAGGATATAGAATTAATTGAAAGGGTTCAGCACAGAGCTACAAAAATAATAAAGGGGATAGCAAATATCGACTCTAAGGAACGTTTAAGCAAGCTAAACATGTATACACTGGAAACAAGAAGAACGAGGGGGGATTTGATTCAGCTCTTCAAGTGGGTAAAACAAGGGGACACAGAGGGCTTAAATTTCAATAAACATAACAGAACAAGGGGACATGGGTATAAATTGAATAAGACACATTTTAATCGGGATTTAAGGAAAAACTACTACGTTAATAGAGTAATAGACGAATGGAACGCGTTGCCAGAAAATATAGTTAATTCAAAGGGAGCGTACGAATTTAAGATTGGGGAAGAATTGGGGAATTCATTAACAAAGGACCAACCTTGTTGGGCTTGAGCCTGTAGCTGGTCGTCAATATTTGTATTTGTATTTGTTATCAAGCCTATGTTCGAAATTACTAAACTCATTGTCTCTAATATTATAAAAGGAAGTGTTTGTTTGTTTGTTTCTTGTGATCAAAGTCCTGACGAATCTATGGCATTTACAGTAATGGGATTTGGCACACAGGTAGTTCGAATTTTTTGCAATTTTAGGGCTGAGGCGAATTTAAAATTCAATCGAGAACATTTTAAAATGAATTTAATGAAATTTAATCATTATTGAACGCAACAGCATAGAAGTAACACCTGCTGTCACAGATTCTAAATTTATTTTTTCCGTATCCGTTTGGATTTTGCTCAGAGGAATGATTTTCCAGCCAGACGATAAAAGCAAATAATCTTTTAACTGGAATCACTTAGTTCTTTTTTCTATCTCCTAGACCGCTAAAGATAGAGTAAAACATATTTGAAATCTGCGGAAAATTTCACTTTATATCGATACCTAAAAATATGATTTTCTCTAAATAAATAATTTTAAAATTAAATATATCTGTTATATTTTCGTAAGACAGATTGTGACGTCACCAAGAACTTTCTCTTTCCAAAAATAAATAGATTGCATCTTCTGCCCTTCGCGTTAAAAAAAAAAAGAAACAGATAAAAATTTCCTGCCTTATTCCATTTGAGCGAATGTGAGCAAAAAAATAAAAAAACATATTGACTGGGATTGGAAAGTTCGTTTTCCTATAATCGGAATTGTTAAAGATAGATTGAAAATTTCAACGGATTTAAAATCTGCGGAAAATTTTACACCAGTTTACTACCTTACATCTCGGCGTTGCCCGTGGTGTTGGTTTGCGAAGTAATTTAAATACTTGAAACTCATTCTTTACGTAAAGCTAGTTGGCTTGTTTTTCTAATGTGGTTGCAGCACTTCAACACAAGATTTCAAACAAAGAATTCCAAATTGATAGATGATAGTTTATTGGTCAACACCAATTAGATTAAACGTGATACGCCTTGCCAAAATGACGATAAACTATATCATAAGGTAACCCCCTATCTCTAATATATATCTTCATTGAATATATCTATATTGAATATATCTATATTGAATATATCTTCAACGGATTTGAAACGTTGATTGTTTATATTTTAGATTCTTTTGATTTAATAATTTTAATTTAATTGTCTTTAAACATGCCTTCAAAATGAAATACAGTTACACCAAAAAATGAATATAAAGTGATTTAACATTTTAACTCACTAGAACGGTAAATCAATGAGAACCCTGAGCTTGTTTCATTGCAATGAGACGGTTTCATCTGGGGGTAATAGGAGACAATGACACCCGAAGTGTGTTGCTTATGTCCAGTTTATTCCGTTGTTTTGTTTTATTGCTGTCACTGCAGAAAACCCCGCTTTACACAGATAGTTTGTCGGAAAATGCTATAGGGATTTAAGTGCTGTGGTGTCAATCTCAGAGTATTCCGTCATGACTTTAATCCAGAACACCGGCAGAGTTGTTGTCTCGTACGTAGTTTTAAGGCCGCCTTCATTTGCAATCTCCAGCAGTTGATCTTCTTGCACAGACATGCTAGATTTGCCTGATTTGTTGACAAATGGGTTGCAGATCCATTCCTTACTAGTTTGTCTTTTGTGGTTGGGAAGTAGCGATCAAACTCTTTTAAAAGCAAAGACATATGATCGTGCACCAACTGGGTGAATGAATGTTTAGGCTCAGTCTCGCCTAAAATCCCCGCTAATGTCTGAAACATGTCCAAAATGCCTCTGTTCACGCGCCGTCCCCACAACTTCAGTTTGACTTTAAATGCAGCTACTTTGTCTGCCAACTTGAAAATAGCTATCACATTTGTCAAAATCGGAAAATAGAGACATACAGAATTCAGAAATCATAATTGAAGCTCTAGTAACAGAACAAATATCAAGTTATGATTTACCGTCTCCTAATTTGAGTGAACCGCACAAACCCGAGAGAAATACACCACAGCAAATAAAATGGAAATAATTTAATGTTCCTTGTGCGGCCCGGTACCCCGGGGGTTGGGGACCACTGCTTTAAGGTAATCCCTATAGGTATCATGAAATAGCATTTTTACTAAGGAAAGCTGTAGTAAACCATCACTTTCTGTCTGGTTTATTCGTTTATTTTAAAAATACCTCTCATAAATCGAATTATATTGGATTTTTTTTTAAATAATGAAATTTGCCCGTTTTCTTCTAAACCAGTTGCAATTTTAAGTGGTCTACTTTGTTGCCTATGCCAAGTCCAACAAAGCCCAGCCTTTACATCAATTCGCTACAAACCATACCGCGTTCGGAATGCTCCAAGAACCAGAAAAGAAAGGTAAACGCGACATTTCAAAAGCGCTGCTCGTTTCCAACCCCTCCGACAGACGGCGCTGACAACCGAAGCATCTAATGAAGAGCTCTTCATCAAAAGCAGACAATGAGGAGGAAAAACGAAGAGCAGACATAAAATATCGATAAAAGGAGAAGCAAGTTTCGTCATCAAGGACCAAAGTTTTGGGTGGAAAGCGATATTATGTACGGGAATTAGGGCGAGCACGAAAAGCGGGCATTACGATAGTCTGTGGTATTAGTTGCTATGCATATGCGGCTGTCATTTTTCGATAAGCACGAGGCTGTCTTCGTTCCCAGTGGGTACATTCCTTTAATGGGTGGATAAAGATATCGGAGGGGAGAACTGCCGAAGTGTCGTGCGGTTGTAACGACCAATGGCTTTGGAGTGTGCGTTCCGCTTTAATTAAGCTTCATGTAAGAAGCAAGCATTCTTGACACAGAGCACCTGTCTTTGTCATGGTACATGTAAATGGGGTGTTTAATTGAAAATTATTTATTTAAAACAAATCTGTGAGGGGCATTTTTTGTTCGGCAGGTGGCGGTAATGCTTCTGGACGAAACATGTGTTTCCTGATCGTAATCGGAACATAATACCATTTGTTTTATTTCCGAATAGGATTTCTGTAGGTCAGCAATAAATATTCTAAAGAATGAAATCCGAAATAATATGCACTACCCTACAATAATGGACCGGACGATAGCGGATTTGCATAAATTCCGTCTACTTGTTTGGGGGTGTTGTTCGTGGTATGGCTTGGGACGCTTGCATGTTGTTCCTGATCCATTGAACGCCGATGCCTACAGAGACATTTTGGACAATCAGGTTCCTCTACGCTCTGGCAATTTTATGGAATGGACGAATGTTACTTCCAGGACGACAACGTTTTATGTCATGTTGCAGCCTCTGTCAAGAAGTGGTATCCAGATATAGATGTAAAACGTCTTCCCTGGCCTGCTCAGAGTCCCGACCTAAGCCCCTTAGAAAATTTAAGGGACGTGTTAGAGCGACGTTTATGGACCAAGGAACCACGTCCAAAATCTATAGCTGAGCTGGCGACATTCTTGAAGTAGGAATGGACGCAAATACCCATAGCTGCGTATCAAAACCTTGTTGAACGTATGCCCAGAAGGGTTGCTAGTGTATTTGCGGCACGTGAGGGACCATCCCCCTATTAAAGCATGTATTCTTTCCCTTATACCATCACATCTTGCTGTCCGGTCCGTTATTGTAGGGTAGTGTATGTTATTATAGATGATTGGTCAGAGTGTGTCGATTAGGTATGTGGGTAGGTAGTTGATTAATGTCGCTCTAGAGCAGCACAACGCGCTATCGGCGATGGTTAGGGATCAATTTCGAAGAGAAAGATCCAAAGACAGTGCTTCGTTATTTTGAACCACGGTCAAATGGCAAGAACAACACTTGAGCTGGCAACCCATTCTCCAAACTTCCACACCACGCCAACGTGAGAACTTTTGAGGCCATGGCAGATTTAACATTCACCAGTCTCCATGTACACGACCGTCGTGCGACGTTAATTCACTTCTTACTTACCTCAAGAGCAATGGGTACATCTACACTCTACATTTATGAGTGGTAGTAACGGCCTTGTTTTTTTTTTTTTTTTTTTTTTTGGGGGGGGGGTGCGAACTTCTTAAGTCGCCAGGGAAAGAATTATTTCAAAACTCTTTTTCTTTAGAAAATTTTTTCTTTTTACAACGGAAAATGAAAGCTTGAAAACGCATTTGAGAACGTTTTTAAAAAACTTTCGCATAAAGTAGGAAGCTTAAACACATTTTAAAGCACAATTGAACCAGCAGAAAAAATAAGCTGCGAATGTTGGGTAAGAATACCCTGAAACTTATAGAGTAGGCTAAATACAGTAGGCTTTTTGAAAAGAAAAAGATTTTAAAAGAAAAAAAGAATACAATCTTATAAGTCAGAAAGGTTCCGGTAAAAAATAATAAAAAACGAAAATTCCACTAATGGCAAAAAAAACAAAACTCTTAAAGGTTTCGTGAAAAATATTATAATAATATAAAAATTCCATAACTGTAGAAATACAAATAAATGAACCAATGGTATCACAGAAAAAAAAATTAAAAGGACCAATGCAATCAAAGGATATTTTAAAATCAAAATATTCAATGAAAGCAAAGAAAAAATTTCAAACTAACCAATGAAATCAAACGACTTGTAACAGATTTTGGAAGAACTTTCTAGAATATTCAAAATGAAAATTGAAAGTTACCGTTTGCCGAGGTTGCCATGAAAACCACAATAGCCGTAAAGACAGATGGGTTGCCTTAATCTACCGTAACTCGCTACTAGAAGTGCGCCAAAAAAATCGCCAAGGCCGTTGCAACCGCTCGTAAATGTAGAGTGTAGCTGTACCGAAAAATGTTCAATGTGTTTGCATATGATCTATGCTGCAGAATGCTTGCCAACTTTAAAACGGTGTACTTTACATGGGATTGCTTCAACACATCACACACGGCATCTATCAATCAAGTGTTTCTAGGGCGATACGTGTTTCCTTTATATATTCTGCATTCCTCCCTGGGTGTATTTCTCTTTTCTGCGTCAGTACGACTTCCATTACGTACATATGTCTATTACACGATATTGTATGGCTTGTGTCCGGCTCGACATGGCTGTAACATGTCCCTTGCACTATTAAACCTCAAAACAAACAACTTAAACGTGTTCTAAATGTGATGTCTCTTCGAATACGATTTCAACTCTTTGCCAATTAAAATTCCAAAGAAAGAACAAACAAAAATAATTGAATTCAAATTCACTGTTGCTACAACTGGCGTCTAATGGTGGCTTCACACTAACGGCGACATCGACAAAAAACATGTCTCTTCGCTATTGCGCATGCGTATTACAAACAAATTTTATTTCTCCCGGTTTGTTTCTGTCGCTGCTCTTTCAAGTCTTGGAGAAAGTTCAATTTTTGCATCTGTCGTCATGTCGACAGCCAATCCGATTCATGAGCACCTTGCCTAATCCGATTTCGGTTGATGTTTTTCACTCACTTTCTTCTTTCATCAACAGCCAGAAGCTTAAAAAGCAATCGTCTTCGCTGTAAAAGTGTTTGAATAATTCTCTATATGACGTTGTTCAGTAGAGATAATCTAACGTTACTTTATTGAACAAAAAAGCAGTAAAAACAGAGAATATGATTAATTTGTAAGAAAAAAACACGAGCTACTTGTCGAGTTGAGATAAGACTCATCTCTACTATTATAAAAGGAAGTGTTTGTTTGTCTGTCTGTCTGCTTGTTTCGCGGTCGCAAATTCATGACGATATATGGCACTTACAGCAATGAGATTTAGCACACAGGCAGTCCAAAATTTTTGCAATTTTTGGGTCGCGGAGAATTTTAAAATTCAATCTAGAACATTTAAAAATGAATTTAATTGTTTTATTCTCCAAGGGTTCTTCAACGCGTTTCTTACCGTCGAGAGTAGAAACTACGTTTTTACATTTCCGCTATCATTTTGCACGCGGAGAAAATCGGTTTTTTTTTTTTCATTTCCGCTTTGATTTTGCGCGGAGGAATGTTTTTCCAGCGAGACGATAAAAGTCACAATTCTTTTTTCTATCTTCTAGACCGTTAAATATGGAGTACAAATTTCAATGGATTTGAAATCTGCGTAAAATTTCAGTTTAGATTGATACCTAAAAACATGATTTTCTTTAAATGAATAATTTTTTAATTGAATACATCTTCAACGGATATGAAATCTGCGGAAATTTGTACACCAGATTAATACCTTACATCACAATAACGCGCAAATACACAAACTTGCAAAAAAATCACAATAACTTGCAACGGATATGAAATCTGCGGAAATTTGTACACCAGATTAATACCTTACATCAGGCCTCGAAATAGATTTTTTAATACAGGTGCACCTTGTGCACCTAAGTTTTTAAATTTGGTGCACTGTGTGCACCTAGTGGGAAAAAATTAGGTGCACAATTATATTTTCATGTGCACAGTGCACATGTGCACCCGGGTATTTCGAGCCCTGCCTTACATCACAATAACGCGCAAATACACAAACTTGCAAAAAAATCACAATAACTTGCAACGGATATGAAATCTGCGGAAATGTGTACACCAGATTAATACCTTACATCACAATAACGCGCAAATACACAAACTTGCAAAAGATCACAATAACTTGCAACGGATATGAAATCTGCGGAAATTTTTACACCAGATTGATACCTTACATCACAATAAGTGACAATCCGCGGGAGGACTTATATGAAGAAAATTGCCTTCAAATCGCAGATGCTGTATATTAGACCTTTGGTCCTATTTAAATTTATTTTCTATCCATGACACGACACCAACCAACCAACCTTACATCACGGCGTTGCCCGTGGCGCAAACCAACACCACGGGCACTGGCAACGTCGGGCTAGCCACGCAGTGGCTAGTAGAAAGATAAAACTAATAGAAAGAAATAGCAATTATAACAAAAACCCGTTATCATGTAGAAATGCGATCTGTCAGTCATCTTGCAGAATCAGAAGCGGAAATAAATGTTTTGCTTTCGAAAAAGAATATTAGGCGCATTCGCAAATAAATTGAAGTCGCCGTTGGTGTGGAGCCACCATGAGGAATAATACAAAATTTATTAAAATGCAAACGGACCTGAATTGTTCACGAGCCAAGCAATCCATACGCGTGCAAACGATAATTATTTGTCATGTTGGCACCACCCTCACATAGGGAGACATGTACATTCGCGGGGGGGAAAACGAATCACCCCTCTTCATTCAAGCAATGGGGATCTTGCACGTATTTGTTAATATTTTTTAAAAAAAGATAATGAAAAAATACGATGGAAAGTATTTTACTTTCGTAGCCTGAAAAGGTAAAATAAAAAAATTTCAAGTTCGAACTATTTACTTCATCTTAAAACGCTAGTTTTCCTAAGCCGCTTCTTTTGTCGTCTCTGTACCCCATTTTGGCCTGTTTACTTTGATAGCCACTTTGAAATACCAAGAGGTATTTCTTTCTTGTTGATCTGAAAAGGATTTATTGTTTATTATGCCTTCATTGGCAGACCGGAGGAGTGCCAGGCCCGTCGAAGACGGCAAGAGGGGTGCGCCTTCCATGTTATTGAGCTCCACTGGGAGGAAGTCCGTCTTTCTCGACATACATGACACATCCGTTTTACAGGATGGTCCCTTTCATACATTCATTCAATCACACATATCGTAATTTAGATCCCAATCAGAGGCCGATAACCCACTGATCAGGTACCCCCAGAGGTATTGTTTTGGTATGGGAACATGTGGGACTTTGTGACCACGACCTATTTAACGTGCCCCAGTCACCATTAGTGAACACGACGGTCTTTAGCCAGGTCTAAGCGCCGATCTCGCAATCATCAGAATTGCAGGCTCCGCCGAGGACAGAACCCATAACCCTTATGATGCGAGCCCGACGCTCTACTGACTGAGCTACCGCGGCACTAGAATTTGTACAAAACCTAATTAGATTTCGAAATATCTACGATTGGAAAACCGTCGTTCGATAAATAAAAGAAAGGCAAGTTAAAATTATGAGATCGTTCATATATAATTATAAAATAAACAGAATAAACAACAAAAACAAACAGCAATACAAAATAGCAAGAAAAAAAATTAAATTGATAGTCTAAAAATTAAAAGAGTTATATGAAATTTCAACGCGCTAGACAAACGTAAACATTACAATCGTGGAACACAAAAACGTCAAACCAATCACGTAGCGTTTTGAGGTCATGTGCTTTTGCCGTACTTCTCGGAAATTTAAAACTTGGAATTTTAATTAATTAAGCCCATTTCATGAGTTTTAATCATCGTTTTCGAACATATTTGCGATCAATCTATTAATAAAACACAGAAATGAGCATTTTCCTCACCGGTGCAAGATCCTCGTTTTAACAATAGAGAAAATTCAAAGATGGCGCTCGACAGAAACTAACGACTTCTAAAAATACAAATTCCTAAAATTTGTATATGGGGCCGTATTCATAATAAATTGAGTACCAACTTCACAATTTCCAATAGAAACCCCTTATTTCGACACAAAATTTCGAAACCATATCAAATTTTTACTTCAGGTACCAAATTGCATGTCATTAGGTCTTACTGTTTCGAAGTTATGTGTACAGAAGATAGAAGTTCCTAATGTATGTTAAGTCGGTTTCTTACACTGTTATGCATTTCTTCCGAAATAATATTTCTACAGCGTTTATATATTGTACCATCCTACTGTTAAACAACCCAGACAAATTCTACTTAATATTTTATTTTAAAAATAGTTTTAAGTGAGCAATAGTAACTATTAAATTCAAGTTTAAAAAAATTATGAATTGGAACTTTATTGTATTTTGATGGGAATCGATTCAGAAGTACTTCTAGTATAGCCAAGCAAAATTTCAGCTCATTCCGATAGTTAGTTTTTGAGCTACATTAAATTTTTCTCATTAGGCTAGGCCTCCACTTGCAATTTCTAGTCTTGGCGACCAAAAAATCGCTGTCGCAGAAAACCTAAAAGGTGCACACACTGCGATAGATAAATCGCTGAATTTATTGTTGCGATTTCTAGTCGCGGCGACCAAAAATTCGCTATCGCAGAAAACCTACAAGGTGCACACACTGCGATAGATAAATCGCTGAATTTATTGTTGCGATTTCTAGTCGCGGCGACCAAAAAATCGCTATCGCAGAAAATCTACAAGGTGCACACACTGCGATAGATAAATCGTTGAATTTATTGAATTATGTTTTTACTCCCCTAATTCAAGTTTCTATATTTGCGATCGTTGAAGATAGAGTGAAAATTTCAACGGATTTCAAATCAGCGTAAAATTCTACGCCAGATTGATACCAAAACATTTTTATTATTTAATTAATAACCATTTGATTATCTGATTATTTAATTATTTATTAAATAATTAGTTATTTATTAAATTGTTATTTATTTATTAAGTAGTTAGTTATTTATTAAATAATAAATTATTTATTTAAAGGAAATCTCGATCTGGTGTAAAATTTTCCGTAGATTTCAAATCCGTTGAAATTTTTACTGTATCTTCAACTACCGCAAAGATAGAAACTTGAATTAGGGGACTAAATTGTATTTGTGAGTATGATTCATTGGGTAGAGAGCGACAGTCGAGTCACAGTGAAAATAGGACCGGTTTAAACTTTTTAATCGCTGCGACTGTTTAGTTGCAAGTGTTGCGCTTGTATTTGAAGCAATAAGCTTTTTTTTGCGACTGAAAAATCGCACGACTAGAAATTGGAAGTGGAAGCCTAGCCTTATTGCGATTTTAGGGGGCAACTTAAAGTTTAAAAAACATCTCACAAATCTCGGATAACAATTCTTGGATCGTTTGCACTTGCATAGTTTATACATTAATATAATTCTCGAACGTTTGCACCTATGTGATAAATGTAATAGTTATTGGATCATTGAAAATACGTTCGAAGTAGTGTTTCAATTTTAAATTCTGATAGCAGTTAGCTACAATTAATCTCGATCTACAAGTAGCGATTTTCTATTCCGAGATGATCCCTGAAATTTGCACAAACTTGAAAATTTAATATCTTGGGTTGTAAAAGTAGTAAAGTCGTGAAATTTAATATTTAGACTAATTTAAGGATGCAGATTCTGATTATGGCATAGAAATATGTTCTTATTATTAGAAATTTTGTCGTTTGTGTACATTTTTATATGAAGACGCACCCTTATACAATTTTGTTTTTGTAATTAAATTTGTAGAAGACGTTTTTCCCTGTTGAATGGTATCATTTAATTTGCTCCAGTATGAATAGTTCTAGAAATTAAGCAGGTGGTTCGTGTTTTTTTCCGCGACTGTACCATGGTTCCGGAATTGGTAAGACAGAAAAGAGCTAAAAAGAAATGTGGAAAGTTTTTGTGCTGTGATGGTTAATAGAGGTGGTTATTCTATACTAACTTAAATAGAATTGTCATATATAAATAAAAAATAGCATCAGTTATCGAAAATTAACGTACTTAGAAAAGTTACTACACATGCAGTTAATATTTGACTAAAAATTTACTAAATGACCCGATGACTAAAATTGTATAAAATTAATTTTATATTTAATAAATTCCAAGATTTAAGGGGGCCTGGAACACAAAATTCTAAAATCTTCAATTTTAAAGTTTTGGTTCTGAAATTTTTTTTGTAGGTATACATTGTATTTTGAAATTATAATAACTATTTTATGTTTTCAAAAAATTTTAATTTTATTTATTAAAATTTAAAAAATATCATAATTTTGACATTGGTCAAAATTGATGTATTGCAAAATATTTTCTAACAAATCACTTCATTTTTGCATTAATTAACTGCTAACAGTTCATTCTATAAATTGTCTTCGTAATTTTTGGTTAAAACAATTAGAAAAAAAATATTTATATTTTGTTCGAACACTTTTTAAAACACATAGAATACAAAGTTAGAAAAATTATAGAAAAAAAAAAACAGATATATACACAATATTGCTGAAGACAAATTAAAGAAATATATTTGAAAAGTAAATGCTGAAAATTTCGTTCATTTATGACAAGTCCTTAGGTTATATCGATTTTTACTAGTAAAATGCCATTTTATACAAAAGGAGAAAAAGAGCGTTTGAAATTATGAAGGCTCATTGGATTTGCAGTTGTCATGTTTATAAAAAGTTGAATTTTTAAAAAAATGAATGGATATAAAAAAAAAATTTGGAATTTTTTTTCATACCCCCTTAAATTTGGGAAAGTATTTGAAAAAAGTATAGATAGGTATTAGATTAACCTCTGGAGAGATAACATTACATGTACCTCTAACAGTACATTTTGTGAAAATCAAAATAAATTTGAGTTAAATTGATTTAAACATTTTTTGAAATATTCGTATGAGTTTTTTAAAAAAGCATAAAGTAGATCATTCGATTCTAAAATTCTCACAGCTGGTGAATTCGATTTCTTTTAATTCTTGGTTTCACCAACCCAAAAGCAACATGAATCTTACATAGCTCAGTTCAAAAATTTCCCAAAATTGATGCCAATGGCAGAAATATTTGAATGGGACAAAAAACGCGAAGATTCCTGAAGATGTTGGTTATATGGACTTGACATCGTTCTAGAAATTGGAACTTCGTATTGATCCTGGTGAACGACTGACAGCAGACTTGGTTCACACGGGATGGACAGTATCACTGACGAAGAGAGACTGCTACTATTTCTGCTTGTAATTTCCCCTGCTTTTTGTCTTTTGTTTCCTGTTTTCGGTGCCCGTTTTCTGTTTCTTTTTTCTTTTGCCTACCAATCTGGGTGCAAAGTTTCCTCCGAAGGAATGCTAGATTCCCGCGAATGGTCCAATGAGCTGGTTTGTTTCTTATTACATGTCTCGGTTTTCTTTCTCAAAATATTTCTCTCTTTAAGTCTCGGTTTCCTTATTTTACTTTTTGTAACCTTCCAATATGGGTGCTAAGTTTCCTCTGAAGAAACGATAGGTTCCCGTGAGTGGTGCAGTGAGCTGGTTTGTTTCTTATTACATGTCTCGGTTTTCTTTCTCAAAATATTTCTCTCTTAAAGTCTCGATTTACTCATTTTACTTTTTTGTTACCTTTCAATATGGGTGCTAAGCTTCCTCTGAAGAAACGATAGATTCCCGCGAGTGGTAAAATGAGTTGGTTTGTTTCTCATCACATGTCTCGGTTTTCTTTCTCAAAATATTTCTCTCTTTAAGTCTCGGTTTCCTTATTTTACTTTCTGTTACCTTCCAATATGGGTGCTAAGTTTCCTCTGAAGAAACGCTAGATTCCCGCGAATGGTGCAATGAGCTGGTTTGTTTCTTATTACATGCCTCGGTTTTCTTTCACAAAATATTATTATCTTTAAGTCTCGGTTTCCTTATTTTACTTTTTTGTTTCCTTTCAATATGGGTGATAAATGTTTCCTCTGAAGAAACGATAGATTCCCGCGGGTGGGCCAATGAGCTAGTTTGTTTCTTACTACATTGTCTCGGTTTCTTTCTCAAAAACTTTGTCTCTTTAAATTTCAGTTTCCTGATTTTACTTTGTTACCTTCCAATTTGGGTAATACGTTTCCTCCAAAGAAACGCTAGATCCTCGCGAATGGTTCAATGATCTGGTTTGTTTTTCATTACATGTCTCGGTTTCTTTTTCAAAATCATTTTCTATTTAAGTCTCAGTTTCCATATTTTCTTTCTTACCTTCCAATCTGAGTGCAAAGTTTCCTCCGAAGAAACGTTAGATTCCCACGAGTGGTCTAATGAGCTGGTTTATTTCTTATAACATGTATCTTGATTTCTTTCTCAAAATCATTTTCTCTGTAAGTCTCAGTTTCTCTTTTAGTTGTTGAGTTGCAACCTGCGTGCAAAGCTACGTCACATTTCAAACACTGGTCTTATGAGTTTGTTTCGCCCTGTATGTCTCTTTCTCAAATTTATTTTCTCCTTAAGTCTCTCTCTGTTTCTCTTTCTCTTACTCTCTGTCTCTTACTCTCTGTCTCTTTCTCTCTCTCTCTATCTCTCTCTCTTCAGTTTCTTTATTTTTTCTCTTGTTTTCTTGCACTCTGGGTTCAAAGTTTCCTGTGAAGAATTATTAGATTCACACCAGTGGTCCGATGAGCTGGTTTGTTTCTCATTACATATCTTGCGGTTTCCTTCTCATATTCATTTTCTCTTTTAAGTAGAAAATTTCTTATTTTATCTTTTGGTGACTTCCAACCTAAGTGCAAAGCTTTCTCCTAAGAAACTTTAGATTCCAAACAAAATTTGTTTCTTATTGCATGTTTCGGTCTATTTCTCAAATTTATTTTCTTCAAATTTAAGTCCCAATTTCCTTCTTTTTATCCAGCAACCGGAGGGTTACGAGTTCGAATACAGCCAAAGACCGTCGCGTACAAAGTGGGCTGGTTCAAGTTAAATCAGTTGGGGCCTCAAATGTCCTAACGTTGGCGTGGTGTGGAAGTTTGGAGAGTGGGGCACCAGCTCAGGTGTTGCCTCGTCACCAGGTGATCATAAATAACCATCATTGATTCCGAACCGTCGTCAATAGTACCGCTCCAATACGACGTTAATTAAAATATTTACCTAAATACCCTCTTTATCCCCTTCATGTCATTTTTACTCGGTTTCCTGTTTTGTCAAAGCTTGCACCTTGCCATAAAACTCAAAAACAACCAAATGTGTCCTAGATGCAGGGACTGATTCAAAGGTCGGTTTCAAATTCGATCCCAAAATAATTTACTCTCTGAAAAAAGTTTAAAAAGCGTAAACAGAAATTTGGTTAGTCGTACAAATAAAACACGTGTACAGAGCTTCTTTGTGTAGGTCCCCATTTTGTTTTCGAATAACTTGCAAAGACTTTTAAAAAACGTTTTAATTAAATTTTTTTACATATTTTTGCTTAATTAACTCTCTGATCGTAACGAGATTTCCGATGAGTGTAATAAAATGGCTTTTTACCCCACAACATACAAAATTGCTAAATAACCAAATCTGATTTTTTTTAACTTTTGGTGAGGTTATATTGTTTTTTTTCTTCGAATAGAATACTTTGGAAATATACCATTTTCCCTTTATTTAGAATAATGTTGTGGAAAGATTCTATTCTTTAAAAATGTTCCAATGGTCCTCTCCTTAGAATAGAAAGGTTTGGAATTATTCTATCAGTCATTTACTTATAATATAATCGCTTGGAAAGATGCTATTGGCCGTTTCCTTAGTTCTTTGTTCTTCTTTCCTTCGAATAGAATACTTTGGAGACATGTCATTTTCCCTTTCTTTAGAATAGTTTTTTGGAACGATTCTATTTTTTGAAAATGTTCCAATGGGCCTCTCCTTAAAATAGAAAGGTTTGAATTAATCAATCAGTCATTTACTTATAATAGAATCGCTTGGTAAGATTCTATTTCTCGTTGCCTTAGTTACTTGTTGGGTTTTCCTTCGAATAGAATACTTTGGGAATATGACATTTTCCATTTAGTTAGAATAGTTTTTGTAACGATTATTTTCTTTGAAAATAAACTCTCCTTAGAATAGAAAGGTTCGAAATTATTCTATCAGTCATTTGCTTATAAAAAATCGCTTGGAAAGATTCAATTGGTCCTTTGCTAAGAATAGAATCCTGTGGAAAATTATATTGTTCAAGAAAATTAAACTGGTTAGAAGTCGTGTGTAGGAAAGACTGTAATTTGCAAGGTGGAGTTCATGATATTATGTATGAAATTTTCTATATTTGGACACCGATCGTACGACAACATTGTAATTACGGGCTCTTTCGACCACATTGCATTTCGGCAAGAAAAGTGACAAAACTTAAAATTCCAGAATTTGAGAAACATCAACTTAAAGGATACTGCAAAACGTATATTGAAATACACTGCTGTTTGTAAAAAATGCAGCGCCATAAAGGAATCATCCAAATGAAATTAAATTTGCAGCAAATGTCAATTATAGGATGTTATTCAAAGTAGTAAAGTTTCAGAGCCACCAAGCATGCGTGTGGGAGCAGCGCCCTCTGAACTGATGCTAAAAGCGTATAAATAGAGTGTTGTAGCGGGATGTTGAAAATAGTGCATGGTTATTTTTTAGTGGCGAAAGTTTAGTGAGAACTAAGTATGCCTCCACGACGAAATAGAGTGAAATTTCAACAACTTACGGAGTTTTAACGGGGGAGAATCATCGGCCTTCGTGAAGGAGGATTTTCCTATCGCGCAATAGCAGCTCGTGTGCAGCGGAACAGTTCCACAGTGATGCGAGTTTGGAAGCAGTGGACCTACGAGCACCGGACAACTCGATAAACTGGGAGTGGACGACGAAAGGTGACGTCAGCGCGCGATGATAGACACCTGGTCCACATGGATGTGAATAACCGTACAGCTTCCTCCAGGCAGTTGGAAGCACTTTGGTCTACTGCTACAGGTGTACTAATGTCGGCTTCGTCAATTCGCCGACGTCTGCTGCACCGTGGACTGCGTGCAAGGATTCCTTTATACAGGATCCCCCTCACGCAAAACCATCGACGACTACGTCTGCAATGGGCTCATGAGCACAGAGCCTGGCGGGCTGATTGGCAACAAGTTGTCTTTTCTGACGAATCCCACTTTAATTTGTAGAACCATGATGGCCGCATTCGTGTTGGACGCTGTGCCGGTGAACGCTGCCTTCCATAGTGCATTATCGAACGTTATATTGGCCGAACACACGGAGTTATGGTCTGGGGTGTGATTTCGTATCATGGACGATCACAGCTGCTACGAATTGAGGGTAATCTGAATAGCAACAGGTACATCCGTGAAGTGCTAGAGCCCGAAGTCGTTCCCTTCCTTCAAGGCATCCCTGGAGCTATCTTTCAACAGGATAATGCACGCCCACATGTTGTAAGGATCATTTTCATCATCTATCACGAATCATCATCACGAATATTTTGTTTACGCTTTTAAATCGTTGTCGGCTTGTTAGCGTAGACTGAGTAGCCAATAGAAAATATTCAACATGGTCAAATCGGAGGAACGGGGAGGCCAATCGAAAGCGCCTTATTTTATTCGACCAGGACATGCGTAGTTTAGAACTCGCATGTTTGCGAGAGCAGTGTGACATATTCCGAATCTTGTTGTCCGAATCGTGTCGATATATTTCATGTAGATGGAAGTTTGGCGACATCGCTCAGTATCGTTCACGATCAACATCAATCGCATATTTTCACTGTACCCTCCGAAAAAACTTCAAAAGTACCTCCGCTCCAAATTTCCAATTCTTATTAACTGTGTAAACTATATAAATAAAGATGCAATTAAAAACTTCAGGGAATAACTTTTGAATTAAACGTATAATTTCAAAATTCACAAAATAAATTCATTTACAAAATGATGTTCTTTCATAAAATGACAATTTGTAGATCTTCACACAAATAAACACATGGTAGATAGGTATTTTATTAAACGTATCGCACTGGAATAACACAACGGGCTATTGACGACGGTCCGGGATCAATCCCCCAAGGGAAAGACCCAAGATAATTGATAATTGGTAATTTTTAGTTAACGTCGTACTAGAGCTGCACAACGGGCTATTGACGACGGTCCGGGATCAGTCCCTTGAGGGAAAGACCCAAGAACAGCACTTCGTACTTTGTAACCTCGGTCAGATGACGAGGTCAACACCTGAGGTGGCACCCCTCTCTCCGAAACATATGGAGGGAGAGAGAATACTGAGCCACCTCCGATACTACTATTTCCTGAATATGTGCTTGCCGAATACCCACTACCTCCTTCGCTTCATAAAATCATCCGAAATCAAACAACCCGTTTGATATCCACGAACGCACCCATATCTTTTCGTTTCTTGAAGGATTTATATTTTGAGTGTGCGTTTTTAATCTGTAAAGACTGGATCATCCTCTACATTCTTTTCTGAATATTTGGCTAACACACTACCTACAACTTCTTTAACTACATAAAATCATCCGAAGTCAGGCAACCCGTTTGAGATCCACGAACGCACCCATATCTTTCCTTTCTTCGCCTACACATTTTATGTGTGGGATGTTAATCTCCCTGCTGCGAAAAAGAAAGTTCTCTCACAGATATTCCCCGATCTTTCTACTTACATCTATCGCTTAGTAAGTTCCTCAAAAAAAGAACTCAAGAATAACACTGGCAGAAGTAAAACGCACCCGGTAAAGAGAGAAAAAGAAGCGAAGAACAAGCACAAAAAGGATATTATTTTTGAAACCTTAGAAGAGACATTCACATGTTACACGTCGATACATTCCCAAGGGGTCCGGCAGATGTCCGGTTTCCCGGATGCGAGGGGAAGGGGCGTTGGATGATAGAAGAAACAGGGTTTTAGTCTTCATGTCTCGTGTGTCCCGGATTTCGAAATAGCCTTCAGCACGACAGGCCGGACCGTCCGGCTCGGCGCAGTTGCTCAAATTGAATCGCTCTCGGAGCTTTTTCATTTCTCCACGAAGACTTACATAGTCTTTGAGATATTGCTTGGTGAAAATGTAATTGCATACACCATTAAATATTAAATTAAAGACAATTTCTCTAACGAAGTGATATTCTCTTCAGATACACTGACTTTCTCATTCTTCAACGAGGTTTAATGTAGTGTTTGATATATTGCTTGGTGAGAAATATAATTGCATACACCATTAAATATTAAATTAATGATAACTTATCCGACAAAGTGATATTCTCTTCAGATATACATCAGCGACGTTTCTCCTTCTTACACGACATATTCTTATTTTATGTATTCCTTGGCGAGAAGTGTAATTGTATACAAAATTAAATATTCAATTAATGACAATTTATATCACAAACGGATATACTCTTCATGTACCCCTACAATAATGAACCGGACAGCAAGATGTGGTGGTTTAAGGGAAAGAATACACGCTTTAATAAGGGGATGGTCCCCACGTGCTGCAATTACAGTAGCAAACCTTCTGGGCATACTTTCAACAAGGATTTGATACACAGCTATGGGTATTTGTGTCCATTCTTACTTCAAGAATGACGCCAGCTCAGCTATAGATTTTGGACGTGGTTCCTTGGTCCGTAAGCGTCGCTCTAACTTGTCCCACAATTTTTCTATGGGGTTTAGGTCGGGACTCTGATGCAGGCCAGTAAAGACGTTTTACATCCATATATCGATACCACTGCTTGACAGAGGCTGCAAGATGACATGGAGCGTTGCGTCCTACATTCGCCTATTCCTTAAAATTGCCAGAGCGTAGGAAGAATCTGATTGTCCAAAATTTTCACGTAGGCGTCGGCGTTCAATTGACGAGGAACAACATGCAAAGATCCAGGTCATACCACAAAAAACACCCCAAAACCAACAGTCGGATTTTATGCAAATCCGCTGGCGTCCGGTCCATTATTGTAGGGTGGTGTATACTTCAGTGTTGCTTCTCATTTTCCCACGAGTTTTCACATTGTCTCTTTTATAAGGTGCGGCAAAGGAGTTGGACGGTTTTCAAATGGAAATAACACAGTGGTTATGTATATCACAACGAATTTATTAATGCCGAAAAATCTGACTATGTGTACCATTTCAATATTTGAGCATACATTTAGGCTGCCTTGAAAATGACGTCCCTCAAATGCTGTTTATCCCTTTCCATGCACTCTTCAAGTCTTTCCCTGAAATTACTTGTCGCTCTTTCCAACATTTCGCCACCAATGTTGGCGATATCCTGGGGAATGGCAATCTTTAGGTCATCGATTGTTCGGGGTCTATTTTCGTACGCTTTTGACTTCAGTTAACCCCACAGAAATTAGTCGCAGATGGTAAGGTCAGGTGAACGAGGAGGCCAGGAAATGTCGCCACGCCGAGAAATTATGTGACCTGGAAGCACGGCGCAGAACTATTATAAAATTTTCTGCCATATGCGCCGTATACCATTTGATTGAAACCATACCATACGCCTATTAATCCCACGAAGACGCCTACACAGTTGTGGTTGAAGAAGCTCATCAGCATGTCTATGCAGCGTTCACTATTCACTGTCATACTGTTCCCATTCTCCTAAAAAAATAAGGGCCAATGATGCAAAATCTAGACACTGCCCATCAAACTGTAACCTTTGCACTGTAGGAGTAAAACGAATTTTAAATACGACTTTCATATATTGGAATAAATCACAGTTGAGAAGCATTTGAATTAGGACTGTAGAAAAAAAGTGAAATATTTAGTCTCAAATGACAGAAAAGATCAAGGTTACTTACTTTACAAGCTGAAGCTACTGTTATGTGTGCAACTTAGATACCTGTGAAACATTCCGTGAAGGCAGTAGTTTTCTTTTTTTTTAAAGCGCTGTAAAATCAACCTTTTGTTTGTTTTTTTAATTGTAATGGTAATGGATTTAATGCTAATGGAGGAAAAATTAGAAAGGGAAATAAATATAAACCCAAAAGAATTTTTTGCATATGCAAGTAGTAAAAATAAATTTAGCACTACACTGGGCCCGTTAGAGGGGAAAGGAGGTGAATTAATTCAAGACGAGGTGGGAATGGCAAACGTGTTAAATGACTTTTTTCTGAGGGTTTTCAATGGTAACTATAGTTTAAAAAAGGATCCCAAGGATGGAGCCTTTGCAGGGGGTATAATTAAAGAATGCAAATTAAACAGGAAAGAAATAGTACATCAGTTGAAAAGAATTAAGCCATCTAAAGCTCCAGGGCCAGACGATATTTATCCGAGAGTACTAGTGGAATGCGCGGAAGAACTGGGGGAAGTAATATTCACACGATATTTAATTCAACATATAGCACAGGTTGGGTGCCAATGGATTGGAAGTTGGCCAACATAACTCCAATTTTCAAAAAGGGAATACAAAGTGATCCGGGCAACTATAGACCAGTAAGTCTAACATCAGTAATTTGCAAAATATTTGAATCTCTGTTAAAAAAAAGCATATAATGTTATACTTGGAGGAGGGGGGACTGTTATCAGAGAATCAGTATGGGTTTAGGAAGGGCAGATCCTGCTCTACAAACCTTTTGAAGTTCTACGAAAAAATTACTGAGGAGCTGGATAATAAGAGCAGTGTGGATATCATGTACATAGATTTTCAAAAGGCTTTTGATAAAGTACCTCATGAGGCATTACTGTTTAAATTGGAAAGGCTGGGGATTCAGGGAAAAACATTAATATGGATAAAAAAATTGGTTATTGGGTAGAAAGCAGAGAGTGTAGGTAAAAGGAAATTATTCACAGTGGACAGAAGTTATAAGTGGGGTGCCTAAGGGATCAGTTTTGGGACCAATTTTATTTATAATTTTCATAGATGATATAGGTCAGGGGATCAAGAATAGAATCAGTATGTTTGCAGATGACTTAAAAATATGGGGGACAGTGGATACCAAGTTACAGATAGGAAATTTACAAGGAGATTTTGATAAGATATCCGAATGGGCTGTAAAATGGGGTATGTCATTTAATGTAGGGAAATGTCAAGTTCTGCATATGGGTTACAGGAACAGTGGAGCCGAGTACTGTCTGCAGGGAGTAAAGGTAAAGGAGGGAGAAACAGTCAAGGATCTTGGGGTGATAATTCACAGGGATTTTAAAATGGGTCACCAATGTTCAGCTGCGGGTAAAAAGGCTAATAGGTTATTGGGGTATATTAAAAAGACTGTAACTTCAAGGGATAAGAATATAATCTTGCCATTATATAAGGGTTTAGTAAGACCACATCTAGAATATGCTGTACAATTATGGGCTCCATATATGAGAAAGGACTTAGAATCAATTGAAAGGGTTCAGCACAGAGCTACAAAAATAATAAAGGGGCTAGCAAATTTCGACTATAATGAACGCTTAAGTAAGCTAAACATGTATACACTGGAAAGAAGAAGAAGGAAGGGGGATTTGATTCAGCTTTTCAAGTTTGTAAAACAAGGGGACACAGAGGGCTTAAATTTCAATAGGGATAACAGAACAAGGGGTCATGGGTATAAATTGAATAAGACACATTTTAATCGGGATTTAAGGAAAAACTACTACTCTAATAGGGTAATAGACAGTTGGAACGCGTTGCCAGAAAATATAGTTAATTCAAAGGGAGTGTACGAATTTAAGACACAATTGGATAGTCAGTGGGAATTGGAGAATTCATAAACAAAGGACCAGCCTTGTTGGGCTTGAGCCTGTAGCTGGTCGTCAATATTTGTATTTGTATTTGTAATCAATTATCCTTATGTAGTAGCATAATATTTCTGTAGTAATAATACTTCTGTAGCAGTAATACTTCTGTAGCAGTAATACATCTATAGCAGTAATACTTCTGTAGTAGTAATAGAGTTCTGGTTGTAGTAATACTTCTGTAGTAGTAATAGAGTTCTGGTAGTAGTAACACTTCTTTAGTAGTTACCATAGAAAAAACTTTTCTAGTTTGTTTTACCTCAAGAGTGTAATGAATATGAAATGGATTATATGGATGGATATACCATGTAAACAATTTTGTTGCCGAAGTAAATTGTAGATGTTAAAAAATTACTTTCTGTACACTTAAATTATGCTTGAATTTTTTTAAGAAATTATGATTAGACTGATCACCTTTCAATCAAAATTTTATCAATTCAACCCTAGCAACGCCGAGTAATTCTGCTAGTTTCTATATGTAAAAAGGAAGAGTCGGCGTTTGTCTATTCTATATACAAATCTACACCGTTTTACCAATCCACATAAAATTTGGTACACATATTCTATAGAACCCTTCGGTTAACATAAATTACACATTAATCCAGTTTCTATTTGTCCGATTTTCGCATAGGGGTCTAAAACTATTTATAAATCACAGCAGAAATAATTTTGAGAATTACTACGATTGTATATCAAGCAACTTGGATTATTTTACAAGTATTGCTGGAAAAACAATTTTTTCCAAAATTTTATATTTAATGAATTTTAAATATAATACTTGTGTTCGAACTTAATTTTCATTTCTTTCCAACTATCAACAATTTATAAATATTTGAAAAATGATATTAAATTATTAAAAACATTTAATTTTACATAACTCACATTGTCTAAGGAAACAAATCGATTTGATGCGGAAAGCGCAAGCGAAAACTCACAGGTAATACAAGCATTATTTGGCTACTTGATATCTAGGAACACCAAAATGATTCATTTTCCAATTTTATAACGATTTATTTATTTTGTGTAAAATATCGTTTTAGAGACATGGATTCATTTCCAGACGGTAGACGATCGAATTTCCGTAAAATGATTCATTCAATACATAATGATTTGTAGAATTCTGTGTCATGAAAATAAACCAAGCGGGCAAAAAAAAAATTTTTTTTTTTAATAGTGATAATGGTTTATTTTAGAAAGAGTAACACTAAAATAAATTTATTTTAAAATTAAACAGATAATTTTTAAGTACGAAGTGTAACTATACGTGGTAATTCAAAGATACTTTTTTAATTTTGAAATAGATTTCCAATACAAGGCAATTAAAATCTGTAAAACACATTGTTTTTCAAGTTTCAAATTGTATTATTGAATTTCACTGAAACTTGTACTCAAGAGTCAAGAATTGACATATATCATTTCAAATAGGTGCGTAGTTCCATTTATATAACGGAATAGACAGAAACAAATGCAGCAAAGAAACTGTATAAAACTGCCTGCAGTGAAGTAAAGCGAATTTGCATAAAACTTTCCTGATCTTGGAGTACTATATATCCGGTTATAAAATATTCTCAAGGACTTTTGAAAGTTGAAAGTTTTTCCTTCTTTCTTTTCTTGGTTCTTTACTTTACGAGCTGAAGCTATTCTTATACAATTTTGCTAACTGAACCATTTGTTGAAACATTGATTTTCTTTTTTTAAAACGTTGTTTTCAAGTTACCTTGCGTTCCTTGAAAAATTGTAATCGATTGACAGCTTTATCTGCACTGGAGACATTACATTTTAAAACAAGCTGTTATCTCACTTGCGGAAGAGAATTTCCCAGAAAAAAGATGTATGTGCTTGAAAAGAAATGCCTCATAAATATCGTATGACTATGATGTGTCAGCCTTTCATAATACCGTTTGAATATGGAAATATCGCATTCCCCATGCAAGAGCTGCTACAAGACCAAACCTATTGATAGTAAAAACTGGCTGCATTAATACGCTATAAGTTCGTAATTTTTACAGAAAATTAACACACTTAAAGGGTAAACAATCACTCCGAAACTCAAGATCCATTTCTGAATAGTCATCTTTCTGTCAACTTTTGTATTTTTACCTTATACTACAGTGCGATGTACGGATTATATGGCAGAACAAAACAAGCATTCGTATATCGTACAAAATAAATTCTAAAAGCTATAAAACTATCAAAATGTAGTTTAAAAAATTATTTTCCGTAAACTTATTTGTTTTCTATGAACCACTTTTTACGAGACTTGTATTTTTATTGTAAATTTTCGGACCACTTTCAATCAATCAACTAATTTTGATAGTATTGCAATAGTTGGAAGAGGCATATTAGTATTGTAATTACTTGAATTGTTTTACCAGTGCTATGAAAAAACAATTATTTTTCCCAAAACTATTTTACAGAATTAAAATTAGAATACTTTCGTATTTTAAACCTCATTTATTTTCTTTGCGATAAACAATTTCCGAATTTTTGGGACAGACGATATTTTGGAACGAAATGGATACTCTTGTTCATTTGGTGTTCAATGGATACTACGTTCCACGTATGTTTTCTCTTTTTTCACTCGAAATGAATTTGTGTTTTTAAAATTGTCTAATTTGTTTTGAAAGTTGTGGCAACTGTGCAAGATCAAGAGATAAGAAAGAATTGCGAATTTATATCTTTGGAACAACTTTTATTCTGTTTTATTTCTCTGTTTTTCTGTTCTAAATATTTATTATTTTTATCAATTGTATTTTCTTTTCGTCATACTCAACAGCACCTCCAAAGTATTGGATTTGAAGCGACATGTAAGTTAGAATAAAGCCAATTTTAAATTGAATTTTTGTTATTGAAAGAACGTTAATGTTAAAATATCCAAACTAGGAATTTTGAAACATTACAAATTCTTCGTCATAACAACAGAAGGTCAAGGGGGTTTATTTTAAGAGTTGAAGCTATATTTAAGCAACTTATGCATCAAAAGTTTGTTTAAAATGCTGATTTTCTTTAGAAGAAACGTATATACGAGTATCTATTCACTATTTAAAAGAAATGGTAATAGGTTAACTTTGCTATGTCTGTACTGAAGAAATTCAATTTTAAAACAAGTTCTTTTATTTACAGGAGTTCCAAGAAAAAAAGGATTCTCTTTTAAACAGACTTTTAATAATAAATATAGTATCGAATTCGATTGCTATCTTTCCCTTATTAATAGCGAAATTCGAAGAATGCCACAAATAAAAAATTTAGCCAAATAATTTATGAGTGCGAGAGCATTCGCAGTAGATTCGTAGGATTTGTATCCAAAGTAGGTTTTTGAATTTATAAAACTGTCGTAAAGGTATTAAAGAATTATTTTACTCCCACTTAAATAATTTGGCATTTTTCTACGAAAGAGGAAGGTGATTATTTTCTAGTCACTTTCAATCTATGGATAACCAATTCAACCCGATTGAAGTCAGGTAATTTTTCTAATAAATTATAAAAATGTTTTAGTATGAATGTCACTTTTCTCAGTAAATTTCGATTTAAGTAAGAAAATAAACTACACAAAATAAGAATTTCAGCATCCACACGCATCTCTAAACGCAGACTTCAAAAACTGTCTTTTTTACTATTTATTATTGTTTAAGCGTCACAAAATTGATAAGTATTTATAATGTCTGTAATTATAAAACCATCATTTATAGCTCAGTTCTTGATTCAATTTCCATGGTTTGAGTTTACTAGAACAGCTTGCAAATTATGGAAAAATAATCTTCAGTATGAGTTGTGCTAATTTTCTCAAATAAGTATAACGTATCTAAAGAAAGTTATGACCTCAAATAAAATTGTTACTTGACATGGAACAGATAAGTTGTAATAAATACCGTCTAAGTGAAGCGACATTATTTGAAGGTAATAGTTTGTTATTAGCTTTTAAATTTAGTACAGATATTACGTAGTCAATATTTTTATGTAGCTAATATGTTTTCACATGGCGTTTGGTTTCTTCCATTAGCCTTCGTGGTTTTCGTTAAAAAATTTATAAAAAAAAATAGCTATACAAAGTATGATTATCAAGATTTGATATCGTCAGATCTGCTAGGAAATTGTTTTGATGTGTTATCAAACATGACTCACGTAATGCCTTTATTGAAAATACACGATTTTCCTCTTAAACTCGTCATCTAATGCGATCGATTCAGTATCTGCAGCTGTCACATTTTGAAGCGCAATCTGCGATTGGTGAACAATATATAATACAACTTCAGTTCTTTGTTTCAGTTTCACAAAAGAAGTTCTTCTGCAGAAATTCTCTCGCGTGGCCCGAGTGTAACAAGTTTTCCATTTCTGTTTTCTGATCCGCTTAACAGCACAAAAGGTATAATGGTTTATTTTATTTCATTTTTTTAGTTATGACTGGAAGTAAGCATATAAATATGCCACGAAACCCGTGAGGTCTTGAAGTCCAAAAACTGCAATTGACTCTCAAGAGTCAAAACCCAAGTGTCTTGAGTCAATTGCTGATTTGTGAGGCCTATTTGACATTCTGATTGGTGCACAGATCTCGATCTAATTGGATCTCGCGTAGCAAAGCGAAGCTATAAATGATCGTATGTTGTAAACAGACTAAATGACTTGTTCCAGATTTGTTTAATAACTTCGGTCCAATCTTCCTATACTTTTGAAATTGTCATCTATTAGATACCTCTTCAGCTTTTAACTTTCGATATAGTAGTCTAAATAGCAGTGCAGCGATTCTCAATCATGAAGTACTTTTAATAGACTGAAGTTTCATTGTCTGTGTACGCTCTAATAAAGAGGATAATTGGTAATTTTTAGTTAACGTCGTACTAGAGCAACACAACGGGCTATTGACGACGGTCCGGGATCAATCCTTTAAGGGAAAGATCCGAGGACAACACCTCGCAATTTTGAACGACGGTCAGATGACGAGGCAACAACTGAGCTGGCACCCCACTCTTCAAGCTTCCACACCAACCCAACGTGAGGACTTTCGGCCACGACAGATTTAAGGTGCATCAACCGCCTCTACACCATACGCTTACAAACATCCATGCCCGGACCCGGATTCAATAAAGAGGGTCTTTAATGTAAAAAAAAAAATATTTGTTTAACGTTCTTTCAGTAACGCTAGACTTCTTGTATTGAGAAAGTGACATTTTTAATGATGCAGATGAGTAACCTGCGTGTTGTTGGATGTACAATTTCGATTCCTTCCTGTGTGTATTTCTCTCTTCTGAATCAGTAAAACTTTCCTTGTATGTGTTTGTCGATTTATTTGATGTTGCTTGGTCCTAATGGAACGGGCTAATCATATTATACTTTTTAGCTTTTTAAACTTTATAAGTTTTTACTTCAGAATTGTAACTTTCTAAATAAATGGTTCCCAAAGTGTGATCAGCGGATGGTTACCATGACAAGATTTCAAGGAGTCAGCAGAAATCATGCAATATTTCATTTGCCAACAAGAGAACTTTAAAGAAAACATGAAAATATTAAATTCTTTGCTCCACAATTCTTTATACTCTGTTGTCTAAATTTTAGACAGCAAAATAATTTAAATACTCCAGTATTTTTTATTTGAGATAGACTTGTGAATTTGAGAATTACTTATTATTGAATTATCAGATATTAAACCAAACATTTCTGAGCTAACTAATAAACAAAAGCCCTACTTTTTGTTCACATTAAGATTAAGTATATATTTTGATGTCAATGTGTTATAATTTAATAAGCTAAATTCCTTTTGATTTTTGCACATTTCAATTACTAAATAAGATATACTAATCGATAAATATGGTATAAGTTTGTATTTACTGCTTATTTACTGTTTTTAACAGCTTATTTTATTTCAATTTATGCTTCAGAACTTTAAATTGCATCATTATTATAATTGTGCTATTTTGACGATTTATAATCTATTTTATATGGTTCTAAATAATTTACTCTCAATATTAAGGTGATCAATAGGAACCAACATGGTCTTATGCATATCTTAAGTACCCTGTTTTATTTTAAAATCTCAATAAGTCCATGAAAATTTTAATTTTGCAGAGGGTCCGTAGATTGGAAAGTTTGGGAAATATACTAAATCTTACACCCTATATATTTTTTGTTTACTTTATTTATCAATTTATTTTTTATTTTAGGTAACAACATGCATAAAGCGAACATTTTAACAATCCTCATCATTTTAGGACTTCACACCTTCGCTAAAGTGTTTGGTGCTTATATTCTTTTAGAAGAAGGTAAGACGAGATTTTCTCTCAAGTGCAACTTTTACATTTTAAACACCACAGAGGCTGTTCACGTATTATTTTTTAGACAATGTATATTGTATTCACAAAACTAAATTACATAAAATTCTTGTGTTTTAAATGTTCTATTTGATAGCCCTTATTCTGAACTATCTTTCGACACTGTAATTTCCAGTATAATAATGCCTTTTGAATTGTCAGAAGAGGTATTCTATCCCATTCCTCTTGAACAGCTTTCCAGGGTCCAGTAAGGGTTGTGGGACGACGTTTGGATAATGCAGATTTTAAAAGTCCGAAAGCACAAAAATCCATAGGTGATAGGTGATACATCGGGAGATTTAGTAGGGATATCAGTAAAGGGTATGGCCTTGATACCGGTTTTTTGTTCCATTTCTTTTAGGAAATTTACAGTGGATTTTGATGTGTGACTGCTAGCTTTGTCTTGATGGAGTTCCACAGATTGATGGCACTGTGGGTAAAGCGATGGTATTTCATTCAGAAAAATTGGCGATAAAATATGTTCCTGATAGTATTTGGAGTTAATCTTGACATTATTTTCCACTCTTTTTATTTTTAACTTGCCATTATATGAAAAAACAGCAACAATCATGAATCCCTTAGAAAAACTTTCTTTCGGTTCTGTGAACCATGTACTTAAATTTTTTTCTGCCCTTTTATGATAATAAATGGCTCTTTTTTTGCTGCAATCATTTAAAAACACCCATGATTCATCTATTTTGACAATTTTTTTCCATTTTTCTTTGGATACGTGTTTCTCATATACAATTCGGCAGCGTGTCCTGCGTTCAGCGATATGCTTTGGTGAAAGACGATGCACATTGTGCTTTTTCGCTTTCTTAAGATTTAAATCAATGTTTATCATTTTGTTTACAGTGGACACCGAGCATTTTAATGATTTTGCAACTGTCTTTTGACTAGGGTGATTTTCTTTTAACATTAAACAACGTACCTTTGCAATAGTCGAAGATGTCCGTTTCTTCCTTGGATGCTTGTTTGGAATTTTTGTCCCCCTTGAGGCTCCAATTTGACGTTTTTTTCCTTTCTTGTTGACGATATTACCTATCGACGCTTTAGATATCACAAAACCATGACTCTCACATCGTTTTTGGATAACGGAATATGAATATTTCTCTTCGGAAAGAGCATAAATATAGCCTTCAAACCACTGATTCGTTAAAAACGCCATTTTGAATAAAAACAAACCTCTCAAGCCGCAGACGATAATTTTGACTTTTAAAAACATAGTACAACTGCAATTATTTCTTTTGCAGCAAACGATTTTTTTATTACCGCTAACCAAAATCGTCTAAAAAATGTGCGAACAGCCTCTGTATTCTTGTGGATGATCATTTTTGTAATGAACTTGTTCCAACGAATTTATTTGACAGTATTCGTTTTAATAGTAAAATGTTTCTAAGTACAGCGACTTCTTCCCTCTATCTCCTTGCAGTTTCACTAGATACCACCAAAACCATGACTCTCACATCGTTTTTGGATAACGTAATATGAATATTTCTCTTTGGAAAGAGCATAAATATAGCCTTCGAAACGCTGCTTCGTTAAAAACGCCATTTTGAATAAAAACAAACCTCTCAAGCCGCAGACGATAATTTTGACTTTTAAAAACATAGTACAACTGCAATTATTTCTTTTGCAGCAAACGATTTTTTATTACCGCTAACCAAAATCGTCTAAAAAATGTGCGAACAGCCTCTGTATTCTTGTGGATGATCATTTTTGTAATGAACTTGTTCCAACGAATTTATTTGACAGTATTCGTTTTAATAGAAAAATGTTTCTGAGTACAGCGACTTCTTCCCTCTATCTCCTTGCAGTTTCACTAGATACCACCAAAACTTTCAGGATACAATATCGGATACGAAAGAAATTTTATGACTCTTTACATTTCCTCACGAGGGAATACACTACCTTACAATAATGGAACGGACAGCAAGATGTGATGGTTTAAGGGAAATAATACATGTTTCAATACGATGTTGGTCCCCACGTGCTGCAATTACACTAACAACTCTTCTGGGCATACTTTCAACAAGGTTTTGATACACAGCTATGGGTATTTGTGTACATTCCTGCTGTAAGAATGTCGCCAACTCGGCTGTAGATTTCGGACGTGGTTCCCCGGTCAATAAGAGTCTCTCTAACGCGTCCCTTTCTAAAGCGATATATTCTATATCGCTTAGGTCGGAACTCTGAGCAGACCAAGGGAAGACGTTTAACATCCCTATCTTGGTACCACTGCTCGACAGACAGCGACATAGAGCGTTGTTGTCCTGGAAGTAACATTCGTCCATTCCATAAAATTACCAAAGCGTAGGAAGAATCTGATTGTCCAAAATGTTTGTGTATGTATCGGCCTTCAATTGAACATGAACAACATGCAAAGGTCCCAGGTCATACCGCAAAAACCACCCTCAAACTTGTAGTCGGATTTTATGCAAATCCGCTGGCGTCCAGTCCATCATTGTAGGGTAGTGTAGATAGAAACCAAATCCAAACTAGTAGTCAAGCAATAAAAACTTGAAAAAATTGAATATGGGAACAAGTTTATACAAGAATGTATAAGAATATGCACATTTTAATTTAGCTGTTTGCGATATAAACAATTCGGAGTGCCGTATCTGTTCTACCATCCGGTTAAATCTATTCATAGGGCCGTATCTAGCCTGCGGCTGGGTTAAACCTTTCCCGAAGGCCATATATGTTCGGTAGATCCTAATTGCTACAGCTTCTTTACCTTACGCGTACGCTACTTTATTTTATGCGTACTGTTTTTTGTGGATGCATTTTGACCCCAACAAGAACTTCAGGTACTTCGTAAATAGCTAGAAAAAGGTCTGCTATTAGACTGAACAAAACTTCATCCGGATCAAAGAAAACAGTCAAGAAAAGAAGTCGAGTTAATGAACTCATGAAAAACGCTAGGGAGTGATACTAATGATTCCCGCTTTTATACGTGACGTGGAAGAACTAAAAAATTGGGTAAGGCAGCACTCAGGAATAACATCTTTAAATTTATTTTTTCTTCTCATTATTTACTTTGGTCGTGGTGACGATAGGCATTTTGTTCAATCGTAATAGTTGCACGCCATTTTTTATTATCTTGTTTCCATCTTTATCAGTCCTTTTTGAAGCTTTTAATATTTGACATGAGGTCATTACTGTACAAATGATGAAATATATTGCTCTGAGCTTGTAATATTAAAAGTTGGTATTTGTGTTACGAAACCCCTTTGCAGTTATGTATAAAATTCCTTCAGAGTATAATGGCAAACTAGCTCGTGCCACAGTGAAACATTGATGTATAAATTCGAAGAATTTGGATTCAACGTCGAGCTGTAACTTTCACCATTGAGTACTTTCACTTGGGGGTAATTTAAAGATAGAGTATATCACAAAAGGTCGAGAACAGTTTAACTTCAAAGTACAATTTACTCTCAAAGTGAAATCGACGTGAAATTCTCTCGATTTTATACGAAATGTTTCAACTGGTAATTGAGTAGTAGGCGCAAAGAAAGAATGGCAACGAATGTCATTTAAAACACGTTATTCACTACCTTCTTTTTGATCCACATGTTTGCTCAAATAGTGGATTTTCAATTTAACACTCTGATTAGTTCACATGCATAATTCCACTGTGCAATCCGCAGTTTTCCCTGCATAACTTCAAACCAATACTGACCTTCTTGACCAATAGAATCCTACCAAAGTATTCTATTCCGAGGAAAAGAAAAACAGAATCTTTCTAAAGACTAAAATAAAAAAGAACAATAGAATTTTTTTTTCCAATGGATTATATTTTGGGGAAAAAAATAAGATCTTCAAAAGGTTTACAAAATAAGTGGATTCTTTCATCCAATAGATGTACTTATCTAGCCATTAAAGTGTGAGGTAAAAGCTGTACTATACTACTTGGAAATATATCAGAGGGTAAATCAGAAGAAACGAAGTTGTACTCTGGTGAGAAGGCATGTGACCTTGGGTGAAATCATATTGTATGGCCTATGTGACACAAACCTACCAACAGAGTTTAAGGCCGTACAAGGGGTGGCCGGGAAAAGTTATATAAAAGACAAAATATTTTTCAAAAGACAAGAAACAAAAATCGCAAAATAACCTCTTCACGCTTGACATGACGTAGATCAGGACACTCAGAGCATTTTATAGCGCTTTTAGACGAGAAGTCAATCGGCCCTAGTCGGTCTACTTCTGAATAGGTGCGAAAGGATATCAGAAGGCAGCCGAAAAATCAAGAACGATGATAGACGATGGATTGTTCCCCTTGCCAACACTTTGAATCAGAATACGCTCAAAACACACCAACTTTCGAAAAAATTTATTTATGTCCCATTCCCTTAATTTAAAAAATTGAATGGTTCAAAACCACGTGAATCAACTGCTGCTCTGAATTTTTGACGCAGAAAAACTCGTCACCTTAAGAAAACGTTTCCTGTTAAGCTAAATGCAGGCGAAGGAAATGTTTCTGTGCGAAACGTATGTCCTGTACGTGATCATTTTAATCCGCCACGATCAACATACGTAAAAAAAAGAACGTATTGACGTAGAAACACTATCGCCACCTTAGGAAGTCATTTTCTGTCAAGCTAAATGTAGGTGACGGAAGATTTTCTGTGGTGAAAGGTATTTCCTGTACGTGATCCGATTTTAATCCGACATGCTCAGCATACGTACAGAAAGCACTTATTGACGTAGAAACACTATCGCCACCTTAGTAAGTCATTTTCTGTCAAGCTAAATGTAGGTGACGGAAGATTTTCTGTGGTGAAAGGTATTTCTTGTACGTGATCCGATTTTAATCCGACATGCTCAGCATACGTACAGAAAGTACTTGTTGACGTAGAAACACTATCGCCACCTTAGTAAGTCATTTTCTGTCAAGCTAAATGTAGGTGACGGAAGATTTTCTGTGGTGAAAGGTATTTCCTGTACGTGATCCGATTTTAATCCGACATGCTCAGCATGCGTACAGAAAGTACTTTTTGGACGTAGAAACACTATCACCTCCTTGGTAAGTCCTTTTCTGTCGAGCTAAATGAGGTGACGTAAGATTTTCTGAGGCTAAAGATATTTCCTATACGCGATCTGTTTTTAATCCGTCATGCTCAGCATATGTACAGAAAGCACTTATTGACGCAGAAACACAATAACCACGTTGTAAAGTCATTTTCTGTCAAGTGAAATGAAGGTGGCGGATATTTTTCTGCGGCGAAACGTATTTCCTGCACGTGATTCGATTTTAATACGAATCGTCGCTGAAATTTACCTTTATCAACAGATTCCATGTGTACAAGCCTCCACGTACATGATGAATATTGGTCGGGTCTAGTTTCGATCCCGCTGTTGCTAATCCGTTACGCTAACAAACTAGGTTTACTCCCTGTTTCGGAAAAAAGTTGGAAACAAATGGGCATTACGACTTTCCGTCAGTAATTTGCGGAGTTGAAATAAAGAAAACATCTTTTGATACATAAAGCGTTGAGTCTCTTTCCTACGTTGTCGTCAATAGCGTTGTGTTGCTCCAGTACGACGTTAATTAAAATACCTTACTACCATTTCCTACGTCACTGATTTACCACATAGCCCTATTAGAAGAGCAATGATTTAGCACCGAAGATGCGTGAGTTCGAAACTTGGCTCAGCCAAAAACCGTTCTGTACACTGGGGCTGGAGGATGCTAATGTTAAATTTCTCCTGCCTTAAATGTCTCACGATGGCGTATTCTGGAAGTTTAAGGTGTCATCTAAGGTATTTACCACGTCTCCTGACGATGGTTCAGAGGCGTCATCCTTGGATAACTCCCTTCGAGATTAATCCCGGACCACCACCAATAGCCCTCTGTGTTGCTCAAGTGCGACGTTACCAACCTACCTACTTCACTGATCAAAATATTTTTATTTCAGATATAGAGATTGTATCCTCCAATGAGGACTATCAATCCTCTGATGACTTCTTTGAAGAGACTTCTGACATTCCTTCCAACGTTAGTGCCATCTCTACCTCGAACTATGATTTTGATGATGATGAGGATGCAGGACTTGGATCCAGTGGTGGTATCCTGGGATTACTAGGGATGGTTGGAAGTATCCTGGTAGTGGCTTTTAAAACATTGAAAGGACGTTTTAAATCGCGTGAGAAGTCGTAAAGACCGTACAAGAAGTTTGATGTGTTGTACAGGTGTAGTCCTCGAGCTTTGATGTATTGATACGATTGGAACACGTTAGAATCTCCAATTTGATTTCAACTTTAGTGCCTTAGAGCAATGTCGGCTGGTTTCTTGATCAGTGGAACAGACTCTCATGTAAAGATCGTCAGAATACTAATTAAAACATTGTATGTATTGGTAAGGACGGAACGAAACTAATAAAAGGATCATTCATTCTCAGAAGAATAGGGAATTTGTATTTCTGGTTTTTCTTTTTAATGCGCTATTCTTCATAAAAATCGTTTTGGCAACTAATGCAATAGATAGAATTACCGATTTAAGACTAAAATGTCTTACTTTTTGTTCAAAATTTCTACACAAAACTTGATTGTCAAGTCCTTTACAGTCATAGTTTACTGGGGTTTTTTGTTCAGGGTTCTGCATCATATTAAACCAAAGAACACCTTTTGAAGATACGCATCCAGGTAATAAAAGAGAACTCATTCCTAAAATTTTAAAGCTAAGCTTTGACCTATAGCTTGTTTAACGCCTGCAGTCAGAATAGTAGGTCCATCAAAAGACCAGAAATTATTGTTAATCCTCTGAAGATTTCAAGCACATATCCCAGTCCACAGTTTTCAATGCATCACTTCTAACCTTTTTCGACGTTCTTAACCAATAGTATCTTTAAATTCTTTCAAACAATCAGTGGGATTACTCAGTCATTATGTGTGGGTAAATGCAGCCCTGCACCATTCGCAATTTTCGTGACGCTGATAGTGTTCCCCAATTTATAGTGTTACGCTGAATTTGTAGAAAAATCAACGATCATGTTACCATTTTCCACAGATGGTACGTATCGGAATTTACGTCGCACAGGAGCAATACAATGGGTATTAATCCGGCAACGCGTTTATCTATCTATATATATAATTCTCTTACGTGGCACGCAAAAAAGACGTTATTTGTAATCGCATTTTGGCAACACTGTACGATTGTTTGTTTATCGCGAAGTCTCGCGCATCGATTGAATTTATAGCGTTATCAGATGAAATTTTATTGAAAATAAAAAAAAGGAAATTTTAATGAGCTGTTGCAGTTAGTTTATAATAGAAATCAAAGAAAGTGGAGGATCTTTTCAGGGCCATTTAAAAAACGGTCCTTTTCAGGGCCAACAATTATAGTTCAACAAGACGCTTGCACGGCAACAAACTCAATGAAAAAGTGTGGGTCGTTTGAGTGCTGGGAAAATGTACACACAAACAACATGCTGGGTATTCAATTTCCAAAGCAACGCTCACATTTCGAGTCAAAATTTGCACAAAGTTTTCATTTGAATTCTGATTTTAGAGGTACTGTATATATTTTTCTGTAATACAGCAAATTTAGATTTGAAAAAAAAATTTTTGATAGCATATTTTGTAAACAATCCCTTCTGCTAGGACACATGTCTTCATTGAGGCGAGCGAAGCGAGTATACGTTCGCGCAGCGAACCAATGAGGATTGCGAAGCAATCCTCCGGGGGTTGGCGAGCGTTAGCGAGCAGGGGGCAGGCCCCCTAGTATATATATAATTCTCTTACGTGGCTCACAAAAAAGACGTTATTAGTTATCGCGTTTTGGCAACATGGTACGATTGTTTGTTTATCACGAAGCCTCGCGCTTCAATGGAATTTATAGCGTTATCGGATGAAATTTTATTGGGAAAAAAATTAATTTTAGTCGAGCTGTGCAGTTAATAATAGAAATCAAATAAAGCGGAGGATCTTTTCAGGGACATTTAAAAAAATGTCCTTTTCAGGGTCAACAATTATAGTTCAACAAGACGCTTTCACTACAACTTTCGACTACAAACTCAGTGAAAAAGCGTGCGTGGATCAAGTTCAGGGGTAAATGTACATACAAACAACATGCTGGGTATTCAATTTCCAAATCAGCGCTCACATTTCGAGTCAAAATTTGCTCAAAGTTTTCATTTGAATTCTGATTTTAGAGGTGCTGTATATATCTTTTCTAAAAAACAGCAAAAAATTTTGATTTGAAAAGTATTTTTTTGGAATATTATATTTAGTAAACAATTCCTTCTGCTAGGACACATGTCTTCATTGATGCGAGCGAAGCGAGGAATATGGTTTCAAGGAATATGGTTTCCTTGTCGATTTTTGTCGTTTCATTTTACGGGGTTTTTTTTTATTTTTAAATGTTGATTGGTTGGGTTTTAAGGCGCAAAGATGATATCTGGCCATGCAGCACAAATTTGAATCCCATTAAATATACTAACACACAAAGTAAACTTTACTTAGACAGATTAAAAAAATACACCTTGGTAGTAATCGAAGCTGTGCCTCCGATAACTCGTTGATTGCTCGAACTGAGCAAACTAGACTGATACAGGTCAATTCCATGGTTCAAGAGTGAGAAATAAAACCGGCAGGATTATCGGATGTGGCTCAGTGGGCAAACCCACCTAGTCACAGAAGGTAGAAAGCTATACCAATGGCATTCTACTGTTAAATGTCTATAACAATGTTCTAACCTATCTTATAAAATGTGAATGAAGTAACTTCTTGTGGTAGTCCAACTTTACGAGTGTGAATGGAGTAGGTTAGGACATTATTTTACTTAGATTGAGATGTAGTTAAGGTGTTTTATTGTTTTTCTATTTCCTTAAAAAAATTATAGAAGAGCTTAAGTTTTTTCAAACCTGGTTTGATTGTCCTTAAGCGTCGCTCTAACTCGTCCCACAAATCTTCTCTGAGCAGACCAGGGAAGACTTTTTACATCCAAATCTTGATACTACTGCTCGACAGAGGCTGCAACATGACATGGAGCGTGGTCGTCCTGTAAGTAACATTCGTCTATTCGATAAAATTGTCAGAGCTTAGGAAGAACGTAATGGTCCAAAATAATCGCTTAGGAGTCGGGTTTCAATTGAACATGAACAACATGCAAAGGTCCCAGGCAATACCACGAAAAACACCCTCAAACAAGAAGTCGGATTTTATGCAAATCGGTCCACTATTGTAGGGTAGTGTAGATAGAAACCAAATCCAAACTAGTAGTCAAACAATAAAAACTTGAAAAAATTAATATGGAAACAAGTTTATACAAGAATGTATAAGCATATGCACATTTAAATTTAGCTATTTGCGAAATAAACTATTCAGAGTGCCGTATCTGTTCAATACGTCGAATAAGACTCTTCGTAGGGCGTAATATTAAAAGTTGGTATTTGTGTTAAGAAACCACTTTGCAGTTATACACATAAAATTGCTTCAGAGTATAATGGCAAACTAGCTCGTGCCACAATGAAACGTTGTATAAATTCGAAAGAATTTGAATTCAACGTCGAGATGTAACTTTCACCATTGAGTACTTTCCATTGGGACTATTTTAAAGATAGAGTATATCACAAAAGGTCGAGAACAATTTAACTTCAAAGTACAGTTTACTCTCCAAGTGAAATCAACGTGAAATTCTCTCAATTTTAGACGAAATGTTTCAACTGGCAATTGAGTAGTAGGTGCAAAGAAAGAATGGCAGCGAATGTCATTTAAAACACGTTATTCACTACCTTCTTTTTGATCCACATGTTTGCCCAAGTTGTGGATTTTCAATTTAACCCTCTGATTGGTTCACATGCATAATTCCACTGATCAACCCGCAGTTTTCCTTGCATTAGTTTAAACTAATTCTGACCTTGTTGACCAATATAATCCTTTTAAAGTATTCTATTCTGAGGAAAAGAAAAAAAACTTTCTAAAGACTAAAGAAAAAAGAATAATAGAATTTTTCCAAGGGATTTTTTTCTGAAGAAAGGAGCAATAGGATCTTCAAAAAGTTGACAAAATCAGTGGATTCTTTCATCCATTAGATGTAGTTAACTAGCCATTAAAGTGTGAGGTAAAAGCTGTACTACACTACTTGGAAATAGTACCGAGGGTAAATCGGAAGAAACGAAGTTGTGCTCTGGTGAGAATTCAAGTGATCTTGGGTGAATTCATATTGTATGACCTATGTCACTTAAACCTACCAACAGAGTTTAAGGCCGTATAAGGGGTGGCCGGGAAAAGTTATCTAAAAGACAAAATATTTTTCAAAAGACAAGAAACAAAAATCGAAAAATAACCTCTTCACGCTTGACATAACGTAGATCAGGACACGTAGAGCATCTTATAGTGCTTTCTGACGAGAAGTCAATCGGCCCTAGTCAGTCTACTTCTGAATAGGTGTAAAAGGGTGTGTGTAGGCAGTCGTACTCAAAATCAAGAACGGGGATCGGTGATGGATTGCTATACCTGCCAACACTTTGCATCAGAATACCCTCGATACACGCCAACTGTCGAAAAAATTTATTTATGTCCATTCCCTTGATTTAAAAAATTGAATGGTTCAAAACACGTGAGTCAACTGCTGCTTTGACTTTTTAACGCAGAAAAGATCGTCACCTTACGAAGACATTTTCTGCCAAGCTAAATGTAGTCAAGTAAGTGTTCCTGCCGCGAAACGTATTCCCTCTACGTGATGCGATTTTAATCCGTGATACTCAGCATACGTACAGAAAGCACTTATTGACGTAGAAACACTATCGCCACCTTGGGAAGTCATTTTCTGTTAAGCTAAATGTAGGTGGCGTTAGTATTTCTGCCTCGAAACATATTTCCTGTACGTGATCCGTTTTTAATCCGTCACATTCAGCATACGTACAGAAAGCACTTATTGACGTAGAAACACTATCGCCTCCTTGGGAAGTCATTTTATGTCAAGCTAAATGTAGGTGACGGAAGATTTTCTGCGTCGAAAGGTATTTCCTGTACGTGATCCGTTTTTAATCCGTCACGTTCAGCATACGTACAGAAAGCACTTATTGACGTAGAAACACTATCGCCTCCTTGGGAAGTCATTTTATGTCAAGCTAAATGTAGGTGACGGAAGATTTTCTGCGTCGAAAGGTATTTCCTGTACGTAATCCGTTTTTAATCCGTCACGTTCAGCATACGTACAGAAAGCACTTATTGACGTAGAAACACTATCGCCTCTTTGGGAACTCATTTTATGTCAAGCTAAATGTAGGTGACGGAAGATTTTCTGCGTCGAAAGGTATTTCCTGTACGTGATGCGTTTTTAATCCGTCACGTTCAGCATACGTACAGAAAGCACTTATTGACGTAGAAACACTATCGCCTCCTTGGGAAGTCATTTTATGTCAAGCTAAATGTAGGTGACGGAAGATTTTCTGCGTCGAAAGGTATTTCCTGTACGTAATCCGTTTTTAATCCGTCACGTTCAGCATACGTACAAAAAGCACTTATTGACGTAGAAACACTATCGCCTCCTTGGGAACTCATTTTATGTCAAGCTAAATGTAGGTGACGGAAGATTTTCTGCGTCGAAAGGTATTTCCTGTAGGTCATATGATTTTAATCCGTCACGTTTAGCACACGTGCAGAAATCACTTATTGACGTAGAAACACGATCGCCTCCTTGGAAAGTCATTTTATGTCAAGCTAAATGTAGGTGACGGAAGGTTTTCTGCGTCGAAAGGTATTTCCTGTACGTGATCCGTTTTTAATCCGTCACGTTCAGCATACGTACAGAAAGCACTTATTGACGTAGAAACACTATCGCCTCCTTGGGAAGTCATTTTCTGTCAAGCTTAATGTAGATGGCGGAAGTGTTTCTTTGGCGAAAGGTATTTCCTGTAGGTCATATGATTTTAATCCGTCACGTTTAGCACACGTACAGAAATCACTTATTGTCCTAGGAACACTATCACCATTTTGGGAAGTCATTTTCTGTCAAGCGGGTGGTGAAGGTGGTCTGAAGGTGGCAGAAGTGTTTCTGCGGCGAAACGTATTACCTGTACGATATCCGATTTTAATCCGTCATCTTCAACATACGTACAGAAAGCACATACTGACGCTAAAACAGTATCACCATCTTGGGAATTCATTTTATCTCAATCTAAATGTAGATGGCGGAAGTGTTTCTGAGGCGAAACGTATTTTCTGAAGGTGAGCCGATTTAAATCCGTCACTTTCAGCACACGTACAGAAAGCACTTATTGCCCTAGAAACACTATCACCACCTTGGGAAGTAATTTTATGTCAAACTAAATGTAGATGGTGGAAGTGTTTCTGCGGCGGAATGTATTTCCTGTACGTTATCCTATTTTAATAGGAATCGCTGCTGAAATTTATTTTTATCATCAAATTTGACATGTACAAGCCTTTATGTACACAATGGTTTGGGTAGGATCTAGTTTCGAACTCACTGTTGCTAATCCGCTACTCTACCAACTAGACTTTACTGTGTGTACACTGTGGCTGGAGAGCGTTAAATCTACCGTTGCCTTAGATGTCTCACGTTGGAGTATTGTGAAAGGTTTGAGTGCCACCTCAGATGTTGACTACGTATCATGACGATGGTTCAATGGCGTCATCCTTGGATCACTCCTATCGGAATTGATCCCGGACCACCACCAATAGCCCTACGTGTTGCTCCAATGCGACGTTAATTGACTACCTACCTACGTCACTGATCAAAATATTTTTATTTCAGATATAGAGATTGTATCCTCTAATGAGGACTATCAATCCTCTGAAGACTTCTTTGAAGAGACTTCTGGCATTCCTTCCAACAGTAGCTTCATCCCTACCTTGAACTATGCACATTTTGATGAGGATGAGGATGTAGGACTTGGATCCACCGGTAGTGTCCTAGGAGTACTAGGGATTGGTAGTGTCCTAGCAGTGGTTTTTAGAAAATTGAAAGGACGTTGTCTATCTCGGGAGAAGTCGTAAAGATCGTACCAGAAGTTTTATTTGTTGTACAGGTGTAATCTTCGAGCTTTATTGCATTGATACGATTGGAACACATGCCAATACGATTGCAACTTTAGTGCCTTACAGCAACGGCGGCCAGTTTCTTGATCAGTGGAACAGACTCTCATGTAAAGATCGTTAGAATACTAATTAAAACCTTGAATGTATTGGTAAGGACGAAACGAAACTAATAAAAGGATCATTCATTCTCAGAAGAATAGGTAATTCGTTTTTCTGGTTTTTCTTTTCAAAGCGTTATGCTTCATAAAAATAGTTTTAGCAACTGATGAAATATATAGAATTACAGATTTAACACCAAAATGTTTAATATTTTGTTCAACATTTCTGCACAAAACTTGATTGCCAAGTCCTTTACAGTCAGAATTTACTGTGTTTTTTCTTCAGGGTTCTGCATCATAAACCAAAGATCACAAAGACACACACACATCCAAGTAATAAATCCTTTAAAGAACTCATCACTAAAAATTTAGAGAAGCTTATACTTTAGCTTGTTTAACGCTTGTAATCAGAATAATGAGTCCATCAAGTCGATTTTTGACATTTCATTTAAAGCTTTTTTTTATTTTAGAAGGTTTATTGGTTGGGTTTTAATTCGGAAAGGTCATATCTGGCCAAGCTGTACAGATGTGAAGTCCAGTAAATGGACTTACACACAAATAGACTTTACTTACACAGATGAGAAAAATACACCTTGGTAGGAATCGAAGCTGTGCCTCCGACAACTCGTAGATTGCTCGAAGCGAGCAAGCTAGACTGAACCAGGTCAATTCCATGGGGCTCAAGTGTGAGAAATAAAACCGGCAGGATTATCGGCTGTGGCTCAGTGGGCAACCCCACCGAGTCACAGAAGGCAGAAAGCAACACCAATGACATTCTACTGTTAAATGTCTATTACAATTTCCCAACCTATCTTATAAAATGTGAATGAAGTAACTTCTTGTGGTAGTCTTACTTATCAAAAGTGAATGTGGAGTAGGTTAATACATTATTTTACTTAGATTGAGATACAGTAAAAATGTTTTATTGTTTTGCTATTTCCTTAGAAAAATTTATAGCAGAGTATAAATTATTTAAAATTTATGTTGGATTAGAAATGGGTTATCCAAAAGTTTTTCTGTAAGAAATTAGCCATAAATCTCTCAAAAGTTTCCACTCCTTAAAAATCATTAATTGGAATCGTCATCTGACCGGGGTTCGAAATTACGTGGTGTTGTCCTCGGATGTTTCCATTTGCGTATTATCCCGGACCGTCGCCAATAGCCCGCTGTGTTGCTCAAGTGGGACGTTTATTGAAATACCTACCTACCTTAATTGGAAACGTACCAATGTATTCTATGCTCTTCTAATATCTGAATGCCAAGAAGGCATGTGTGTAATAAATTGTTTCTGTTGTACACAGGATGTTGAAGCATAAAAGTTTGATATTGTAATCTACTTTCCTTCTTAAAATTCTAAAATTTCAATGAATTCTTATTTTTGTAAAACACATCAGAATGGGATTCATATACTTTCAAAATCTAAGTAACTGTTACAAGAAAAAAAAACGTAATTTTGCAATGTTATATTAATATCGATGTAACTTCCTTAATGAAGATACATTACATAGTTAATAAGTGTTACTTTTTTAAAATCTGGCGTTTTCAGAGTCGGGTTTTAGTACTAAACCTATCCTAAACTATCGAAATGCAAAAAGCAGGCATATCAAATTGATAGGGCGGATAAAAATGTTTAAAATATTTTCTATCACTACCATTTCTTCATTCAGAGAACTCGAAGAAAATAATCCAAGAAACGGAAAAGGAATGAAAAAGCAGGTGATGAAAAGTTTCTTTCTCTCCTAGAATAAATAAAATATGATTTATAATAGCCTTATTTCATTTTTTTTTTGTCAACCCCGACTATCACCGTTTGGAATAAAGTTTAAACTTTCCTGCAAACAAATAACTTGAGACCTGGCAAATGTGTTATAAAAACCTCTCTACTAACTAAATCATTAAATAATTATTAACAGCTTTATAAATGCTGTTGAGGCATCTTTGCATCTTCACTACTTCTACCGTTCGTATTTGGAAAGGGTAGGCAAGATCCGCCAGATCTATATTGTAATGTGGAGTCTGCTTCCTTTAGTTAAGTCGCCGATATCCTGATGTGTTGCTCATGAACGACGGTAGTTAAAATACCTACCTTCCTCAGATAAAAAGTCATATTAATCCTTTTATTGTACAAAAACCTCTCTATTCAGAGAGTGATTAATTTATTATGACCCACTTTCTAATATGCTATTGAGCCATCTTTGCATCTACAATACAGCTACCGTTCATATTCGGAAAGGGTTGGCAGGATCCGTCAGATCTATACTGTAATGTGGAATCTGCTTCCTCAGTTAAGTCGTCATCAGCCCGATGTGTTGCTTCAGTACGACGGTAATTAAAATACCTACCTTCCTCAGTAAAAAGTCATATGAATCGTTTTATTGTACAACAACCTCTCTATTCAGTGAGTGATTAATTTATTATGACCCTCTTTCTAATATGCTGTTGAGGCATCTTTGCATCTACAATACTGCTACCGTTCATATTTGAAAAGGGTTGGCAGGATCCGTCAGATCTATACTGTAATGTGGTATCTGCTTCCTCAGTTAAGTCGTCATCAGCCCGATGTGTTGCTTCAGTACGACGGTAATTAAAATACCTACCTTCCTCAGTAAAAAGTCATATGAATCGTTTTATTGTACAACAACCTCTCTATTCAGTGAGTGATTAATTTATTATGACCCTCTTTCTAATATGCTGTTGAGGCATCTTTGCATCTACAATACTGCTACCGTTCATATTTGAAAAGGGTTGGCAGGATCCGTCAGATCTATACTGTAATGTGGAATCTGCTTCCTCAGTTAAGTCGTCATCAGCCCGATGTGTTGCTTCAGTACGACGGTAATTAAAATACCTACCTTCCTCAGTAAAAAGTCATATGAATCGTTTTATTGTACAACAACCTCTCTATTCAGTGAGTGATTAATTTATTATGACCCTCTTTCTAATATGCTGTTGAGGCATCTTTGCATCTACAATACTGCTACCGTTCATATTTGAAAAGGGTTGGCAGGATCCGTCAGATCTATACTGTAATGTGGAATCTGCTTCCTCAGTTAAGTCGTCATCAGCCCGATGTGTTGCTTCAGTACGACGGTAGTTAAAATACCTACCTTCCTCAGTAAAAAGTCATATGAATCGTTTTATTGTACAACAACCTCTCTATTCAGTGAGTGATTAATTTATTATGACCCTCTTTCTAATATGCTGTTGAGGCATCTTTGCATCTACAATACTGCTACCGTTCATATTTGAAAAGGGTTGGCAGGATCCGTCAGATCTATACTGTAATGTGGTATCTGCTTCCTCAGTTAAGTCGTCATCAGCCCGATGTGTTGCTTCAGTACGACGGTAATTAAAATACCTACCTTCCTCAGTAAAAAGTCATATGAATCGTTTTATTGTACAACAACCTCTCTATTCAGTGAGTGATTAATTTATTATGACCCTCTTTCTAATATGCTGTTGAGGCATCTTTGCATCTACAATACTGCTACCGTTCATATTTGAAAAGGGTTGGCAGGATCCGTCAGATCTATACTGTAATGTGGAATCTGCTTCCTCAGTTAAGTCGTCATCAGCCCGATGTGTTGCTTCAGTACGACGGTAATTAAAATACCTACCTTCCTCAGTAAAAAGTCATATGAATCGTTTTATTGTACAACAACCTCTCTATTCAGTGAGTGATTAATTTATTATGACCCTCTTTCTAATATGCTGTTGAGGCATCTTTGCATCTACAATACTGCTACCGTTCATATTTGAAAAGGGTTGGCAGGATCCGTCAGATCTATACTGTAATGTGGAATCTGCTTCCTCAGTTAAGTCGTCATCAGCCCGATGTGTTGCTTCAGTACGACGGTAGTTAAAATACCTACCTTCCTCAGTAAAAAGTCATATGAATCGTTTTATTGTACAACAACCTCTCTATTCAGTGAGTGATTAATTTATTATGACCCTCTTTCTAATATGCTGTTGAGGCATCTTTGCATCTACAATACTGCTACCGTTCATATTTGAAAAGGGTTGGCAGGATCCGTCAGATCTATACTGTAATGTGGAATCTGCTTCCTCAGTTAAGTCGTCATCAGCCCGATGTGTTGCTTCAGTACGACGGTAGTTAAAATACCTACCTTCCTCAGTAAAAAGTCATATGAATCGTTTTATTGTACAACAACCTCTCTATTCAGTGAGTGATTAATTTATTATGACCCTCTTTCTAATATGCTGTTGAGGCATCTTTGCATCTACAATACTGCTACCGTTCATATTTGAAAAGGGTTGGCAGGATCCGTCAGATCTATACTGTAATGTGGAATCTGCTTCCTCAGTTAAGTCGTCATCAGCCCGATGTGTTGCTTCAGTACGACGGTAGTTAAAATACCTACCTTCCTCAGTAAAAAGTCATATGAATCGTTTTATTGTACAACAACCTCTCTATTCAGTGAGTGATTAATTTATTATGACCCTCTTTCTAATATGCTGTTGAGGCATCTTTGCATCTACAATACTGCTACCGTTCATATTTGAAAAGGGTTGGCAGGATCCGTCAGATCTATACTGTAATGTGGTATCTGCTTCCTCAGTTAAGTCGTCATCAGCCCGATGTGTTGCTTCAGTACGACGGTAATTAAAATACCTACCTTCCTCAGTAAAAAGTCATATGAATCGTTTTATTGTACAACAACCTCTCTATTCAGTGAGTGATTAATTTATTATGACCCTCTTTCTAATATGCTGTTGAGGCATCTTTGCATCTACAATACTGCTACCGTTCATATTTGAAAAGGGTTGGCAGGATCCGTCAGATCTATACTGTAATGTGGAATCTGCTTCCTCAGTTAAGTCGTCATCAGCCCGATGTGTTGCTTCAGTACGACGGTAGTTAAAATACCTACCTTCCTCAGTAAAAAGTCATATGAGTCGTTTTATTGTACAAAAACCTCTCTATTCAGTGAGTGATTAATTTATTATGACCCTCTTTCTAATATGCTGTTGAGGCATCTTTGCATCTACAATACTGCTACCGTTCATATTTGAAAAGGGTTGGCAGGATCCGTCAGATCTATACTGTAATGTGGAATCTGCTTCCTCAGTTAAGTCGTCATCAGCCCGATGTGTTGCTTCAGTACGACGGTAATTAAAATACCTACCTTCCTCAGTTTAAAAGTCATATGAATCGTTTTATTGTACAACAACCTCTCCATTCAGTGAGTGATTAATTTATTATGACCCTCTTTCTAATATGCTGTTGAGGCATCTTTGCATCTACAATACTGCTACCGTTCATATTTGAAAAGGGTTGGCAGGATCCGTCAGATCTATACTGTAATGTGGAATCTGCTTCCTCAGTTAAGTCGTCATCAGCCCGATGTGTTGCTTCAGTACGACGGTAATTAAAATACCTACCTTCCTCAGTTTAAAAGTCAAATGAATCGTTTTATTGTACAAAAACCTCTCTATTCAGTGAGTGATAAATTTATTATGACCCACTTTCTAATATGCTGTTGAGGCATCTTTGCATCTACAATACTGCTACCGTTCATATTTGAAAAGGGTTGGCAGGATCCGTCATATCTATACTGTAATGTAGAATCTGCTTCCTCGGTTAAGTCGTCATCAGCCCGATGTGTTGCTTCAGTACGACGGTAATTAAAATACCTACCTTCCTCAGTTTAAAAGTCAAATGAATCGTTTTATTGTACAACAACCTCTCTATTCAGTGAGTGATAAATTTATTATGACCCACTTTCTAATATGCTGTTGAGCCATCTTTGCATCTACAATACAGCTACCGTTCATATTCGGAAAGGGTTGGCAGGATCCGTCATAAATATACTGTAATGTGGAATCTGCTTCTTCAGTTAAGTCGTCATTAGCCCGATGTGGTGCTCCAGTACGACGTTAATTAAAATACCTACTTTCCTCAGTTAAAAAGTCAAATGAATCGTTTTATTGTACAACAACCTCTCTATTCAGTGAGTGAAAAATTTCAGTATTCAAAAATTTATTATGACCCACTTTCTAATATACTTCTACAATACTGCTACCGTTCATATTTGAAAAGGGTCAGCAGAATCCACCAGATCTATACTGCAATGTGTTATCTGTAGTTATAGCCCGTTGTGTTGCTACAGTACTACGCTAATTGAAAATACCTACTTAGCCACCTGCTTCTTCAGTTTAAAAGTCATGGTTCGTTTTATTGTATTATAATGTGACTGCACAAGTGTGGTTGTAGTGTCTGTTTGCTGTAATCGCGTGAAAAGAGGCAGGAGTTACTTTGGTTGTACGAAACCTTTACGCCTATAAAGGTCTTGTGAAGACCTTACGTTAAATATACCCTGCGAAAGGAATAGTCCTGCAAATACTTCGTTTTTATGCGTATATACTTGGGTATATGAATTTAAAAAACATGAATTTAAACCATCCGCTATTTTTTGTTATCCTGGAAGTAATCGGGGTTGTCGTGGTTCAGTGGGTATGTCCACTGGGCTAACAACCTTCGAATTATAGACACCGCAGCTTCGATTCCTGTCAGTTGCATTCCTTCCTGGTTATATTTCTCTCTTTTCTGTGTCAGTAAAAATTTCCATTGTGTGTGTGTTGCTTGTCTGCTCCCAGAGAGAAATGGCTCCCATATCTTAGTATCAATAGCAGATGCTTGTAAAAATGTTATAAGACAAAAGAAGAGGAAGTTATCGAGCACCACGATAACGACTGGCGACCTAACAGTTCTTGAAGATCTTACAGCCAAAGAGAGTCGTAAAGAAAGCTATAGAACAGATGACGTATAGTGCTTTAAACTAAAATAAAATTGACAATATTCCATTGGTGCTTTTCTTAGAATAAAATCCATTGGCACTATTCCATTGGTGCTTTCCTTAGAATATAATTCATTGGTGCTTTTCTTAGAATATAATCCAATGGAAATATTCCATAGGTGCTTTCCTTAGAATAGAATCCTTTGAAATAATCCATTGGTTCTTTGTTTAGAATATAGAATCCATTGTAACTATTCCATTGTTGCTTTCCTTAGAGTGTAATACATTGGAAATATTCCATCGGTCTTCCTTAGAATAGAATCCATTGGAAATATTCCATCGGTCTTCCTTATAATAGAATCCATTGGAAATATTCTATTCGTGCTTTCCTTCGAATAGAATCCATTTGCGCTCTTCTTAAATTATAATCCGTTGGCAATGTTCCGTTGCTGCTTTTCTTAGAATATAATCCTTTGGAAGCATTCCATTTGTGTTTTCCTTACAATAGAATCCATTATAACATTCAATTGGTACTTTTCTCAGAATAGAATCCATTGGCAATTTTCCATTTGGTGCTTTCCTTAGAATAGAATACGTTGGTGCTTTCCTTAGAATATAATCCATTAGAAATATCGCATTTATTCTTTCCTTAAAATAATTTCTTTTACAGCAGTTGCTGCTGCAATATACTCTGCCTCGGTGGTTGAGGTATACACAGTTGCTTGTTTTGGGCTACACCAGGTCACAGGCCCTTAGCACAGACAAATATCTAGAGGTTGACTTTCTGGTATCCACGTCGTTGGCAAAGTCAGCATCAGAGTATCCAACTAGTTGTAAAGCATCCCTAGAAGTACTGTAATACTCGATGCCATATCTTTTTGTGGCCTTCAGGTATCTAAAGATACACTTAACATCATTCCAGTGTACCTCACCAGGATTCGATTGGAATCTGCTGACCAAGTTGACAGCTAATGCTATGTCTGTTCTCGTGGTAGTGGAGAGAAACATCAGGCTTGTCGATAAAGAGTCCCTTCTGGAACTGGAATAGACTCTGAAGACATAACAGTACCAGGATCTGCAGGTATGCTATATGGATATGCATAATCTAGATGGAATCTCTTTAAAATCCGTTCAATGTATCCTTCAGAGTGTAAGAAGATTGAACCATTGGAATTGTGTTCTATTTGTATCCCTACAAAGTATCTATTATTGCAGACGATGGCCTCAAATTTTCTTCCTAGGTCAGAGACTATTTCATGGAGTATTCTTTCCTCTTCAGATAGCAACAAAGCATCATCCACATACAGCACCAGAAGAACTCTTGTTCCACGAAATTTTCTACTAAAGGCACATGAATCTGCTTCACTCTGCAGAAAGCCAAAACTCGTGAGGAACTCTGAGAAAGTCATGTTGCAACATATGGAAGCCTGCTTCAGTCCATATAAAGACTTGTTCAGGCGACACACTAAATTGTCCTTGACATCAAGGCCCAGAGGTGGTTGCATGAAGATCTCCTCCTTAACATCTCCATAGAGAAAGGCTGTTTTGATGTCTATCTGTACAATGGACCATTTTCTTTGTACAGCCAGGGCAAGCACCACTCTGATGGTGTCAAATGTTGTAGTAGGTGAGAAGGTTTCAGATAAATCCACTCCCTCCACTTGGGAGAATTCTTTGGCACAAAGAATTGCCTTGAACCTTTCAATTTTGCCATTTGGAAGGCATTTGACTTTAAACACCCACTTCTATCCTATGATATTGCCTCGCTCTGGTGGAGGCACAAGTTCCCACGTCTCGTTGTTCTTCAAGGAGTGGAGCTCATCATCTATAGCAGCCTTCCATTGCTCTGCCTTAGGAGATGAAATGGCTTCCTCATATGTGTCAGGAGGCAAGATGTCTGCAATATTCACCTCATATCGGGCTGATCTTTTAAGTGTATCTCTTGGGCGAAGACCATAGTCTTCATCTGCTGGGGGTGTTGGTTGACAAACAGGTGTGTCGTGATCAGAGACATTTTAATCAGCAGAAGTCTCAACTCGAAACATAGTTGATGGGGTGACTGAGGGACAAGAGGATCTGGAGATGTCTTCGTTGAAGACTACGTCCCTTGGTACCTTCACAGTCCTTTTGTTGGGGTTATACAGACGATAATTTTTAGAATCCTTCACGTAGCCCCCGAGGATCATTTTCTTGCTCTTAGGAGACAGCTTTCTTCGAAGAGCATCAGGTACATGCATATATGCATCTGAGCCAAAGATTCTGATATGATTGAGCACTGCTTCTTTTCCAGTCCATAGTTGAAACGGAGTGGAGTATGGAGCTTGGATGGTGGGCGTCCTGTTTAGGATGTAGGTAGCTGTGTTTACAGCTTCAGCCCCCCAAAGAAATAAGGGCAGGTTCCCTAAAGTGTGGCATGGACCTCGCACTTTCTACTATTGTACGAAGGTTCCTTTCATTTCCCATTTTGCTGCGGTGTATAGGGAGCAGTTGTTTCAGACTTTATCCCCTTGCTTTTCAGATAGTCCCTGAAGTTCAAATTTGTGTACTCTGTTCCATTGTCCAACCTTAAACCCTTTAACATGGTGACCAAATTTGTTTTTGCACAGTTGAACAAATTCTTTGAACATTTCAAGAGTGTCACTTTTATGTTTCAGGAATTTTACCACTCGATAACCACTGAAGTCATCTTTGAATAGTACGAAGTACCTTGCTCCACCCAATGATTGAGTGGACATGGGTCCACAAACATCACTGTGAATGAGTTCACCTGGTTTGGTTGCTTTATAGTCGCTATGGTGAAAAGAAAATCTATGTTGCTTGTCATATTGATATCCTTCACAAAAGAACGTATCTTTGGAGGCACTGATTTTTTCAATAAGGCCCCTCATTGACTGGCATTGTTTAGTTCGTTTTTGTAAAATCGGGATCGCTAAAGATAAATTAAAAATTTCAACAGATTTGAAATATGCGGAAAGTTTTACACCAGATCGGTACCTTAAATGTAATTTTCTTTAAATAAATAATTACTTATTGAAAAAATAATTACTTATCTAAAAAATAATTACTTATCTGAAAAATAATTACTTATTGAAAAATTAATTACTTATTGAAAAATAATTAAATAATCAAATGGTAATAATTTAATAATAAATCTGGTTATCGATCTGGCGTAGAATTTTGCGCTGATTTGAAATCCGTTGAAGTTTTCTCTCTATCTTCAACGATTCCAAAGTTAGAAACTTGGACGAGAGAATAAAAAAGCCACTTTGTTTTGTTCCTCGAATAAAATAAACCACGACAGTCGTCTGTATTGCCCATTCTCCACCGTATTCTGTCCGGCTAAGTTAACACCTCTGGTCTCTGTTAAGACGGCCGAATAGTTATGCCCGTGGCATCATGACGTATCACGGCTGCTATATAACGGCTCCGCAATTTTAGGAAACCGTAGCTTTAGTTGCGTGAAGCACATCAAGATGGTACTCAATTTCTTGCCATGTTCGTTGTAGCATACCCTCATCAATGGGCCACCCCTTCCAATCCACCTGTCTGAAAATATTTCATTTAGGAATCCACGAACATGCAGTCCCAATGCGATGGTGTATCGAACAAAGGTATGGGACATCACTAATCTAGAGCAGAGGACCATTGCTGTCATTTCCACCATTGATGAGGGTATGCTACAGGTAACATGGCAAGAAATTTAGTACTGTCTTCATATGCTTCATGCAACTAATGGTGCCCATCTAGAGACGTATTTAACGAAGGAAAAAAACTTTAATATATACGTCTTATTTTGTAATAATTTCCACTTATCTGTCTTATTATTTGCCTTTGTAATGAATTTTTGAAATTGTTAAGAGTCTTGATAGACACCCTGTATATAAAGCAGGGTTGAAGTCTGCCTGTCTGTTCTCTGTACAAATCTACACCATTTGAAGAAAAAAGTGCGTTTGCTTCAAAACAAATTATTCACTAATGCCGTAACAATTTACTTCGCTCAAACTCAAAATCGACTTCTGTAGTAGTCACCTTAGAAAAATCTAGTTTGTTTTCCAACAAGGTTGAGATGAATATAAAATTGATTACATGGGATAGATTTTCGTTCAACGTAAATTGTAGAAGCTATGGAAAAAGCAAAAACGATGTCAAAAAATATTTCCCGTACGCTTAATGAATCTTGCATTTTTCTATGAAAATAGAAATGATTACTCAAATCATTTCTCAGTCAACATTTAACCAATTCAACCTGAGAACGCCGTGTAATTCTGCTAGTCGAACTATATGTCTAAAGTAAATCTCTGAGGATTAGGCGATCCTGGTGAGTCTATGAATCTTATTATGCCAATAACGTTAACCCTCGAAATCTTGCAAAGAATATTTTGATCCACTCGATTTCAAGATGGTCGACAGGTATCTTCCTATACTATGTGACTGTAAGTGATAGATTGATATAGAACAGAGGTGTACCAATTCCACCATAGGGGCAATTTCCCGAATTGAGTTTTAAAAATTCTTTAAAATATTCTTTAAAAAAAATCGAACAACCTGAGAAGCGCCGTGTAATTCTGTTAGTCGAACTATATGTTTAAGTAAATCTCTGAGGATTAGGCGATACTGGTGAATCTATGAATCTTATTATGCCAATAACGTTGACCCTCGAAATCTTGCAAAGACTATTTTGATCCACTCGATTTCAAGATGGTCGACAGGTATCTTCCTATACTATGTGACTGTAAGTGGTAGATTGATATAGAGCAGAAGTGTACCAATTCCACTATAGGGGCAATTTCCCGAAAATTGAGTTTTAAAAATTCTTTAAAATATTCTTTAAAATAAATATTCTTTAAAATAAATATTCTTTAAAATAAATATTCTTTTTAAAAAATCTAACAACCTGAGAAGCGCCGTGTAATTCTGCTAGTCGAACTATATGTTTAAGTAAATCTCTGAGGATTAGGCGATCCTGGTGAATCTATGAATCTTATTATGCCAATAACGTTGACCCTCGAAATCTTGCAAAGACTATTTTGATCCACTCGATTTCAAGATGGTCGACAGGTATCTTCCTATACTATGTGACTGTAAGTGGTAGATTGATATAGAGCAGAAGTGTACCAATTCCACTATAGGGGCAATTTCCCGAATTGAGTTTTAAAAATTCTTTAAAATATTCTTTAAAATAAATATTCTTTAAAATAAATATTCTTTTTAAAAAATCTAACAACCTGAGAAGCGCCGTGTAATTCTGCTAGTCGAACTATATGTTTAAGTAAATCTCTGAGGATTAGGCGATCCTGGTGAATCTATGAATCTTACTATGCCAATAACGTTGACCCTCGAAATCTTGCAAAGAATATTTTGATCCACTCGATTTCAAGATGGTCGACAGGTATCTTCCTATACTATGTGACTGTAAGTGATAGATTGATATAGAGCAGAGGTGTACCAATTCCACCATAGGGGCAATTTCCCGAATTGAGTTTTAAAAATTCTTTAAAATATTCTTTAAAAAAAATCGAACAACCTGAGAAGCGCCGTGTGATTCTGTTAGTCGAACTATATGTTAAGTAAATCTCTGAGGATTAGACGATCCTGGTGAATCTATGAAGCTTACTATGCCAATAACGTTGACCCTCGAAATCTTGCAAAGAATATTTTGATCCACTCGATTTCAAGATGGTCGACAGGTATCTTCCTATACTATGTGACTGTAAGTGGTAGATTGATATAGAGCAGAGGTGTACCAATTCCACTATAAGGGCAATTTCCCGAATTGAGTTTTAAAAATTCTTTAAAATAAATATTATTTAAAAATTCATACTAATAAATATTCTTTAAAAATTCTTACTGATAAATATTCTTTAAAAATTCTTACTAATAAATATTCTTTAAAAAATATTAAAACTTAACAAAAAGACACGATGTTAATGTATCATATCTTGCGCAGAATAATGTATCTTTGCTGGCCCAAAGTTACAGTGGTGTCGTATATTGGTTGAGGTATCCATTGAGCAAATGCAGCTTTGAGCGTGTTATAAGAGCGCTAGTTTGATGTTGAGGGAAATTACAGAGGACACAGTCTTCATTAAATTAGAGGGTTTGCATAATGTGATACATCAGACTATGGAGGTTTTATGTGTATCTTGTGGGGTGATGAGTTTGGAATGACTCGACTCTTTCTTCAGAAGCATAGTCTCCCAAACCCAACACCCATTTTCAAAGAATATTTTTCGGCTCTCAACCTTTCCTGGGAAACGATCTCAACTGATAATAAATAATTTTAGGTGTAGCTGCTTCGCGTCTTTATTGACCATGTCCTGTGAAGAAGGATGTATCTTTCCTGATCCAACGAAAGACTTATTTGTATGCACGTTGGTAATATTTTTATATTTTCTCCTCCCTTTTAAGAGCTAAACTTTTCCATCAAAGTGGGAAGCCCAAGAAGTCTGTCTCTTTCCTGATCCATCAAATTTATTTGTTTGCTCATTAGTAATCTTTTTTTTTGTTCATATTTATTTCTCCTGTTTAAGAGCTAAGCTTTTCCATCAAAGAGGTAATCCCAAGAAGTCTGTCTCTTTCCTGATCCAAAAACTTTTTTGTTTGCTCATTGGTAATATTTTTTCATATTTACTCCTTCCGTTGAAAAGCAAAGCTTTTCCATCAAAGGGAGAAGCCCAAGAAGTATCTTTCCTGATCCAAAAAAAACTTATTTGTTTGCTCATTGGTAATATTTTCATATTTACTCCTCCCGTTAAAGAGCAAATCTATTCCATCAAAGAGGGAAGCCCAAGAAGTCCGTCTCTTTCCTGATCCCAAAACTTTTTTGTTTGCTCATTGGTAATATTTTTTCATATTTACTCATCCCGTTGAAGAGAAAAGCTTTTCCATCAAAGGTGGAAGCTCAAGAAGTCTCTTTACTGATCCAAAAATTTTATTTGTTTGCTTATTGGTAATATTTTTTCGTATTTACTCCTCCCGTTAAAGAGCAAAGCTATTCCATCAAATGGGAAGGCTCAATAAGTCTCTTTTCTGATCAAACAAAAACTTATTTGTCTGCTCATTGGAAATATCTTTATATTTATTCTTCCCGTTGAAGAGAAAAGCTTTTCTATTAAAGGGGGAAGTCCAAGAAGTCTCTTTCCTTATCCAAAAATCTTAGTTGTTTACTCATTGGTAATATTTTTTTATATTTACTCCTCCCGTTAAAGAGCAAAGCTTTTGCATCAAAGAGGGAAGCCCAAGAAGTCTGTCTCTTTCCTGATCCAAAAACTCTTTTGTTTGCTCAGTGGTAATATTTTTTCATATTTACTCATCCCGTTAAAGAGCAAAGCTTTTCCATCAAAGGGGGAGGCTCAAGAAGTCTCTTTTCTGATCTAACAAAAACTTATTTGTTTGCTCATTGGTAATATTTTTATATTTACTCCTCCCGTATAAGAGCAAAGTTTCTCCTTCAAATTAGTTAGAAGCCCAATAAGTCTCTTTTCTGATCGTACAAGAACTTGTTTGTTTGTTCTTTGGTAATATTTTTATTATTTCTCCTCCCGTTTAAGAGCAAAACTTCTCGGACGGTACCCAAGAAGGTTCTGATTTCTTTCAAAAACACGGGGTTTTTTTTTAATTTCTTCTCATTATTGTTTGATTGTGCGTATTAAAAATAAAGTTTGGAAAGATGATCTTCCTGAGAGGACCCTATTTTTAACTGAGAAATGGAAAACCGGCAGTTTCTATGGGAAACGCGTACGGGCGATGTCCTTTCACATCGGACAGTGTGGTTGCCACCTTTGAACTTCATCTCTCACACCCCAGCGATTGGTTGTCCGTCCAGATACTCCCCATTATTCATCTTCCGAGTTCAATAAATAACACCACATCGAGGAGAATACGCAATGCCGTTCGAAAATTGATGTATTGCCCAGTAGCGAATCTCGCCTTTCACCGCCAAGGCATTTGAAAGGCGCCAACAAACAATCGCCATCGTCGATCAAAACCGTCGCCAATGGAACGCATTCCAACCACTTGATACAGATATCATCTATTCACTACAATAGATTGCATAAAGAAGGTGCGGGGGGAGCTGGATCGTTTGGAGGGAGGGGGATGGAGCGCACATAGAATTTTGCAAACATCGTTCGATGCCGCCGAATCTCATTAAAGTTGTGGATAAAACTTGTAGGGAGCGTTCAAGAGAACTGGCCAGGTGGATAGGTAGGGCCAGCGAGAACTAACTGGTGAAATATTGGTTCTCGGCATGATTGATAAGTCTGTTCACCTGCTCTGTGCGTGCGGAATTCTCTTTGCTTGAGATGTATGTATTTCTATTCGCTGTTGCGGGCTCATGCACAAGTACGTGAATTTGAAATATTTCCAACTGCCGGCTGAGAGATTGGTTGTTATCGTACTGTTGTGGTTGTTTCCGATTGGAAAATTTTCGTCTTTGGGGGGAGATGGCATGCTGTGTTTTGCGGCTCTGTCTTCGAATGGGATTCGGGAAAGGCCAGAGTAGTTAGTTAATGGCAGCGGTTTCCGATTTTTATCCACTCTAGCATCACTATGCGCGGCTGGGAGGCTAGGGGGGTTCAGACCTTGGCATTTCTCTCTTTTTGTCAAAAGCGCCTTATGGAACTCGTACCTTGACGGGAGAAAACTGCACCGTTTACAAAATATCCGATTATATTCTTGTTTAAAACATTTCAGAGATGTCTCAGAGATGCCGAACCTGTGGCAAGATTGGTACGTTAACGATTGATTTACAGGTGATGGTATTTTATAAGCCATTATAAAATGTTCAGAATTTTTAGTTTTAATTGTTACAATGTACAAGTTTTTTCGCTCAAAAGAGACTTACCAACAAATACAACTTTAGGAACAAGTATCTGCTATGAAAACTACAACTGATGTTAAGAACCTCTAACTATTGGCTGAGGGTATGATGTCATGACTTTTCGTTTTGTTATCCGAAATGAATTTCATAGGTGAGTAGTTAATTAACGTGGCACGGAAGCAACACAACGGGCTTTTGGAGACCGCCCAGGATCAATTCCAAAGGGAAAGATCCGAGGAAAACACCCCGTAATTTTGAATCACCAGGTCAACAGTTGAGCTGGCAACGCGCTCTCCAAACTAAAACACCATGCTAACATGCGGACATTTGATTCCACGATAAATTTAACGTACACCAGCCCCGTGTACACAACGGTCTTGGGCTGGACCTAGTTTCGATTCCGCAACTCTCCGATTGCTAATCTGTAACTCTTCCAACTGGGCAACCGTGGCCCCAAATTAATTTTATAAAAGATAGTTTAATAACAGAATGACTGCAAAATGTAGTTATGCCAGTGTATTATTAAAACTGACGAAATATTAACCAGATATTTGCATCTAATGTGTACAACACAGTAAAAATTTGTACAATAATGTATATGTCATGTTATGAGTTCATCTTTATGAAATCAACGTTAATGTTTAAGTTGGTCTCAATAAAATTCTTCAACAATAAATTGTATATTGTTATCCCTCATTACAAACTGCTCTGTACACCAGCATCAATATGAATATTATTTGTAAATTTCTGACCAACACACATAAAAAGGTTCGCCATCCCTGCACTAATGAATTTCTTTTGTTCGTATACCCAATTAAAAGTAAATTTATTAGAAGGGTCCCGCCCCCTGCTCGCTTTTGCTCGCCCACCCCTAGAAACTGCTAATGCAGTTCCTTTCTGATCACTTCGCTCGCTCACTATATACTAAACCATTTTAGTCTTGTAGGCGAGTAGCGTTTCTGTTTGTGGACGATTCTTGACAATACAAATATGCAGCATGAAAAACAAACAGTCCAATATATGCAAATTTCAATAAATTACCATGCGAAGCATTTTATAATTTTTTTGTACAAAAATTATCAATAAGTATGTATGGCCAACTCTAATTTCAGAAAACGTCTACATTTTCAATCTCTAATGCATCTGGACATGATATGGATTATTGATAACATAAAAAAGGAATCGTGTAAAAGAATGCACATGCATATTAACAGAAAAGAAAAAAATACACCTGGCAAATAATTATAGAAAACACATACACACAATTAAATATTTCACACTTGGGACATGCTACAGAAACCGATTAAAAAATCTGTTTTACAAAAAATGAACTATCTGAAAGCAGGTATGTTCATATTCAATCCATTCAGATATAAAATATTACAATATTGAAACAAATTAGAAATGTAAAGCAAAAACATACACTTGAAAAAATATCAACTACAGAAAACTTCCTCATAAACACAATTAAATATTTCCCATTAGGGAGCTACTACTGATTTAAAAGATCGTGCTCTTGATAAACCAACATAGAGTTGTCCATGACTACAAACAGGTTCATTGAGCACCAAACATATCTTTTCAAATGTTCCGCCTTGTGACTTATTTATTGTCATGGAAAAGGCTAAACGAATGGGAAATTGCATACGTTTCAATTGGAAAGGCATGTTAGCCTGAAATGGAGCCAAAGGAATTCGAGGAATGAGAAATGTCTCTGTACCGTCAATGGATTTTGCCTGAATAATGTGTTTCTGCAATTCTGTGACAATTAGAAGTGTGTCATTGCATAATCCTTTAGAGGTAGCTAAATTTCTCAGCAGCATTATAATGCAACCTGTTACTCATATGAAGGTATGCCTTTCAAAGAATTTTAAAATTCTTCAGGAAATGTCAATTCAACTTGAGGATTTTCACTGATGACCATATCAACTGCTTTGTAAACAGTTTCATGTACCGGCATACATTCCACCACTTTATAGTTGATTTCCATGGATCGCTCATTGGTAACAGTAAGGATGGCTCGACCTTTAAGCTCCTGTGGGGTCACACTGGAAATCTATGATGTCACCGAACAATTGCTGTATAGGGTAATGTATTGAAGGGTAGCTTTGAAAGGTAACTTAATCTTTGAGCCACTTTTTTTCTCTCCAATGTCCAACAACCAAGTACCAAAATCCCTTTCAGATTTAAGGGCACGCATGTTTTTATATCAGATATAACTTAAGGAATTTCAACCAAAGATAGTGGTTTTTAAGGAGCTGGCAATATTCAATGTTCTTGAACCTCTTAAAATTTCAGAAAGGAAACGAAAATCTCCACCTAATAGCCATGACAATAGTCCCAGATAAATTTAAATTCTCAATAATTCTTTCTTATTTTGTCGCAAAAAATGTAAACGTGAGCCTTTAGTTTTCACATACGCATCAACAATATGCTGCTGAATAAGTTTACTACCACTGTTCAAAATACTGAAACCATTTCGCTGGAAAAGTCTGAATGCATAATACTGTAATTGAGTGACTCGAATACGTTTAGCTGTTTTTCTCTCTTGTATATGTTCCTTTTCATTGTTCCAATTACACTCGCCCCTTGTAAATAGCAAAGGATTGATCATTGAATCATGGCATTGATATATTGGTGAAATGTTTCTGTATGTATCACCGATTGAGTACACACAAATATCTCGGTAAGCTGAGGTCTCTCCATTATCACCAACGAAAAAAACTGCAATTTCAGTGCACAAAGTAGGAGCATGATAGTGCCGCATATCCAAATTTTTATCTTCCAAAAATACCATTTTTACAGATGTAGTTTGGTGTTCTTGTACCAGTCGCGGCATTTGAAGATAAGACTGAGCAAAGGGATTGATTTCTCTTAACATGAAATCAAATTTTTGAAATACATGTTGCAAGCAATTTGGATTATTAGTCAAGCGTTTCTCTGTTGCCTCACTGGAATCGAATGTATATAAAGCTGCCCGTATCCTTCTTTAGAGGAGGAAATGTCTATGGTACACTTGACCATGTAAACGGTAACAACATAGTCCAGCTCCACGTGGTGGCTTAATTAGTGCTGACATCGAAGCGAATGCTAATGCAGAGTTGTATTCACGAATTCGCTGGCGATAATTTTTAGCATCTGGAGAATTTTCAGTTAGCATTACTTTTAATAGCTCACGTGCGTCAGATAATGCCGGTAGCCAAACTTTTCCATCATGACAACATTTGGTATACTTATTGGCAGTATTGAGCTCTTTCTTCCAATAAACAGCCCTACAAAAATCGCACTGTTCTCACAGTTCCACAATTATGTTCGTCAACATCGTTTCGAATACACACACAATTTGCGCGACGACGACTATCGGCAACGTTTCGAATTGATCTTCTTGGTACAGCTACACTCTACGTTTATGAGTGGTGGCAACAGGCTTGGCGATTTTTTTTTTTGGCGCTCATCAAAGTTGCCACGGAAAGAATTATTTAAAAAATCATTTTCTTTTACAACGGAAAACGAAAGCTTTAAAACAAATTTGAGAACGTTTTAAAAAGTATATTTTTTAAAACTTTCACAAAAAGTAATAAGCTTAAATATATTTCAAAACACAATTGTGAACCAGCAGAAAAACTAAACTGCAAATGTTGGGTAAGGAAAAACCTTGAAACATCAATTACACTAAATACAGTAGGCATGTTGAAAAAGAAAAAAATTATAATATAAAAAGGGAAAGAAATAATACAACCTGATAACGTAAGAACTCTTGCGTGAAAAAAAATAATGAAACAAAAATGGTCCAAAAAACAAAATTCTTAATCTTTTCGTGAAAACTATTATGATAAAATAAAAATTCCACAGCTGTCGAAATGCAAATAAATGGACCAATGGTATCACAGAAAACGATTTAAAAGGACTAATGCAATCAAAGGATATTTTAAAAACAAAATAACCAATGGGAGGGGAAAAAAATTTCAAACGAACCAATAAAATCAAACGACTTTAACGGATTTTGGAAAAACTTTCTAGAATATTCAAAATGAAAATTAAAAGTTTCAGTTTTCCGAGATTGTTATGAAAACTACAACAACCGTAACGACAGATAGTTTGCCTTCATTTATAGTAACTCGCTACTAGAAGTGCGCCAAAAAAATCGCCAAGCCATTGCCATCACTCATAAACGTAGAGTGTAGCTGTACCATCTTCTTAAACTGGATACTTGAAGTTTCCTGGCTCCGTTCAGTTTGTCTCTGTTGATTTTGGATAAAATATCCGACAGCTTATTTTTCCTAATTTCCAACAGCTGGTAATAGTGATGTCCTAATTAACAACTGATAACTGATAAGCTTTTACTTGAAATCCAACGCAAACGTAACAAAAATATTTAATAAGATGTAATAAGATTATATTTCAAATCATTCGATCGCACTATCACGTGACAAACGCGATAAAGTTTGTTTAATCTAACCGACGAAGCCGAGTAACTTTTCAAAGATAAGTTGTTGCCATCGGAAATTTTAAAATTTCGACCCCTTTTTGTCGACACGTAAGAGAATAATATATATAGATTTTTAAGTACGGTTTCATGATCTACTATACAACTTTTAATCGTTTCGTAAAACACCTAATGCAAGAATGCCTTCGGCTAAAATTTTAAGGGAAAATTATACCGTTTACAAAATAAAAATAATTGCTTTGAATGTTCACATTGTCACCTCAATAAATCTATAGAAAAAAATATTTCACAAATCAATCTCGTTCGGGTCACCAAAAACGACATGCTGACTTAGATCTCTTTTCACTCCTTTTCAAGGGTTTTTCAGTTACATAAGACGAAACAAGGTTACCATGTTCATAAGATTAAAAAAATTTAATCAAAAAAATTAAACGTAATCTAACAAGAAAGGACATGACATTGAGAACAACAGCGTGCATTAAAATTGTAACTCGAAGAAGTGCAGATTCATCACAAATACCACAAATGTTTAAAGGTTAGCCTTCAGAGTAGTACACACACATAATTTAACCTTGAAACCTTCAGTTTTCCCTGCATTACTGATTTCTAATAGATTTCGAACTTCGTGACCCAATAAAATATTTCCAAAGAATATTATTACATGGAAAGGAGCAAAACATAATCTTTCCAAATGATTCTATTGTAAGGAGGTCCCACTCATCACATTAACAGACCCGTACTAGAGGATTCCCTTCTAAGAATAGGATCGAAGAATTCACTTCTAAGGAAAGGAAGCACTAAGGAAAAGAGGCAGTAGAATAATTCCAAAGGATTCACTTCCAAGAAAAGAACCAATAGAATCTTTCAAAAAGATTCATTTCCAAGTAAAAGAGCAAAATTGTTTTCACGTGATTATATTCTGCAACCCAATACGTGTGGCTATTTCGTTGTTTAGTGTCTTGTGGGATAAAAACAATATTTCCCTTTACTGAAATATCTTGACACTCAAACGGTTAAACAAAAATTAAAGAAATAAACTCAGTTATTTCCTTGAGGCTTTGATCACCCATCCTATATGCTTTTAATACAAGCTCTTCTAATAAGCCATGAAATACTTTTCTTTATATTAAGTGTGGTTATTTCGTGTTTTTTTCTGATGTGTAATAATAAAATACTTTATTATAAGGCTTGAAATACTTTTATACAAATCTCCGTTTTTTTTTGTTTTACCAGTATCGATCAAAAATCAAGTTTTCCTATAATATTATTTTACCAGTATATTGTTCGAAAACCAATTTTTTCCAAAACAAATTAAATTATAATTATAATCCATCTGAATTTTTATTTCTTCCCCTGATGTAAATAATTTATAAATATTTGATTGATCCAGAAAGAATATTTAAAATATTTAATTTTACACGACTTACATTTTGTAAGGGAACACGAAAAGCCCAAACGAAAAAGCTCATTGATCATATAAATATAATTTTGCTATTCGGTATCTGGCATCAACATAATTAATGTTTAATATTTTAATTTCATTTAGAATTCTGTGACTCCAAACTCGATCCTAAGATGTTCACCATCCGCCTCCGCAACTTGATTGTTCTAATCAAAACTAGCATTACTCATATTAAGTTTAGTTTGATTTAGAATTTTGTGTTTAAGTATTTGAGTTGTGACAGCGAGATGTTGCAGTCATATTTCAGGATTTCCGAGTATTATAAATGTGCGTTCTTTTTGTAAATAAACCATTATTGTATTTATCGATATTGTTCAAAAGTCTTTGCTGAATTGTTTTATTTCAGAATGTATTTAGGAGGTCGAAATTCGACACCTTTTCACAAATATTTTTCTTTTTTTAGAATTCTGCATTTTTTTCAAAGTTTGTGGAATTTTGCTCCTGTTTGCTTATGTGTTCCGGTATATTACCTATTGCAGATATATTATTTAGAAGTTAGATTTTAATGATTTATTCATTTCACACATACAAACTATCAGACATGGGTAATTTCGTGGCAGTATATGTATAGTTCGACCGACTTTACTCAAAAATTTAATTGAATACGTAATGATTTGTAGAATTTTCTGTTTCATAAAAATCAAATTAAATACACAAAACAAGATTTCTAAGCATGGTGTGTAACGTCTTATTTTAAAATGACCGAAATTTGGTTTCTGTTTGTAGTTATGTGTTCCACAGTATTTTAAATTTTTATATAAATTCTCGAGAGTGATCCCGGATCATCCTCAATAGACAATTGTGGTGCTCCAGCGTAACGTAATTAACTACCTACCTCCAACCGGTCTACCGCGGACCTATAGTTTCCTGAAGAGAAAAAACAATTAAATAATTGGTAATTTTTAAGTAACATTGTACCAGAGCTCCACGACGGGCTATTGACGACGGTCTGGGATCAGTCCCTTAAGAGAAAGATCCGAGGACAACTCCTCGTAATTTTGAGCCACAGTCAGATGACGAGGCAACACCTGAGATGGCATCCTACTCTCCAAACTTCCACACCAACCCAACGTGAGGACTTTCGGCCACGACGCATTTAAGGTGCAGCAGCCGCCTGTACACCATATGCTTACAAACATCCATGCACTGACCCAGATTCGAACCAGGTAATTAGTAATTTTTAGTTAACGTCGTACTAGAGAAACACAACGGGCTATTGCCGACGATAAGGGATCAGTCCCTTAGTGGAAAGATCCGAGGACAACACCTCGTAATTCTGAACCACAGTCAGATGACGAAGCAACACCTGAGCTGGAACCCCACTCTCCAAATTTCCACACTAACCCAACGTGAGGTAATGGTAATTTCAGTTAACGTCGTACTAGAGCAACACAGCGGGCTATTGATGATGGTCCGGGATCAGTCCCTTAAAGGTAATTGGTAATTTTTAGTTAACGTCGTACTAGAGCAACACAACGGGGGCTATTGACGACGGTCCGGGTAATGGTAATGGTAATGGTAATTTTAGTTAACGTCGTACTAGAGCAACATAACGGGCTATTGACGACGGTCCGGGATCAGTCCCTTAAGGGAAAGATCCGAGGACAACACCTCTTAAGTTTGAACCACGGTCAGATGACGAAGCAACACCTGAGCTGGCACCCCACTCTCCAAACTTCCACACCAACCCAACGTGAGGACGAAAGATTTAAGGTGCACCAGCCGCCTCTACACCATACGCTTACAAACATCCATGCACTGACCCAGATTCGAACCAGGAACTTTCCTATCCACAAGCTAACACCTTAATCACCAGACCGGTTGGTCGGTAAATAAAAAATAAATGAAAACAAAAAAACTTATATTATAAATGGATAGCATATGAACTGCAAGAAATTCCACAGAGTTTGGGACGCCTCCCAAACAAAATCCAGACCATGCCACTGCTCATAACCAAATCGGCTAGACCGCTGCTACCGCATCTCGAAAAATGCAACTTAATCAAACAACAGCGAGCAAGCGTCACGCCATCTCTGGCGACAAAAGCTCCACGCCGAAGAACACAAGCAAGAGCAATTAATAAACATATCAACCACAGCCACAGCATCCTCGCGCTCGCCGCAACAAAAGGGGATTGTAATTAATTCTCTTCGGCAACACCTAAAGTGCCTGGATGTCACCACCTTTTGCGCCGCTCCCGCCCACACACGCCCCACGTGCCCTGGCCCCTTGTTCCCGGATTTTGAATCAATGGGGACCGCTTGGGATGGGAAAGAAACTCCCTCGGCGAGTTCTGGGGCACGAAAAACTCGGGCGAATAGTTCGGAGAGGTTAGGATTGACTGCTTCGTTGGCGTTTAATGGCACAAGGACGCACAAGGCTATGAGGTTTATATCTGTTCAAACACAAGCCGACCAACCGGTCTGGTGGTTAAGGTGTTAGCCTCTAGATCGGATGGTTCCTGGTTTGAATCCGAGTCAGTGTATGGATGTTTGTAAGCGTATAGTGTAGATGCGGCTGGTGCACCTTGAATCTGTCGTGGCCTAAAGTCCTCACGTTGGGTTGGTGTGGAAGTTTGGAGAGAGGAGTGCTCGCTTTGACGTTGCCTAGTCATCTGACAGTGGTTCAAAATGACGTGGTGTTGTCCTCGAATCTTTCCCTTAAAGATAAATCTGGGACTGTCGTCAATAGCCCGTTGTGTAGCCTTACCTGTTCAAACATGAACAGATTTCGCGGTTGACCTGTTGGGAGTAACCGGAGAGTTAATTGTTCGAATCCTACGAAAGACCGTCTTGTACAAAGGGGGCTTAGGCATGTCAAATCTGTCGTGGCCTCACGTTGGCTGATGCGGGAGTTTTTTGAGTGGGGTGCCATCTCAGGTGTGACCTCGTCATCTGACCGTGTTTCAAAATTACGAGGTATTGTCCTGGTAATTGGTAATTGGTAATTTTTTAGTTAACGTCGTACTAGAGCAACACAACGGGCTATTGACGACGGTCCGGGATCAGTCCCTTGAGGGAAAGATCCGAGGACAACACCTCGTAATTTTGAACCACGGTCAGATGACGAAGCAACACCTGAGCTGCCACCCCACTCTCCAAACTTCCACGCCAACCCAACGTGAGGACTTTCGGCCACGACAGATTTTAGGTGCACCAGCCGCCTCTACACCATACACTTACAAACATCCATGCCCGGACCCGGATTCGAACCAGGAACCTTCCTATCTAGAGGCTAACACCTTAACCACTATACCGGTTGGTCGGCAGGTATTGTCCTGGAATTTATCCCTTTGGGTTTCATCCCAGACCGTTACCGGCCGACCAACCGGTATAGTGGTTAAGGCGTTACCCTCTAGATAGGAAGTTTCCTGGTTCGAATCCGTGTCCAGGAATGGATGTTTATAAGCGTATAATGTAGAGGCGGCTGGTGCACCTTAAATCTGTCGTGGCCGAAAGTCCTCACGTTGGATTGGTGTGGAGTGGGGTACAAGCTCAGGTGTGACCTTGTCATCTGACCGTGGTTTAAAATTACGAGGTGTCGTCCTCGGATCGTTCACTTAAGGGATTGATCCCGGACCATCGCCAATAGCCCGTTGTGTTGCTCTAGTATGACGAAAAATACAAATTACCAATTACCAATTACCCAGACATTTACCATACACTGTGTTACTTTAAGTAAATATCAATCAACCTTAAACACGAATACACTTCCAGAAAGAATGGCCGTTATGTTCAGGGACCGGAATACGTCAAATCTATCGTGGCCTCAAACGTCATTACGTTGACGTAATATAGAAGTCTTGAGAGTTGGGTGCCAGCTCCTGTGTTAAACTCGTCAACGGAGAGTGGCTCACAATTATGAGATTTTTTTTTCTTGGAACTGTCGCCGATCAACCGGTCTGGTGGTTAAGGGGTTAGCCTCTAGATCAAAAGGTTCCTAGTTTGAATCGGGGTTAGTGCATGGATGTTTGTAAGCGTATGGTGTAGAGTCGGCTGGTGTACCTCGAATCGTGGTTTAAAGTCCTCACGTTGGGTTAGGGTGTAAGTTTGGAGAGTGGAGTGCTAGATCAGGTGTAGCCCCTTCATCTGACCGTGGTTCATAATTACGCGGTGATGTCCTCTGATCTTTCCCTTAAGGGATATTCTGGACCTGGACAGAGTTCGAGATTCTGTCCAGCCAAAGATCATCGTGTACACGAAGAGTGGGTATGTGAACTCATGTGTTTGTCTCGTCAGATATGTGGTCGTGATTTAAAATTAGGAGGTGTTGTCTTTGTATACAGTAGCCCTTTCATCCGGGACCGTCGCCGATAGTCAGTTGTGTTGTTCCAGTGAAATTAATTAGCTACCTACCTACTTAATCCGCTTGGAAAATGAAGCCAAACTTCTAACATCCTGTGAAACTGGGAAGCTTATTTTCATCTGAATAGAATTGTAAATACATGCAGTTGCCGCATTTAGGCCTATGAAAACCCTCCAGAATGTCAGGAGATTCCTTTGGATCATCGAAATAACAGCGTGATGCGGCATTACTGTCTCATTCACCATTCCTCCCCGTCCCAAAGGATTAAGTTTGCAGCAAGTTCGATACATTTAGGCTTCTGAAAACCCTCCTGATTGTCAGCAGATTCCTTTGGCTCATCGAAATAACAGCGTGATGCGGCATTACTGTTTCATTCACCATTCCTCCCCGTCCCAAAGGATTGAGTTTGCAGCAAGTTCGATACATCCAGGCTTCTGAAAACCCTCCTGATTGTCAGCAGATTCCTTTGGATCATCGAAATAACAGCGTGATGCGGCATTACTGTCTCATTCACCATTCCTCCCCGTCCCAAAGGATTAAGTTTGCAGCAAGTTCGATACATTTAGGCTTCTGAAAACCCTCCTGATTGTCAGCAGATTCCTTTGGCTCATCGAAATAACAGCGTAATGCGGCATTACTGTCTCATTCACCATTCCTCCCCGTCCCAAAGGATTGAGTTTGCAGCAAGTTCGATACATTTAGGCTTCTGAAAACCCTCCTGATTGTCAGCAGATTCCTTTGGCTCATCGAAATAACAGCGTGATGCGGCATTACTGTCTCATTCACCATTCCTCCCCGTCCCAAAGGATTGAGTTTGCAGCAAGTTCGATACATCCAGGCTTCTGAAAACCCTCCTGATTGTCAGCAGATTCCTTTGGCTCATCGAAATAACAGCGTGATGCGGCATTACTGTTTCATTCACCATTCCTCCCCGTCCCAAAGGATTGAGTTTGCAGCAAGTTCGATACATCCAGGCTTCTGAAAACCCTCCTGATTGTCAGCAGATTCCTTTGGATGATCGAAATAACAGCGTGATGCGGCATTACTGTCTCATTCACCATTCCTCCCCGTCCCAAAGGATTAAGTTTGCAGCAAGTTCGATACATTTAGGCTTCTGAAAACCCTCCTGATTGTCAGCAGATTCCTTTGGCTCATCGAAATAACAGCGTAATGCGGCATTACTGTCTCATTCACCATTCCTCCCCGTCCCAAAGGATTGAGTTTGCAGCAAGTTCGATACATTTAGGCTTCTGAAAACCCTCCTGATTGTCAGCAGATTCCTTTGGCTCATCGAAATAACAGCGTGATGCGGCATTACTGTCTCATTCACCATTCCTCCCCGTCCCAAAGGATTGAGTTTGCAGCAAGTTCGATACATCCAGGCTTCTGAAAACCCTCCTGATTGTCAGCAGATTCCTTTGGCTCATCGAAATAACAGCGTGATGCGGCATTACTGTCTCATTCACCATTCCTCCCCGTCCCAAAGGATTAAGTTTGCAGCAAGTTCGATACATTTAGGCTTCTGAAAACCCTCCTGATTGTCAGCAGATTCCTTTGGCTCATCGAAATAACAGCGTATTGCGGCATTACTGTCTCATTCACCATTCCTCCCCGTCCCAAAGGATTGAGTTTGCAGCAAGTTCGATACATTTAGGCTTCTGAAAACCCTCCTGATTGTCAGCAGATTCCTTTGGCTCATCGAAATAACAGCGTGATGCGGCATTACTGTTTCATTCACCATTCCTCCCCGTCCCAAAGGATTGAGTTTGCAGCAAATTAGATACATTTAGGCTTCTGAAAACCCTCCTGATTGTCAGCAGATTCCTTGGGCTCATCGAAATAACAGCGTGATGCGGCATTACTGTCTCATTCACCAATTCTCCCCGTACCACAGAATTGAGTTTGCATCAAGTTCGATACGCACACCAAAAACCTAAAAATATGACACAGAAGACATTAATACGCCCAGAAAAATTGTTCCACCGGTTTTATACTTGGTAGGCCTCCCACGGCAGCGTAGAAGTGTAGAAATACTATCTGTCTATGGACTTCACGATCCTGTGTGAGGATTTTGTAAGTACTGATTGCCATATTTCCGCAGAGCGATTCACTGATGTATTCCGGGGTGTAGGATTTCTGTGTTTCACCCCCTAGCAAGATCTCAAACTCATATAAGTCTTCCTCCAACCATAATTTAGCGTGTCTAATCGGCGCATTGTCCTGTTTGAAGAGGTTAATCCCATTAGAATTAACGTAGTATATGAATGGGTGTAACTAGTCAAAATAGATGTATACGTGTTGTTCACCTGCCCGAAACGTTTGTAAACTTTAATGAAGTACTTCAAATACCAAACTCTTCGGCAGTGTCATCGGCTGTGATATCCTGGTTGCAAGAGTAACAGATTAGCAACCGGAGGTCTGTGAGTTGGAGCAACGCAACGGATAATTGGTGACGGTCCGGGATCAATCCCAAAGGGATAGAATCAAACACAACACCTCGTCATTTGGAACCACTGTCAGATGACGAGGTCAAAACTCGATCAGGCACACCATTCTCCAAACTCCCACACCATGTCAGTGCCGTGGTATCCCGTTTGGAAGAGTAGCGGACTAACAGCAGGAGGGCTCCGAGTTCGATACAAACCGAAGACCGTGGTGTGCAAAAAGGCTGGTGCTTGTTAAATCCGTCAAAGCCTTAAATAACATCTCTTTGGCGTGGTGCGAAAGCTAAGAGAGTGGGGTGCCCGCTCAGGCGTTGCCTCGTTATCTGACCATGCTTCAAAATTACGTGGTGTCCATGGATCTTTCCCTTGGGAATGGATCCTGGACCATCGACAGTAGCCCGTTGTGTTGCTCCAGTTGGACGTCAAATAAAAATACCATCATGTGAAACCGACCCAACGAAGGGTTTACGGTGACAAAAATTCCTCACAAGGCGGAAGATGGGGCTAGATGAGGATGGATAATACTCTTTGCGTGAGATACAGAGCTGAGTTTTGAGTTATTAAATGCACACTCGGGTGATGCACCAAATAAGTTTTTCTGTGAGGTTTTCAAAAGTAACTCTTCTAACCAGGCTACCCTAAGAAATAGCTTGGGCTTGCAGTTTTTTATTTGATGAGACGCTTCAAATACCAGTATCGTCATCTGACCATGGTTCAAAATTACGTGGTGTCCACCCTTGGGGATGGATCCTGGACCGTCGCCAATAGCCCGTGTGTTGCTCCAGTGTGACGTTAAATCAAAATACCATCATGTGATACCCACCCAACGAAAGGCTTACGGTACAAAAGAGTTTTCCAACAAGGTGCAAGATGGCTAGATGAGGATGAGGAATACTTTTTGCGTGAGATGCAGAGATGAATTTGAGTTATTAAATCCACCAAATAAGTTTTCCTGTGAGGGTTTGAGAAGCAACTCTTCCAACCGGGCTGCCCTAAGGAATAGCTTGGGCTTAGTTTTTCATTTGATGAGGCGCTTCAAATGCCTTCTGAGTCCCCCTCTGGAAACGCCACTGCAATCGGACGAATCCAGCTGCTGGTTCTTCCCCATTCCTCGCTCCGGCGCAAAAATTTTTAATCCCTCCAGCGCACGAGAAAAGTTTAATCGAAATCGATGCATTTCCCTAAAACCCGCCGCCGAGACCAACAACGAGAGCCCTTCGGAATCAGATCAGGTGTTGACGTTCACAAGACGGAGGCAATTGGAAGAAAAAGAACCAGCTCTCATTAATCAGCCTTAAAAGAGCGGGGGGAAAGGGGCAGCCCATCTACGTTTCGGGCACTCCGGGAAAAGGGAAAAAAGAACACAAATAAAAGAAATAAAACTGAAAAATCCTTTCCGGGAAAATTCGATAAGAATAAAAACAATCGGTTATTCGTGATTAATTTTTCCTTTCTGAGTGAGGGTAATTTTGTCCTGTGTGTGTATGTATATATATTTATGCGCGTGTATAGTGCAGGTGCTTCATTTCACGGCGAAAATCCGACACTCTGTGAGGGGAGGGGAGAGTTATAAAACAGTGTCTTTTCGCGTATAGAAAATCTATACATTAGCGTGTATGCATGTAGTGGAGGTATAGGTTTTGGGTCTTTTTCTTCCCTCCCATAAATGTATATTCGAGAAAGTAAACTTTCCAATAGTCGCCCTCTAAAATATCGGAATTTTAAGCACTTCTCGTATAGTTTTTTGATTTATGGGCAAAGCGAAGTATATAACGATCCCAAATTTTATAGTTGTTACGCTTTTAAGGTTTCTTCTGGGTCGGGATCTTGTGGAATATACATGGAGGGGGTGAAATGAAGGGGAGTTTCCTTTGATATTATATTTCGATATATATAGCCCGATGAATCACTAAGGAACAGACAGTCGTTTATACGTTATTTATATTAAATGCTTGGAGGGGGGGAATCAAGGTATTAGGAATAACTCAGCTCACCTTCGAGTGTTTTTTTAATGCAAGTGACACGGAAAAATAATGTTTTTGTTGCGCAGTGAAATAATTTAAAGCGTTCAAAGTAGAAAACTATAGTAGTTTATTAAGATCTAGTCTTTTCCGACTCTGGCAGAAATCAAAATATACATACATATCGCCATGGTATGGTAGCAGTTCGTCCATTTTACAAAAGGAAGTAAGAGGTTGGGAAGCTTAATATCGCCAATCTACTTTATATATCAATTGGGACCAGCTTGTCGCCAAACAGCATAAATAAAATATAAGAGAATGAAACCTCATTATCCCGTGTGCCACCTTCGTGGCGTAGGTGGAGGTTTCGTTGAAACCAAACGACCGACCAATATTATCAGACTCAACAGTTTTTAATATGAAATATATTTAAATTAAAAATCGATAAGAGATATGTAATAGATAGAATTGAAATAATTTTATGAATACAAAACAACCACTTCTCATGCAAAAAGATGATTGATAACGAACAATCCAGCTTTGAATGGCTCTTCGACAAATACAAGGCTCCCAAGAGAAAAGGCTATACACGAACAATCAAAGCAAGAAGGATGTTGTTCGTCAGAAAAGTGGGGCACACTGACCTCAATTCCTATAAAAACAATATCTAGCATAAGCTAATGGTTCTCCAAGAGTCAGTTTTCGTCCACAAGAGAACCAAATCGATGCATGAACCCACAGCTTTCTTGAGAATCTTCTCATAATTTCTGAATTCTCAGTCAGTTTTCGTCCATAGGAGAACTAAATCGATACATGGACCAACAGCTTAAGAAGAATACTGTTCCGCAAGAAAGTGGCACATGGACTTTAATTCCTAGAGAGAAACAATATCTGACATATGTTTATGATTTTTCATGAGTCAGCTCTTTTAGGAGATATTTTACTGCCGAATCAAGCCAAATACTTGTATCATGGATGAATCTATGGCATTCATCGAGTCATTTCGCTGTGGCCTTTCAATCGTATTCAACAATCGTGTGGGCTTTTAACTTGCCTTCCTTTCAGACACAGGTTTAATCACAAACATATTTTATTCACAGAGCATGCTTCAGTGAGTAACTCTTTTGTCGTCATATATTAATTGATGATCCAGCTTTTAACCATCATCGCTAAAATTTCTTGGCAAATTCGTCTTAAACTTGGTATGTGGAAAAACCTCAGTCAAATCTGTTAGAATTATTAATTTCTACAGGGTGATTCCTTCGGAACTTTACCAAAAAGAGAGCTATAGTTTTGAAAGGGTAAGACAACTCAAGCTAAAATTTGAATAAAAAGTACACTATGTTTCACATTTGCATCCATATCTGGACGGTCTTAGTCATATACCCAGTTCACTAACCGGCGTCTGATGGTAATGGTTGCGCTCCATTCTCTTAGTACATCGGCTAGAGTTGAGTTCTATGGTGTCCTCGATTGCTGAACGTTTGTTAAACGTTCAAAGGTATTGCAATTCCAGCTCTTTCAAGGAATGTCAAAAAGAGTTTGACATAACCATGTCGGGGAACCCCCTTCTAAGCACATGATTTCAAAACATTAGTCGAATCTTTCCCTTCGGGTTTGATCTCGGACAGTCGCCAATAGCCCATTATGTTTCTCCAGTGCTACGTTAATTAAGATACCTTCCACATCTCAAATCTTGATAATGGGAATTGTAATTTTTAGTTAACGTCGTACTAGAGCAACACAACGGGCTATTGACGACGGTCCGGGATCAGTCCCTAGAGGGAAAGATCCGAGGACAACACCTCGTAATTTTGAACCACGGTCAGATGACGAAGCAACACCTGAGCTGGCACCCTACTCTCCAAACTTCCACGCCAACCCAACGTGAGGACTTTCGGCCACGACAGATTTAAGGTGCACCAGCTGCCTCTACACCATACACTTACAAACATCCATGCCCGTACCCGGATTCGAACCAGGAACCTTCCGATCTAGAGGCTAACACCTTAACCCCTATACCGGTTGATCGGCCCTCAAATCTTGAAGGAATAAAAAGACAGAAGCCTTGTTGATTCACACGACGTACTCTGGAGGGAGACAGGCAATGTCAGTAACATTATGCAGTGTTTACCTGAAAGAGTTCTGTAAATATGGGTAAACTTAAGTCATATCATGTTACAGTTGTTGATGCACTTGTATTCAAATTTCAGCATGGAATGTCTTCTTGTTTCAAAATTGTATCTTTTTTTTTTGGGGGGGGGGGGTAAGTCCCGTATGAATCATCCTGTTTAACTAATTTTTTTTGTCCATGACGCCGACCAACCGGTATAGTGGTTAAGTTGTTAGCCTCTAGATCGGAAGGTTCCTGGTTCGAATCCGGGTTCGGGCATGGATATTTGTAAACGTATGGTGTAGAGGCGGCTGGTGCACCTTAAATCTGTCGTGGCCGAAAGTCCTCACGTTGGGTTGGCGTGGAAGTTTGGAGAGTGGGGTGCCAGCTCAGGTGTTGCTTCGTCATCTGACCGGGGTTCAAAATTACGAAGTGTTGTCCTCGGATCTTTCCCTTCAAGGACTGATCCCGGACCGTCGTCAATAGCCCGTTGTGTTGCTCTAGTACGACGTTAACTAAAATTACCATTACCATTACCATTGTCCATGACTGCTTTCATACTTTTGAATAAAATGTAGTCATTTTATTTTTGTTTTCAATATATTTTTTGCGTTGGTTTGACTTTTTGTTTGATATTTTAATCTGATTTTACTTGGTCTTACGCTTGACACAGCTTACTCGTTAGTGTACCTGGCGTACCCTTTCTTCGCGGTCAATGTAGCTACGCACTGATTCCGAAGGTCATAACAGATGCGGACATCCTTTGTCAACACGACGCTATATTTATCTTCTGGATTTTGTATTTAGTTCTGAAATCCCTGCACAGTAAAACCCAAACACCTAAACAACCCTATCTTTTTGATGCTACCTTCCAAAAAACCGACGCCGCGGTTGGCAGAGTAACAGATTAGCACGTAATCAGATTGACGACGGTATAAGCATGCTGTGCTTGATCATTTCCCGATAAACGAAGCAGAATGGAGAAAACGACAGACATTTCACCGCTTAAAAGAAGACTTATTGTTGGGGCCTGTTTAGCCGGAACCATGATTCTCAATACAGAACTCACTGTGTTCTCGAAAGCTGTGATTAAGGTATTTAAAAGTTGCAAACAGGACCCACAGTCCTTTTCTAAAATAAGTAATTGTATGTCTAAACAATTTATCAAGACCGTGATTGTACGTTGTACAATCACGGAACAGAAAAGGGACTCCACTGTTCTGCAATTGACAACAAAACGATGGCTCGTTCTAACCAATCTCGGCGCAAGCTTTGCGCAGAGATTAGATGATGATCGTTATAGGCAGTCGTATGCCAGTGAGCAAACCTCTAAGTTCTGCGATGAACGGCAGAGTTCACTTACAATGGTATCGAGAAAGACGTAACTGGATATCTGAGGTTTCTAAAAGGGTGATGTAGTCAGGCGAATCACGGTACACCTTGTTTTACACCGGCGGAAGGCGGAGAGTTTGGTGAGAACCCGCATGAAGGCCATGAATACATCTTGCCTTGTTCATACAGTTCTAAGGTTTGGAGGAAGTATCATAGTGTGGCATATTTTTCTGGTTTGGATTTGGTCCCCTGGTGTTTCTGGGGCAGTCGTATGCCAGTGAGCAAACCTCTAAGTTCTGCGAGGAACGGCAGAGTTCACTTACAATGGTATCGAGAAAGACGTAACTGGATATCTGAGGTTTCTAAAAGGGTGATGTAGTCAGGCGAATCACGGTACACCTTGTTTTACACCGGCGGAAGGCGGAGAGTTTGGTGAGAACCCGCATGAAGGCCATGAATACATCTTGCCTTGTTCATACAGTTCTAAGGTTTGGAGGAAGTATCATAGTGTGGCATATTTTTCTGGTTTGGATTTGGTCCCCTGGTGTTTCTGGGGCAGTCGTATGCCTGTGAGCAAACCTCTAAGTTCTGCGAGGAACGGCAGAGTTCACTTACAATGGTATCGAGAAAGACGTAACTGGATATCTGAGGTTTCTAAAAGGGTGATGTAGTCAGGCGAATCACGGTACACCTTGTTTTACACCGGCGGAAGGCGGAGAGTTTGGTGAGAACCCGCATGAAGGCCATGAATACATCTTGCCTTGTTCATACAGTTCTAAGGTTTGGAGGAAGTATCATAGTGTGGCATATTTTTCTGGTTTGGATTTGGTCCCCTGGTGTTTCTGGGGCAGTCGTATGCCTGTGAGCAAACCTCTAAGTTCTGCGAGGAACGGCAGAGTTCACTTACAATGGTATCGAGAAAGACGTAACTGGATATCTGAGGTTTCTAAAAGGTGATGTAGTCAGGCGAATCACGGTACACCTTGTTTTACACCGGCGGAAGGCGGAGAGTTTGGTGAGAACCCGCATGAAGGCCATGAATACATCTTGCCTTGTTCATACAGTTCTAAGGTTTGGAGGAAGTATCATAGTGTGGCATATTTTTCTGGTTTGGATTTGGTCCCCTGGTGTTTCTGGGGCAGTCGTATGCCAGTGAGCAAACCTCTAAGTTCTGCGAGGAACGGCAGAGTTCACTTACAATGGTATCGAGAAAGACGTAACTGGATATCTGAGGTTTCTAAAAGGGTGATGTAGTCAGGCGAATCACGGTACACCTTGTTTTACACCGGCGGAAGGCGGAGAGTTTGGTGAGAACCCGCATGAAGGCCATGAATACGTCTTGCCTTGTTCATACAGTTCTAAGGTTTGGAGGAAGTATCATAGTGTGGCATATTTTTCTGGTTTGGATTTGGTCCCCTGGTGTTTCTGGGGCAGTCGTATGCCTGTGAGCAAACCTCTAAGTTCTGCGAGGAACGGCAGAGTTCACTTACAATGGTATCGAGAAAGACGTAACTGGATATCTGAGGTTTCTAAAAGGGTGATGTAGTCAGGCGAATCACGGTACACCTTGTTTTACACCGGCGGAAGGCGGAGAGTTTGGTGAGAACCCGCATGAAGGCCATGAATACATCTTGCCTTGTTCATACAGTTCTAAGGTTTGGAGGAAGTATCATAGTGTGGCATATTTTTCTGGTTTGGATTTGGTCCCCTGGTGTTTCTGGGGCAGTCGTATGCCTGTGAGCAAACCTCTAAGTTCTGCGAGGAACGGCAGAGTTCACTTACAATGGTATCGAGAAAGACGTAACTGGATATCTGAGGTTTCTAAAAGGTGATGTAGTCAGGCGAATCACGGTACACCTTGTTTTACACCGGCGGAAGGCGGAGAGTTTGGTGAGAACCCGCATGAAGGCCATGAATACATCTTGCCTTGTTCATACAGTTCTAAGGTTTGGAGGAAGTATCATAGTGTGGCATATTTTTCTGGTTTGGATTTGGTCCCCTGGTGTTTCTGGGGCAGTCGTATGCCAGTGAGCAAACCTCTAAGTTCTGCGAGGAACGGCAGAGTTCACTTACAATGGTATCGAGAAAGACGTAACTGGATATCTGAGGTTTCTAAAAGGGTGATGTAGTCAGGCGAATCACGGTACACCTTGTTTTACACCGGCGGAAGGCGGAGAGTTTGGTGAGAACCCGCATGAAGGCCATGAATACATCTTGCCTTGTTCATACAGTTCTAAGGTTTGGAGGAAGTATCATAGTGTGGCATATTTTTCTGGTTTGGATTTGGTCCCCTGGTGTTTCTGGGGCAGTCGTATGCCAGTGAGCAAACCTCTAAGTTCTGCGAGGAACGGCAGAGTTCACTTACAATGGTATCGAGAAAGACGTAACTGGATATCTGAGGTTTCTAAAAGGGTGATGTAGTCAGGCGAATCACGGTACACCTTGTTTTACACCGGCGGAAGGCGGATAGTTTGGTGAGAACCCGCATGAAGGCCATGAATACATCTTGCCTTGTTCATACAGTTCTAAGGTTTGGAGGAAGTATCATAGTGTGGCATATTTTTCTGGTTTGGATTTGGTCCCCTGGTGTTTCTGGGGCAGTCGTATGCCTGTGAGCAAACCTCTAAGTTCTGCGAGGAACGGCAGAGTTCACTTACAATGGTATCGAGAAAGACGTAACTGGATATCTGAGGTTTCTAAAAGGGTGATGTAGTCAGGCGAATCACGGTACACCTTGTTTTACACCGGCGGAAGGCGGAGAGTTTGGTGAGAACCCGCATGAAGGCCATGAATACATCTTGCCTTGTTCATACAGTTCTAAGAATTGGAGGAAGTATCATAGTGTGGCATATTTTTCTGGTTTGGATTTGGTCCCCTGGTGTTTCTGGGGCAGTCGTATGCCTGTGAGCAAACCTCTAAGTTCTGCGAGGAACGGCAGAGTTCACTTACAATGGTATCGAGAAAGACGTAACTGGATATCTGAGGTTTCTAAAAGGGTGATGTAGTCAGGCGAATCACGGTACACCTTGTTTTACACCGGCGGAAGGCGGAGAGTTTGGTGAGAACCCGCATGAAGGCCATGAATACATCTTGCCTTGTTCATACAGTTCTAAGGTTTGGAGGAAGTATCATAGTGTGGCATATTTTTCTGGTTTGGATTTGGTCCCCTGGTGTTTCTGGGAAGTAGACGCCCAGCCGTGCAATTCTTGGACATCCTGGCACATCAAGTGCATCCTGTTAATGGCACATTTTTATTCTGAAAGTGACGGATCTTTCATGGACGATAATGCAACAATACATCGCGCGTGCTATGTTCGAGAGTGTGGTTCACGGAACATCAATCTGACTTCCAACATCTTCCTTGGCAGCTGAAAAGCCCGGATCTTAACCCTATAGGGAACATTTGGGACATGTTGGAAAGGCTCAACCAACAGCAATGCCCACATCCATCCACTTTACAGCATCTTTTGGTATATGTAACCAATGCATAGTATTCTCTGGACTTAAATGCACTTCAGAATCTTGTAGAATCTATTCCCAAGCGTATACGGGCTGTTATTGGTGAAAAGGAGGTGCAATAAAATATTGTTTCAGGGTTCCTAATTCATTGACGAATGTGTGTAGTTCATTATCAAAAGATAATTTGCAGAAAATCGGGATTTTGGCCAAGGGCAAAGCAGACTCCGTATTTATCTTTCTACATACAACTCGCTTCTTCCTTTTAACCTCCGCGAAAAACTGAATTTCCAAAGCCGCTCACCAATAAAAGGTTTAATTGCTGTAAAAGAGTGACACAACGAATTGGAATACCTATCCTGAAACTCACACGTAAAGCCCCGTTGCAGTATATTGTGAAGTCAAAGTCCAAAATTACACACCATTCCGTGCATTGTCGCGAATAGCACTTTTTTTAGCTTTTGGAGATTTAAGCACGGAATAATCAACATGCCATATGAGAGAAAACTCAGAATAATCTATGAAAGGTAATATTCTTTGAAACCTCTTCTCTTGTTAGGTCAGTATTCTTACAAGGGATTCCGTCGTATTATGACTAAATGGCTGTTAGTTCTCGTTCCCATATAAATGTATTGTTTCGATCTTTGAATATGTATATGCAGATAAAAAACAAAGTAACTTTAATCCAAATTTAGTAACATAAACTTACAGTAAGACTAACAATACGTATATATATAAAAGGCTGAGTAGTTAACCAACGTCTGGCCTCGTTTGAAGGTACGGGATTATGTGTCCTGATCATCTCTAATCTCCTCACATGGCTTATCTACAGCCAAAACATGCGCATAACAACAGGAGCCAATTCTACGCATGAGTCTAGTCGGCGATATGCATATGTAGACTGATGACACCACAATACCATCATAAGAAGACATAACAGTAAAATCCCACACGGATAATTATTCACAAGGCAGTGTCTAGAGAAAACCATGATTTTGAATGACGGCAAACTGATGGGTCCTAAAAATAAAACCCGCTTCTACCTTCGAGCCCTCAAAAAATGAAATTCCAAAAACGCTCAGGTTTAATTCCGTCGAAAGGGCGGCACGCCCAAAAGAAACAAACCGATTCCTCGAGACTAACAAGTTCAGCCCCTGCCGGGGCTTAATTCAACTCTTATTTAGTTTAGAAAAGCATCCGGGAAAGGAAAGAGAGCGAAGGAAACCGGAGCCTAGGGCTGCAGGCAGAACTGAAACCCGCACACAATTGGAGAACTTCTCTAAGTTTCTTAAAGGGGGGTTGGCATGGAATCGATCCCCCGGACCTCGCTCCCCTGAGAACGTGGAGGACACCGATGCAGCTGCCGTCCTCTATCGTCCACACTCAGTGAGGCCCTCGGCTGTATGGCATTGATCGTCCGGGAGCCCTTGGAGAATACATTTGTCACTGGAGCCAGTCGCCGCAGAGGTGGAGGGAGGCCGGTTCGAGCTCAGCTGCTCCTGCACGGAGGTGTGCAATTACAGATTTGGGTTTTGAGCTGGATGAGGGAAGAGATATTTCTGGCCACGCACTTGCGACTCGAGTCCGAAGAAAACTGCTGTGAGGGATGAGTCTGCTGCTTTTTATTCTTCTTCGGGTGCCCAAGTGTCTCTGTCTTCTGCACTTTCTCTGAAATCGAACTGAGGCATGGGGCTTGTGATTGGTCTTTAATTGGCTGTTAGTTCCAGAAAAGCATAGCCGTTTATTGCTGTGAGGATAACAGACTTAATTATTTGTGTTTTAATCTTCAGTTTCCTTATCTTACCAATCTTATTTTTACAATTTAACAGGCTGATCTTGTGGATTCGGCACTTTTGAAAATTGCTGTAAGGGATGAATCTGCTGCTTTTTATTCTTCTTCGGGTGCCCAAGTGTCTCTGTCTTCTGCACTTTCTCTGAAATCGAACTGAGGCATGGGGCTTGTGATTGGTCTTTAATTGGTTGTTAGTCCCACAAAGGCAAGACCGGCTTTATTGCTGTGAGGATAACAGACTTAATTTTTGTTTGTGTTTTAATCTTCAGTTTCCTCATCTTACCAATCTTGAGTATTTTTACAATTTAACAGGCTAATCTTATGGATTCAGCAATTTTGAAAACTGCTGTGTGGGATGAATCTGCTGCTTTTTATTCTTTTTCGGGTGCTTACTTGTCTCTACCTTCTGAACTTTCTCTGAGATCGAACTGAGGCAAGGGGCTCGTGTAGGGAATTTCTTATAATTAGTCTTTAAAGACTAGCCCACAAAGGCAAGGCCGACTTTATTGCTGTGAGGACAACATACCTAATTATTTGTGTCTTAATCTTCCGTATCTTTATCTTGCCAATCTTAAGTAGTTTTACACAATTTAACAAGATAATCTTGTGGATTCAACACTTCTGAAAGTCTACGCAAAAAGATAAATTAACTGATTTTAAGTTAGCTGTTAATCAGTCAAGGTCGGTAACACCTGAAGGTGCGCATTGCACAGGCAATACCAGTTTTAACACTGGAAAGCCTGAATTAATTTTACTTTTTAATTTCAATTGCCTTTTAGTATATTATTTTTATGTTATTAATGTAGTAATGGACAATTTTATTGTGATTGCACGTAGTCTTGCTTTACTCTCTTATAAAACATCTTGTAAATTCAAAATACTTCTGAACCCATGTTCACTGGTACCAAACGGTAACGTATGGAATTCATATTTGTTCTTTCGTTTTTAGACATAACCTTTGCACTTTCAATTCCAATCTGCTTTATTTCCAAACTAGCTTTACGAGATTCCAACATGACACACAGTTACATAGAAAAAGGTATGATACACATGCCAAACTCATGACTTAAAGTCATTTGCCATCTGGCCTTCACAATACTTTTGAATTGTATTGCTACAATTCTTAAGTGCAGTGTACGAGTCCAAGTGTTGAGCAGCCATAAGTTGTCGAATATAACATAAATACAGTTAGAAGAGCGAATCATATTACAGTAAAATAAGTGTGCAAGCAGGCAATCAGGAAATGAAACTCATCAAACTACAGTCGTCCTTGGACTGTTTCGGACTAAGTCACTGAAGGAGAGTATGCATTCCCTAGATTTGTCCTTGTAGCTAATTTGACAATTTTTAATTAACGTCGTACTAGAGCAATACAACAGGCTGTTGATGACGGTCCGGGATCAAACCCGAATGTAAAGATCCGTGGATATCACCACGTAATTTTGGACCACGATCAGATTACGATTGTCCTTGCAACAGTGGTGGTTCAAAACTATGAGGCGTGTTTTCGTTGAACCTTTTCCTTCGGGAAGATAGTTCTTCTGGATTGTGCTGTTAGTTCTGAAATGTCTGCGCCAATGAAACTCAACCACATAAACAACTATATATTTTTGACGCTACCTTCCATGAGAGCTCGGTCGGACGAGTAACGGTTTAGCATCCGGAGGGCTGTGAGTTCGAATCCAACCAAACACCATCGTGTACAAAGGGGGCTGGTGCATGTTAAATCGGTCGTGGAGTCAAATGTCCTCACACTGGCGTGGTGTGGAAGTTTGAAGAGTGGGGTTCAAGCTCCAGTTTGAACTCGTCATCTGACCATGGTTCAAAACTAGGTGTTGATTTCCACGGATCTTTACATTCGGGGTTGATCCGGGACCGGCACCAATAGGTTGTGTTACTCCCGAGAGACGTTTAATTAATTGTCTACCTTTTTGCGAGATAAACCGCTCTCTCATTTCCAAGTACGTCACAATGAGCCGGGATCCATTGAAGCATCAACTAGCTTATAGCTTAACCAACTAGCTTATAGCTAGCACGTATACTAGCTTATCAAAACATTCTATTCACTGTTCTGAATAAAAAATGGAGTGTAAGAAATGGGTATTGTATGAAGCCTGTCGGACAGATCTAGATTTTTAGCGATCTCATCAACAGTTACATATTATGGTTGGTTTGGGGTTTATGGAGCAAGGCATAATTGACCATTCTCTAAATATCTTGTAGAAATTCAAAATATATAGTCACACCTGCATTTGAAAATATTTTTATTGAGATTGAGTTTTCCAGAGAGGGGCTGCTGAAGAAAATTGACATTAAAAAAAGACTTTGAGATTTTTTTAAAAATTCAGAAAATTGGGTTAGAAATTTAATTTGTGATATTGTTTTGAATTGAATTTGTTGGTAATTAAGAAACGTCACGCTGGAGCAATACAACGGGCTGTTGGCGAGTGTCCTGGATTAATCCCCAAGGTACGAGGGGGTTGATAACCTGACCACCTGATCAAACACCACGCAAATTTTGACCCACAGTCCGATAAAGGGGTCAACACCTGAACTTAGACCGCACTCTCAAAAGTCCACGCCGCGCCAATGTGAGGATATTTGAGGTGACGACAGATTGAACGTGCACCAGCCCCGTGTATACGACGGTCTTTGGCTAGTCCCAGTTTCGAACTCCTAACCATCCCGTTGATAATCCATACCTTCCTTGGCTCCTTGAATTGAATGGATGGTATGGTATGGTATTTTTAATTGACGTCACACTGGAACAACACTTCGGGCTACGGTCCGGAAACATACCTAAAGGCAAAGATCGAAGGACAACACCACATAATCTCACCATACTCAGCTGACGAGGCCACTCCTGAGCAGGCACACCACTCTACAAAAGATTCAAACCACGCCACGCCGACCAACTAGTGTGGTGACTAAGATGTTAGCCTCTAGATCGGAAGGTTCCTTGTTCCAATCCGGGTCAGTGCATGGATGTTTGCAAGCGTATGGTGTAGAGGCAGCTGGTGCACCTTAAATCAGTCGTGGCCGAAATTCCTCACGGTGGGTTGGTATGGAAGTTCGGCGAATGGGGTGCCAGCTCAGGTGTTGCCTGGACATCTGACCGTGGTTCAAAATTACGTGATGTTGTCCTTGGATCTTTACCTTGGGGGATTGATCCCGGATCGTCGTCAACAGACCGTTGTGTTGCTCTAGTACGACGTTAATTAAAATTACCTTATCAAACCATACCACACCAGCTCAAGGACATTTGAGGCCACGACCTTTTTAACGCGTACCAACCCCCTTTGTACACGACGGGATTCGGTTGGATTCGAACTCGCAATCCTACAGTTGCTATTCCGTTACTCTTCCAACATGGCTACCGCCGACCAACCGGTATAGTGGTTAAGGTGTTAGCCTCTAAATCGGAGGGTTCCTGGTTCGAATCCGGGTCCGGGCATGGATATTTGTAAACGTATGGTGTAGAGGCGGCTGGTGCACCTTAAATCTGTCGTGGCCGAAAGTCCTCACGTTGGGTTGGCGTGGAAGTTTGGAGAGTGGGGTGCCAGCTCAGGTGTTGCTTCGTCATCTGACCGTGGTTCAAAATTACGAGGTGTTGTCCTCGGATCTTTCCCTTAAGGGACTGATCCCGGACCGTCGTCAATAGCCCGTTGTGTTGCTTTAGTACGACGTTAACAAAAATTACCAATTACCAATTACCAACATGGCTACCGTTGTCCTAGTAAGGATCCCATGTACACGATGGTCTGGCTGGACAGATTTTCGATCTCGAAACCCTCCGATTGCAGCCGTCAATAACCCATTGTGTTGCTCTAGTACGACGTTAATTAAAATTACCTTATTAAACCATACCACACCAGCTCAAGGACATTTGAGGCCACGACCTTTTTAACGCGTACCAACCCCTTTGTACACGACGGGATTCGAACTCGCAATCCTACAGTTGCTATTCCGTTACTCTTCCAACATGGCTACCGTTGTCCCAGTAAGGATCCCATGTACACGATGGTCTGGCTGGACGGATTTTCGATCTCGAAACCCTCCGATTGCAGTCGTCAATAACCCATTGTGTTGCTCTAGTACGACGTTAATTAAAATTACCTTATCAAACCATACCACACCAGCTCAAGGACATTTGAGGCCACGACCTTTTTAACGCGTACCAACCCCTTTGTACACGACGGGATTCGAACTCGCAATCCTACAGTTGCTATTCCGTTACTCTTCCAACATGGCTACCGTTGTCCTAGTAAGGATCCCATGTACACGATGGTCTGGCTGGACGGATTTTCGATCTCGAAACCCTCCGATTGCAGTCGTCAATAACCCATTGTGTTGCTCTAGTACGACGTTAATTAAAATTACCTTATTAAACCATACCACACCAGCTCAAGGACATTTGAGGCCACGACCTTTTTAACGCGTACCAACCCCCTTTGTACACGACGGGATTCGGTTGGATTCGAACTCGCAATCCTACAGTTGCTATTCCGTTACTCTTCCAACATGGCTACCGTTGTCCTAGTAAGGATCCCATGTACACGATGGTCTGGCTGGACGGATTTTCGATCTCGAAACCCTCCGATTGCAGTCGTCAATAACCCATTGTGTTGCTCTAGTACGACGTTAATTAAAATTACCTTATCAAACCATACCACACCAGCTCAAGGACATTTGAGGCCACGACCTTTTTAACGCGTACCAACCCCTTTGTACACGACGGGATTCGAACTCGCAATCCTACAGTTGCTATTCCGTTACTCTTCCAACATGGCTACCGTTGTCCTAGTAAGGATCCCATGTACACGATGGTCTGGCTGGACGGATTTTCGATCTCGAAACCCTCCGATTGCAGTCGTCAATAACCCATTGTGTTGCTCTAGTACGACGTTAATTAAAATTACCTTATTAAACCATACCACACCAGCTCAAGGACATTTGAGGCCACGACCTTTTTAACGCGTACCAACCCCCTTTGTACACGACGGGATTCGGTTGGATTCGAACTCGCAATCCTACAGTTGCTATTCCGTTACTCTTCCAACATGGCTACCGTTGTCCTAGTAAGGATCCCATGTACACGATGGTCTGGCTGGACGGATTTTCGATCTCGAAACCCTCCGATTGCAGTCGTCAATAACCCATTGTGTTGCTCTAGTACGACGTTAATTAAAATTACCTTATTAAACCATACCACACCAGCTCAAGGACATTTGAGGCCACGACCTTTTTAACGCGTACCAACCCCCTTTGTACACGACGGGATTCGGTTGGATTCGAACTCGCAATCCTACAGTTGCTATTCCGTTACTCTTCCAACATGGCTACCGTTGTCCTAGTAAGGATCCCATGTACACGATGGTCTGGCTGGACAGATTTTCGATCTCGAAACCCTCCGATTGCAGTCGTCAATAACCCATTGTGTTGCTCTAGTACGACGTTAATTAAAATTACCTTATTAAACCATACCACACCAGCTCAAGGACATTTGAGGCCACGACCTTTTTAACGCGTACCAACCCCCTTTGTACACGACGGGATTCGGTTGGATTCGAACTCGTAATCCTACAGTTGCTATTCCGTTACTCTTCCAACATGGCTACCGTTGTCCTAGTAAGGATCCCATGTACACGATGGTCTGGCTGGACAGATTTTCGATCTCGAAACCCTCCGATTGCAGTCGTCAATAACCCATTGTGTTGCTCTAGTACGACGTTAATTAAAATTACCTTATCAAACCATACCACACCAGCTTAAGGACATTTGAGGCCACGACCTTTTTAACGCGTACCAACCCCCTTTGTACACGACGGGATTCGGTTGGATTCGAACTCGCAATCCTCCAGTTGCTATTCCGTTACTCTTCCAACATGGCTACCGTTGTCCTAGTAAGGATCCCATGTACACGATGGTCTGGCTGGACGGATTTTCGATCTCGAAACCCTCCGATTGCAGTCGTCAATCCCGTTGTGCTTCTCTTGTACGACGTTAATAAAAATGGCCCTCAATTGAATGGAATTATTTGGTGTCTGAAGCACATTTTAGGGTCCAGGACATTATAATCTCATGATTTGCTCGCAGAAGAAAAAAATACAAATCACAGAAGAATGAAATTATGTAGTTTTTGCAACACAATATCCACGGAATATCGCTATAAGACGGATTATAAATCTTGATACTGGAATGGTGAGGGCTTGTATTTCACACAGCGGCGCGCACCCACCTTCCATTTATTGAAGGGAGGGAGTGCGTGTGACGTGAGATCACGTGCTCGTGACACGTGACGTGACTAATGGTGGACGATTCGTCATGACAGTTGGATTGGATACAGATATATTTAGAGCAATCCAAATTCGTCCTTGTTAGCATATCTGGATTTCTCCAGAGATAGTGCGTTGATCGGATGTTTTCAAGTCTATAAACCCGAAAGTGGTGGTTCGAGAATTATCCCTGGTGTCGTAAATAGGATTTTGAGTTTACCCATGGAAGTGTGTTGCGTGATGCTTCTCGTAACTGTGTGAATTGTACAAAAACTTGCGAATAATTACCTGAAGCGTTTTGTGCTGAACTCATAGAACTGATTTAATAAGTTGAAAATTATCGAAATTTAATTGCTGCTGTCAGAAAGAATCTCTTTTGTTATATTTTTCCATCTATCTGTCCGTCTCTAAATCTACTGTCTCCCTACCTTTCTCTTTTTGTATCTATTTCTCTTTACTTCTCTTTCTCTCGCTATGTAGTGTCTCCCTCTCTGACTACCTTTCTCTTTTCGTAACTATTTCTCTTTAATTCTCTGTCTCTCGCTATGTACTGTCTCCCTCTCTGCCTACCTTTCTTTTTTCGTAACTATTTCTCTTTACTTCTCTTTCTCTCGCTATGTAGTGTCTCCCTCTCTGACTACCTTTCTCTTTTCGTAACTATTTCTCTTTACTTCTCTGTCTCTCGCTATGTACTGTCTCCCTTTCTGCCTACCTTTCTCTTTTCGTAACTATTTCTCTTTACTTCTCTTTCTCTCGCTATCTACTGTCTCCCTCTCTGCCTACCTTTCTCTTTTCGTAACTATTTCTCTTTACTTCTCTTTCTCTCGCTATGTAGTGTCTCCCTCTCTGACTACCTTTCTCTTTTCGTAACTATTTCTCTTTACTTCTCTGTCTCTCGCTATGTACTGTCTCCCTTTCTGCCTACCTTTCTCTTTTCGTAACTACTTCTCTTTACTTCTCTGTCTCTCGCTATCTACTGTCTCCCTCTCTGCCTACCTTTCTCTTTTCGTAACTATTTCTCTTTACTTCTCTTTCTCTCGCTATCTTTCGCTCTCTCTCTCTCTCTCTCTCTCTCTCTTTCTCTCTCTCTCTCTTTCTCTCTCTCTCTCTCTCTCTTTGGGTTTGATCCCGGATCATCGCCAGTAGCAATGTTGCTCCAGTGTGACGTTCATTAAATACCTACCTACCTTTCGCTTTCTATTTGTCTGCCTCGTTAATTGATATAATATCCATTCAGTATGTATGACCACAAATTGTTTTTTTAAGTACAAGTAACCAACGTTTGAAACTTCAGCATAGTTGGGCTAAATTTGCCTGCTATCCATTTGTAATATATGTTTTTTATTTTCCGACCAACTGGTCTGGTGGTTAAGGTGTTAGCCTGTCGATCGGAAGGTTCCTGGTTCGAATCTGGGTCAGTGCATGAATGTTTGTAAGCGTATGGTGTAGAGGCGGCTGCTGCACCTTAAATCTGTCGTGGCCGAAAGTCCTCACGTTGGGTTGGTGTGGAAGTTTGAAGAGTGGGGTGTGAGCTCAGGTGTTGCTTCGTCATCTGACCGTGGTTCAAAATTACTAGGTATTGTCCTCGGCTCTTTCCCTTAAGGGATTGATCCCGGACCGTCGTCAATAGCCCGCTGTGTTGCTCTAGTACGACGTTAACTGAAATTACCATTATCATTACCGACAGGATAGGTCCCGGACGACGTATTAATTGAGCAGGAATTAACGGAAGTTGTATTAATTGTAGACGGAATTAACGGAAGTTGTATTAATTGTAGACGGAATTAACGGAAGTTGTATTAATTGTAGACGGAATTAACGGAAGTTGTATTAATTGTAGACGGAATTAACCGAAGTTGTATTAATTGTAGACGGAATTAACGGAAGTTGTAATTATTGTAGACGGAATTAACGGAAGTTGTAATAATTGTAGACGGGATTAACGTAAGTTGTATTAATTGTAGACGGAATTAACGGAAGTTGTATTAATTGTAGACGGGATTAACGGAAGTTGTATTAATTGTAGACGGAATTAACGGAAGTTGTATTAATTGTAGACGGGATTAACGGAAGTTGTATTAATTGTAGACGGAATTAACGGAAGTTGTATTAATTGTAGACGGGATTAACGTCATACCCCTTCTAGAACGACGTTAATTAAAAGAAATTACCAAAAAACTACCCAAGTTTTCGCAACTGTTCTCGTTAACTCTCCCAAACTTCCCCACTTCAAAGAGCACTAGTTTACACTTGGAAACTTTTGAAATCTCGTTATGCAAACGCACGGGAGAGAATGCAACCGGATGATTGAAACACAATGCAACTTGTGGTGCATGTATGCGGCGCACCCCTCAAAAGCCAATCGGAGGCGTTTGCCGGTCTAATGAACAAAAGCACGAGTCGGGGAATAATTTTTTGGAAGAAATGGAAAAGGGGGGAAACTGAGCGAGCTCAATGAACGGAACACAGAGCAACGGGGATCAAAGGCAAACGCATCTTCGCGTCTGGTTCCACCCTTGCAATTTAAATTTCGGATATTGGCAGCTTGCATGGAAGCTGGCCTTCATCCGGATAATGAAGCTTTTTGGGTTCTGTGAGATCGATGTGGACGAGAAAGTTCTTCTCGAAACGAATTGAATGGTGTTCCGCCTTGTTTCTCCGTTTCGGCCTTCAAACCAAACTCCTTACAACCAGTAACTGGGAAGTTTTTTAAAGAGCAAAGTAGGGGCTGTTAAATCGCAAGAGTATGAAAAAGAAATGCTTTCGTAAAAAGTTATTTTTTGTCAATTAAGGATGGCTGGTATGGTAAGGTATGCACTGGATCAACACAACGAGCAATTGGCGACGTTCCGGCGTCCGTCCTGAAGTAAAAGATCCCAGGACAACACCACGTAATTTTGAACCACGGTCAGATGACGAGGCAGCACATGAGCTGGAACCCCACACTCCAAACTTCCACGCCAACATACGCCATTTGGGGCCACGACAGCGACCATCCCTCTTTGTACATAATGGTCTTTGGTTGGATTCGAACTCGCAATCCTCCAGTTGCCATGTTAGCCTCGAGATCTCTGTTAGCCTCGAGATCGGAATGTTTCTGTTTCAAAACCGGGTCAATCCATGGATTTGTATAAGCGTATGGTGTAGGGGCGGCTGGTGCACCTTAAATGTGTCGCCTCCAAACGTCCTCAAGTTGTGTTGGTGTGGAAGTTTGGAGAGTAGGGTGCCAGTTCTGGTGTTGCCTCGTTATCTGACCGTGGTTCAAAATTACTTGGCGTTGCCCTTTGGTCTTTCCCTTGCGGTATTGATCCCGGAACGTCGTCAATGTGTTAATTAAAAATTACCAATTACCTTATTATGTTACTATGACACCACTTGTAACATGAATGGGAACGCGCGTGGAACTTCTTTAAAATAAATCATTCTAAAACTGCTATTTTCTTTCAATTAGGGGGCCCGAAGTAACCCGGTTTGAAGAGTAACGGATTACCAAACGGAAGGTTGCGAGTTGGAACCTCGGTTCAGTCAAATACCATCCGTACAAGGGGGCTAGTACACGTTAATGCTTACAGATTTTTATTTGATGAGGCCCTTCAAATATCAGACCCCTCGGATCGTGGAAGCCGGTATGAAGAGTTTCAGATTAGCAACCGAGTTCGAATTCAAAGACTGTCCTGTACAAAAAGGGATGGTGCACGTTATATCCGTCGGGGCGTCCTTCCATTGGCGTGGAATCAGAGTTGGGGAGCAGCTCAGGTTTGACCTCGTCATCCGATCGTAGTTAAAATTACGAGGCGTTGTCCTTGGATATTCCCTTCGGGATTGATCCCGGACAGTCGCCAATAACACGTTGCGTTGACCCAGTGTGGCGTTAATTAGTCACCAAAAACACCAACCTTTCAATTGTGAAAGAGAATTGTTCAATTGTTGGGCTTCTCTCTCCAACACAAGCGCAAGAGAACAAGTAATCTTGCATCCTACTTCCAGCAGTTTCCTCAGAACACAAAACTTTCGCTTTAATTTTCAACATCGGAGGCCAGATTAAGTAAAGTTTCACACGGAAGGACAATTCCCTGCCACTTTCACAAGGAGGACGGACCCGGGCTACACACAACCTGCAGCGTGTTGCCTTCTCCCCTCATAAATCACGTGACATCACTTAGCACAACCCCTCCGCTTCAGCGTCTAAATGAAACTTTTACCTGGGAAGGCGACAGTTTCGAGAGTAACGAATGGACAGTTTAAGTTGCATCGCGAGGGCGAGTTCATGTCTGTACGTCGTTTCAGATTGGACCATGCACATTGGGCTGTTTCAGATCTTCTCGGCCAGACCTTGAGAGGTCCCTCTCAAAAGAGAGGGATAAATGTTTCAGAACAGGATGAGTACTCAGACAAGATGATAGCGAGTTAAATCGATAAAATAAATAACATCCTTTTTATTTGTTTGATATGCCCTTTTTAGTTTTCTGTACTGATTTACGATCCCAGGGGAACTGTAAATTATTTTTTATGAAACCTTTTTAAAAGGTATGTAACAACTTTGCAACAAATAGATATTTCAAAGTCTTTTTTCTCAGAGGTCGAGACAGTTCTAAAGATTTCAATTCAATCAGTAATCTGCTTCAATGAAGTGTGTTGTTTCATTTAATCGTGTTTGTATGGGTACGCTTTTTTTTCTTACATTTTTTGGAGTACCTATCTTTTTTGTTGGAAATTTTACATTAAGGAAATAACAATTTAATAAATGCATAAAAATTGTTATTGTGTTTCCGGTAAAGTATACGCACAAAAACTGCAACGAATTCGAACTACCTGTGTGCCAAATCTCATTACTGTAAGTGCCATAGATTCGTCACAACACAGTCCACACACATAAGCACTTCCTTTTATAATAGTAGAGATACGGATTAACGCCTGTAAACGAAATGCTGTTATGTTTTTGGATAATTTTGTTTCATGAAATCCATCTATTAAATAGGGTTTTTATATATGTTTTTTTTTTCTTACATTTTTTGGATTACTATCTTTTTGTTGGAAATTTTACATTAGGGAAATAACAATTAAATAAATACATTATAAATTGTTAATGTGTTTCCAGTAAAGTATTCGCACAAAAATTGCGAAAAATTCGAACTAAATGTGTGCCAAATCTCATTACTGTAAGTGCCATAGATTCGTCACAACACAGTCCACACACACACACATAAGCACTTCCTTTTATAATAGTAGAGATAAGAATTAACGCCTGTAAACGAAATGCTGTTATGTTTTTGGATAATTTTGTTTCATGAAATCCATCTATTAAATAGGGTTTCTATATATGTTTTTTTTTCTTACATTTTTTGGATTACTATCTTTTTGTTGGAAATTTTACATTAGGGAAATAACAATTAAATAAATACATTATAAATTGTTAATGTGTTTCCAGTAAAGTATTCGCACAAAAATTGCGAAAAATTCGAACTAAATGTGTGCCAAATCTCATTACTGTAAGTGCCATAGATTCGTCACAACACAGTCCACACACACACACATAAGCACTTCCTTTTATAATAGTAGAGATAAGAATTAACGCCTGTAAACGAAATGCTGTTATGTTTTTGGATAATTTTGTTTCATGAAATCCATCTATTAAATAGGGTTTTTATATATGTTTTTTTTTTCTTACATTTTTTGGATTACTATCTTTTTGTTGGAAATTTTACATTAGGGAAATAACAATTAAATAAATACATTATAAATTGTTAATGTGTTTCCAGTAAAGTATTCGCACAAAAATTGCGAAAAATTCGAACTAAATGTGTGCCAAATCTCATTACTGTAAGTGCCATAGATTCGTCACAACACAGTCCACACACACACACATAAGCACTTCCTTTTATAATAGTAGAGATAAGAATTAACGTCTGTAAACGAAATGCTGTTATGTTTTTGGATAATTTTGTTTCATGAAATCCATCTATTAAATAGGGTTTCTATATATGTTTTTTTTTTCTTACATTTTTTGGATTACTATCTTTTTGTTGGAAATTTTACATTAGGGAAATAACAATTAAATAAATACATTATAAATTGTTAATGTGTTTCCAGTAAAGTATTCGCACAAAAATTGCAAAAAATTCGAACTAAATGTGTGCCAAATCTCATTACTGTAAGTGCCATAGATTCGTCACAACACAGTCCACACACACACACATAAGCACTTCCTTTTATAATAGTAGAGATAAGAATTAACGTCTGTAAACGAAATGCTGTTATGTTTTTGGATAATTTTGTTTCATGAAATCCATCTATTAAATAGGGTTTCTATATATGTTTTTTTTTTCTTACATTTTTTGGATTACTATCTTTTTGTTGGAAATTTTACATTAGGGAAATAACAATTAAATAAATACATTATAAATTGTTAATGTGTTTCCAGTAAAGTATTCGCACAAAAATTGCGAAAAATTCGAACTAAATGTGTGCCAAATCTCATTACTGTAAGTGCCATAGATTCGTCACAACACAGTCCACACACACACACATAAGCACTTCCTTTTATAATAGTAGAGATAAGAATTAACGTCTGTAAACGAAATGCTGTTATGTTTTTGGATAATTTTGTTTCATGAAATCCATCTATTAAATAGGGTTTCTATATATGTTTTTTTTTTCTTACATTTTTTGGATTACTATCTTTTTGTTGGAAATTTTACATTAGGGAAATAACAATTAAATAAATACATTATAAATTGTTAATGTGTTTCCAGTAAAGTATTCGCACAAAAATTGCGAAAAATTCGAACTAAATGTGTGCCAAATCTCATTACTGTAAGTGCCATAGATTCGTCACAACACAGTCCACACACACACACATAAGCACTTCCTTTTATAATAGTAGAGATAAGAATTAACGCCTGTAAACGAAATGCTGTTATGTTTTTGGATAATTTTGTTTCATGAAATCCATCTATTAAATAGGGTTTCTATATATGTTTTTTTTTTCTTACATTTTTTGGATTACTATCTTTTTGTTGGAAATTTTACATTAGGGAAATAACAATTAAATAAATACATTATAAATTGTTAATGTGTTTCCAGTAAAGTATTCGCACAAAAATTGCGAAAAATTCGAACTAAATGTGTGCCAAATCTCATTACTGTAAGTGCCATAGATTCGTCACAACACAGTCCACACACACACACATAAGCACTTCCTTTTATAATAGTAGAGATAAGAATTAACGCCTGTAAACGAAATGCTGTTATGTTTTTGGATAATTTTGTTTCATGAAATCCATCTATTAAATAGGGTTTTTATATATGTTTTTTTTTTCTTACATTTTTTGGATTACTATCTTTTTGTTGGAAATTTTACATTAGGGAAATAACAATTAAATAAATACATTATAAATTGTTAATGTGTTTCCAGTAAAGTATTCGCACAAAAATTGCGAAAAATTCGAACTAAATGTGTGCCAAATCTCATTACTGTAAGTGCCATAGATTCGTCACAACACAGTCCACACACACACACATAAGCACTTCCTTTTATAATAGTAGAGATACGGATTAACGCCTGTAAACGAAATGCTGTTATGTTTTTGGATAATTTTGTTTCATGAAATCCATCTATTAAATAGGGTTTCTATATATGTTTTTTTTTTCTTACATTTTTTGGATTACTATCTTTTTGTTGGAAATTTTACATTAGGGAAATAACAATTAAATAAATACATTATAAATTGTTAATGTGTTTCCAGTAAAGTATTCGCACAAAAATTGCAAAAAATTCGAACTAAATGTGTGCCAAATCTCATTACTGTAAGTGCCATAGATTCGTCACAACACAGTCCACACACACACACATAAGCACTTCCTTTTATAATAGTAGAGATAAGAATTAACGTCTGTAAACGAAATGCTGTTATGTTTTTGGATAATTTTGTTTCATGAAATCCATCTATTAAATAGGGTTTCTATATATGTTTTTTTTTTCTTACATTTTTTGGATTACTATCTTTTTGTTGGAAATTTTACATTAGGGAAATAACAATTAAATAAATACATTATAAATTGTTAATGTGTTTCCAGTAAAGTATTCGCACAAAAATTGCGAAAAATTCGAACTAAATGTGTGCCAAATCTCATTACTGTAAGTGCCATAGATTCGTCACAACACAGTCCACACACACACACATAAGCACTTCCTTTTATAATAGTAGAGATAAGAATTAACGTCTGTAAACGAAATGCTGTTATGTTTTTGGATAATTTTGTTTCATGAAATCCATCTATTAAATAGGGTTTCTATATATGTTTTTTTTTCTTACATTTTTTGGATTACTATCTTTTTGTTGGAAATTTTACATTAGGGAAATAACAATTAAATAAATACATTATAAATTGTTAATGTGTTTCCAGTAAAGTATTCGCACAAAAATTGCGAAAAATTCGAACTAAATGTGTGCCAAATCTCATTACTGTAAGTGCCATAGATTCGTCACAACACAGTCCACACACACACACATAAGCACTTCCTTTTATAATAGTAGAGATAAGAATTAACGCCTGTAAACGAAATGCTGTTATGTTTTTGGATAATTTTGTTTCATGAAATCCATCTATTAAATAGGGTTTTTATATATGTTTTTTTTTTCTTACATTTTTTGGATTACTATCTTTTTGTTGGAAATTTTACATTAGGGAAATAACAATTAAATAAATACATTATAAATTGTTAATGTGTTTCCAGTAAAGTATTCGCACAAAAATTGCGAAAAATTCGAACTAAATGTGTGCCAAATCTCATTACTGTAAGTGCCATAGATTCGTCACAACACAGTCCACACACACACACATAAGCACTTCCTTTTATAATAGTAGAGATAAGAATTAACGTCTGTAAACGAAATGCTGTTATGTTTTTGGATAATTTTGTTTCATGAAATCCATCTATTAAATAGGGTTTCTATATATGTTTTTTTTTTCTTACATTTTTTGGATTACTATCTTTTTGTTGGAAATTTTACATTAGGGAAATAACAATTAAATAAATACATTATAAATTGTTAATGTGTTTCCAGTAAAGTATTCGCACAAAAATTGCGAAAAATTCGAACTAAATGTGTGCCAAATCTCATTACTGTAAGTGCCATAGATTCGTCACAACACAGTCCACACACACACACATAAGCACTTCCTTTTATAATAGTAGAGATAAGAATTAACGTCTGTAAACGAAATGCTGTTATGTTTTTGGATAATTTTGTTTCATGAAATCCATCTATTAAATAGGGTTTCTATATATGTTTTTTTTTTCTTACATTTTTTGGATTACTATCTTTTTGTTGGAAATTTTACATTAGGGAAATAACAATTAAATAAATACATTATAAATTGTTAATGTGTTTCCAGTAAAGTATTCGCACAAAAATTGCAAAAAATTCGAACTAAATGTGTGCCAAATCTCATTACTGTAAGTGCCATAGATTCGTCACAACACAGTCCACACACACACACATAAGCACTTCCTTTTATAATAGTAGAGATACGGATTAACGCCTGTAAACGAAATGCTGTTATGTTTTTGGATAATTTTGTTTCATGAAATCCATCTATTAAATAGGGTTTCTATATATGTTTTTTTTTTCTTACATTTTTTGGATTACTATCTTTTTGTTGGAAATTTTACATTAGGGAAATAACAATTAAATAAATACATTATAAATTGTTAATGTGTTTCCAGTAAAGTATTCGCACAAAAATTGCAAAAAATTCGAACTAAATGTGTGCCAAATCTCATTACTGTAAGTGCCATAGATTCGTCACAACACAGTCCACACACACACACATAAGCACTTCCTTTTATAATAGTAGAGATAAGAATTAACGCCTGTAAACGAAATGCTGTTATGTTTTTGGATAATTTTGTTTCATGAAACCCATCTATTAAATAGGGATTCAATATACGCTTTTTTACTTACATTTTTTGGAGTACCTATCTTTTTTGTTGGAAATTTTACATTAGGGAAATAACAATTAAATAAATGCATTATAAACTTTTAATGTGTTTCCAGTAAAGTATTCGCACAAAAATTGCAAAAAATTCGAACTACCTGTGTACCAAATCTCATTACTGTAAGTTCCATAGATTCGTCACAACACAGTCCACACACACACATAAGCACTTCCTTTTATAATAGTAGAGATAAGAATTTACGCCTGTAACCGAAATGCTGTTGTGTTTTTGGATAATTTTTTTTCATGAAATCCATCTATATTAAATACGGATTCTATATTCATTATAAATGGAATGAAATAAGATATGAAATGTGAGTAAAGACACTTCGCCATCATTACATGTAAACAGCTAACAAAATTTGGTACGAATGTTATGCTCGGTTCTGTTATTTGGATATTATTTTTCTAAAAATCACACATTTAATTCTTTATCAAATCGATTACTTTGATAGCGTGCTATTTTATTCTACCGATTGTGTTCTTCCCTATGCCCTTGTTTTCATAATTGAAAAAATCCATCTACGGACAAGTGGACTGGTCTGGCAGGAGAGGCTTTCTGAGAATGTCTGGAGCACGCAATTACCTGGCCGATGGAAAACGAGATTCAACTATTTTCTCCTTCCTTTTCAACTCCTACCTTCACTCCTACAATAAAGCAATTCATTTATTCATCAAGTCCTTGTTACGTGTGCTGATTTCGTCCAATCATTGTTAACAATGGCATGCGAACGGGAAGAGAATTTTAATTATTCATTTTCGGAAATTAATTGCGTCTTCATTTATAAGAACGACTAAATTAGGACGAGACTTTCCATGTAATAAGATAAGAGTTTCGTGGAAGACCATTCAAAATTAGATTAGCACAGGAAGAAAAGAGGGAGTATTGTGTTTTTTAATTACGTTTGCACATATCATGAAATGAAAGCTGTTCCCTAAGTATGCAATGTCCCAATGCCTCAGCTTGCTTTGTGTTTAGGGTGTTTTTACATTGCGTGTTATCGTGATCTTTATATTTGCGATTTACCATTAAGGCAGGATGCAATTTTCGAAATAACAATGGAAAATGGCAAAGGAATAGATATCAGCAGGGTCTGTAGTAAGATTTTGCATGTCCTGGAGTATTCCCATACACTGGAATTGTGGTGTCTTATGGTAATGGTAATTTTAATTAACGTCGTACTAGAGCAACAGAACGGACTATTGACGACGGTCCGTGATCAGTCCCTTAAGGGAAGGATCCGAGGACAATACCTCGTAATTTTGAACCGATGACGAGGCAACATCTGAGCTGGCAACCCACTCTCCAAACTTACACACCAACCCAACGTGAGGACTTTCGGCCAAAACAGTTTTAAGATCCACCAGCCGCCTCTACACCATACGCTTGGTTGGTTGGTGACCGCAGGTGACCCCCTCACCTCCCGACTTTAGTCAGGTTAAAGGGTTTACTAGTCACCCACGGAAAAAATCGAGTGAACCCGTCAAAGGAAACCGGACTAATCCGGTCAACCCCGTGACGAAATTTCTGTAAATACATTTGATACATATTTTACATGAGTTAGACATCCTTTAGATATTACTGATTCTATATTATTTTTAAAATAATGATAAAATATCCTTTTGATAGTACATTTAAAACATGGGCCGGTAGGGTGTGCAGGATTTTCCCTTACTATTTTGCATGAGACTTAAATTAAAATTAGTTTTCCTCTTTTGGGGGGTAAGGTTAATAGTTTCCCCAATTTTTAATTAAAATATCAGGTGCAGTCCTGCTTTTCCCACCAGCCTCACGTACACAAAGTTGATTTAACGAAGTAAGAATCATTTTTTTTTACTTTATCTAAATTACACTAATATTTAAATAGTAAAAGTAAAGATTAAATGCATTAAATATGTACAGCAAAAAAGGCAGAAACTAAAAATTAACAACAAAATACAAATGTACACAGTCTTCTGATTGTTAGTTGGTGATAATGTTAATGTTTTCCACTAAGAATTTCATAACATTCGTAATTTTTATTTGAGCCTGATTGTTGCTGATTGTGTTGGTGGCCCAAGCTTGGTATTGCGTTATGGCAGGTTTCTTGAGGTGATGGCAACCTGTGAGTGGACTCTCAAAAATGTAATGATCTGGAGTGCCAACCTCCCCACAGATGCATAGGTCGCTGTTCTTTATTTTGAACCTGAATAGATAGCTGGAGAATGGGCCGTGCCCAGTGTAGAATGCTGTTAGGTTTCCTCCACAGGGCTGTCTTTCTTTGTTGACTTTACGTAAAAACGTGTGGACTCGACGACCTGTTTCCCCATTATCCCAGTCTTCCTGCCAGGCTCTTAAAGTGAGATTCTTTAAATGAGATTTTAGGTGGCTTTTAGAGTGCTTCAGATGTATTATCATACTTGAATTTCCCCTTGTTGCTGCTTTAGCCAGTTGGTCCGCTCTTTCGTTACCGTAGTATCCCGCATGCGCCTTTATCCAGTTAATATGGATGTTTTCGATGTGGGGTTGGAGCCTTCTTCTTATTTAGTGGATGATGATGTCCTTGTTTTGCAAGCGTTGGATTGCTTTAACTGTTGATAGGCTGTCAGTGTAGATTATGTCTTTTTGTTGTTGCTGCGCAGCCCAGTTGATGGCATATAGGAGCGCGGTCTTCTCTGCCTGGTATACTGTGTTTTCTGGGTGGAGTGTGGCGGTCCAGTCATGTATGACCCTGTTGTTTTCAAGCACGGTAAATGCTGCCCCTACTCCATGTTCTGTCTTCGACCCATCGGTGTAAATGTGAAGGTTCGAATTCGACCTAGGAACCTTCCGATCAGCCCGGTTGGAGAAGTAACGAATTAGCAACGGGAAGGCTGCGACTTCGAATCCAACCAAAGACTCGTGTACAAAGGCGACTGGTGCACGTTAAATCTATAGTGACCTCGACAGTCCACTTTGACGTGGTGTGGAAGACGCACCACGTCACACAATGGAAGTGTGTGTGACGTGGTGGACTTTCGGCCACGACAGATTTAAGATGCACCAGCCGCCTCTACACCATACGCTTACAAATATCCATGCCCGGATTCGAACCAGGACCCTTCCGATCTAGAGGTCACTATACCAGTTGGTCGTTGTGGTGTCTTATGATAGCAAAATAAGTGTGACTGTAGCATTTATTGAATTCCAATTTGTCCAAATTCAAGAGGCAATAATTGGGGAAACGTGACCATAAAGGACTTTCTGGTAGACAAAGTTTTACACTGTCTTTTACACTTCCTTCGAAACTACTTTCCACGGGTTGCGGTTGCCCATTTGGAAGAGCAATCGATCAGCAATCGGATGGTTCTGAAATCGAAACTCTGTCCAGCCAAAGACCGTCGTGGACATGGGAGCTGGTGTACGTTAAATCTGTCGATGCCTCAAATATCCTCACGTTGGTGTTGTGTAGAAGTTTGGAGAGCGGGGTGCCAGCTCAGGTGTTGACCTTGTCATATGATCGTAATTCAAAATTACTTGGCTTGGATCTTTCCATTCGGGATAGATCCCGTACCGTCGACAATAGCCTTGTGTTGCTACAGTGCGACATAATTAGCTACGTACCTAGAAGCATTCACATAAGAGAATTAAATAAAAATTAAAGAAACAAGTTTCTACATTTTAGTAAGATTTCAAAATTCATAAATGGTTTTATAAATTAAAGTTCAGAAGACATTAAAAAATTGCTATTTTAAAGCATTTATGCTAAAAATCTCTCTATATTAAAAAAATGTTACCGCCACCGACGCCACCGCAGGATTGAAAACTGTGTTGCTTAGCTCGATTCTTAGACGGTTTCCCGAGAAAGTACTGATCGGAAAAAAATGAAATTAACATGCTTTGTTCTTCATCGTATTCCCTGGATAATTATTAAGATTTTTTTCCGATGCGGCTATTAGTTTAGGTTTTATTAAGTGTTAAAGTTGAAGAAGTGAAATTTCTTCCGCGAGTGAGCAAAACACATTCAAATTTTCAGTCTTCAGTCGTGAGGTTTTTTTTAAGAGTACCTCTCAACGTAAATTTTTGCAGCTCGTCGAGTTTTTTTTTAATTTAAATTTGGTTCTTGATAATATTTTTTTGAAATTCAGGAAAAATCGGGACATTTTTGTTACTTTTTTTTAAAACTGCCGTATCTATATCTAATTACTATTAGTTTTTAATTTTTAAAATATCGCAGTATACCTCAGAATATACTCTTTCTTACAGTACTATTATTTTTGAAATCGGTTAATAATTAAATTGGATGCGATCAAAAGTTCGTCATACAAAATTCGAAATCTTTGGATATTTTCGCTACTTATTGTTAAAACCGTTTTGTCTACGGCAAAAACCATTATTTTTTAAATTTGAAAACATCACTGAATACATTACATTACACTCTTTCTTATGGTACAATTATTTTTCAAATTGGTTAATAAATAAAATCGATGCAATTAAAAGTGGGTCATACAATTTTCGGAACTTTCAGATCGTAACTTCCGATACAAAACTAAAATGGTCATATCTGTATAATATTACTGTTAGTTTTTAATTTTAAAAATATTTCAGTATACCTTAGAATGTACTCTTTCTTACGGTACAATTATTTTTAAAATTTGTTCATAAATAAATTCGATGCAATCAAAAATTGATGACACAAATTTCGTATTTTTCAGTTCGCATAGCTGCTTCCGCAAGCAGTAGTGGGTTGCACTTTTGACTATCGGGTTTGCCAGATATCAAATTTATCATAGCAACAATTGCCATAAAAACGATTTCTTTTTATTTGGCGAGGAAAAAGGCTCGCTTTTTTCCCTCTGTTCTCAAGACAGTTTACCGACAAAGTACAGATCGTAAAGTTTGGATATTAACAATGTTTACTTAAAATTGTACAGGGAACAAGATGCAGAAGATTTTTTACTGATGCGGCTATTAGTTTAGGGTGCATTAAGTGTTAAAGCAAAAGAAAAGTGAAATCACTTGCGAAAGAAGTATTGGTTTGAGAAAGCAAACCAAACGGATTGCGTAGCAATTCCCGGGGTCGGCGAGCGTAAGCGAGACGCAGCGAAGCCCTCGCTGTGAAGTCATGAACCGGAAAGTGAAATCAGCATAATACGAATTATTCAGATAGTTTCACTCTGTGAAAGTAATGTTGGTTTGCGAAGCAAACCAAATGGCATCTGTGACAGGAGTGTTGGTTTGCGAAGCAAACCAAATGGGATTGCGCGGCAATCCCCGGGGGTTGGCGAGCGTAAGCGAGCAGGGGGCGGAGCCCCCTAGTAATATAAATAATACTAAGCTTCTAATCAAAAATGCAAATGGCGTTTCAAGTATAATAAAACAGTCTGATTTAGTTGTTATGGAAACGAGGCCTACATCGGAGGACATAGTAGTACCAAGAAGATGCACCGAGGGCGCCAGCATCTATGCGATTTCCCATGTTATTTAGAAGTCCATTGCTTCTTATAGCAGATTCCTCTGTATGTTACTTCTCTGTGGTTTAATCAATCCACGAAGTCAAAATTCAAATTGTTTGCACAGCTGGTTTTTTTCCCCCTCCAGAATTTGCCATTTTTTCAAGGATTGTAATTTTGTTTCGGTTTGTATTTATGGTGCTCCATTGTTTCACATATTGCAGATATATTACTTAGGACTTAAGTTTTTATTATTTATTTAATTCCTGCAAAGTATCAGGGTAATTTTTTTGGCGGTATATATTTCCACGAACTTTCCTTTAATCTTTGATTGAATACGTAATGGTACACAAGTCGGTTCCGGAGTTTTAAGTCGGATGCACTATGTTGGAGTAATATAATGAGTATACTTACTACCTGGAACTAATTTTACCAAACAATATTTATTCAAAAGTAAAAACTTCTTGTTTATATTTTTGTCAAACGATAATTATTAATTTAAAAGAATTAATTCGGTACGTGTTTTGCAATCAATTTTTATTCACGTTATAATTTCCTCAGTTCAACTCGTCATCTGACCGTGGTTCAAAATTACGAGGTGTTCTCGGATCTTTCCTTTCGAGATTGATCCCGGACCATCACCAATCGCGCTTTGCGTGCCTTAGTGCGACGTAAATTTAACTACCTACATTCTTAGTTTCGGTATTAAGTGTCTGTGTTCTTTTTTCTGTGTGTCAACATTACAGACTTTTCTAGATTCTGTTGTATTTTTATCTCGATGTGCTTTACATTTAGTCATGTGTGTTTGACAACGCATCGCACCTCATTTTAATTTCTGTTCCTCATGTTTAAAGGGGCAGGAACTAAAAATTGTGGGGATACACTGAAATAATAACCACGGGAATTAGCTCCCCGAAATGTAACCGTTCTTTTATCAAAATAATTTGTGCTGGTTTGCTTTGCATTTTAGTATTTTACTCTCATAGATATTTTTGAAAAAAAAAAAGAAACCAACACTTAGATCCCAGAACGTCACTGCCAGTCATGTAAGTATTATTGACATTCTCAAATCCAAATCAATCTGATGTCTCACCAATGAGCGAACCCGTGGCGCCCTCCCGTGAGAAAAGCTGACACTTTGGCCGTGGGAGAAGCTTTCATAATCCGGAGATTGCACAGGTGCTGTACTAAGAAAACAATCACATTAATCCCTTCAACGATCCCCAATTTGTACAGATGATCTTTAATTCCCAAGATACGTTTGTTTTCAACCTATCTCTCTTACATTCATCGCATTCATATTGCTGTCCAATATCGTACTTGTAAGTTGAATAAGTCTAGATAGATAGCTAATTCAATTAACGTTGATAAGTAGGTAGGTATTTTAAATAACGTCGCACTGCCGCAACACAGCGGTCTATTGGCGACAGCCCGGGATCAAACCATAAGAAAAAGATAACATAAGAGAGATAACACGTAATTTTCAACCATGGTCAGATGACGAGATCACAAATTTGCTGTCACACCAATCTCCAAACTTCCACACCACGTCAACGTGGACTGTCGAGGTCACTATAGATTTAACATGTACTAGTCGCCTCTGCACACGAGTCTTTGGTTGGATTTGATGTCACAGCCCTCCCGTTGCTAATCCGTTACTCTCTCTCTCTCTCTCTCTCTCTCTAATCCGTTACCGGGCTGATCGGAAGGTTCCTATACTCTGTTTCACCTTAACTTGTCAGTATTGGGAAAGGCAGAAATGATGTTCATCCGCATGAAAAATAATTCCAACTTGATTTGGAATTTAAAATAAAGAAAATGCATATAAACGTGTAAAAATTGTCCTACAATGAAGGAGTGATTTTTGAACCTTTATAATCGGTTATTTATTTGTAAAAAGCATTTTTTTTGACCGAAGCGAATGAATATATCCGAAACGGAATTCTAAACCGGTTTCCATGGTAACATTTCTGGCGAGCTAAATACGCTTTCCGGCCAAGTCTGCGCCATTTCGCTCTGCGTCTTTGCTAGCGTGTGTATTTACGTTCATATCTCTCTTGTGCTATTTTATTGGAGTGTGTTTGATACTCTGAACATGGCTGAAAAAGGAACGTCACCATCCAAGCTGTATACGCCATCAAAGCAAGGAAAATCAATTGGTAGTGGAGCTCGCAGGAACATATTGAATGTTTATTCTAGACTTCGAGAAGAAAACCATAGTGATTCCATTAACCAAATCGTCGGAAAGGTGTCTCAACTAACTGGTGTTTCCAAAAGAACTGTTTTTCGTTTGAAAAAAGAAAAGAAGACGACAAGTCCTTTGAGTACTCCAGGAAAAAAACGACCTTATGCCGTTGGAAAAAGAACAAGAATGATGAAATATGACAACTTTACTTTATCGTGCATCCGACGAAAAATTCATGATTGTTTTCGTCGAAATGAAATTCCTACATTGGACAAAGTTCTAAATGAAATTAACAATGATAAGGATATTTTTTCGACAAACATTAGCCGAAGTACACTGTACAGGATACTGAAAGATTTGGGAATTTCCTTTGAAAAGCGAAAAAGGCAGGCTATGCTTTTAGAAAGACACGACATAATTTTATGGCGAAGAAATTATTTACGAAAAATTAGAGAACTGAAGAATGAAAATGCTTCAATCTATTATTTAGATGAAACATGGGTGAATGAAGGACACTCACAAAGTCGAGTATGGCAAGACAAAAACATCAAAAGCACCAATGAAGCTTCCTCTTCAAGTTTGACAACAGGCTTGGCTGCACCAAAAGGAAAAGGAAGAAGACTCATCATTACCCATATCGGAAGTGATGAAGGATTTGTACCTGATGCGGCTGACATTTTTGTAGGAAAAAAATCCGGTGACTACCACGAAGAAATGGATGGTAACCATTTTGAGAAGTGGTTTGAAGATATCATGCCTAAATTGAAACGAAACAGCTTTGTAGTGATGGACAATGCCCCCTATCACTCGGTGAAGAAAGAAAAAATTCCGACGACATCTTGGAAAAAAAGTGCAATTCAAGAATGGCTATCGTTGAAAAACATTACGTGGAACCAGGACATGATCAAGATTGAACTGTTGAAAAAAGTTAGCGAAATCAAACATATGTTTGATAAATACAGAGTTGAAGAAATTGCCGAAAAATTTGGACATAAGGTTTTGAGACTTCCCCCGTATCACTGTGAGCTTAATCCCATTGAAATGATATGGAGTCAAGTAAAAGGACACGTTGCCAGGGAAAACAAGACTTTTAAACTGAACGATGTGAAGGATTTAGTCATCCAAGGGATTGAAAAGGTCTCTGTACAAAATTGGAAAAACTGCATAAACCATGTTACTGAAAAAGAGAAATACATGTGGGAAGTAGATGGACTTGTGGATGATATTTGGGAAAGTAAGAACTTGGTAATTTCTTTTAATAGTGAGTCTGATAGCGATTCGGAAATGTTAAGTGATGATGATGTGTAAATTCATGTGATGAATAAGTAAAACGTAAATATAGTTTTCTCATTGTAACTACTATTCATGAAAGAGATTGGTTTCTTCTGTACACTTTCTTGTAAACTATTTTAAATTATTCATAAAATTAATAATTTACTACTAATCAACCCGACACCGTTCCGCGAGTTTCAGAATATGTTTCACACATATAAGGTTTATTTTTTTTAACTCTAATTTTTAAAATGGTTTCATTTTTTTTATTATTGTATGTGTATTCACTATATTTGTATTTTTTATATTCTATTTATTTATTGTGAATGTATTTTATATCCTCTATGTTATATGTATTTTTATTTGTTATTTACTTTCTTTAATATCAGAATAAATTTGATTTAATTTGGAGACTATATTTTGCTGTTAAGAAAAACACATATTTTAGCAGACGACGCACTCTCCCCTACCTTGTCCAACCAAATGTAAGACCAAAGGAGTAATTAAATTGGATTAATTTCCTTTAATAAAATTATTAAAATTGAAAAAAGAAGTATTAATCAAGGTGTTTAGCTTTCAGGTAAGTAAATTCAAAAAATGAATTTTATGGTTCATCACATCTTTAAATAGACTGTTTTTTTAAACAACATTTATTGTAAAAAAATTTTAAATATATATATTTTTAAATAACTAAAAATAATACTCATTTAGAAAAATCAAAACGCATTTATATTAACATAGAGTAGCTTTTTGTTTAATTAACAAATGTAATGCAAGAGCCATTAGAAATTAAAGATCTGTGAAACGTATAGAATTTCCACGTGCATTTTATCTCTCCTTGCCAAAAAGGGCGAATTTCCTCGCTTATAGCTGACTTCTTCTGACATTGTAACCCTAGTTTCTACGACAACGGCTGTGATGCGGTCAACGTAGCCTTTACTCTACTGACAAGTTAAGGTGAAACAGAGTATAGGTCGAATCCGGGTCCGGGCATGGATGTTTGTAAGCGTATGGTGTTGAGGCGGCTGGTGCAGCTTAAATCTGTCGTGGCCGAAAGTCCTCTCGTTGGGTCGGTGTGGAAGTTTGGAGAGTGTGGTGCCAGCTCAGGTGTTGTCTCGTCATCTGACCGTGGTTCAAAATTACGAGGTGTTGTCCTCGGGTCTTTCCCTTAGGGGAACGATCCCGGATCGTCGGCCATAGCCTGTTGTGTTGCTCTAGTACAATATTAATTAAAATTTACCAATTTCCGCTTTGTAAAGAAGGCCGACCAACCGGTCTAGTGGTCAAGGTGTTGACCTCTGGATCGGAAGGTTCCTGGTTCGAATCCGGGGATATTGCATGGATGTAAATTGTGCAGTCCTTTGTTAGGGACAATGATGGTCCACCCACTGGGTGCCCCTTCACGAGTGACCATCACTTCTGGCCTTGTATAAGGCTAAAATGACCTCGGTCAACTCTGTATTTTGTATTGTATTGTATTGTATTTGTCTTCGCAATTGTACTGCCTTGCCATTGGAAATAAGGTATAGTGGTTAAAGTGTTAGCCTCTTGATCGGAAGGTTCCTGGTTCGAATCCCGGCCCGGGCATGGATGTTTGTAAGCGTATGGTGTAGAGGCAGCTGGTGCACCTTAAATCTGTCGTGGTCGAAAGTCCTCACGTTGGGTTGGCGTGGAAGTTTGGAGAGTGGAGTGCCAGCTCAGGTGTTGCTTCGTCATCTGACCGTGGTTCAAAATTACGAGGTGTTGTCCTCGAATCTTTCCCTTAAGGGACTGATTCCGGACCGTCGTCAATAGCCCGTTGTGTTGCTCTAGTAAGACGTTAACTAAAATTACCATTACCTTTACCATTGGAAAAAAAAAAAACCTTTGTAAAGAAGGGTAGGTAGGTATTTAATAAACGTCGCACAAGAGCAATACAACGGGCTATTGACGACGGACCGGTATCAATCCCCAAGTGAAAGATCTGAGGACATCACTTAATTTTGAGCCACAGTCAGATGACGAGGCAACACCTGAGCTGGCACCCCACTCTCGAAACTTCCACACCAACCCAAAGTAAGGACTTTCGGCCACGACAGATTTAAGGTGCACCTACCGCCCCTACACCATAAGCATCCATGCGCTGACCCGGATTCGAACCAGGAACCTTCCCGGTATTACTGTACATCACACTGATTTTGTAACTTAATTTCATATTTTTAATATTTATATTAGTTGAACAGGCAACATTTACTCATGACGGTATCATTTTAGTTTCCTTGCGACAACAGTTTTGCACTTTTTATTGGATGTAAGATTTATTCTATACCAATAGCCCGTTGAGTTGCTCCAGTCAACGTAATTTAACTACCAACCAACCAACTTTATTCCATATCAGCAAGGGACCGCGGTAGCCCTGTTTGAAGAGTAACGGATTAGCCAAAGGGTTGCGAACCTAAAGTTGTAAAGGCTTGCACGTTAAAACTGTCTTGGGCTCAAATGTCCTCAAGTTAGTGTGATAAGGAAGTTTGGAGAGTGGAATGTCCGCTCAGATGGTGTTTTCGTCATTTGACCGTGAGTCGGAACTTTGTGGTGTTGTCCTTGGATCTATACCATAGGGACTAATCCCGGGAAGTTGCCAATAGCCCGGTGTGTTGTTCCAGTGTGACGTTAATTAATCACCTACCTATCATCCATATCAGCAAAATTACCTTAGAATTAGATCTGGAGGAGAAAGATTTTGCAGTAAAACTAGACAGTTAGAAATCTTAAGTATTTTAATGTAACCATTTTTAATCAGAAATTACAATTTTCATCTCTACTATTGTAAGAGGAAGTGTTTGTTTGTGTGTGTGTGGTAATTTTGTAATTTTTAATTAGCGTCGTACTAGAGCAACACAACGGGCTATTGACGACGGTCCGGGAACAATCCCTTAAGGGAAAGAACCGAGGACAACACCTCGTAATTTTGAACCACGGTCAGATGACAAGACAACACCTGAGCTGGCATCACACTCTCCAAACTTCCACACCAACCCAACGTGAGGACATTTGAGGCCACGACAGATTTAAGGTGCACCAGCCGCCTCTACAACAAACGCCTACAAACATCAATGCTCGGACCTGGATTCGATCCCGATTGTGTGTGTGCGTGTGTGCGTGTGCGTGTGCGTGTGCGTGTGCGTGTGCGTGTGCGTGTGCGTGTGCGTGTGCGCGTGTGTGTGTGTGTGTGTGTGTGTGTGTGTGTGTGTGTGTGTGTGTGTGTGTGTGTGTGTGTGTGTGTGTGTGTGTGTGTGTGTGTGTGTGTGTGTGTGTGTGTGTGTGTGTGTGTGTGTGTGTATCTCTGACGCATCTATGGCTCTTACAGTAGTGAGATTTGGCACACATATAGTTTTTGCAATTTTTCATCGTGCCCGAATTTTAAAATTTAATCTAGATCATTTTTTAATTAATTATTGGAATTTAAATATTATTCTTTAGAATGGTAACAGAATAAAGAGATGGCAGATTCTAAATTTATTTTTCCCGTTTCCGTTTGATTTTCCGAGGAACGATTTCAGCGGACGAACTAAGTTTTAACTGGAGTTATTAGTACTTTTTTTCTATCTCCGAAATCGTTAAATATAGAGTACAAATTTCAACGGATTTGAAATCGGTTGGAAATTTTATATCAGATCGATACCTAAAAATATGATTTTCTTTAAATAAATAATTTTTACTGTGTTACTTTTATATTTTTCCCACACGAATTTGACCTTCGCTCTCGAGAAATCACAGATTCCATTTCCTGAGCTCAAACGATTCCAGTGAAGGGAAGACGGACAACGCTGTGATGGCAATTATCCAATAGGCTACGAAATCACATTTAGTTTGCAACTGACCCCACGATAAGAACTGTCACGGTCAACGCCGTGCTGGCCACATAGTGATTAGTCTACTATATGCATTAAGTAGCATAAATATGTGTTCAATCAATACTGCACGGCAAATCGTTTTCTGTACCCAGATTAGAATAAATAAATTCTTGCTTACTTACTATTAAATCATAGTTTCTTGTTTCACTTTGCTGTCTTATGTATTTACACTTATGTTCATAAATTAAGGATAATTCAGAATCACACGGAAATCGAACTCTAAAGTAAAAATTTCACCTGTGGAATTATCGCACACATCTTCAAAAATAATATCCAAATTACAGGAAGCCATCAGATGACGCCGATAGTACGTCACAATGACGAGAGTGTAAGAGAGGTGTATATAAGGAATGGTAGCAAAGAAGTAAAATTGTTCACAAGCGTTCTGTAAGCCGTTCAGTGCCACAACCGAATAGTTATGGCACAGAGGACGCATGTCGGTGATTTTTTACGTGGTAGAATTATCGGCCGCCTGGAATGTATGCGTACTCTGACGGAAGTTTCAGTGGAACTTGGAATCGCCCAAAGTGTCATCTCTAGGCTTTGGCAACGATTCCAAAATAAAGGAAATGTCAGTAGACGTTACTGTACAGGTCTCCCTCGAGTTACAAGGCCGAATGACGACCGGTATTTGGCAGTAAATGCAAAAAGAAGCAGACAGAGCACAGCATCCGACCTTTCGCGTCAGCTATCTTCAGCAACGGGTACGACAGTTTCAAGGCAAACCGTTTACAGACGTTTGGGACATGTTGGTCTATACGCTCGCAGGCCTGTCAGATGTGTTCCGCTCACGGCAATTCACTGTCGCCAGCGGTTAGTCTGTAGAGAACATGCAATGTGGACACAATGGGCTTGTGTGATTTTTCAGCGACGACTCCAGGTTTAGCTTGCAGTCTGATTCACGGCGGATGTACATATGGAGAACGCCAGGTACCCGCTACCACAAGACAACATCATTGAACGACACCGTTAAGGTGGTGCAGGATTGCTCGTTTGGGGCGGAATTATATTGGGCTCCAGAACAGATCTATCTATTCAAATCGGAACCACGAGAGGCCAAATGTATCGGTACATCATTCTGGAACAACATGTACGTTTGTTTAGGGGCGCCATGGGCGCAGAATTTGTATTTATGGATGACAACGACCGTCCTCACCGTGCAAACATTGTAAACGACTGCCTTGAATCTAAGGATATCACCCGTCTGGAATGGCCAGCATTCTCATCTGCCTTGAATCCGATAGAGCATGTGTAGGACATGCTTGGCCGACGAGTTGCAGCCCGTCAACCACCTCCTACATGTGTACCGGAACTTCGGAGAGCATTGCTTGCTGAGTGGAGTGATCTTCCCAAAGATCAGCTCGATAATTTGATCCTCAGCATGCCTAGGCGTTGTACGGACTGTATTTCATCGTCTGGGAGACATGTAATGTATTAACCATCATACCAACCATGACATGTTAAGTTTTTGTAAGGTCGATATTTTTTGTAATTGCTCCAGTGAGCAAAAATCGTAGTTTTTATGACTGCTATCATACATGCACCATCTTTTTTGTTCTTCTTTATGAATAAGTCACGTTTGTTTTGTTTCTGAATCTTTATTTGCCGGAGCTGGCATTATCCTTAATTTATGGACATGAGTGTAGTTGCAATTACTTTTCGTAAAAAAGAATGAATTACCTGTAAAATTACTGCGTTTCAATGGTAACCACATTACAATTACAATTACTTTTAAGATTACTTTTTGCGACAAAATTCCATACTTACAAATGTTTTTAAAATAATGTAGGAATCAACAAACGAAAGATATGTTATCAATTTTATAACATCGTTATAAGAAAATCTATTTATTGTGACAGCAAAAGCTGCATCTCAAAAATTTTGTCATTTATTCGTTTTTTTCTCCCTTGAACCAACGTTTTCGACCTTTTTAGAATTGTCACGGGCAACGCCGTGCTGACCACACAGTGTCTCGTTTGCAATTTAGGGGAATGGTAGCAAACAGATTCGAATGACCTTTGTTTGATTCGATATTAATTCATTTTCATATCCTGAGAAACGGATTCGAGTGAAGCAAAAGATATTATTAAAGTTTTCACTAGCGTTCTTCATTGCTTATCTCAGAGATCGTTAAAGATAGAATAAAAATTTTAACGGATTTGAAATCTGCGGAAAATTTTACACCACATAAGATACCTTATACGTTTGATTTTTCTTTTAATAAATAATTTTTCAAATAAATATTTATACTTTTTTGGTTTGCGAAGCAAACCAACAAACCTACAAAAGTAACTGGTACGGTCAAGGCAGGGCTAGTGATCCCTATATTCGTATGTGGAGGGCAGCGCGCCCCTCTAAGAAACTTCTTTTATCTATTGTTCGAAAACTGAAGGCTATTTGAAAAAATTGAAGCATCAGCACCTCGAAGATTTCCTGATTTATGACGAACCTGTCCGCGTTACAGTCACTGCCCAAGCATTTTTTCACTGGGGTAAATGAGGGAATAGGTAAATCGGTTTTGGTACACGTAAAATTATAACGCAGTACATAAAAAAGTAGTACATAAAGTGAGAAGATAATTTGTAATCTTCTCTGCAAGAATTCGAAACAGTTTTCACCTTCTCGACCAATAAAATCATTCGGAAGGATTCTTTTCAAAGGGAAGTATAGTAACATAATCTTTCCAAAAAGATTATATTGTTAGCAAAGGGACAATGGAATATTTCCAAATGGTTCTATTCCAAGGAAAGTACCTATAGAATCTTTACAGAAAGGTATTAAGAAAAAGACGAACAGAATCTTTCTAAGTGATTCTTTTTAAATCTCTATAAACCATTTCTTTTTCTAAGGAAAGCATCAACAGAATCTATGCAAATAATTCTTTTTAAGGAAAGTACCAACAGAATCTTTATAAATGATTCTATTTTAAGAAAAGAACCAACAGAATATTTCCAAAACATTATTTTCAAAAGAAAGTATCAAAAGAATATTTTTAATTCAATATATTAACAGAAAAAGGACTACTAGTATATTTCTAAAGTATTCATTCCTAAGGAAAGGACTGATAGCATCTTTTCAAAGCATTCCTTTTTCAAATATTAGACCGACTAGCTGAATAACACGGAGTTGCTCGGTTTATAAGTATCACCGCGACAGCTAAAATATAACCTCGACATTTCCAGGTGTTATCTCAAGTACACAAACCCAGTAGAACGTGTTTCCAACCGCGACATTTCCCGATATCAACTCAAATACCCAAACCCTGTAGGAAGTGTTTTCATCCGCGACATTTCGCTGTGTTAACTCAATTTTCACAACAACTCAACACAACCCTGTAGAACGTGTTGTGTTAACTCAACACAAACCCTGTAGAACGTGTTTCCTTGTCAATATCCAATTATTGCAGGTAAACAAACTTTAGATTTTAAAATTGGGGCTTCGAGGGGCACTTTCAGGTCTACCTGTGTGCCAATTTTCATGGCTACAGATTGGTCTGAAGGCAGGAAAGATATAGCCTGTTTTCCGCAGTGTTCTAAAGTATAAATGTACCAAATTTGGTGTGGATTTGGTCAAACGGTGTTTGGTTTTCGGTGTAGATTTGTATAGAGAACACACACATACATCCTTTTGAATATAGTATATAGATGGAAGCTTCCCAATGCATCCATATTATAAGGAAGGCACCAACAGAATACTTCCAAAGGTAGAAAAAAAGTCAGATTCTTTCAGCCTTTCAGGCTTGGTTCTTTTGTTATTAAGTGTGGTTTGTATGGTAAAAACAATAGTACACCACTCGGAAATCTCGCTACGCTCAGAGGATGAATCAGCTAAGCATGCACCCCTTCCCTGCCAACTGTTCTCCAGATTCCAAAACACGTGTTCGAGCAGCGTTAAAACTCCCCTCATTAGCATAAACCCACGTGTCGTTTGTCGTGTTTCTATTCGGTCGTCTCACGCTAGCAGCCTTTTCGCATCGGACGCTGTCACTTGGTGTCACCCGGCGGAATGGATCCACCGGGGCACCATCTGCGCGTGCGGGCGACAGCGGTTTCGGTTTTCTGTTTCCTCAACCACCCCCCAACCCTCGCTCGCCCGCTCGCTCTTAATTAACGATAAGTCAGGGTAGGCTGACAAGTTACCAGGTAATTAAATTCTTCATCGCGGGCAAATCGCACATAAATAACTTCCATAATTAAACGGACGCCCGGGCTGTGTTTTGCGGGAATTATCGCGTGCGGAGTGGCAAAATAAAGGTTGCAGACGATACTTCCATCTTGTTCCATCCGTTTCACGTTCCAGACCGTAAGCGAGGCTGGATAGTGCTGTGATCAGATTTTAAATCAATGTAGCTAAGCAATCATTAGATAGTCGTGTGAGAGAATGTTTGCGTGTAAACATGAACAAACTACCACGAGAAAATATGCTTCCGGTTGAGAGCTAATCATAGCGATGTTTTGTGCTAATTCTTTGTATAAACGACATGCTAGAACAGCATTCAAATATCATTCCAAACTGCATCACAGGTTATGAAAAGATACAGGTTATAGAGAATTAAGAGAAATTTTAAATCAATGTAGCTAAACAATCAATAAAAAGTCGTATGATACGATGTTTGCGTGTAAACATAAAGAAACTACCACGAGAAAATATGCTTCCTATTGAGAGAGCTAATCATAACATGTTATGTGGGGATTCTTTGTATAAACGACATGCTAGAACAAGCATTCAAATATCATTCCAAATTGCATCACAGGTTATGGAAAGATACAGGTTATAGAGAATTAAGAGAAATTTTAAAGCAATGTAGCTAAACAATCATTAAAAAGTCGTGTGTTAGAATGTTTACGTGCAAACATGAACAAACTACCACAAGAAAATATGCTTCCTATTGAGAGCTAATCATAACGATGTTTTCCGCTAATTGTTCGTATAAACGACATGTTAAAACAGCATACAAATATCATTCCAAATTGCATCCCACGTTAGGAAAAGATACAGATGAGAGAGAATTAAGAGAAATTTTAACTTATTATGTAGCTAAACATTTATTAGATAGTCGTATGAGACGATATTTGTGTACAAACATGAACAAACTTCCACAAGAAAAAATGATTCCAATTGAGAGCTAATAATAACGATGTTTTGTGCTAATTCTTCGAATAAACGACATTCCAAATTGCATTACACGTTACAAATAGGTCCACATGATAGATCGTTGGGTTTGATACAGGACCGTTGCCAATAACCCGTTGTATTGCTCCAGTGTGACGTTAATTAAATACCTACCTACCAAATGAGAGATAATTAGGAGAAATTTTAAATCAATGTAGCTAAACAATTGTTTTATAGGTAGTCGGCAAAATGACAGATGCTCTGGCAAAAAAAGCAACAGAGAAACAGTACATCGCCAAAGCACAACAAATGGACAAGGAATACATCCGAAAACAAATTAACAAAGAAGCAGACTGGATGTGGCAAGGGCGACGGAACTACTCAGAGAAGGGAAAAGTAGTCCATACAGAATACAAGGACATATCACAGACGAGACTTCTTGGATCTTTTGAAATCAATCAATTTATTAGTAGTCACGGCGTATTTGGACAGCACCAGAAACGTTTATTCAATAAGGAAGACAAATGCGAATGGGGAGAAGGAATTCAAAGTGTTGACCATGTAATTAACGACTGCAAACTGTGGGGAAACATAAGAAAAGACCTATTTCCCCGTGACCACAAAAAAAGTAGAAAGTAAACTACTTTGGACAAGTAAAAAGTCAAGACAAGGCCTTAAGATCATAGCCAATCGACTTTTTGAAACAGGACTAGAAGATCTATCATAGCCCATCCCATGATAGTAAGTGTAATTGTATTGTAATATTGAGAAACATAGGCGGCAACGCATGTGCTGCGCGGAGTTGCTCGCAACCCAAAACTACACCTTATGACTTAGGGCGGGACGGTTTGATAAATTAAATATAGGTAGTCGGATAAGAGAATTCCTGTGTGTAAATATGAATTAACTACCACAAGAGACAAATGCTTCCGGTTATAGCTAATTATAACTACAGGGTGTCCCAAAAAGATCAGTACAACTTCAAAATTTTATTATAAAAAAAAGAATAGGCCTACATCAAAACTAGTTGCAACAATAGATAGAATAACTCAAAAGGTTTTTTTCTACAGTATACTTCTGATCTTTCAAACAGCGTTGGATTGGCAGGGCCCCATAACATGGCCTTCCCGGTCTCCTGACATTACTCCACTAGACCTTTTCTTTTGGGGTTATGTAAAAAATGCTGTGTACCGAACGAAAGTTAACAGTGTCGTGGAATTGAAACAAAAAAAGATCCAAACAGCTGTAGCTACTGTTGATGTTAGCATGCTGAAATGTTCTGGATTGAATTGGAATATCTCGATATTCTTCGAGCTACGAAAGGATCTCATGTGGAACTTTACTAAGGTAGTAGAAAACACTTTTTTAATTATTCTAGCTATTATTGTAACTAGTTTTGCTGTAGGCCTATGCTTTTTTTAATGAATTTTTGAAGTTGTACTGTTCTTTTGGGGACACCCTGTATGTTTTGCGTTACTTCTTCATATAAACGACCTGCTAAAATTTCTTCCTGAATATGGCGTTACTTGGCTTGCTTTTCAAATTCAACACGTTCAACAACCTCGCCAATAAAAATTCAAAAGAACAACTTTCGAATGGGAAAACAACGGTTCCATTCCTGGAATAACTCAACGGGAAATCAAACACGAAGGGTCAGATAGAGGGACAACACCACGTAATTTTGAATCACGGTCAGATGACGAGATAACACCTGAGCTGGAACCCAACTGTCTAAGCTTGCACACCAAGCCAACGTGAGGACATTTGAGGTCACGACAGATTTGACGTGCACCAGCTACTGGGTACACGATGGTATCTGGTTGAACCTATTTAATAACTCCCAACTCTTCGGTTGCTAGTGCGTTTCTCTTCCTGGGCTATCGCGACCCAAATTAATCCCAAATCCAAACTGTTAAAAAAGTCATCTGACCGTGGTTCAAAATTACGAGGTGTTGTCCTCGAATCTTTCCCTTAAGGGACTGATTCCGGACCGTCGTCAATAGCCCGTTGTGTTGCTCTAGTACGACGTTAACTAAAAAAATTACCAATTACCAAACTGTTAAATTGCTTATCGTGCGGGATGGTGGAATAGCGATGTGATTCAAGCAGAATCGATGCAATCATTCAGTTACAACAATCGATTCTACTAAAATAAATAACTTAACCTTTTGAATCGACTTTTGTAACTGAATGATTGAATCGATTCTGCTTGAATCACATCGCTATTCCATCATCCGCACAATAGCAAACTTGCCAACTTTGAAAACTATGCATCAATAAAACTTTTGCGCCCCGAACGCCCCTTGCCATAGCACAACATACATACATACATGAATTAATGTGTATTGGAAATAACCTTATATATGTCACAATAACTAGTATTATTTGTATTTAAAAATGATAAGTAAAAGTTCATATTTTTATCAACTGCAGAAACCTTGCAAGGCAGTAGTGCTTTAATACCAAACTGAATACATACACTGTAAAAAAACATTCACTTTATGAGTACCGACACATAGCATCCGAAACTGTATGTTACATACCATTTAAACTTGTGTCAGAATTACAGATCATTGGCGTTCATGAAGCTTATTTACAAGTAGATGAAAGAAAAAAATCAATTTTCTATTTACAAAGTTGTTTCATTTAGTGTTTTATCCAGAAGAGGGGGTTGCAGAAAAATTCAAAAAAGCTGTAGTAGCTATTTTGGTCTTTAATAAATCTACACTGAATCTTTGCTCAAAACAAGGTTTGAGGGTTTTGTGTCTTCAATACCAACAAACTTGCCAACGTTTTGTTACAAATGAGAGATCAGTATTCAGTTCGGTTCTTTCTGACGAGGCTGAAGATTCTCTCACACTCTGCATTGGAATGGGGGATGAACAGAGTACAAAGCCTAATTTTGGCCAATCTAGCGAATTTTAGAAGTCTATCAGCCCCTCTTATTTAACCAACTTCAATCCACTGAATGTCAATACCGTCATGTCCTTCTATTATCTCTACTATTATAAAAAGAAGTGTTTGTTTGTCTGTCTGTTTGTTTAGCGACCGCAAAATCCTGACGATCTATGGCACTTATAGCAATGAGATTTGGCTCACAGGTAATCCAAATTTTTTTTTATTTTTAAGTAGCGGTGAAATTTTAAAATTTAATCTTGAAAATTTTTTAATGAATTTAATAGTTTTATTCTCCGACGGGTTCTTCAAACGCGGAGTACTTTTTCTACCCACGTTGGCCTTGGAACCATGCCAAGTTTTATTCATCTTTTATATTTTCACAAGAGATTGTGACGTCATTTGAACTTTCTCCTTCCAAAAAAAAAACATAATGCATCTTCTGCCCTTTGCCTTAAAAAAAAGAAACAGATTAAATTTCCTGTCCCATTCCATTTCCGATTCCATTCTCATTTTCAATGACAGCAAGAAATAAAAAACATTTTGACTAGGATTGTTAAGTTTTTTTTGGTAAAATCGGAATCTCTAAAGATAGATTAAAAATGTCAACGGATTTGAAATCTGCGGAAAATTTTATACACCAGATTAATACCTTACATCGCGGCACTGCCCGTGGTGTTGGTTTGCGAAGCAATACCACGGGCACGGGCAACGCCGGGCTAGCCACGCAGTGGCTAGTCATATATAAGTCATCCAGATAAAGACAACAAAACTCCTTTTCCACCTCATCCATTGCTTTGTCTTTGTACTCATCAAGTTCGATAGAAAATTTTAGTGGATGGTTGAAAAGAGTGAATTATTTCGATTGCTCGTTTGAAATATTAAAAATCCGTAAAAAAGGCAGACCCATCCGTAAATCAGTAAAATTAAGTGTAAATCAGTAAAAATTACGGATAAGACGTAAAAGTTGGCAAGTATGCAATAGATATAACAAGCGCGATTCTGATAACTTTCAAGGTACAACTGCTGTACCGGCCATAGTCTAAAGGTTAATGTAATCTGAGCTTTATCTGTGTAAAGCTGACTCCGTATTTTCACTTGATATTAGATTCGGCTTTGAAGAAAGCGACGTTAAAAGTACGTGTCAGAGGTCGCACAAAAATAAGGTTCAGTGGACTGTGATTACATTTATTTACACTCACTGCCAAAAGGAAAGCACGAAAGGTAAAATACAAAAAAAAACCGACTTGTACAGCTTTGATTGATACGAAATGCGGCATGAAAGTAGAAAATAGGTTTATGCATGAAACAAAACAAAGAATTAAATACAAATATGAAAACAATATGGAATTTTCATAAATTATAAGATGAAGTCATATTGGAGTCATTAACAAAGTGGTGTTTAAGTCCAAAACAAATAAACAAAACTGATATTAATAGGGTACGTGGCCACCCCTCATCGTCATACAAAGTTTACAGCGTGTGAGCATGCTTTCCATGAGGTGATTAACCACCCCAGAGTCAAGTAATTGCCATTCCTCCTGCAAAGCAGTTTGCAACTCTGTGAGAGGAGCTTGGGGTGAGAAACGTGCAGACACAGCACGGGCGAGGGCATCCCAAAGATTTTCAATGGGATTAAGGTCGAGCGAGTACCCCGGCCAAACCTACGCGCAATAATCTAATCGTTGACGATGCTAGCTCTATGGGGACGCGCATTATCATCCATTAAAACGAAAGAAGGACCAACTGCTGCAGCGTACAATCTCATAGTGGGTTCTAGGACTAAATCCCGATACCGGACAGCCAACACAGAACCCCGTCTATAGATATGCTGGTCGATGCGATATTCCAACGAAATCGTGGCCCACACCATCCACCTTGGAATGCGTGGTGCTGGATGTGGTTTTGGGGTCGATTGCGTGTGCCTTGTTCTCTCCAGACCCTTACACGTTTGTCATCTGGCTCCAGGGCAGATCTCGACTCATCCGTGAACATAACGTTAGCCCAATCAAACACAGTCCACATGTTACCGGCACCACTTTGATCGTGCCTCTCTGGATTATACGGATAGAGGAACACAATTTCGTGGTACCTGGGAGTACAGTCTATTCATGTGTAGCCATCGGCGCACAGTAATGGATGCTGCAATCATAGATGTCACACGGTGGAGGTTGCTCTTCGATTCCGCTTCGCTACAACAGCAATCTATCGTTCTTCCACTGCGGTCGTAACCCTTGATCGGTCGGCCACAGGTCTTCGGACAACTGTTTGGCTAGTTTGTAATTGTTTCCATAATCGTGAAATGACGGAATAATGAACGCCGAAGAAAAGAGCAATATCATTGATTGATTGCCCTTCTTTCAAGGCATCCCACAGAACGCCAGCACTCACTATCTGCCATTCGTCTTCTGGAAGCCATAGAAACACGTCTGTCTTGTAAACTAATCGTACGAAAGTTCTAAACTCTTTTATCAGCACTTACATGCAACTCCTCTAACAATGCTGGCTTCTTATACGACTGCCTTTTCTGCATATTTCTCGACACGAAACCGTGATTGGCTGTTAGATAACACATTTGCATACTTCCATCTACCTCTGCAGCAAATTGCAGCCTCTCAAATTCAGATCGGCTTCTGGAAATTAACATTTTCCTCTCCGTGCTTAACTTTTGGCAGTGAGTGTACATTGATTGCTGTACTAACCTAAGTACAAAGAAAGAGTTGTACCATCTTAAGTACACAAAGAAGAGTTTTTGGAACGGAAAGCTGGCGAGTGTGCCCATGCATAAGTAATTTTCGTGGAGAAACTGTTTAGTAACGAAAATGAAACATACTGTTTACAATGTGGACTCGCGCGTTGGTAATTATTTATTTGGGATAACTAAAAAAATATATTCCGTTCTGTATATTTCGAGGGTGACGAGCTCGTCATTCAGTCAGCGGATTCAGTCATCATGGGCTGTCCACCTTCTTAAGTTTCACCTTTATTTCCATAATCGTGAAATGATGGAATGATGAACGCCGAAGAAAAGAGCAACATCAGTGATTGATTGCTTGTTTGCGCGAACGGGTGAGACTACTTGCCTCAAACAAGAGAAAATCGTATTGTTTTCCTTCCTCCCTTTTCTTATTGTAATCTTAATAAGCATCAAGTATCGATGGACATAGAATTTTTATTAGTGGAATTGAAAAAGGACCACCGTTATATGATTCCAAGATGAAGGAATGTTACGATAAACATTTAAAAAAGAAATTGTAGGGTTGGAATTTTAATTTTCTAGAGTTTAGTGGTTGAATCCTTTTTGTTCCACCGCCAATTCTATAGAACTCGATTCTAGGGAGGCGCAGTAACCTAGGGGGCAAAGTCAAGGATTAGCAACCAGAGGATTTGTGAGTTCGAAATTCAATCCAGTCAAACACGTGGGGGCTGGTGGACGCTAACTCTCATGGCTTCAAATGTTCTTACGATGGCGTTGTGTACCAGCTCAGGTGTTAACCTCATCTGACCGTGCTTCGAAACTGAGATGTTCTCGGTTCTTTCCCTCCGGGATTGATCCCGGACCTTTGCCGATCCAGTGGAACGTAAATTCAGCTACTTACCTACTCAGTTAAACGTGTTAAAAAACATAAATGTAGAGCAACAAATCAAACAGTTTCGTTATTTGTGATGCATTTTCATCTTTTACAATTTTCGGAGAATGATCGCAAATCTTAATCCACACAAATTAATTTCAATGTATACGAAATCAGCATAATGTATACGAGTTTTACGTATTTCCATACATGCAAATCTAGCGCAATTCACCACACTTGAATTATTTCATTTTTTTGTGGTACACTAAAATTCGTATTCTCTGTAGTGTACGTGTGTAATTAATGAAGTTTCGTGCATGCTGCCAAACTGAATTTCAAATTAGAAACGATATTTTGATGGTAAAAAAAAATGCAACTGCGTTATCAGGGAGTTGGCGAAGTCTTATCTAATTAGAGAGAAAAGATTTTAGTTATGCATTTGAGCATCGTTTTTAATTGCAAAACCGCAATTAATGAGCAGCAGTTAGAAGATTTCAAAGCCTCCACGTGCAGTATTTTAATGAAAAGCTAGTGATTATTCCACTGTCAATATTTACATATTCAGCATTTCGTAGATTCGGAAAATTTTCCCTTCTTCCTTCGTTACCATAATGAAGCGTTGCCAGCTCGAAAGATCATGCTGGTAATTAAAAATTTTAAAACAACAAGCAAAGTTAATTAAACTAACATTTACCTTCTGCGTGAAGTTTTCCCCTTTTCCCGCCAGAAGTGGTTATCGTGTAAGAAGAAAAAAAAACACTCTTTCTCATTTCTTTTTGATTAATATTCGAAAGCAGACGATACATTGCGAAGTGACTGTGCGTCTGTGAAAATTCGCACGCTCCTGACAATATTTCGATAGATTTTGAACAAAAGAGAGAAAAAGAATTAAAAGATCGCGGAAAAATCATTCGAATCCAATTAAAATTCCTTCGTTTTCTTTTCCCTCGGTATGTGCTGACAAGTTTCTTATTAATGAGATCTTTCGCTCATAATGTTCCAGCATTAATTCCCCACACTTTTTATCCGTTAGCCTTTCAGATAGCAAACCTTCAACACTGTCTAGAAATGTTTAAGAATGTTAATTCCTCTGTTACTTTTACTTATTAAATAAAGATAAAAAGGACTGTTCCCCCAGAATGAAATTCTCAATACTAATGACTCACAGAACACATGGCTTCAGACAACTAAAGGAAAATTATAATTGAACCGATTCAAATAAGATTACGTGTTTAAATCACGTTCGAGTCACCAATTTAGCTGACGGTAGAAAGGTACAGCAACTTCACTAAACCAGAAAGTAATGTGGAGTGGACAAAATCAACCACACAGTAATCACATTAAGTGATTTTAGTAGGTTGTAGTAGGTTGAATCACATTAAGTGATTACCAAGTTAAAAAGCTGTCCGTTTTCCGATTGATATTCTGAAAAAAATCACGTCGAAAGTTTCATAGCGTCACATTTAGCCATTGAAATTTCAGCGCTAAAAACACTGTCAGAACTATCTGCATCTGGGAATAAACTGCGTCACACGTTCGAAAATAAAACACCCCATCTAAATATGTGCGAGGGGGGGGGGTTCTCAGTCCAGCAAAATACCGTCCTGTACACGAGGGCTGGTGTACTTTAAATCTGTCTTAGCATCAAATATTCTCACGTTGCCATGGTGTGTATTTATTACCGTCGCACTAGAGCAACACGACGAGCTATTGGCGACGGTCCGGAACCAACCTGAGAAGGGAAAAATCCATGGCCAACACCACGCAATTTTGAACCACGGTCAGATGACAAGGTCACACCTGAGCTGGCATCACACTCTCCAAACTTCCACACCACGTCCAGGTGAGGACATTTGAGGCCCCGACGGATTTAACGTGCACCAACTCCCTTTGTATACAACGGTTTTTGGTTGGATTCGAACTCGTAACCCTCCGGTTGCTAGTCCGTTACACTTCCAACCGGGCTACCGCGGCCCTGGCATGGTGTGGGAGTTTGGAGAATTGTGTACCAGCTTGTCGTCATCTTTCAATGGTTCCAAATGACGAATTGTTGTCTTTGAATCTATCTCTTTGGGATTGATCCCGGACCGTCGCCAATAAACCGTTGTGTTGCTCCAGTGCGTCGTTAATTAACTACCTACCAATACAGGTGACACTCTTATAGCACGGATTCCCTACAACACGGTACTGAAATTACGACGACCCTCGTGTAACACGAAAATAGTTTCTGTATAACACGGTTTAATTTTTACCTATTGTTGGTCAATTGGACGGTTGAATAGAGACCCGTTAGATTTTTTTCACCTGTCTGTCCTCTTTGTCTGTCTGTTCAGTCTGTTTGTTCAGTCTGTTTGTTCAGTCTGTCCTGTGCTGTCTGTTTGTTCAGTCTGTCCTGTGCTGTCTGTCTGTTCTGCCTGTCTGGTCTGTCCCGTCTGGTCTGTTCTGCCTGTCTGGTCTGTCCTGTCTGGTCTGTTCAGTCTGTCTGTTCAGTCTGTCCTGTGCTGTCTGTCTGTTCAGTCTGTCTGTCTGTTCAGTCTGTCCTGTGTCTGGTCTGTCTGTTCAGTATGTCTGTCTGTTCAGTCTGTCTGTCCTGTCTGTCTGGTCTGTCTGTCTGGTCTGTCTTGTTCTATCCGTTCTGTTCTATTCTGTCTGTCTGTATGTATGTATGTTTTGTCTGTATGCATGTTCTGTCTATTCTGTCTGTCTTGTTTGTTTTGTCTGTCTTGTCTGTCTGGTCTGTGTTGTCTGGTCTGTCTGTTTTGCCTGTCTGGTCTGTCTTGTCTGGTCTGTGTGTTCATCTGTCTGTATGTATTTGTGTGTGCCCTATACACGTCCACACGGTTTAGTACAATGTTTTGTACATAAATGTTTTTAAAACTTGTATGAATTTACTTATATTATTTAATGATTCCCCTTATGTAACTTTATTTAAAGTACAAATAAATATGTTAACTTTTTCTACGTTTTTAGTACTCCGTATAACATTGTTTTAGCATCCTTATTACACGGAACGCAACCTCTACTTTTATATAATTAATAAGTTTCACTTAACACGGTTTTTATACAACACGAACTGTCCAATAGCACGGTTTCCATATAACACGGTGCCAAATATGAAAATTGTATGACCCTCCCCCCCCCCATGTTTCGTATAACACGGTACCTTTTGACCGTGTTATAAGAGGGTCACCAGTAAATCAATTGAATGTTTATCATCATGGAACCAAAAAGGACCAACTTGTGAATTATTTTGCGTTACCTATTGCACCACGGGTTTTCACGTTATACTTCACATTCACTCCATGCCTTCTAGGTACACCCATTTATAGACAGGCCACATATTCATTCCAGATAGACAAACAACCATACCCCAGGTTCTTAACAGGAACCTTTAGATCCAGGACTCTAACTATTCAGTATAGAAACATAAATTCAACAAGAATATGTTCAAAAAAAATAATTTACCACAAATTAATTGTTGATAATAACACCAGAATTTAAAAATTCAGAATTGAAGGACAATCTAAGCGACAAATACACAGTCCAGTCACATTAATGTGACCACCACCTACTTTCGACGTCAACGTGAAATAACCAATCACAAAACGCAGGTGTCAGCACATTGCAGTGGAGTGTATATAAAGGATGTCCTAGGGCATCGGAAAGCATTTCAATCGTTGGCGTAATGCAGAAACGTAGCGATTTATCCGACGTCCAAAAGGGCATGATTATTGGCTTTCGGGCCAAGGGTGGAAGCATTTCGGAAACGGCTAATTTTGTGAACTGTTCGCGTGCCGCCGTGGTAAAAGTATACCGTGTATGGCAAAATGGCACTATCCAAAATCAGCGGCGTGGCACATGTGGTGCACCACGGGCTATAGATGACAGAGGCGAACGAAGGCTACGGAGATGCGTTCGGGCGAATAGACGTGCAACTGTTGAGCAACTGACCACCCAGATGAACCAAGGGGCTACCAAGAGTGTATCCTCAACAACGGTTCAGCGAACGTTGCTGCGCATGGGCATCCGCAGCAGACGCCTGGTTAATGCACCTATGCTGACTGCTGTTCATCGGCGACGAAGGCTGGAATTTGCACGCCAGTACCGCAACTGGACGTCCGCAGAGTGGCGACAGGTGGCTTTTTCTGATGATTCACGTTTTATGCTCCATCGGACAGATGGACGTTGGCGTATACGGCGTGAAACGTCTGAAAGCAAACACCCTGCAACAATTGCCGGAAGGATCCAGGCTAGAGGAGGGAGCATTATGGTTTGGGGAATGTTTTCCTGGCATTCACTGGGTGCAGAAACCTAATTGACTCTCTTCCTGCACGTCAATCTTTTGACTCTCTTCCAGGTGGTCACATTAATGTGACTGGACTGTGTATTTATCAACACATCAAATTTTAACACTATTTTGAGAAACATTGTTTGAAAAATCTAGCGAATTTAAAAAGGTGGTCTACCAGTTCAATCCACAATTGTTCATTTGATTCGAAGATTTCTCCAAAACCTCAAATCTTTTACTAGTATAGAGCGCCCCAAATTTAAACTCATGATCTACTCTTTTTTCTGTTGATCATATTTTGATTCGGTCCAGTATAATCATCAACATTTCGAATTTTTTAAAAGTACAATTTTGAATCTGCGAGCTTTGGCAGTGAAAAATCCACATTCAAGCCTTTTTAATTTTTTACATTCAGTTGGTTTTTAAATATCATCTAAATTTCTTTTCCAAAATTAAAATATACCATCATGTTGCTGTATAGTCAGCATGTTTTAAATCGCAACTTCTGCACATTAATTTTTTAGTACAATTTTTTAACATGCTTTTGACCAACTTTCTAATAAAAAATTTTGCACTTGAATTTTCCTTACTTCTTTTTAAAATACTAGGGGGCTCCGCCCCCTGCTCGCTTACGCTAGCCAACCCCCGGGGATTGCTGCGCAATATGATATGCGTATGATGCCAAATCACCTTTGGTATTCGTCACGGGCGCTTTGATAAGCCAGTGTTATGTACAAAATATTTACATCCAGTTACGCTCCCATTCCTGAACTCACAGGTTCACCCGCTTTTTCAACAAGATAATGCTCTACCCCATATTGCTGCCGTTTCTAGAGCTTGTCTACGACACAACGATATATTTCCGTGGTCAGCATACTCACCGGACCAGTCCCCGACCGAGAATATATGGGATACCATTGGACGAGATGTCACCACTCCACCAGTACCGCGTAATCTGCTGGAACTACGTGACATGGTTTAAGCAGCATTGGATGAACTGTCGCAGGACTTTGTAAAGAATCTGTATGACTCACTACTAAGGCCCTTGACATGTTGCAGTAGTAATAATGGCTGTCATACGCCATACTGAATGATATCACTTTTTTTAATTTTCCTCACTAAAGTTTGCATAGTTCAGTCTTAAATTTTAATCATTTACTCATTCCTATGCACTTCACCAACCTCGTAAATTCATTGCATTCTGAGGTAATTGGTAATTGGTAATTTTTAGTTAACGTCGTACGAGAGCAACACAACGAGCTATTGACGACTGTCCGAGATCAGTCCCTTTAGGGAAAGATCCGAGATTGCATTCTGAGAATTCCTTCCAAGTGCAACTTTTTTTTTGTCTTAGAGTGTATATATTTAATTTTTATTATTCTATTTTGCGCTTGGCGCAGCTTTTCCATGTTTGAACCTTGCGCCAATAAAACCCAAACATCCAATCCCCCAAAAGCTCAAAAAGAATCATTCCTATTGTTATTTTGGACGTTGTTATGGCATTGTGTATTACTACATTTTCGATTGCTTATAATCGGAACTGTCGTTTAGATAAGTTGCCGACGCTAACTAATTCGCGTAATCGCGTGTAGAAACTAGCTTTCATAGCAGTACACCATTGTAATGATGGTTTTAACGTGGTTTCTTTTTATACAGAGCGTTCTTTTAATTTCTACGAGGTCGGTTAGGGTGGTGTCACTTATTTCATGTAACCATTTTCGTGTTTGAAACACCTGGCCCAATAGAATTGGATTGTGCTAATGAGTCTGATGAGGTTTCGGGGGAATATTCTTCTGTAAATACAAAACCGCCCTCTGGATTTATTTGGGTGGAGTCTTCATCAATGAATTCATGACTAATGGTGAGATTATTGATTCCGTCCCTTGCGCCCGTATCTTTCTTTCGATTGCATGGGTATGAATTAAGATTCTATTCATATAAAAACAGATGGCAAGGCTGGTATTGAAGTTGAAGACGCAAGACAACTTATCCTAGTAGTTTAATCACAAATGTCCCTCTGCGGACAAAAAAATACATCGATGTCGATGTTTTCAAAACATTAATGTTTTATAAAAACATCGATTTATTTACCATCGATATACTGGAGCCTTTGTTTGTTCAACATCGATGTTTTTACACTGTCAATGTTTTTACGTTGTCGATGTTTTATTTTTGAATGAAAAAAATACCATAGTAAAAATTTTTTAAATAGCTGTGCAACTGAGTGTTTTTTAGTGATTTCGACATCCGTCCCATCAGAGAGTTTTTTCCCTAACTGGTGGGAAAGTTAGTGAAAAAAGTTGTTAAGGGGTTAACTAAGGGCATATAATAATTATAGGCCCCAATATTTTTGTATTTACAGTAGATGTTGTAGCCTCTCGTTACAACTTCGACTGATCAACAGATCAACGACCAAGGAATTTGGTCAAGAAATGTTAGCAAGCGTGTTCCGTTAAGCAAAATTATCTAAAAAATGCTTGTGAATGGCCTGAAATGATAAATTTCAACGGTACATATTTTTTTTTTCAGGAAACCTGTGCCAGTGGATCTTTAATCTCTTCTTCTGTAAAAGGAAGTGCTTGTCTGTCTGTTTGTTTGTTTGTCTATTTCTCGCCGCAAAATTCTGGCGATTCCATGGCACTTACAGTAATGAGATTTGGCACGCAGGTAGTCCGAATTTCTTGCAATTTTTGGGTCGCGGAAAATAAATCTAGAAGATTTTTAAAAGAATTTAATAGATTTATTCTATTGGTAATTTGGTTGACCGTGGTTAAAAATTACGAGGTGATGTCCTCGGATCTTTCCCATAAGGGACTGATCCCGGACCATCGTCAATAGCCCGTTGTGTTGCTCTAGTACGACGTTTATTAAAAATTACCATTACTTTACAGGATCTGAAGGTAGGTATGTAATTAACGTCACACTGGAGCAACACAGCGAGCTCTTGTCAATTATCCGGGATCAACCCCCAAAGTAAAAGATCCGAGAACAACACCCCGGAATTTGAGGGAGACTCAGTTTCGGTTTAAAAACACAGTCAGTTTTTCAAAATCTGAATCAGATTTCGCGTGGTAATTGGTAATTATTAGTTAATGTCGTACTAGAGCAACACAGCAGGCTATTGCCGACGGTCCGGGATCAATCCCTTAAGTGAAGGATCCGAGGGCAACACCTCGTAATTTTGAACCACGGTCAGATGACGAAGCAACACATGAGCTGGCACCCCACTCTCCAAACTTCCACACCAACCCAACGTGAGGACTTTCGTCCACGGCAGATTTAAATTGCACCATACGCTTACAAACATCCATGCCCGGACCCGATTGGAACCAGGAACCTTCCGATCTACAGGCTAACACCTTCAACACTATGCCGGTTGGTCGGCCAGGTAATGGTAATTTTTAGTTAACGTCGTACTAACGGGCAACACAACAGGCCATTGACGACGTCCCGGGATCAGTCCCTTAAGGGAAAGATCCGAGAACAAAACACCTCGTAATTTTGAATCACGGTCGGATGACGAAGCAACACTTGAGCTGGCACCCCACTCTCCAAACTTCCACACCAACCCAACGTGAGGATTTCCGACCACGACATATTTAAGGTGCACCAGCCGACTCTACACCATACGCTGACAAACATCCATGCCCGGACCCGATTCGAACCAGGAACCTTCCGATCTAGAGGCTAACACCTAAACCTCTATCCCGGTTGGTCGGCCAGATTTTGCATGAAAAAATAACCTTTTTTACATCATGTGTTTCATCTTTGTCAGTGGATGCCCGGATTCCAAGAGCACTCAGCCACCTGGTACCAATACCTTCGGATACCTTTCAGCAATAAAAGCAGCCTCCTCTTTTTAAACTCTCCCTCCTGAAGAAGGGCAGGCCCAGAAAAATTATTAGGGAAATATAACCGCTCAATCAGCAGCAGCGCAACGCTGCGGCCACCTGATAAGGGCGGCTGTGGTGGCTTCGATAAGGGTTATCGGGTTCAAAAGGACTTGTCACCCGGATCCGGCTGGCTGGACGGTAAAACATGTGTCCGGACGCGATTCTGCGGGTCCCGGACTGTCCAATAAATAACTCTATTGTCTCCCGGCTCGAACGACTGCCGAATGATAAGACTATCGGATCCCTGCAGCCGGTTGCCGGTTACTTTCTTTGCCTTTCTTCGAGGAAGAGCTATTTTTTCCCGACGCTATTGCCTGCGGCGTTTTCGGGAGGGTCTTATCCAAACTGCCTGTTAAGCTCTTCAATTTTCCACCTTGCGGGAGTCCTAGGAGCAGGTTTAAAACGGATTTTCCCGATTTTTTTAAAGATTGAACTAGCGGGTCGTTACGAGTAAGAGGCAATTTATCTACAAATGTTGCAAAAGCAGGTTGGTCCATACCTCAAATTAGAAATCAATCACAGCGGAGTTAGTTATAATTCTAGTAAAAACCGAGGTTTAATTTAATATAACCTCTCTCTCTCTCTTCTTTTTTTAGGCATGACGCGAATCAATTAGAGCGTAAAGCGCTTTATCTACGGGTTTTGCCTCACGTTGGGTTGGCGTGGAAGTTTGGAGAGTAGGGTGCCAGCTCAGGTGTTGCTTCGGCATCTGACCGTGGTTCAAAATTACGAGGTGTTGTCCTCGGATCTTTCCCTTGAGGGACTGATTCTGGACCGTCGTCAATAGCCCGTTGTGTTGCTCTAGTAAGACGTTAACTAAAATTACCATTATCAAAACTAGATGTTATTCCAAATCCTCCTCAAACCGCCGACCAATCTTTATAGTGGTTAAGGTGTTAGCCTCTAGATCGAAAGGTTACTGGTTTGAATCCGGGTCCGGGCATGGATGTTTGTAAGTGTATTGTGTAGAGGCGGCTGGTGCACCTTAAATCTGTCGTGGCCGAAAGTCCTCACGTTGAGTTGGTGTGGAAGTTTGGAGAGTGGGGTGCCAGTTCAGGTGTTGCTTCGTCATCTGACCGTGGTTCAAAATTACGAGGTGTTGTCCTCGGATCTTTCCCTTAAGGGACTGATCCTGGACCGTCGTCAATAGTCCGTTGTGTACAAAAATTGTGTTGTGATATATCTTGTCTTTCTTGGTGTTGTAATTAGGGTGGCCAACAGTGTAATACCTTCTGCCATCGGTCATTCAGTTCATGGATGTCAGCAGTGTAGAAAGATTCCTCTGTTGAGACAATGAAGTCGTCAACCCATTTTCGTACGTCGTCCACTGTCCGGAATATTACAGAAGACAAGGCATTCTTCATAGAAGACCGAAACAAATGATAGTCCGAAGGGGCTATGTCAGGGCTATACGCCGGGTGTTCCAAAACTTCCCAGCCAAGTGTTACTAACGTGTCCTTAACCACTTTTGCAACATGCGGCCATGCATTGTCATGGAGCAATTTGACGGGCCGCAAACCTTTGTCAGTAAACGGACGTTTTCGATTGATTTCCTGTTGTAATCGCAGCAATTGTTGTTTATAGCGTTCAGCAGTTACACTTACACCCGACCGACTTCAGCAGTCGACCGACTTCAGCAATTTGTAATAGAGTACTCCCTTCATATCCCACCAGATGCATAGGAGAACTTTTTTGCAGTGAATGTCTCTTTTCGGTGTTGATGTTGTTGCTTTGCCGGGATTCACCCAATATTTTTTGTTTTTCGGACTGTCATAACAGATTTATTTTTCATCTCCTCTCACGATTTTACACAAGAAAGATTTTCTGTGTTGCCTGTTTAGCAGATTCATGCACTTCAAGACACGGTCGTCCTCAATGCATGTGGCACCCATTTTCCTGCCTTCTGAATCTTTCCCATTGTATGTAAACGATTAGAAATCGTTTTTTGTGATATTCCTAACTGTTCAGCAAGTTCATTTTGCGTTTGAGATGCATCTTTATCGAGAAGTGTTTGCAAATTGTCATGGATAGCCTTCAGCGGAGCGCCGCTATGTTGTCGATCGCTAACCTCAAAATCACCATCTTTAAAACGTCGAAACCAATACTCACATGTGCTTTTCGATACGATATTCACCCCTAAATCAGAAGAAATTGATTGACATGCTTTTGCAGCACTTTTGTGCTGGTGAAATTCGTAACGAATGCAGTGACTAATAAATGTCTTATCGTATGTATAACATCTTTCACCTTCAAAAAATTTCAACTTTAGGTTCACTTTTTCCATAGCTTCTGCGTCGGTTTGATATCTCTAATCCGGTTTCTATCGCATGACACAAACGTGGTGTACTGATTGGTATGCTATTTTGCAGTAGACGTCATACAAAACTCGCTTTAAAACTTCTTACTACACCAAAAAACTGATTGTAGTTTGAGATTTTGTGATAAATTTAACGTTTTTAAAACATAATTTCATTGCGAAATCGTTTAAGTGTCTCTACCGTATATCTATCTTTCCCTTGTAACACTACTCCTAGCAATTAATTTGTAGGGTAGGCCTACGAGGCTCCACCACACAAGCTAATTCTAGAAAGGGCTCGGCGAGTCAAAAAAGGTTGGGAACCTATTATAAACCATTTAATAAAATGGTTAACAGAGGTTGGGTTTTCTTGGAAGACTTCCTTTTCTAGTCCGCCCAATTTAATGATACATGTCCATGAAATACATAAATGAATTCAAATGCTTTTAGGCTTCAAGAGAATAAAAATTTGTCCCCTCTCCCATAATCATGAGAAGTTTAAGGAATTCCTTCAGAAACAGGTCTTTTTTTAAAACCAAAATCTGACATTTGACCTTGGATTTTGACAGAAATGAAACAATACGTACGCAATGTTAAAATTAGGGCTTTAAAAAAGTTGAAGGCTTTTTAAAATGAAGAATCAAGCCTTTTAAGACTTCTGTGAATCCAGAATTAGTATTAAAACTAAATGTAATGCAAATCTACTAAAATTATAAGAGCAGTTCCAAGGTTACTAAAAATGCTAGCTCCAAATTAAAATTACTGCTCTAAGGGATGCGCTACGAGACATACCTAAGTAATTACCATTTGTTGCACTCGGTGTAATACTTATCAAAGGCTTTTCACAAAAAGCTTGTTCAAAACAAGCGAACGACCCTACAGTGCCATTTGTTTAACAGTATTTAGTCGCCTCTTTGGCTACTTCTTTTTCTCTCTCTACTGTTTACTTTAACTTGTACTAAATCACCAGTATTTCCAATGAATTCTGGTATTAAATTATTAGAATGGGTACAGATCATAGTAAAACATGGAGATTCATGGATAACAGTATTGCCATGGCCTAAGAGACCTTGTGAAATAACATACATTCTTCAAAAAAATTACTTAAATTAGTCTACTCTTGCTAAACTTAGTAGCAGTTTTAGTTGCCCCCAGCAGCTACATCCTTGGTGCAGGATCATCAAAAAACGCTGTTGTAGGAAGAAGTTTGTCGCATAGCTTGGGACGAGGTTAACTGTTCTCACTTTTAGCAGAAAAATAACACAGTATTACCTCGGTATACGTCCGATTTGGTCGCGAAAAATTTTGTTTGGTATAAATGTTACCGCTAAAGCGCAGTAATCAGTTATTCTACAGATTATCTAGGTAATGTTCAGATTAACTAGGGTGATCCATTAAAGTGCCGAAAATTGTTTCCATTTCTCAAATTACCTAGATAATCTGCACATTACCTTAGGCACTTGTTAAAGTGAAAATAAGATCTTTGCTGGAACAACAGGAACGTACAGTCGACATATCATACCTTTGAATTATTCGATAATCTCGAGATGATTCTTTTTTCTTGGAAACTTTTATTCGCTTTACATCTTCAATTATGGAATCATACTTTCGTTTTGTCATTAAAACACTATTATATTTTAAATCTTTGCTAGAGGTTTGTTAAGAATCTGTTCTTCATTTTACTCACCAATTCGGTGCTTGCTTGCATACTAAGAGTTAAATTTATCTGCTTTAAAAAAAATCACGACACAAATTCACGCGCTCACAGGCAGAAACGAATTTGAAAACGGAATGCTATGCTACGTACTGGCAGCCGACGCAATTATCTCTTCTCTACTATTTAAAAAAGCAGTGTTTGTCAGTTTTTTTCTTGGCCGCAAAATCCTGACGATTCTATGATACTTCCAGCATTGAGATTTGGCACACAGGTAGTCCGAATTTTTTGCAATTTTTGGGTAGCAGCGAATTTTAAAATTCAGTCTAGAACATTTTTAAATGAAATTTAATTATTATTATTTTCTTTGGAATGGCAACCGCATACATATATGACAGATTCTAAATTTATTTTTCCCGTTTCCGTTTTCATTTTGCCCAGAGAAATGATTTTTCCAGCAGAGGATAAAAAAAAAGTTTTAACTTTAGTTGTGTGGTTCTTTTTTCTATCTCCTAGATTGTTAAAGATGTAAAAATTTCAACGGATTTGAAATCTGCGGAAAATTTCACTTTAGAGCGATACCTAAAAATATGATTTTCTTTAAATAAATAATTTTTAAATTGAATATCTTTTATATTTTCGCAAGAGATTGTGACGCCACGTGAAACAGACTGCATCTTCTGCCCTTCGCGTTAGTAAAAAAAGAAACAGATTACATTTCCTGTCCCATTCCATTTCAGGAAATGAGAGCCAAAAAAAAAAATTTGACTGGGATTTTTTTTTTTTTTTTTTTTTGTAAAATCGGAATTGCTAAAGATAAATTGAAAATTTCAACGGATTTGAAATCTGCGGAAAATTTTACACCAATTTAGTAACTTGCACCACGGGCACGGGCAACGCCGGGCTAGCCACGCAGTGGCTAGTCTCTTCTATTATAAAAGGAAGTGTTTGTCTGTTTTTTGCCGCAAAATCCTGACGATTCTATGGCACAGCAATGAGATTTGGCACACATGTAGCCCGAATTTTTTGCAATTTCTGGGTCGCGGAGAATTTTAAAATTCAATCTAGAAGATTTTTAAATAAATTTAATAATTTTATTCTCTATCGGTTTTTTAACGCGTTTCTTCCGGAAGAAGAAACACCCGAATCTGGACTTTTCTACTCACGTGACCTTGAAAACAGCTTTTGGAACAAAACCAAATTTTTTTATCGCGGGAAACTCGGAGAAAATTATTTTTTTCGTTTCCACTTTGATTTTGCGCGTAGGAATGATTTTCCAGCCAGACGATAATCTTTTAACTGGTCTCAATTCTTTTTTTATCTCCTAGACTGTTGAAGAAAGCGTAAAATTTTCAACGGATTTGATATCTACGGAAAATTTCACAATAGATCGAAACCTAAAATTACGATTTTCTTTAAATAAATAATTTTTAAATTGAATATATCTTTTATATTTTTGCAATAGATTGTGACGTCACGTGAAACAGATTGCATCTTCTGCCCTTCGCGTTAAAAAAAAGAAACAGATTACATTTCCTAGTGAGAAATAAAAACAACCGACGATGACAAGACGCTGGCGAAACCAAACTAAAACCAAAAGTGGAGGGAGAGGGGGAAGGTGTACGTGGAAAGGAAATGAGGGAAACGAACTTTTGAACTTTAACGATACGGAAGCTGTTAATGCAGGGCTCGAAATACCCGGGTGCACAGGTGCACATGAAAATATAATTGTGCACCTAATTTTTTCCCACTAGGTGCACCTTGTGCACCTAATTTAAAAACTTAGGTGCACAAGGTGCACCTGTATTAAAAAATCTATTTCGAGGCCCGTGTTAATGTGCACATTACCTACGTTAAATGCGGAAAACTCTCGATTCCGCACGTTAACGGAGCAAATCAGTTAATCTGCAGATCAGCTAATGTGCACATTAACGGCTATCGAGCTCTAGCGCGGTACATATATACTACCTTTGTTTGGAATACTATATAATAAGAGCGGCGACAAGGGACCAAATTTGGTCAAATGCGCATGCGCGGCAGCCATTTTTCTACCAGAATCGTCTCAAAGAAGATTGCTGGGCGAATTAATATATCATTTCAAGAACAAAAAGCATATGATTGTTATAATATGGATACATTCGGTATACATGAATCATTTTAACGTTTAATTACATGCGTAATTGATGAGATGGATTGCACAACGTGCTAACTTAGATTGCGAGAAACACCATGTTGTTCAAAAAAAGCTATTTACTTAAAAAGTCTTCAAATTTATATTGACAAAACACTAAAATAATAATAAATAAACATTCTAGAACACGAAATGAAACATGAAAAAGCTATATTTTCTTTTAAATTTAATGTACACACGTTTTTCACGAGCACACAAAAAGTTCCCATGTTAAGTCTACGGGAGCTAGGAAAAGACCGCCTCGGGCGGTAGAAAAGGTCTCTAAGCCAATCAGAAAATGTTTCCCGTATGTCGCCACTCTTATTATATAGGCACTCTATGGAATACGATTCGCATGCGAGGTACGCGTTACGTCCCCGATCGACAGGATCCGGTTTTCTGAATTAACTGAATTCTGGAATGACCAGTCAACGTTACTTTTTTTAAACATCCCGAGAAGGCAGAAGCAAAGTTCTTTGGATAGATTTTTAGTAAACGTCAAACCTGATTATCCTCAACCAGGTCCAAGTAGGGGGGAAAGGCAGTGAATAGAAAATTAAAGTTTATTAAATTTTCATTTATTTCATCGAATTGCTTTTGTTTATAAAATTTAGTATTAAGCAGTGTTTCATTATTTTATACTAGCCACTGCGTTGCCCTTGACAGTTCTTTTCGTGGGGTCAGGTGTGACCACTGCTCGCTAACCCCAGTGATTGCAACAAATTCCCATAAGAATTCGTAGCCTATTGGAGAGCAGCCATAATGGCGTTGCCCGTGGTGTTGGCTTCGCAAACCAAATGAAATTCGTAGCCTATTGGAATGAATTCCCTGCGAATTCATTTTATATTAGAGACAACCCTATCAATGTATAATATGCCAATAACAATAAGATATTTTTTTTCATAGAAACAGATTAATCATTTTCCCTTTATTTTCTTATGGAAAAATTCGTTTGGTATATACAAGGATTTAAAACGGCTCAAGGAAGTATACCGCGGTATACACTAATGAACAGATGCATCGCTTTAGCGATTAAACTGTATTTACCAAATATTATTTGTACCACTGTAGATCAGTAAGTCAATCAGAAAATATTCTTGAACGATGAAGTAGAAGACAGGAATCCGTGCTTTTATTTTTGACCTTTGGTGAATTTACAAAAATGTCGTTAAGATGGAAAATAAAAGCTTTTGCTTAAAAAATTACCGATAGTCGGTTGAAAATTAACAAAAAGTCGCATGTGGCTTGGTATAGCTTCTCATTGGTCATTCCAATTTCGTTGGCACTCTTAAATTATAAAATGTAAAAAATGGACACCATAAAACAAGACTATTTGAGATCTTTTATTTCAAAAACTTAACGAAATATTATTAACATTGGACAACATAAAAATCTTGCAATTATTGAGCAAATCACAAAATTTGGCCTTAAGTATTACCCACATCATACTGTACACAGGTAAGAATATCACTACTCAAAACAAAACATTTTTTTTTGTTTATACATTCCACACCCTATTTATTTATCCTCTCAATGTGATTGGGAAAGGTCTTCAACCATAACATATGGAAAGGGAACCAAGGGGACTCGGCCATTGGGAGTTGCAGCTCTTGCAGTCATATTAACTATTATGACAGGTATGCTTGTCTACCCAAATTATCTGTTGTAATATTTATTCCTCAAGTTTAAAGACCAAGCCCTAAACAAAGAAAAATTGGGGAGGGGCAGGGAGTTAGGGTATAGGTTTATAGAGCGAAAGCAGGTCAGGCTATACTGTACAAACACCAAGGCACTAAAAAGACAAGTACATCGTAACAAATAAAATATTTGAATTTTTAAATTAAGTTGAAAACCCGACGTCAAAAGGAAATTAAAATAAGGTTTCTTGAGGGTTTTGTTTCAGAAAAAATTGGTTCAAAAAAATTGGTGCCGAAGTCGGTCCTCGCGGAGTTGGTACCTCTGATAACAGGATAACAGAAGTTTTAAGCCAAAAGACTTGCTACTAATCGTTTTAACAGGGCAAGTGGGCATAGTTGGATAAGAGAACATGCAGTACACAATGGTTAATATTGACTAAGGAACGATAGCTCACTGACCAGTGACCACAAGACAGATCTACTTCATGCCATGTTATCTAGAGGAATACACTACATTTTCAAAAAGGACACTGACAGGTTGGAGCATAAATCTCTGAGAAGCCATGGTGGCACTTGCTACTAGACTCTTACAATGCACTATTAAGGCATTGAAACAATCTCAAACTGAATCAAAACACATTGAAAATTGTTCTCACAGCAGTGTAAACCTGTTTCATACTAACATAAAGGTATGTTAAATTGCATAATAGCGATGCTATTCTCATTTTGTAAGATTTTTTGCACAAAATTTAACAGATTCTCGAATTTTAGACATAAATAGCTTAAATGTTTAAATATACTAAATTCATTTTTCCATGTAATGAGTTTACTAGAAAGCATCCACCTTCAATTGGCATGAAAAATCGTTTCCAGGTTATTTATTTTGTAAGTTATCTTGTTTAAACTTTTGCACTTCTTAATTAAAAGAAATTTTCGTTTTAATTAATTAAAATGCCAACCAACAGGTCTAGTGGCTAAGGTTTTGGTCTGTGGATTGGAAGGTCCGGTTCGAATCCGGGGTCAGGGCATGGATGTAAATTGAGCTGTCCTTTGTTAGGAGCAATGATGGTCCTCCCACTGGGGGCTCCTTTACAAGTGGATATCACTTTTGGTCTTATAGTGGCCAATGGCCAAGTTCAAATGGGCCCGCCATTGGGAAAAAATTAAATTTAATTAAATAAACACACATATTCTTACAAAACAAAAAAATATATATATATTTTAATAATGTGTGTGATTAGAGCTAAGACAATCAATCTACTGCAACATTTCTTGAGTTAGTCGCTTTGGGGATTTTTGGTGCAAGGGACAAATGTGGCCTAGCTGCACCAATTACCAAGATCGACAAATTTGAGTAAAGAAATTGGATAAAATTTAAATCAATATTCCTGCAATTTATGTACAATCCATAGACAATGAAAAATACTTTGCAGTATTAGGCTTTACTTGCATAACCTGAAACTAAAGTGAATTTGATAGAAGGGACTAATGCAAGGGAAATAAAGTATAAGATAAAAAGTAGAACTTAAAAAATTAAGACAAATAAATTTATTTTTTAAATATATATATATAGATAGATAGATAATTATATCCTATTAATAAATTTTTAAAGATACTATCATTAATTTTTAAAGTTTTTTCTGAACAGTGACATTCTTACTAAGGTACATTTTTTTTCCAATGGTACTCCATCATATAACCAATTATATGTGAAAAATTGCAATACATCTATGCAGTAATACATCTTTATGTATTTATCATACTGGGTAGAAGTCGCTAAATAAAAAAATTAGATTTTTAAAAATATATCAAATAGCTGCCATACCTCTAAACATCAGGCCTGTTTCTCTAGCCATGGTGTAACAATCTTGTTGATCATGAAATTCATTCGTCCCCAATCATAAACCTGCCACTAGTGATGAAAATTCAAGAGAATCTTTACCTTTTCACCATTTAAATATTTAAACATTTCTTACCTTTAAAGATCAGCATCGTCACATTATCCTCAATAATGCAAATAGCAGAAACTTATCCAAAATTTAAAATTAAACAGACTTGTGAAGTAATTAAAAGGAAGCATGAAAAATGAAATGCATGAAAATGGCAATTGTGAAAACAAATCTCAAGATTAATCAAAAAGAAAATTTGAAAAGGTTAATATGCTTTAAATGCTGATGAAATCTGATAGATTATACAAATAAATGACATCACAAAGTGACAACAAACACAAATTAATGCCCATTTTAATCTGGGTCATTAGGAGAAGCAAATCAAGTAAAAATAAACTCCAATTTGTAGTAGCAAAAAACCTAACTGGCACTAGTCTTTTTATAACTTTATTATATTTCGCCACTCAGTACAAAAGATTGCAAGTCAAAAAGCTGCATTTTTCACAGATAAAAAAAAAAACTAATAATTTTCCTTATGATTTGATTCTACTATTATTATTTCAACTAGTTGTAACTTTTACTGGATCAACTGATAACATAAGAGATTTTGACGAGTGAAAATAAAAAAATGCCACATGTAGCAATAAAAGAAAAAAATGGAATGTTTGACAGTCAACCTTTTGCACTTTGTGTGACGGTATTAGATACTTATCGAATGAATAAGAAAACGGAATAAAAATTAAAATATTAAGCTGACAAGAACAGCTTTTTGCTGTCCCCTCTCAAAAAAAAACATAATGAAAATCAAATGTAGATTCTTATCTTACTATACTTTAGAAGAAAAGTTAAAAAATGCTTTTCACTTAATTTTTCTCATACTAACCATGATTCCTAAGCTTCTTATAGCAACTGTAAAAACTAGACATTTCAAAGTACTTAGCAGATATTCTGTTTCACACAAAGATAAATAACTTAAAATAAATATTCCTATAAGTATAATTAAGATTGGAAAATTTCTATTTACATACTGTTTAACTCTAGTTACACTGTACCACCATATAGTATCAGTTGAATCTTTTCACTGCTACCATTTTACACAAAACACAATACATTGAAAAGTCATATTTTCCTTAGATGCATTATTCAATATTTGGTTCCACTTTTAACAATTAGTGTAACCAGCCTCAGAGCTGCCATAGTAAAAGCATTTGTGAAATTCCTTTCAGCAGCAAAAAATTAATACTCCTAAATTATTTCAGCTAACGCTTTAGATGCTTAGATTAAAATAAAATAACAAATAAAAAACATTGATATTTTTGAGAAATAAAAATTTTCTGCACTAGCAATGAGTATCAGCTTTTAACATGAAATTGATTAAATAAATGTTTCTGATTCTACAATTTGACCACCTACTTGAAACAATTTATAAAGATTCTAAAATCTGGCATAAATTTACGACATTTTCCTCGAAAAGAGATAATGACATTAATAAAACTGAAAATCAAGTGATATAACCTTAACACTACTGACGAAATATCAAGAGAATCTTTACCTTTTACAATTTATTTCATTTTTAAAACTTTTCTAAACAAGTTGGTTGGGTTTTTATGGCACAAGGGGCACAATAAGCCATGTTGCACCAGACACGAGACATGATTTCTAATTAGAAAAAGTAAATTAAACTGCTTGTATATATAAGCTAAAACAAAATAGAAATATTAAAATACACAAACCTTTAAAGACCAGCATCAGAATTATTACATTTTCCTCAATAACACAACTAAGGTACTTACCTGATGTGTAAACATCGCAAATCTAAAGTAATGCTCAGCTATTAATGCAGAAAGTGATTAGTAATTTAAAATTAAACATACTTGTAAAGTAATTGAAACAGAGCTTGAAGATGAAAAGGGCTTAAAATGGTGAAGAAACAAATGTCAAGACTAATCCATAAGGAAAATGGAAACATGAATAAGCTATAAATGCTGATGAAATCAGATACAAATTATATAAATAAATGACATCAAAGTGAAAACAAACACAAGTTAATGCCCATTTTCATCTAGGCCACTAGGTTTTCATGGCGCAAGGGCCAAGCTCCACGAGACACAACTGGTCCATTAGGATAAACAACCAACTGAATGTGGTGGATTCCAATTTCACACTATTGTTACAACAAAATGGTAATAAATATATACAAATAACGATTTAAATTTTCCTCTCCAAGTTGAAAAATAATTAAGGCTTTTTTAATATCTTTTTATATTTTTGATTTCTCTAGGCTTCATTCAACAGATCACGCTTTAGATTAACCTGTGTGTAAAATTCCTACAAAAAGCTGTCTGCGAAATCCCTACGATCTTCATGAAATTTAGTGGTACAATTTGACCAATGTTATTCATTTATATGAATTTTTCAGTAAAAACCAACAAATCACCTTTCAGAAATAATCTAAAAACCATATAACATAGCTGTGTCCACTAATGCACTAGGTAAATTTATGTTGCCTACTTGACAAATGAAAATGCAGGCCCTACTTTTGATAGTACAAATAAACATAAATAAGACTACAGATGTGAAACAATATATCTGTCACAACATATTAAAACATGACATGGCTGTTAATAAGCTTCACCTTCAATGCAATAGAACTGAAAAACAACATGAATATAAAAAAGAATAAAGAATTTAAGGCCGTATTCACAAGTATGAGTTAACACGGGGATCAGCAATAATCTACGGATTATCAAAAAAACTGTATTCAATGTCTGATCAGTGTTACATTTTGATCCTCCAAAATCAGCAAATTAACTTCCCGGATCATCCAAAAAACCGTATTCAGTGTCTGATCTATGGTTCAAATAGCCATTTCAGTGTTACATTTTGATCCTCCAAAATCAGCAAATTAACTCTAGGTTCAGTGTTACGCATGCGCAGTACTATCTATTTTCGAAAGAAACAAAATGGACAACACACTTCATTTTGTGCTAAATTACAGTATTCTTGCTACAACACTACTGATCTTAAATGAATTGAAACAAGAATGTGATTACATTTTCTATAAAATGAATATGCCCAGATGTGTTCTGGTTCGAACTATATTCTGGCTTGCCAGAGTAGAACTCAATGAGAGAGAGAGAATGTTAGTATTAGGTAAGCAACACACCGGTTTCTCAAGGTTCGAATAAAAGAATTTATTCATATTAAACATTAATCTATTTACAAGTTAAAATGCAATTTGAAATTAAATACCTTTGCATTTCTTTTCCCAAACCCAAATTAAAATGCTGTATACATTCTATTTAATCACAATTTGGAATCACTTCTTCCGGTGAAGTACATGTTTGATTAGTATGAATTCAGATTCTGGCATCATAACAATTATAAACAATATTGCGTGATTGTGAAGAGACAGTAGTGGCAATTACAGTGAGCATATCACTTAATCCTTGGATCACTTAACCTGCCATTTGAGAATACGGTTCTTGATGATCAGCAATTTAACTCTGACCTGTGGATTTACTGATCCTCGAGTTAACTCGAGACTTGTGAATATGGCCGTTAGGATGTTTTTTCAGTTTCAAAAATATATAGAATGAAGAACGACTTCTAACTCCTGCAGGATAAATATATAGAAAGATGTAAATATAAATGCATATAATGCTCCAATATTCCATATCTACAAAGACTAAGACAAAAAAAAACTTGTAAAAGATCCTATCCCTTTATAAAAAAAATTTCTTCTACCTCTTTCCAGGTGAATACATCGAATGATGCAAATATAACCAATAGAAAATTTCAGTACATCATATCGCAGATTGTAGCACTGATATATATCGTATCGCAGCTAAAAATAAAGAACGATGCATATAGAACTGAATACAGGACACATAATGACTGATTCGAACACATCAGTACATCATATTGCAGTACATAAGGCTACAAATACAAATGCTTGGAAGATTTCAACATGTATCACAGATCATATCACATGGGGAAAAACCGCTGAATATCGTATTGCAGACTAGAGAACAATGTAATAAATGTATAAAAGCAACAATTTATCACAGAAATATTGCTTGAAGCTTGAAATATATATATTTCAGATTATATAGAAAGATGTAAATAAAAGCTCGTAGAAAATTTCAGCCCATATAGCAGATCCCTTGGACTGCAAGTATCGTATCATATATACCATATAAAATTTGAAAATATGAAGGATATAGAATGACTGACTCCTGCAAATAAGTATCCAGAAATTTGTAAATAAAAATGCATAGAACACTTCAGTATATCATATCACAGTAAATGAAGATGGCAATACAAATGCATAGAACACTTTAGTATGAGTATATCATATCACAGTAAACGAAGATGGCAATACAAATGCAAAGACCAGTTTAGTATATCATATCACAGTAAACATCGTATCATATATACGATATAAAATTTGAAAATATAAAGAATTATAGAATGACTTGACTCCAGCAAATAAATATATAGAAAGATGCCAATAAAAATGTGTATAACACATTAGTATATCATATCGCAGTAAACGAAGATAGCAATGCAAATGCATAGAATACTTCAAAATATCATATTGCAGCAAACGAAGATTCCAATACAAATGCATAGAACACTTCAGTATATCGTATCGCAGTAAACAAAGATGCCAATACAAATGAAAAGATAATTTCAGCATAAATCATGTTGATTTTGTCATATCGAAATGAAATTCCACATGTAGTGTCTGGTATCGCCTGTATAGAAGTTTGAGTGCATTTGGTAAGGGACAGGCAGGGAAACCTGGTGGGTAGATACATTTCTATTGTTCTAGTCACACAAAGTAATGCTACTCCTCAAATCACAAGCAGCACTTGAAAATTTGAGTCAACGAAGGCTTTTATAACATTCTAGCAATCACGGGTTTTATGGATTCCAGGGTGCAAGGGTTATATTGGCCAAACAACACTTCAACAATAACTGAGTCCAATGTTTCACGTTCATGGTTGCCACAGCCTGGTACAAAGACTTCAAAATTGGAGTCATAAAAATTTTCTCCCAAAAGAAAATCTAAATATAGGGAAATGTCAAGTTCTGCATATGGGTTACAGGAACAGTGGAGCCGAGTACAGGCTGCAGGGAATAAAGGTAAAGGAGGGAGAAACAGTCAAGGATCTTGGGGTGATAATTCACAGGGTTTTTAAAATGGGTCATCAATGTTCAGCTGCGGGTAAAAAGGCTAATAGGTTACTGGTGTATATTAAAAAGACTGTAACTTCAAGTGATAAGAATATAATCTTGCCGTTATATAAGGGTTTAGTAAGACCACATCTAGAATATGCTGTACAATTCTGGGCTCCATATATGAGAAAGGACATAGAATCAATTGAAAGGGTTCAGCACAGAGCTACAAAAATAATAAAGGGGCTAGAAAATTTCGACTATAATGAACGTTTAAGTAAGCTAAACATGTATACACTGGAAAGAAGAAGAAGGAGGGGGGATTTGATTCAGCTTTTCAAGTTTGTAAAACAAGGGGACACAGAGGGCTTAAATTTCAATAGGGATAACAGAACAAGGGGTCATGTGTATAAATTGAATAAGACACATTTTAATCGGGATTTAAGGAAAAACTACTGCTTTAATAGGGTAATAGACAGTTGGAACGCGTTGCCAGAAAATATAGTTAATTCAAAGAGAGTGTACGAATTTAAGACACAATTAGATAGTCAGTGGGAATTGGAGAATTCATAAACAAAGGACCAACCTTGTTGGGCTTGAGCCTGTAGCTGGTCGTCAATATTTGTATTTGTATAAAAATATTTTTTCATCCTAAAGACTGGGTAAATCAAGTTTTTTTCCACGACTTTCGATTTTCATATGACTTTTACTTTTAGAAATAAATGAACCCTATAGTATGAAATATAAATCTGCCATCAGGGACTAATGTCTATCTGCACCAGCTTTGTGTTTCATTTAAAAAGTGTTTCAATGTTTCGTAATAGAAAAAAATTTCGCTCCGAAATTTCCAACATAATTCCTACATTAAGAAGAATTTCTAACTACATCGTCTCAGTGACATTTGTAAAGGTAACACGATTGTACTCTGCAATGTTCCAAGAGTTTGAAGAGTGTTCGAAGAGTGGTTTGAAGTGGAATTCCATTTCGAAGCCTGTAAGTTGTGCACATATGGAGTTTCACTAGCAGATAAACTTGGCATCATTGCAATTAATACATGATAGTTTTAACAAGATTGGCAATAGTTGCCCCTTTCTGATACAAGTCGTAAACAAACCACACTAGTACTTATATGTTAAAGAAATACATTTTGTAGGGTTATCTTTTCAAACAAATTAAAATTCATTAAATTACAAAGTGCAAACATTTGCAGTATTGCAAAAAACTATCCCGAACTGCAAAAGCAAAATAGAGCCATTTCAGAGCAAAAAATTAAGCACATTAGTGCTAACACAAACATATTAAGCCAACTTAGAACAGCAAAATATGATTACTAAAGAAAGGTACGGTACAAGTACAATTGAACAATATGCTCAAGTTTTTTAGATTCTAATCACATCAGAACCCATATGCCTGTCTGTTTCCTTCAGGGATTTCCACAGCATAGTGGAAAATGCCAAATTTGGCGTCATTTGAAAATTTATCACATAAAAGGAAAGTGGAAGACAGGAATAAAGTGGTTTTCCAGTTGGCAGTTGAAAAAGTAGGTAGGACATCAACACAACGAGGTATCTGCAACAGTCTGGCATCAATTCAAAAGGGAAAGATTTGAGGAAAACACCACATAATTTCAAACTAAGGTCAGATAATAAGGTAACACCTGAGCAGGCACCCCATACTTCACACTTTCTCACCAAACCAATGTGAGGAGATTTGAGACCACAACAGATTTAACATACCCCAGCTCCCGTGGAAAATTAAAAAGAGCTGGCAGGTATGAAAAAGACAAGAGGTGTAGGTAATCCTAAAAAATATGGAAATTGTTTTATAAAGAGGAATACTGAAATAAGGTCCTGAGGAGTGTTTTGAAGATCAAAATAATGCTGAATCAGTACGATATATAAATATTCAAATCCAAGTTGCAAAACCCAAAAAATAAGTCAAGAACGTTAAGAAAATAATTTATCGAAATCCCTTATACTTTTCTGTGCAATGCTTTTGAGAGTAAACAGCATTTTTGAAAAACAATGAAACCTACAACAAAACTACTACAGAAGATAAATAATTGTGGCAGGTAATAGAAATATCATGTACCGTACCTCCTTTACCATCAATTTCCAGTCAAAGAATTCAACAAATAATAATGTCTAGCAAATTAACATGTCCTCTTCAATAGAACCTGAGGTAGAATCAGAAAAGTTTCTTGTTTCTTAATTGTTTTTGGCAAATTCTAATATTTATTTGATGAGAAAAAGAACAAAAATCAGGAATGGTAAACATGTTTGCCAATCTTGTCCAAAACAAAGTCAGAAACTATAAAATATAAAAAAATAACTGTAAATAACTCACTCAAGTCTTTCAGATTCTAAAAACTTCATAACATAGATCTTACAAAGTTTTAATAGCCAAAACATTGATTAAGACAAAGTTGATGCATAAGAACTAATGCTGAATAAATTGAAACTAAACATTTGAAATGGTCAACAGATATCTTGGAACAGAACCAAACACAAGAGCACAAAAATATGTAAGATACTTAAATTGAACACATTCTATACTACATACAGTTCGTTCTGTGTGTATACACAAAACAGACATACATACATTTTAGTTAATTAATACACAGAAAAGTCACAAATGGAAATGGTACACATATTTGAATTTAAACTTTTCATCTCTGCTGTGAAACAGAGAAGTACTTTTAAATGTCCCTTATTACAACTATATTTCCTACATTATACAATGAATAGTTTAGCATAGCTCTTACCTGAGATAAAAAAACATACATAATAACAGTACAACAATGTTTAAATTGTTAAATAAATATTGTAGATCATAAACAACCAAGTTTCAAACTGGAATGCTTGAGTATCAGAGCAAATACTGTCCATTTAAGACAACTTTGATTGTAAAAAAGTAGTAGTTTGTCCATGCAGCAGGAAACTGTGAGAGAAAAAGTATTCAGCAAACACTTAAATGTAAAAATATGATTATATCAATATTTAACTAATTTATGTGGCAAAGAAATAGGCATTTGTATATTGGTGGATGTTAGGTAGGTAGTCGAATTAACGTCAGTATCAATCAAGCTTGAATGGAAAGATTCAAGGACTACATCTCGTAATTTTGAACCACGGTCAGATGACGAGGTCGCACTTGATCAGGCCCCCACTCTCCAAACTTCCACACCATGGCAACATGAGAATATTTCAAACCATAGTAGATTTAACGTGCCCCTTACTAAAGTCTAGGCCACTTTTTTTATTGCAATACACCTAATTCCGTTTTTACACGATAAGATACATTCCTGAAGAATACTTGTAAAAAAATATTGTATCAATGATAAGAAAAAAAGATTGGTTCCTGATCTAAAAGTCATTTAAAATAATCACAAAACCAGATAAAGATATCTGTTTAAAGTTTATTATTTTATTTCAACAAAATATACGTGGAATAATATGCAACAAAATGGTAAAAAAATTAATTTGCATTTGAAATGAAAAATTCCAACAAGAAAAAAATCTGTTTTACCCAAAAATTGCGTAAAATATCAGTAATCAAGAACTATTTGTATAATCAAGAGTCATCTTTAAAATTTTTGTGATGAAGAATATATTTATCTGTGAACCAAGAATTGTTCAGTAATGCAAATACATTAATATTTTATTTTAGTGTTGAAATAATGCTTTCTTTCTGAATTTGGAATAACACTAACTATGGTTATACAAATGTTTTTAGTCTCGTGAAATTCATCTTAATGAGGTTTGATTGTATTTAAAATCCTGTATTAAAAAAAAAGCATTAATTGTCATCCCAACATTAACGCTAACCCCAGTTGGTCAGAAGTAAAATAATGAGAAAATATTTGTAAGAAGAAATAAAACATCTACTCAAAACATGCCCAACTTCTTTGAACCCTTAAAATTTTTTATGGAGTCCAGGACCCCAAAACATAAGGGATAAATATGCAAATACAAATACGAGTAACCAAAAAATGTAGAGTGGTTAAATCTGTCTTTAGTCGCTTATTAGAAGGGTCACAATGTTCAAGGAACCCCGAACTCTGTGGGTCCTAATATATTTATGGTTACAGTCCAGTCCTCCCTCAAGATAATTTTAATAAAAAAACTTGGAGGCTCCACCCCTGCTTGTCTACGTTAGGCAACACCCAGTGATTTATACGCAATCTCATTTGGTTTGCATCACAAACCAACTCTCCTTTCACAGTCTTCAATCTCCTGTGAACGGCGAAACTATCTTAATAATTCGTATATTTCCGATTGAACTTTCCAGGCAATGACGTCACAGCCCCGGCTCCGCCCCTTGCTCGCCAACCCTGCGGCTGTGGCAACGTTTTTTTTAATATAGAGACATACTGATAATATTGGTAGTTATTTATATTTAAAGAAATAAAGAGTTCCAAAATAATTATCCACTCAGGGGCAAGTCATGACCCCAGGGTGCCCATGTGTGTGTGTGTGTGTGTGTGTGTGTGTGTGTGTGTGTGTGCGTGCGTGTGTGTGTGCGTGTGTGTGTGCGTGCGTGCGTGCGTGCGTGTGTGTGTATATATATACTCATTGACATAAAAATTTGCGCACCAAGAAATAATTGTGGGATCGTAACGAAACTTGGCATGAAGGTACATGTCGGCCAGATATGCAAATGATTAAAAATGCAGCGTGATTGCGCATTGCATAATGCCACTAGAGGGCATTAAACTTCATTCTCCTTGGAGTATAAAACAGGTAAGCAGAGCTTGTTTGAGTGTACTTAATCTTTTGCAGAGGAAACGCTGAGGTAGACATGCCGTTACGCCGACATCGAAGACAATATGAGCAGCTGTCGGAGTTCGAGAGGTGAAGAATCATCAGGATGATGGAAGCTGGGTGGTGAGCTCGGCAAGTAGCTCGTCAAGTAGGCTGTTCTGATTTTATTGTGAGGAGGTGTTGGGACCAGTGGACAGAAAAGACGTCATTTACACGGCGACCAGGCTTAGGACGCCCTCGACAGACCTTACTTATATCAAAGTAATACTTACATGTGTGAAATTTCGTTTCATTTTTACGACTTTTTCTTGGTGTGCAAATTTTTATGGCAATGAGTATATATATATATATATATACCTGAGCCATAAAACTCAAAATATTTTTATACAAAGCAAATAATTTCCTCAAGTTAGAACCCAGCACATCTCAATCAATACAATTACCTTCCGTGTAATCAAAGTATGGAGCACAGTAATTTTCAGTTTTAAAAAGAATCAATCTGAGGTGTTACTGAGTACCTGATTTGTATTGTCACATTTTGTCACAGGTTATATTTCATTTTTTGATAGTAGTAAATTTAGAAAAAGAAAATTAAATGATTTCATAAAATCATAAAATATGAAATTCATATTTAAAAATATAAAACTCATATTTTACAAGAACAATTTAATGAACATGGTTTATTTTACTTAAAAGATGTTCTTAATAATTTCAGTACATAACCATTACTACAGTACCGAGTACAAAATCTGGAACCCTCTGGACTTCAGATTCTTTGCAGCTTTTTGTGTCAAAAATCCTCCTAATCTAGCTCTTCCATGTGTGAGAATTTGTCTACACATTATTTATGCCTAGAACACGTTTGCAATACTAAAATAGCAGATATATAAATAAAATAAAAATAAAAAAATTTAAGGAAAAAAACAACTTTTTAATACAATGCAACAAATTTTACTCTTTCTCTCTCTCTAATTTACCAATCTCCAAATTTTTCTGTATGGTATTTACTCTGAACATGTCTGTTTTTTGCGTCCTTTCATCAAATTGGTACAGGTTAAACGCCTCATCCTTTATAAATTGTTGGAAGGGTAAAAGGGTGGTAAGATAGAAAAAAGTGAGATAAAGAAAAAAACGTCAGTTAGCAAAACTTCCAGATTTCAGACGTCCTGATTTGGGACTTTGTACTTTAAGTTGATGAAATCAGCAAATTCATCACTGTTATGAGATGACAATTTGTAAATACCTACAAAAAATGCTTTTTCCCATCAAAATCCTATATTGAGGCTAAAATATTTATAATTCTTATTAAATATCCAGGTTAAGAATAAATAAATAAATGTCTTATTACTGATTTATCAATGAATAAATTTAAAACATCTGTTTTCATATATTCAAGTGATTCATGCAAATATACATACCATAACATTTCAGTCCTGGTCCCAATGCAGATATCTTCATAGAAACTTGATCAAAAACTATGAAAAAAAAATAAAGATGACACTATTATTAAGCAAATGTGAGTAAAATGGATTTTATAAACTAATGAAATACATAAAAATAAACTAAGTATAAAAACGCCATTGGGGCAAATGCTTATTCTGCTATTACATCTAAAATTATCATTCATAAATTACAGAACGTCTTGATTTGACAATAATTGCAAAACTTGAAGATATTGGTGGCCTTGCTTTTTATTAATTGCAATTTCTTCTATATTAATGATATACTTTATATTCTTGCAAAATAATTTTATAAGGCAAAACAAATAATGACTGTTGGTAGCATCAATTCAAAATGCAAGTTTGTGAGAAAATAAAAAATTCAAATAAATTTTTCATTATTTCTGAGTAAACACTTATACGCCAACAGATTAAAAACCTAGGACTTTTTTCCAATGGCGGGCACATATGAATTATATTCATTGGCCACTACAAGGCCAGAAGTGATGGCCACTTGTGAAGGAGCACCCAGTGGGAGGGCCATCATTGCCCCTAACAAAGGACGGCACAATTTACATCCATGCCCTGAACCCAGATTCGAACCAGGAACCTTCTGATCCAGAGGCCAACACCTTAACCACTAGACCGGTTATTTGGCATATACCTGAAAATAACCATAACCTGCCAACCAAGCAAAAGATCCATAAGATTTCAATCAGCACAACAGTTAGATATCTTACAAACAATTAAAAAATTATTTCAAAATATGCATTAAATCCATTTTAAAGTCAACTTGCCCAAAGCAAATTCTGCTTCAAAATCATTAAGTGAATCCAATGCTGGGTGATTTTGGAAAACAAATTGGCACTTACTAGCCTTTCTTTCACAGTATAAACATTAAATCCCCTTTTACCAGTCGACTTGCCCAAAGCAAATTTTTTTGACAACTCCCAAACCTTATTCCAATTAATATCGTTCCTGTAGATTACCACAATGGGTGCAAAATACTGAATTTAGCATCAGTTGAAAATTTTCCATATTGAAAAGAAAATCCATAACATATTTTTTCTGTCTGAAGACGGAAAAAAGTGGTGTTATGGAAGACTTCCAGAAAATAGAGAAGAAATGGCAGGCATGGAAAACAGACAAGCTGTGTCAACAGATTTTCAGAGGCACAGAATGATTTTCTATTGCCTAAAAACAATTTTAAACTTTGAAAACACCTTTCTACTTTTGACACTGCAGGATTGATCGGTCATGTTTCATGGCACAACAGTAATTATCAGCCAAGACGAAATCACAGGTACATAATTGAAATAAATTGTCACTTTATGAAGTTTCTTAAAAGTTTACCAAGGGAATGTGTTCCCCTGATAAAGATGAAAATGGGACTTGGGAAAAGTGGAGTTTCAAGGGAATTCAAATGAAAATAACTTATTGTTAATATAATACCAAATATTCAATATAATATCAAAAAATACCTAAAATGACTAGATAAATTGTAAAAGTAATGAAAAATTCTCAATTTCTAATTGTTTCACCAAAAAAAATGCAAAAGGGGAAAAATGCAAACCCTAGTCATCACTTTAGAATGGGATAGTACTGACTTATGAATCTTAAGAATGAGATAGAGCATATAAACTAAAAATATTCTTTTAATTGTTCCCTAACACACAGGGGCACCCAACGAAAGGGGCTTAAGCCCAGACTGAAAGAAAAGCAAAACTATGATTGATTTGTTTGTTAAAGAATTGTGCATAAAAGTGCTTTTAACATTTTCTCCCTCTTCAGTTCACAAATTTTTCTCCATTATTTTTATATCATCTCCAAGTGTGTCATCACTTATTTAAAGGATTTGGTAAAAATAATACGATATCTCTGAACTGTTTCATAATTGGGTCATTCCATATGGGGACACCTGAAAGGTGTTGCACAGGGCCATGGATTTTTTCAAATTTACTTTACAAACAAATACAAAAAACTTACAAAAAGTACTTTGTGGTTAAGGTATATATAAATTGTTATAATCTGAGGTGTCTATAGACTAAGTTATCTGTTGAGTAAGAAATTCTACCAAGCAGTAAAGTAAAAAACAAGTTGACATCTATGTGAAAGTTTTGACAATGTTCATGCATAATTTCATAATATGGTTCAAACAATAAAGCATTCTTTCATTCAAGTGTGAGAAGCATGGGAAAATATTGTATATTAATGTTATACTTTTAAAAAAATGTTACCTTTTGCTTTTGTTTTGAAAATTCACTTTTTAAATGTATTACCATGTAACAAACTATGATTTTTAGTAAAATAAATATTGATTTACCATATCACAAATTCTGATTGTTAACTTGAAATAAATATTGGATAACATGTCATGTCAACTTCCCTTAATGTTTTAAATTTAACTCGCAGAAAGCAAGTTAAATTTAAAACATTAAGGGAACAGGAAAGAAGTTAAGTAGAAGCTAGATTTAAACTTAACAGAGATTCTATGATACAATTAGTGGTTCAGTCGAATCCTTAAACCAAACTTACAGGTGACAGAATGCGGTAAAATTATTTAGACTTGTAAACTTTAGGTTGAAGAGGAGAAAAGAGTGGAATTGAAATAGTAAAGATCAGGCTCCATACAAAACACTCCACAACAACATTTATGGCTGCTGTGGGAAATCAGGAAATTGTTATTGCATAATAGGTCTTTTCTGCAAGTTTTTGACATTAGGGGTATAGGTGGAAATGTTTAAACTACTTTGAAGCTCAGTCCTCATAAAAAAAAAATTTTGAATTGCTTTGTAAGCTAGTGCATGATGCCATCAGTTGGGAATGAAAGAGGAAGGAATGAGGAATTTTTAATTCCCTAAATTCAATCCTTCAAATAAAAAATATTTTTCCAAACTTGTCTGTAATAAGCAGTAAAATGTAAAACCTTACCTTAATTTCAACCATGAAAAGAAAGTGTAGGCCTTGAGAAATAGCTGTCTAATAACATGTTCACAAGATGGATATAAAATAACTACTTAGGACCTGTGAAAGAAAAAGGAATTGTTATGAATCTACGTATGGAAATGGAAAGTATATCGAAGATAAAAAACCTTTACAACCTTAAATGCTTGACTTTTTACTGAAATTCAAATATGTCAATATCTGAATTTGCACAAACACAATAATTTTCTAAGTAAAAAAATTACCCAGTAAAATTTGAATTTAAAATTTAAATAATATTATTTTAATTTCCAAGAAATATCTTAAGAAAATATATTTAATATTTGTTGAATAAACCTCAAAGAAAACAGATAAAAATTTTAATAAAGAAACTTCTCATTTGTAAATTGGCCGAACTTGTTTATTTCGGGGGTTTCCTGGAGCTGCATCTGTCTTGGTCCTTGGCATCAAGGGTATAACGTTAGTTGGTTTTGGATTTTTATGACACAATGGTCATATTTGGCCAAGCTGTGCCAAACAAATAACAATGCCAAGTGATTGTGAAAAGAAAGGACGAAGAATAGAAAGTAGAGAAAAATCATGTAGGTGTGGGACTAGAGTAAAGCTAAAACTCACATAATGCATAAGCACTGTTCAGTTAGCACAATTTTTTGGTCGTTTCTTAGATTGCTGTACAAATGTGAAAGCTAATTGAAATGTGTTAACACAGCGAAAGACATTTATGCATTGGTTTACCATTATGAACAAAATGCAGATGAGATCACAAACCAAAAATATGCCTTCTATATCACCCCCAATTTCTTATAACTTTTTTTAGTTGTGTATTTTTATATTTAAAATAAGAGCAAGTAATATACATGATTATTTGGTTTATAAAAATTACCACCAATTCAAATATGGGCTTTTTTTTTTTTTTTGAGCACAGACAGGGGCATATAAATATAACATGTGGTGGGCAAAAGTCTCAGAAAGTTTGTGAATCCCAGATTTTTACAATTTGTAGCCATATTGTGACCACACAAGTCTAGCTTTCTAAACTTCATTTGTTCTTAAACATAAAATTAAACAGATGCCTAGTTTCAATTTTTTTTTTAGTTATTTGGATTAGGAAGAGTACATACCAAAGATGGCGATTTAATTTACTATTTCTGCAACAAAAATAACATTTATAAAAATAACTCTGGCAACATCTTTTCGCTATATAAAGCTAAATCAATGTACAAATTTAAACAAGTCCTTTTGATACACTGCGTACAAATCGAAATTAAAGATTGTCAACTCAAAACCTTCTTGATATTAGGTAATGAGACAAAGATTAGTCCGTTTGCATGATAGCTTTGAAATTGTAGGAGTTTAGTTTTTAGTTCATAAATCATCATTCATAATTTGTTGGTTCAACCTCTCCAAATGAAATCACTACCAAAGAAATGCAGATTATAAAGATAAAGAAAAATTTGCAATACTCAAGTTAAACTGGAAAACAGATTACAGAAAAGTGTCAAATGTATCATTAACTTCAGAATTAGGAGTCAAAGGAAAAAGTTCAATTGCTGAAATGACACTCTAAATTAAAATGCTCTAGACACTTTTAACATTTGTGCACACATCTCAATTATTCTGTAGTGGTCATTTTTCCTAGTTTTACATCATACTGACCTTCCATATTTGTAAAAGAAAGCAGAACACATAATTTGGTAAGCCTAATATACTCCCTTTCGAAGCTTAGTTGAAGATCTTTTTTTACTTACCCTAACATTTTCGATTCATGAAATATCAGATTCGTTTAACTCCTATCTTCAGGTTGAAAATTCAGATATTTGTAATGACTTATTCTGGCTTTACTGCACATACTTGGATTAATTGCATGATGATCACAACTTCAAATCTGACTTTGAAGTGCAGCAAAAAAATTTATTTTGGAACCATCAAGAAAATGGACACAGGCTCACTTGAAATATAAATTGCTTACCTAAGTCATTCTTGATGAGATTCACTTGAAATTTCAACTTTTATTATTCTGTTTCGAAAACAATCTTCCAAGCGTAAAATTTATTATAGCACTCTATTAATACCTATGTCTAGAGAAATGTTAAATTGGCTAACATATGCACACATTTTCTAAGAAAATTATTTTAATTTAAACCATTATACTATGTTTAAATTTAGTAGTCACAAGCCTATTAACATTGCCTTTCATTACAATCTAATCATCCTGCTTTACAGATTAACAGAAGTAACAATTCTAATGCTTACACTAACATTTTACTATTGTTTTTCATTTTCTTTCCAAAATAGTTACATTTTAAAATATTCCAAGACTAATAATTGTCTACCTTCCCATTAAATTTGTAACCATTAAAGACAATTGTTACTTAAAGTTGTAAAACAAAGTAGGCTGCTTCAATGTTTATAAAAATATGCTAGGCTAGCTCAAAACAGAAATGTAGGAATTTGTGAAATTAGGAACATGTTTGCAAATAACATTTGTCAATAGAAGTAATCAGTTTTTGTACATGGATGGCAATTTATTTCGATGAAGAATGTTTCATTTAAAACAGTCTAAGTGCTGAAAATAAGATATCATTAAGTACATTATAAATAATGTTTATTGAAAAAATTTATAATCAATGTAAGATGTTGAGAAATGAACTTAAAATACATGTAAATGCTCTTTATACCAAATATGTTTAATGTACCAGAATTAGAAAAACAATAGCTGATAACAAATGAATAGCACAAAATTTTCCCATTCACATTTAAAGGACTGTTGCAGTTCATTAAAAGTAGTAGGGACTAGAGATGTGAGAGGAGAAAATTATCTGAGAATATTCTCTAAGATTGAAATTTGGAGAATATTTGAGAATTTTCTATTTAAAACATAATTTTTCAGAAAATTATAATCTGTTTCATTTTACTGACAGCAGAGATGAACATGAAACTTATTTTATGTATCACTAGCGGAATATTGAAATTATTAAATGTTGATTGAAAAGTGAATTAGAATAATCACTTTGCTTACATAGAAAAATGCAATCATTTAAGCTGTACGGAAAATACTTTTTAACTTCGCTTTAATTTTTTCATAGTTTCTACAATTTACTTTGGATGCAAATATGTACATTTAATTCCTGAATAGTGCATTGCAATAAGCAAAAGACTAAGACATATACAAACAGAAGCAAAACTCCAATTCAAAAGAAAAAATGCAGAATTCTGAAAAACAAAAAATATGCAAAGTGTCGGATTTCGACGTACTGAGATAAAATAGAGCAATTTGAAAAAGACATTTAAAAAATATTTATGAAGACGATAATGATTTATGATAACTATTAATGCTAAGATATGACAGAGACATTTCCCTGCGTTAAGTTTCCTGTAGAACATGTTTCCGTGTCACTATTCATTTATTGCAAGAAAACAAAATTTAGATTTTTAAATTAGGGCTTTGAGGGGCACTTTTAGGACTACCTGTGCCAATTTTCATGGTTGTAAGTGATATTGATTGATCTGAAGACAATAAAGTAACAGCCTATGTTTTCCACAGTGTTCTAAAGCATAAGTGTACCAAATTTGGTGTGGATTGGTCAAATGGTGTAGATTTGTATAGAAAATACACGCACATATCCTTTTTATTTATAGATAGTCGCAGTATATAGTATAATCTTATCAGCACTGTGTAATAGAAATTAGTTATAACTTATTTTTTATGGAAAAACGTTCAATATTCTTCTAATTTATCATCATAAAATGAAAGTCTGCAATTTACATCACATGAAAATAAAGGAAAATTTAACACTAATTTATCATGCCTAACATAGCTGCATTTTTTATTTCACTAATTATATATAATAATTCTTCCTTAAAAACTAAGTTACTAATCTCTACAATTATAAAAGGAAGTCTCTGTGGGAGGTATCGAGACAAACCTATAGCATTTTCAAACATGAAATTTGGCACACCAGTAACTAAATTTACCTTGAAGCCTGAATTTTAAAATTTAATCTAGAACATTTTTTATGATTAATTAATTTTTTTACAGCGCTCGTTTTTTTTATTCTACTTTCTGCAGCGATGCATAATGGACTTTCTTGCCACTGGAGAATATTAGACACGCCAAGTTTCGACTCAGCCTATTCTCTGATTTCATTGGTTCTTTTATTTTTTCATTTCATTTTCTTAACATATGGTAAATTGGAAAAATTGCTGTTTACATTGTTTGTTGGAATCAATGAGGTTCAGCGTTGACTTTTTTTTAAAGAATAACTTTCTTGCTTTTTTAATTTAGCTTTTAGACTTTCCGAAAGTATAGTTTAGCTTAGTTATACAGTTAGCTTTAATACATTTATAAAGTATAGCAATATTTAATTTTTATTATTTATCAATTTTTTTTATTGTTTAATTTGTAATAATTCAAACTGTTTAATTTGGTACATTAATTTTTATTATTTGGTTTTGATTTATGTTGTTTGACGGAATTGGTGAGGCTTAGCATTAAGACTTTTTAAAAGCATAACTTACTTTTGATTTTTTTATCTCTCTTGCTTTTTTCTTTAGCACTGAGACCTTTTAAAAGTATAGGGTTAATTTTTGTCATTTATTCAATTCATTGTTTATTACTGCCTAATTTGGTTTTGTCAGAATCAGTGAGGTTGACTTTTAAAAGCATAACTTTGAGAGGAGACAGCAGAGGCTCTTATAAAGAGTGCCGTCGAATTGATGCGGCAGTGCGTCCGATTTCTGACAGCGGAGAAGATGTTAAACCGGCCGTTATTCATCGACGGTACAGTATACGGGGAAGACTGTGTGTCCGACATGTCAGTGAGAAAATGGAGTGCCCGTTTTCGTGCAGGCAGTGAGAGTTTGGTTGATGACCCGAGACCATTCCAGGCAAACACAGTCATCACGGCCGATCTCATCGACAAGGTGGACGCACGAGTGAGAAGTGATCAGGGTGTCACATTGCGAATGTTGGCGGTGAAGGTGGATGTCAGCGTTGGAACAGTGTGGACAATTGTTCACGACAGGTTGCGTTATCGGAAGGTGTGCACGCAGTGGGTTCCGAAGCAGATCATCGACCAGCAAAAGGAACAGTGTATGGGGCTAGCACTTCTACATCTGTTTCGATATCCTGAAACCCCGCTTTCCTGGAGCAGATCGTCACAGGTGATAAGAGCTGGTGCTTTCACTACAATCCAGAGACAAAGTGGGACAGCATGCAGTGAAAGCATGCGTCGTCACCTCCCCCTAAAAAGTTCAAAGCCGTGGCCTCAGCAGGGAAGGTGTTGGTCACCGTCTTTTTCGACGTCCAAGGTCCGCTTCTTGTTGAATTCTTCGAGCACAGTAGAACCATTAACTCTGATATGTACTGTGAGACACTCCAAAGCCTACGCAGGTCCATCAGGAACAAAAGACCGGGGGCTGCTCACGGAGGGTGTGGTTATGCTCCATGATAACGAGCGTCCACACGTCTCCAGGATCTCACACACGAAACTGGCCAAGTTCAAGTGGGAGCAGCTTGACCATCTGCCCTATAGCCCGGACATGTCGCCCTGCGATTTTCATGTCTTTGATCCCCTGAAAAAACATATGAAAGGGAAGCGCTTCAACTCGGACGACGAACTCAAGGATGCTGTGAAGCACTGGGTCTCATAACGGCCACAGGAATTCTGGAAACAAGGAATACTTCGGCTCGTTAATCAATGGGATCGTTGTGCTCAGGCCTATGGTGTATACTTTGAATAAAGTCTTCCTTTATACACAGTGTCATTTCGTACCTCTTCATTTGAACAACCCTTGTATTTACCTATTTATTTTTAATATCTGTGACGTGATGGCACGACCGAATATTAAAATCTGGTGTTTTCACATGGAATCTTTTTCTGAATCCGAAAAAAACTTCAGTACATTGTATCAGAGTTAATATATAGGGTGAAGATATGGTCTTTAAACACATCACTGGTTTTATAGCCTGTGTGTATGCCATGTGGTGGATCTGATGTCTACTTTCAAAAAATGATGTAGAACCTGATGTGGAAATCTCTTACATCCATGTTGGTCAGCACCCTAATTTAGTTATCCAAGACCAGATATTCTAACAATGCCAGAAAAGTTCATCCTTTGCAAAGTAGGTAAACCCAGTAACAGCCACTGGTAGAGGAGACACAAACACCATACATTTTTTATCAGACTTTCTATATCAGTATGCCCATGTAACTGTTTTTTTAATGTAGCTAAGCATGTAATGTATATTAACTTAAATCTTGTTACGTGACCTGTAAAGAAATTCAATTTTTATTTGATACCATCCAGAAATTTTGACTGTATCTTTAGTAAATGTATAAATTTTTTCAAAATTTAAATCGATACCATAACCAGCTTTGTATCTGAAACAGGTCATTTGAAAATTGCAATTTTGAAGTTTTGGCAAAGAGATATTTCGGAGAGATTTTGAAAATTCAAAAACTATAAAACCAACAAACGGAAAAATATAATTTTTTTTTTCAGATGATAAGAAACAAATATTTTCAAAATTAGCCACAAAAAAAAAGACGTCAAAGGCTTATGCAATGGTTGATTGGACATGGATTAGACCCAATATTCATGCCCAAAAAGCTAGACTATACTGGAACTGTAAAAAAATTTTGTGCTAAGGCTCCCAAGCATTATGAAAAAAATTACAAATACAAAGAAGCAGTGATTCTATCTCTTACCAGATAAATTTATCGTTAAGGGTGTAAAGTTCTAGGAATCTGAACTCCTAATATCCTATTAGCATTTTTATGGTTGGGCCCTCCACCAACATATACCTATTACAAATATATCGATAATACTGCAATACAATAACTCTTTGATGTAGTTTTTTTTGCAAACAAGAATAAGAAACCCATGAAATCATGTCGGAAATGCCATAAATATATGTGCTTTTAGTTTTAATATTATTAATATATTTTTTTAAATAAATAGTAGATTAATTGTACATAGAACTAACATTCTCTAACTTATATTAAGTAATATAAGTTTGAGAATGTTAGTTTTGTGAAAAGTAGAGAAAATATCAGACGTGTGCCTGGAAAAGTTTTTTCTCTGATATTTTCTCTACTTTTCACAAATCAGAAATTAATCAAGGCAACTAAAAAAATCGCCATGGGATTACTGTACCTGCGTTAGATGTACACCTAGGAAATTAAAACTCCATGCCTTCCTAAATGGCATGTGCACATTTGTATTTTATAAGGTGAAAACCAGACTCATACAAAAGAATCAGATCGAAGTATTGGAAAGAATCGAACACAACATAGCCTTCGTCATCAACAAGTCTGGTATTCTCAGCCATTTGTCCAGTGGAAGTGCATTTTTAAATTTCCAACGTAAAATTCGTCTTACCTTTCGAAACCAGGGTACCATGCAGGTAATTTTCGAGTGTCGCAAAAAATTTATTAACTTGAAAAATATAAATGATACATACACGAACGATATCACGTTCAATAGAACACTAAACAAAACAAGTCATAAATACTCATTGATCTTGCAATGATGTCATCATCTGATGCAATCGCAGCGAGAGGAGTCACTAAAAATGAGCCACTGTCGCTCACAAAATTCAGTCCGGCTCTGGCCTCCTTTGAGCGAACACGAAGTTTGAAGTCTTATTTGGGCTTTACAAATAACAATAGAAATAATAAATGAAATCTTAATTTTTAATACTTGTTTGGATATTGGACTTCGAAGTGTGGAAAATCACAAAAATTTCCATATGTTCAATATCTACGCATAGTAACAGAGTGGCAACAAAATCCTTGAAAAAAATTTCTCTGATAGTCTCGAAAAAATGTCGCTGTTTTTACAATTCCCTAAAGAAATGCTATGAGCCGTGATTGGTATCGATATACAGAATCCACACGACAATATTTTTAAATATTTAGGGTCAGATAGGGTAAAATGATAATTCTCCACAAATATCATGTATTTCTAAGGTTAGAATTCTTACAATCGCAATTGAAAAATCTGAAGAAAAAATACAAATATTTTGACAATGAGCTTTTTACACCCGACCCTTTTTTATCATACTATTCATCAAAATCAAATGCAAATACACATAAAAAATTCTACAAAAATGTAATTGTAAAAAAATATTAATTTGTTTATTATAATAAAAAAAAGTTTTTATTAACTTTTTTAATTATTAATAAAAACATCCTTAGTTACACAAATTTCAAATTGTGTACTCCAAGTTGTATCTCCAGGCTCACGGCAACAAAATGCTGCAGGCGCGATAAAAAGTTGTTCTGATGATGATGAAAGATGTTCTGTTACCATCCTGAATAAACATCAGGCTAATTATAGAAAATGGCAACAGGAAGAACAATTGAGAGAAGGGGAATCCAAAATCTGGACATCTTATGCTGTCAACAGGCTTGGCAGTTCTTGAAAGTAAAGGTGTCGCACCTTCATGGTTAACAAATAGGCTAAGAGTGCACCAAGTTCCTCCACCGTTCAGTTCAACGCAAATAGCATATATGATGACAAAGATTTCGTAATCGAATGATGGAGCTCAACCCATAGAGGTCGTTAATGAACCTCAACATTAACAGCAAGTGCAACAAGTGTGATATATGTACGAGACTATGAACATTTGATGTGCAAAATTAAAACAGTGTAGAACTAATTTCTCACTCTCATTCGCCATATGGCCTCACTGATATATTCTGTGCCTTAAACCTAGCGGCCGAGTCCTGACCATTTTTTATAGGATATTTGATGTACTTATAGAGTAAATAGGATCGCGTATGGTTTTCTCTCATGCCATGTGGCAACATATTTGGTCTGTTCCATCAATTAGTAAAAACCCGAGTAAAGGTTTTGCAAAAAGGTATTTTTGCCATGATAAACCCAAAAAACAAGTGAAAAATTCCAAAATTATCAATCTGCAATGAAATATTATAAAATCTAATAGAAATATCTGGTATTGCAGTCATGGTGCTGATTAACCCCTTAACGTATTTGCCTGTGTCTAACACTTGCGAGAGTTACTGGCAAATTTGCACATGCCCGTGTCTCACACGACGATCTTGTATCTCGTTATTAAATTTCAAATGCCCGTTCGAGATACGTTCTAGTAAAAATAGATAGGCTAGATTATAATTAAACTTATTTACCATAAATGGCACCACTATGCAGCATTATTCTTGTGTAAACCATGTGTTGCATTTTGATTATTAGAGATACATTTGTTAGGAATTCTTTGTTATAAAGCAGTTGTTTGGTGTGGAAAAGGCAATATATCCATTTTCATTGCGTTAAATATCATAAAAGTAAACAGTTAACCATAAATTAATTTTTACTAAGTGTTTTTGTAACGTCTTTAGAAAAAATTATCCGAGAGGGGTAAAAAGATAAGGAAAGAAACAAGATACTATTGTAGGAACTGTAATGTTGGACTTTGTGCCACACCATGCTTCATGGTATATCATACCAAACTGAATTTTTAGCCATTATTATGTTTGTAAGTATGACAATTTGATTGGTGGAGTGGTAGCATCCGATATGTTAGGCCGCCAAAGCGATTTTTTTACGCCAAATCAAGATGGCGGCCGATGTAAGCAATTCCAAGATGGCCGCCATATACAATGTGAACCTTTGCATACAGTGCATAAATAATAATAATTTGTTTAAAAATTAAGAAAAAAGCAATATAAATTTCACTTGAAAATTTTCTAATATTTCAGTCTGGTTTTTTCCGAACATGTACGCAATTTTGCGTCAATTTCATCCTAGTTTTGTCACTTAAAAAAAAAAAATTTAATAAAATTAAAAAATTTATAATTGTTAAAAAAAAAATTAATAAAAAAAAAAACGCGATTTTTTTTTAAAACGTCCGGATTTTCATCAATTTTTAATTAGAAACTTTGCAATGCATAGAAAATTCAAAACAAGAAATCTTTTTTTAATAAGGTAGTTCTTTTCTGTGATCATAATCCACACAAAGGTTTTTGATGAGAAAAAAAAAATCTAAAAATTTTTCTGCTATCCATAAGTGTGAAAAAAAATTTTTCCAGCAATTAGCATTATGTGAGCAACTCAATGGGGATATTCCAAGTTATAGAGCCATATATGGAAAAGCAAGACAAATATTTTTATTGTAACGACTTTACAAGAGGAAATTGTTTTTTAGAGAAGTCAAAGCGTATTGCGCTTAAGGTTTCAATGCCTTTAAACCAGTATACCGGGAGAAATTTGTTTGTAGATAAGTCACAGCGTATAACGCGCGATCCCCGCCTGCCGGCTACTTCGACGCCCCTCTGGGTCCGCCGAGGACCTTTCACTGTTGGCTTCCATGCGTATAAGTCACCGTATTGGGTGCCCACCCAAGCATAGTCCAGTGTTTGTAATATAACCAAAAGCTAAACAAAAATCAAACTTACCCTCATAGCCGGGTCCTTGAAATTCTGACTATGGTTAACAGTCATATGCTCGAATCAATAACCCTTGAACTCTTTGTCCTTCGGGTATTGATACCAGCATATGACTTCCAATAGTCAGAAATTTTTGTAGTTCCTTGCAAAATTCAGCTCTGAATTACCTCAGCCAAAACTTTCTGGTTCCTATTTTTCACCTCAACCATAAAACATTTATCCGTCCCTCGTTCAAGTCCTCCAAACACCCATTTACCCTCCAATTTCTTACTCCTGTTATACTTTCTTTTGCCAAACTTTTGTCCTATCTTTCTACATATCCACTCCTACCTATCACCAGCATCCTTTCTCAATGTTAAAATCATATCATTCTCACATGAAAGACATTTCACCCTCTTCCCAATCAAACTACTACATGTTTGCAAAAAAAAAAAAAAAAAAAAAAACATTTTCTAACGTTTAATAACACTATCTACTGCTATATCAAATCAACTAAGGGGAAATGAGCAACCAAAAGGGGAAAAAAATTCTAAATTCCAATCTGCAATTTCAAAAATCAAATTTAATCCAAATTTTTTTTTCGAAATTTTAATTGAAATTTAAATACAGTGACAAATTTAAAAAATTGTAACTTACAATCTGCTTTCCAAACTTATCCTAAAAATTTTGAAAATTAATAAAACAAGTCGATTTTATAAATCAAGATGAAAATTCATATGCACCCAACAATTTCAAAGACTGTCTAAATTTTAATTCCGTTCTACATTAAAAATAAAAGTGGAAAAGCGTATTTTCTTCCTTAACCAATCATGAGACCCGTTTATTATCATCAGGAGAAAATATCTAGGGTTGCCTTAAAACTAAGAAAAACGCGAAAACGGGAAGGTTACCACAATTGGCAATACATCGCTCGAAAGTTGTAACGTATCGGATACTACATACCATCCATTTGATTTAATGTTTTGAAATTCAAAATAAACATGTAATCAAATCGTTTACAATTTGTTTGTATAATATTTTTTTTTTACTTTTACCCCACCTCCTGCTTCCAAGTCACTCCCCCCCCCCCACACACACATAACTGAAATTACAAAAAATAACTTAACACTATACCTTCATTTTCTGTAAAAAAACTCGATCATTTTTTTACCAGTTTTTCCGAAAGAAATTCGTGCTTTAAGGGGTTAATAATAATGTGCCAACATTTACTATCAGCAACATAAGAAAGCAAAGGGTTATTTTAGAAATAATCCTACAAATAATATTTACTGAAGTATTTGAGTACCCAATAAACACAAACCAGAATTGTAACACTTCCGAAAAAAAAAAAAATTTATCCAAGTATATCCTGGCAAACAAAAGTTTAAAAAATAAATTGTAGCAATATTTTTGAATGTTTTTTCCAAATGACCTATTCTGGTGAAATTACAGCTAAAACTTCCTTTAAAAAATTACAAAAAATTACAAATAAAACAATTTTTTTAGATCAAATTATGAGAAATATATCAAAAATAAAACTGAGGTAACCACAAAATGAAAATGGGTAACTTAAAAAGTTTGATACAACAGAGAAATAAAATTTCCAATTATGCAATTTTTGTAACACATGTTAATTAAATCATTTCTTTTGTTTATGACCATAAAAGAACTGAAACAGTTTACTGTTTCAGTAAACTGTTTCTTAATTTAAAAACTTATCTTAATTTTTAAAAAAAGTATCAGAAACCAGCTTTTCAAATTTTAAAGAAATATTATTGTTCCCCACAAGCACCTAACAAAAAAAACTCAAGCTTTCATTACATTTTATTGAGGAAAATACCTGTATACTGGTTCACTGTCTGGACTTGAAAAAACCTGCCTTTTTCGCAATTTACATGATGCTGGTAACCATTATGACCACTACGATTAGAAAGGAGCAATTTACATACCATACAAATATTCCAGTATTAATTGCAGTAATACAAAGATTATACTTGGTATTCCTTCTTGAAATTTTAAAATTTTATTTTAATTCATTCGAAATCATCCATCATTTTTATTTATGGGGGGAAAAATTAATTTAATTCAAAACCATAAATCTAACAGCAAAGTAGAAGGTTTTAAAAACGCTCATTTAAAAAATGATTAGTAAAATTTGAGTAATCATGGTAATGCACTCATGGTGATCATAGTAAATCAAAGTGATACACAAAATGTTTTTTCTTATCTGAAACCCTTTATACATTGCCACATAATTTTCATTACTCACCTGTTTGCATTAATTGTGATGTTTTCCGTTCAACAAACACCAACAATAACAATGTTGGAAAATGACCTTGCTTGAGGGCATTGGGCTTTCCCAATTCATAAACTTTAATCGAACTTACTTAAATAAAATCATAGCATGAAACCAAAAAGATGTTTTTCACTTCCCTAAAGCAATTATTTTTAACGATTCGTCATAACTAGTATTGTCAGTCGGCTTTTTTGAACCAAATATCATAAAATTGTATGTATTCCATAATAGTTGGTAAGTATGCCAATATGAGAAAAATTTTAAATAATTTTTATTCTAATTAGCTTTATTCTATGAATAGCAATGATTCATATCAATAGCTTGTGACTATAAGATACAATTACTGAGAATAATGTTTGCTTCCCACATATTTCTCCAACCATGACCTTTCAATGCGGGTCTTATGCTTATGAGAAGAAAGTCGACTTGTAGTCTGTCAGTTTTTGAATAGCTGTATGGTCAATAGAGAAGGGTTGCCACCATACCAAAAGCACAAATAGTGATTACTGTTGATGGGCTTCCTTCCACCAACTTGTTATAGCAACTAATGATACACTCAGAACCAGAAGGTGCAATAAAGATAAACCAACAGTAACATAATTTAAATACTTATTAAAACGTTAGTTCGACTGCAAGATACCAAACCCTTACCCCAAAAGGGTAAACCAATTTTCCATCCACTGAATTCAATTAGTATCATCAGGTTGAGTACACCTCAAAATATTTTACTCAAGCTGCTATTTGTTAGGAACTTTTCAACTGACTTCATCTAGTCAGAGCGAAGAGGATATGCCTCTAACTAAGAATGTATTTTCTGGTTAACAGGACGACAGTTGTAATTGTGCGACAAATGTGGACAATTAGCTATGCACTGACATCAATCATTGCAAAAAAGCAGCAAGAATGAACATCGATCCAGTCATTTTCCCTCTGATAGTCAATTGCTTTTTTGTTAAAGTGCGTGATGAAGCTTTTTTTTCACAAAAGAATCAACAAGGATTATATAATTTGACAATTACAAAATGGCTAACAGTCAGTGTTTAAGAAAAATGTCTGGGAATGAATCATAAATACAACTTTATTGATCTGATACTGGATGGCATATACAAACAGTTAAAAGGTTGTGGGGCATAATAAATGTTCATGCAGCACTGAATGCCACCACCTAGATTCCTATGCTTGATATGGCATTAATTACATAAGAAACAAATGTTTTTGGTGATCTTAAAAAATACCAGCAGATATATATGTGTGTGTGTAATCTATTATGATAAAATCTATTCCGTATTTTTGTTATTTGTAAACTTTTGTGCTTATTCTTATTTTAATAAAATAGCCATCATGTTCAATGAAGCTGTATATATCGTTAGTGTCGTCATTCTTATCATTTGTATCTAGTTAAATTCCATGCCACCATTTGGCACACAATTACGACTGCTGCCCAGTTAATCTAAAAGTACCATTCATTTACACAATATAGGGAATTTTCCTTAATGTCGAGATGCCCCCAGTTCTGTATTATGTGCAAACTTGAAAACCATCAGCTACAGAAATGCAAGCATCTAGTCCAACAAAACTATAATCATCACTTATCTCATAACTATGTCCAAGCCCACTACTGTGCAAATGATTGACTAACCACTTGACTGGTAGTATTTAAGCATTACTTGACAACAAATTTTCAACACAGGAACCAGGATGACTGTCTACAACAGACCTTTGCAAAATTCGGAAGAGATAATTCCTGAATATAAGCTCCTTTATCTAATTTTAAAAATGAAAAATTTTCAAAACTCACATTCCAGAGCTGCAATACCGACATAACTAAAAAAGTGAATTTCTAGTGCTGTGCAGGAAGACTAAACACATGGTTCTGACATTGCAAAACTGTACACTACTAAGATTTACAGTTGTGGAAGTTTTGAAGCGAGTATTCAATCTTTTTACACCTACCACTAGAAATTCATTTAAATATGGTGGTTTCAGATATGATTAACATTGATTTCAAAATCAATTTTTTTCCAAAAAAATCTTTAAAATCATAAATTCTGTAAAAAAACAAACTATTTTGCAGATTTACTCACCAAATGGATAATTGTATGAAACAGGATAGCAAAAGTGAACCTTGCTCATGTACGCTTGAAGGTTGAATGCAATTTGTGTTTCCAGTTAGCACTGTGGGCTGCTAAATCAGGAATTGCTAAAAATGAAACCATTCCAGATTGTGAAAATAATTCTGATTCGAGCAATTCAAGAGCTGTTGTGCCCTTTATCCTTTATAAAAGCAGCACCAAATGCAAACAATTGAATTTTTTCTACTTAAACTTGCTCAACAATTTCCAAACTTTCCCAACAAAAATTTTCCACTTTACATAGAGTACAAAGTTTAAAAACAGGAGTATTCCTATTCCTGACCTCGGTCTTAACAGATTATTTACAGTTTTCTCATCAAAAAAACATAATCTAACCCCCTCCGAGCCTTTGCAATACTAAAATAGCAGATACAGAAATAAGAATAGTTTTTTAAAAGGGGAAAAAACTTTTTAATACTATGTAACAAATTTTACATTACATATCTTCTAATTTTTCTGTGTGGTATTTACTCTGAACATGTCCGTTATTTTGCATTGTTTCATCAATTTGGTTCAGGTTGAACACCTTATTCTTAAGGGCACGGATAAAGATGCGGAAAGATAGAAAAAAAATTATGGTTAGCAAAATGTCCGGATTTGGGACTTCGTACTGAATATACTTAGGGAGTACCTGGATGGAAGGTAAAACCAGAAAGCTAAATTTATCCAATATTAAAAGTTATAGTGAAATCTTCAAACTTGAGCTTATACAGTAGTTTGATCAAATTAAGATTCTATAAAATATATTTTTGATTTTTTGCTCTTAATCGAGCTTTAATGTTGATTCATGAAAAATCCATAAGCAAAACAGTTCCAACTGATTTCTTCTATTCTAAGCATACCTGGATTTCTGGACACATTAAGAAACCCCATACATGATGTTCAAATTTGAAAGTTAATTTCCCACTTGGGGGCACTCACTTAAACTTCAAAAAAACTTGATAAAACAAGACCCACATGAAAAATAATTTCATTTTTTTAATACTAATTTTCCATTTTCTTTTAAAAGTACTTCATAATGTTAAAACATACTTTTTACCTGTTTAATATTACCTTGTGTTCTTGGCACAGCATTGTCAATTCGGCTATTGCACCTTAAACCTATACCCTACCCAAATCATGTCATGACTTTTAAGTTCACATTTGGATATATATATATATATTGGATATATAATATATACACATGCGACGGTCCAGGATCAAATCCGAAGGAAATATCAGAGGACAACTCCACATAACTTTGAACCATGGTTAGATGACAAGGTCACACCAGAGCATAAAATTCAGATTAACATTCCTAAAATTTACAAGTTGCTTCAGTGACAATCAGATGCAAGAAAATTTCAGACATGCCCACACTGACATACAAATCAGAATCTTACAATAACAGCAATGTTTTATTTGGTCAACAGAATCTGTTGTTTAATGTTAGAAAATCAATATTACTATCTTTTGAATGTCTTTCTAATTACAGACTAAGTAAATTCTGAAGTTCTAGATTTCGTATTCCCTGAAATAGTCGCAATAATCCTGTGATTGTAATTGTCATCATACAAATTGAGTTGTGGGCTGAAGAATTTTAATTTACATTTCATGCAATAAAAAAGTACTTAGTCCAAGAGCTAGAAAGTCATTTCAATTTCTAATAGAGAATAAGAATGACAAGAAACATATTTTAGTAATTTACCTATCACATTTCCCAAGGAGTTGGGAGCAACAAAAAAACATAATGAGCACAAAATTTGAAAATTTAGACTTTTCAATGGAAAAACTCACCTTACCTGAATATTTCTCAACATCTTACATTTGCATAACACTCACCATTATCACATTGAATGTACATGGGGACAAAAAAAAGAGAAAAGGTATCTTACCTAGTTGGAAAAGCAGTTTCCACATTTGACTAAGTTTGGAAACATTTCACCTTGAAATACGATGAAGCAAAGTCCATTCAAACTGTTCAATTTGAAAACGAATATTCAACTGATAACAATAAATAGATTGGTTACTTTTCATCTCCCACAGGATCCAGTTTCCATTTCTCCAAAATAAGAATAAAAACAAATATTACAGTGAATCAGTCCATTCATTCACTTTGAAACTTTCTGACATCAACTTGAAAGTACAAATACAACACAAGACAACCACAACGTTAATTAAAAAAGATTAACTTAGGAACTGGAATTAAATCCCAAAAAAGTCCAATTTTTTTCCAAAGTAGCACCAATACCAGTAGAGTTTTCTTCAAATACAGTAGGGAAAAGCTTCATTAAATTCTCTACATATCTAGTACCGACGGAAGCATCGCATTTTACCAAATAGGAACAAATGTAATCCATGTGTGCTCCAAATGGATGAAGATTAAGAAATGCAGATATCAAACCAACTGAACAAGCATCTCTTCCAGAAACTTTATAAGTACCAGATTCAGTTTTATAAGGGATAAAGGGCACGACAGATCTTGAATTGCTCGAATCAGAATTATTTTCACAATCTGGAATGGTTTCATTTTTAGCAATTCCTGATTTAGCAGCCCACAGTGCTCAGTACTTATCCACTTCTTTTTGAGATTCTGTTTCCTTGTTTAAAGTTTTTTGGAAATTTTGGTGGAGCGATTCCAGTATTTTATTTCGGTCGGTTTTGACTTTTTCTACTTCTAACAGTGTAGAAGCTAATTGTTCGCAAAGATCTTCAATTTTTTTAAGCAATTCCTCAGTCTTTTCATTATTCTTCTTTGAAAGGTCCTTATTAGAACACTCGGTACCTTCTCCCTCACTGCATTCCATTTCATCCTCTACACGATCATCTATCAATTCATCTGAATTTGCCTTCTTTATCTCAGACGTCTGTTTCTTCCACAACTCTATGTTTTTCTTCTGAGCTTTAGTGAAATGATCCCACACGTTGGGATATTTTGTAGCTTCAAACACTTTCTCTATATTATCAAATTGCTTAGATATTAAAAACATTTTCTGTCGCAGCTCTGTTTTGGCATTATTTAATTCATCTTCACATTTAGATTTTTCACTCAGTAATTTTCGAACATGATGATTTAAGCTTTGAATTATGGAGTAAAAGGTGCCAGTATTCCTTTTGTTAACCTCTCCTTTCACCAACCATGATACTAAAATTTGAACTCCGCCTTTAAAATTGACGTTACGAAATTCAGTTGAAAGATTCTGAAGTTCAGCTTCAGAAAACAGAGGAATAGCAGGTGCACTTGTATCGTTTGTTTCCAATTCTTTTAATGCTTTATGACGAGCCACTCTTTGAGCAACGCGCTTAGCACAATTATAATCATGTTCATCATCACGTGCAATAGCATAATCAACATGCAGCCTTCCCGAGTACGATGACTCATCTTTATTTTCAATTTTCATTCGGAATCCAGACAAATACAGAGCCTTTTCAACATGCTCTTCAAGACCAAACCTTATGTGACAAAAATTTTTTTTGCTCATTCGAATAGTAACTATTTCACCATATTGCTCAAATGCTTCTCTCACAATTTCTTCAGTTATCTTTTCTGGAAGACCTCCAACGAAAACAGTTCTGCAACCAACTGGTCTGGCACGAAGAGTTGGAACTGGAGCATTAGGATTAGGGGCATACAAAACACTTCTCGTAAGGTTTATTGTCTCTTTCTGTACTGGAATTGGTACAGAAAGATTTTCATGGCTATTGATATAGGGAAACGTACAAAAATTCCCCATTCCCCCCATCATTCCATATGGATCAGTAGGCATATTCATCATATAGGGAGGTAAGCTATTCATGATGGTGCCAGTAACAGATGACATGTCCATACCATTAGAGCCAGGGACAGCAGATGCAGGATTAAGAGCCATATTGTTGTTTGACATACCCTCCATAGGATTAACCCATTGATTCATCTGATACAAACCGAATTGCTGCATCATTGGATAAGGCCTACGGCTAGGATCAGCATTGAAATGCTCAGCATTCCCATAGTAATAATTCGAGAAATTTGTTGGAGTTGCCATTGTCTGTAACTGTTGTGGCTGTGATACTTGTCCTTGCGATTGATGTGGTAAAGTTTGAAGGTGCTGATTCTCAGTATACATTTCCTTACCATCTTCCACTCGTCCAGTTTGCTCTCTTTTAGGGGGGATTGATCTTGATATCTTTTCCCTAGGATCATCGTAAGGTTTGCGTTTTATACCATTTTTTCGATCTCGACCTTTGTTTTGTAAATGATTATTAGAAGTAGATGTTCCAGATAGTGAAGTACTCTCATTGCTAGATGAGCTGGGGTTGAATTTATATTCAGGAGAATTGCAACCATTTGCCTCCATTATAAAAATAATTGAAGTAGATAATTTAATCCATTATGTGGTAACCATTTAAGTTGAATAACTGCGGTAAGAAAGATTGAATATGCTCTTATCAAAGTTTTAAAAATGCTCTTCTTTATACTTAGCTTTAAAATAAATAATGTCAAGCAAATAAACGAATGTTCGAAAGTTAGGACTTACGTAATAACTTTGTAAATATAACTTCATTCAATTCAATTTTTTCATTCAATTCAATTGCTGCCCAAGGACAGGTATTGAAAAATACTGCAAAACGCTTATAAAAATGGGGTTCGATTTTGGTATTTTGGATTTAGGGGATAGCGGAGCCGTTATATAGCAGCGGTGAATAGGTACAGTGATGTTACATGTTAAGCAGATCGTAAAACTGCCACTCATACTCAATCGCCAATGCTGTCTCTTGTTTGCTTGCCGTATTTTCACGAACGTCTCAACGACAAGAGGATGGAGACAGACCGAATCCTAATGTTAAAACTTACACAAATTGCCACTGGAGGGCGTATATACCTTAAACTTTTTTAGTTCTGCAGCGGTAGGGAAAATTTGGAAAAAATCCCTTTTCTGATATTTATGTTTACGTTTGTTAAAGCATGTACTTGTACAGATTCGACACACACATTCGAGGAGAGAAACTGACGGATTTCAACGGTCTTTCTATTGAAAGTGGAAGAATAAAAAAAAGTTCACGGAAAAGTAAGTAGTACAATCTCCTCCAATTTTGAAAAGTTATTTTTGATATAGCAGATTTGAAAACTGCATAACTCGGTTAGAAAAAATTTAAGTGTTGGATAGATGCATCTAGAATACATCTGATTATGTTGTAATAGACCATTTCTTACAATTTTGTCACATAAAATCTTACTCAATTTAATGATTTATTAAAATGTTTAAGGGAATGCTCATTAAAAATCATGATTTTAATCCATTGATCAAACTGAAAGGAGGAACATACTGTTTGTAAACAAAATGTAAAGCGGTGAAGCAAACATAAATATTATTGTTGGGTTCCACTTTGGCCATTTCTGTCTTTCTAGGTAAACTGCTCTCCTCCTGGTTCCATTTCAGTCAGACCAGAATAATTAGTATAAACCAAATAATGCAGTCATAAAATTTCAAATTCAATTCACTGGTCGGGGAGTTTTAGGCTGGCATACTGCATGAAGGCTCTATATGCATTTCTCGTGTTAAAAGAAATGCCTTGTTTAGTATAATTATCTTTATCTTAGAAAACAAATGTACTTAGGAAACATACCAAGTTTTCTATAAAATTTATGAATGATTCTTTCCTGTATAATTCTGCTCATTGCTTTCAGTATGTGCCAGCAAGTTTGATTTAACTTAAAGGGGGCGAGGTGCCGTGGCAGATCTAGGGGTGGGCTATAGTCCAGGGCAGCAAAAAGTTTTGGAAAAATAACAAATGCACAACAAAAATAAATTAAAATCAACCAATTTAAAAACACTAATAACATGCTTGAATTTTGAATGGCATTGTATACAAGGAAATAGCACAGGAGGGGAGTGCAGAATTTAAGTACCCAACTCACCCGTAACTGAGAATACGCTTGTTTGAGAACCAAGTTTTTATTTTAAATACAGTTACTCTTATAGTCAACTATACAGTATTTTCTCAATATTTGTTGTTGAAATATTGTTACGAGTTGTTTTGCTGATTGTTTGTTTCAAATTTTATTCTAAGTTCTCATATATTTTATAATAAACAATGTTATATGTCGATCTGGATTTGGTTATACCAAACCACTGTTGAACAAAATTAGGGTAGTACCTACTAATGATTTTGTGCTATTGATATACCTATGGGGAGAAAGCGTAAAAGGGAGGTGATATCATTGCTGAAGGCAAGGAGTGGGGCGGCAAGTTGCTGGTAGTCCTAGGCGGCAGAGAAGTATAAATCTGCCACTGAAAAGGTGCTGTTGTGGTTCAGGAGGTTTCTCATGGTGTTAGTGGCTTGCAAGCTGTAAATGACGTGTTCAATTCATGTGACTCTATACCCTGAGTGTATTTATTTTTGTGTCAAACATTTCCTGTTTGTGAATGCACACCTAATTCTGTTTTCAGGTGAATCATTTTGATTTAACATAAGCGGACCAGGCCAATTTCTAAGAATTTATTTGCCCAAATTTTAATTGCATAACAGCTAGTGTATGCGTTTTGGAACGCGTGCTTTCATTTACCAATCTACATCTAAGCATCAACGTTTTTATTATATTTGGTTGCTAACACATCTGAATTTCCTAACATCATTACATTGTTACACAATCGGTGGAGAAGGATTTGATGATCTATCATTTGAAGATATTGATGAATCAGTCGACAAAGCTCCCTAAGCGAAGATGAAATATTAGAGGCTGTAATTGGAGACTCCTAATCCACAGGATGTAGTGATAATGAATAAAATTATCTTGTTCTAAAAGCAGATTTAATAGAAGAATGTCTGGAACTGACCAGAAAATTGGGTAATAATTTTGTAAAACATGATCCTTTTGAGGAACGCGCTGGAAAATTTGAACGTGAAGTGAAGTTGTTGGCAGCCTCTTGCAGAGAATTATATAACATGCTAACAACAACGATTAATAACTGAATTAGTTTGTAAAACTGTTGAAACATCCGCATGAGATGAGGCTCGTGCTCGTCCAAACAGAATTAGGTGTACATTAAGTTGACAAAAAAAGGAGAGTTTGATCTCATTTGTATTGTACTGATGTGCACACTTTATATTTTTAGGTTCCTCATCCATCAGATATCTAATTGGCCATCTGGGATAGTACTTTTATTTATGTTTTTGAAATTTCTATTATCAAAATGTGTTCTATGTGGTTTTGTTTTTATTTCTTGAGGCAGGTGTTATTGGAAATCAGACTTTTGAAAAATAAACAGTGAATGAGTTATGGCCAACATGTTAAGTGGTTTTTTAAATGACCCAATTAAATAATAAAGTTTTAAGATAAAAATATTTAAAACTGGGGAAAATCTCTCAATGGTCATTATTTAAGTTTTGCCATGCAAAAAGTTTCTTTAAGTCTTGTATAATAAATTATATTTACAGAAAAATAAATTTTGGTACCATTACTGAATTATTTGATATTTAAATTTCTTTGTTTATTGATTTGAAAATAAAAGTTTTTATCTACCATTTGTTTCTTTGTTTTTCTTGTATGATGATAGCCTGTTGTGTTGCTCCAATACGACATTAATTAAAAAATACCTTGAATAATGAAGTACATATTCACTGTAACTGTAACACTCTTTTTGTTTACCTTTGTGTTTGTGTACAAAAATATCTTGCAATGTCAGTGTCTTGCAAATCATTCTGAAAATATTAAATGTTGCTGACAATTTGTATTAAAACATTTATATCTACATCTTTAGTTATGATTTTAATAATTATTCAAGATTACCAATGCTGTCTATGGTACACGCAAGTATTGTTAAAATTTAGACTTGGTAACTTAGTAATTTTTCTGGATTGAACTGTTTTGTAATTTAAATTGAACTTTGGAACTGAACTAATTGTACTTATTTGTGGAACATAATATAGACCAAGTGACTGCATGCATAAAGAAGTCATTTAGAGTTTGGATGAAAATCCAAATTTTTTCCATATTGTGTTTGGAGAAAGCCTACTTGTGTAATATCATCAGAGGTCCCTCAATGTTTTCTTAGGAACTTTTCTGTAAGAAGTCAGTCATAGTTTTTTATATCTTCCAGAGAACAGTGTTTCGAAAATCTTTTTTACATGTATTTGTTTTGAAGGCACATGATGCAACCCAAAGTAATTTTCTAGAAGTCTCCATCATAGATAATGCATTTTGATTAAATTGTTTGCTAAAATGTGCTGAATCTTCCTAAGTAAATGACAATTGAATCCAGTAAAAGCTTTAAAGGGAAAATGGTCTGAAAAAATAATGTCATTAATTGAGTACACAATGAAAGTAAAAATGTTTTATTAAAGTTATTCCAAAAAATATGATGTCCTTGTAAACATCCTGCATAACAACCAGGGCTGTAGTGGAGGGTATACACCGTATACTCTCTGATTTTTCTTAAAAACTACGTACATGCTTTGCGTTTCCTATGAAACATCACGAGTAACGCAGATAGCTACAGAAGCAAAAGAAAAGTTTCTATTTTAAGAAATCAGCTTGGTACATAATTTGGAGGAGGGAGGCGGTCAACCCCCTGGCTTATGGATTTCCTATATATAAACATGTGCATGTGTGTACATGTTTTTTTGCTCCCCATGGAGAGTGTAAATAGTAAGTACATTGTTTCGCCTCCCCATGGAAAAAATTCTTCAGGCATACCCTGTTTTTTTTTACTACTACAGCACTGATAACATTTGAAGAAATTGCAAACCAATTTTAAGTTTGGTAAATGTCTTAAGTCATACAATTTTCTGTAGTTATACAATCTGATTATTGCAATATTGGCTTTGGTCAGATTAAAAGCTAATCCAGTTTCTCTTCAGTCCTATTGAAGAAAAAATAAATTTTAATCTTATCAGATGTATGTTCTTGATTAAAATAATGAAGAGGAAAAGCTTCAGTTGAAAATTTTACACTATTCTACATAAATATAATACTCTTTGGAAATATGTTACTTAAAATTGCATTAAACTATCATAATTTTCTAAACTAGGGGTGCACAACCTTTTTGGGACAAGGGCCACTCGCACCGTTGATTGAGACATGGGGGGACCGCAGATGAAGTTACAGCACAGACACAATGAAAGTGCTACTACCCAATTATGTTCAGCTGTTATAACACTTAATATGTATAGTAAAAAATAAGCATTTATTTTTTTTAAGATTAAACTTACAAATGTTTTCTTAAAAAATCTAGGAGCTCGTTACAGAGCTAAATGAATGATATTGTGAATAGTTTAAAAAAAGAAGTTAACAAACATTTGCAATGATCAATCATTTAGAATTACTTTTAAGAATGTGTCTCAAAAACGTTTTATGTAATTCAGCAAATTATTTTAGGTTATTGACTTAATAACAGTAATAGTACAATGAGCAATAAAGATGAGTATCGGAAATTTTAATGATATCAGTAAAGTTAGAAATAAAAATTACAGCATCAAATATATTTAAATTTCTAAATTATAAACAATAATTATGTTACAGCTTGCTAATGGGATGGCTGATACTGAGTTTTACTAACTAATTTAGGTATTTTAGGTTCAATACGGCTAGTAGAAACTAAGACTGATTCTAAATGATTGTCAGTCAATTTGCTTCTTAACTTAAATCCCCTCGGAAGTTTAGTCAAAATTAGTATGTGGGCCGCAACTTGATGATTCGCTGGCCGCAGGTTGTGCACCTCTATTCTAAACTCTGAGTCAGCTAGACTTGTTTAAAGTAGACTTCTGTGTAACTTACATAAACTGTGCTCGTGCTATCGCCATAGATGTAATGTAACTCACTCATAACATCTGTCCTAATCAGAACATAAAAATTTTAGATTACAAAATAATTTTGAATAGCCTTGAAAAATAAATTAAACCTGCATCATGCTTCTAAGTTAATTAAAACCCATTTAAAGTACTTGGGATACATATCTGGACAATGTTTCACTTACCATCTGTTTTCTGAGAAAATAGCACAATTTTAAGATGGAGTAACTTTTATTAAAATCAAAGCTTAATAACTCGAACAGAATGTGACAGTTTTCCTCATTCTTTTTCCATTCACAACTAGTTGAGGTCATTGATATAATAGGTGCCACAGTAGCCCGGTTGGAAGAGCAACCAGAGGATTACGAGTTCGCATCCAGCCAGAGACAGTTGTGTGGAAAGGGGTCTGGTGCATGTTAAATCTTTTGTGTCCTCACGTTGGTGTGGAACTTAGGAGTGGAGTTGAATTAAATAAACTAATTTTTTCCAGCTGCATAGTACCCCAATATAGACCATAAGACAAAATCATTCTGACAAATGAAATTCTTTTATGGCCATGAACATGCCTTGTTGCTTTACCTCTTGTCCAGTCCTTGTGGGATCAAAATCTTTCACTGATGGTCCATTTATATAGCACATCATCGAATTACATAAAAACTACAAGATAATAAATCTGAAAGCCCACATTTGTCAAGTGTTGTTTCAACAGCCTTAAGGAATCTGTCAGCAGTTGCATTTTCTAGAAGTAAAATGGATAAAAATATCTTGCTGTCATCTTTTATGAAACGTACATATAAAATTGATCTTCAGTACTGAAATTTTTAAACATTGATGTATGCCATTGAGACAGCAGTTTTTTAAATCAGCGATAGATTGTTTATTTTGAATGCTGGTTTACCGATGATAGCACTAACATCAATGTTTTAAATTCTGAACGATTTCCTACTAAGCTAGCTGTAGCCAATAAACATTAAACAATTCTCTGAACTTTAATTTGTTTGCAGATTTGTCAACATCCAAACTAAATGACAAGTAAATCACAACAGGTGGTAAACGCTTCAGATAAAATTGATTAATTCAAGGGTATTCTTTCCCCCCTTTATTCCTGGAAAGATAATTTGATACACCAAGTTTGATTTAAAGTATTAAAAGCTCATAGGTTTTATAAAATAATATAACTATAGTTGCATTAAACAGAACATTTTCCTGAGTTCAGGTACTTGAACAAACTCCTTTATCTGCAGACTAGGCAACCTAAAATAAACCAGATTCCATTTCCACATCACCCATGAGGTAGGAATCATGATGCGTTTTTTTTAAAGAGGTATTGCCAGGAGCCTTAATCCTCTCTGCACCTGAAAAAAAAGGTTGAAATTTGAGCTAACTTTTCCTTTCTCTAGAGCAGTGTTTCCCAAAGTGTGGTACGCGTACCCCCAGGGGTACGAGAAGAGTTTGGCAGGGGTACGCGTTGCACCGGAGTTTGGTGGGGATATGCACTACACTGCACTGTGCTTAGCTGCACCTAATTCTATGTTCTCATGAGTCAAGATAGAGTCTTGTGAGTCTTGAGATGGTCTCGAGTGACACGGCAGAAATATACCACACTTCGTTACAGAAACAACTTACTTCGTTAACCCTCCGTTGGGCGCAACCGTTCCCCACTCCTCTCATAGAAGGGGTAGAAATCTGCTTATTCTAGTAGTCTCTTATCTTTACCGGATGTTTGGACCCAACCTTTTAATTTTATTCACGTGCTTCGTGGACAGCTGTCAGCGTCATTCTGATCTCTCAGGAACATTGCGGCCGAATGCGTTACACATATAAAGGTATTTTACAAGGCAAAGAAATTTTATTATTTCACGTTCAAGATAAAGAGAACGCTGCCATTGCAAAACTAAAGTTACGGCAAAAGAGAGTAATGGAAACATAGACTTGTTTCCCTCTCTTGATGAGTTTATAACAAGTTCGACTACTAAAATTGATGCTGATACTCTGAAATGCATAACACAACATTTAGAGAGTTTGCAAGTGGGCTTGAAAAACTATTTCCCTGATTTAACCAAAAATATTGAATGGATAAGATATCCGTTTAACATTTACACAACACAACATCCATGCCAGAAGATTTGTCGCATGAGGAAGAAGAACAATTGTTGGAATTGGCTAGACGGATTCTTGAAAAATAAACATAAGGAGAGTACTTTAACATCATTCTGGTTACAAATGCAACTTGTGTATCCGGTTTTAACAGAAAAATTTCTAAAATACATCTTGCCTTTTCTAACTTTATATTTATGTGAAGTTGCTTTTTCGGCATTTGTAGACATTAAGTCGAAAAAAAAAAAGGAACAGACTATTGGACGAAGAACCACATCTCAGATTAAAATTAACAACCAGGGAACCAAATTATGAGGATCTGTTATCTCAGCACAAACAATTTCATCCTTCTCATTGATCCAAATAAACGTTATTTATAATAGAAATTTTATTTATATTTTATTATGAATAGTTTTATTTCTCTTATTATTTTGTGTATGTCCCCCCCCCCAAAAAAAACCCTTTTTGATTGTTATTAAAATACATCGCTTTTTAAAAGGGGGTACTCAGCGTTACGAAAATTATAGAAGGGGTACGCATATGTCAAAAGTTTGGGAAACACTGCTCTAGAGCAATAATTTTATCAAACATCCTGTCACTGACAAATTTCATTAGCAAATGGATTGTTCTATCCAGACGTTTTACTTTTTTTACCCCCAAATATATATATTTTATCATCCTGTGCATACATTCAACGTCCATGTTCGTGTTGACACCAGCCCATTTGCAATACACAAAGCCCACTCTTGTTTTTCAAAACCACAAATGTATCTTTATCAGTCTGATTGTAAGCATCTGAGCATTTTATAAATAATGGCCTACTCTAATGAATCTGAAACTAATTCATTCAATTTCCTTCTCCAAACTTCTATCCACATGCCAAGAGCAAATCAGACGTTTTAAAGGTTTACCAAAAGCTGATGCCCAAGCATTTATAAATGCTTTAGCATCATCACTCATACAAAGGTTTATGGAAAAAATACAAATGGATAGTATTTTAATGCACTGAAAGCAATACTATCTTGACGATTGCTGAAAATGAAAGCACAGGGAAAACCTTCCTTATATCGTCCAGAAGCAGCACTGTGACTAAATCAAAGTTATATGCATTTACACCATGTGTATAATCAATGCATATAACATCATTGCCATACAAATTAAGCATACCTTTCTGTTAATCATTCACAATAACTAGAAGAAAATCTTCATTTTTTCAACCGGGACAGTCGGCAAGAAGTACATTTTGTGGCTTATTGAAAACCACAACAGAGTTTTCATCTTGCTGCATGTGACTTACCCATGGTAACACTAACAGCATCATTCCTGTCTAATACTCCATTCAAGTTTTAATTATATTTAGTTAGAATGTTTATTAATAACATCTCGCATAGTTGAGAGATGAATAGGTTCTAATTGATCACCTATTGAATCACGTATTTCATCCAGAATTATCGCGATGGGTATACCATTCGTTCATATCAATCTTTTCTTTTTCCTCCCCACCAACATTCATTTGACCCAAGTCAATATCATGACCAACATGGGTTTTGACGTATGTAACAAAGAAACCACTGCTATTCTGTTAATTTCATCATAACAGGGCAGACTGAATTAATTTTATTCGAACTAAGCAATTTAATGGTTTTCTTTCTTTTACTTTTACTAGCAAATTCCCCACTGTGATGGCAATGAAAATAGGTTTTACAGATACCATTTATGCCTTTAAACTCCATTCCACTTTACAAATATGGAAGATGTTTCTTTTTCGGTTTCATTTTTCCAAGCCATGAATTCTTTTGACTGGAATTTTAACTCTTCACTTTGCAGAGTTAAATCATGCAGACATCATGTGTTCTTCCAAAGATTTTCTGGAGATTACAGTTATTGGACACAAGGTACATTTTAAATCTGATGTGTCAACATAAATGATTAATTCCTTCCTACATTTATGATTAATTCCTACCATGCTGCTTTATGAGTGAACCAATAAAAACAAAATAAATTAATCAAAACTCCTTAAATTTGTCCAAGATAAAATCACAAGAAAACTTGACAATTCTATGAAACATCAATTTACTAATAAACCAAAAAAACTATCCAATCGTTAATTAATCCAAACGAAATGCATTGAAGTGAAATGTGTGTGAATTGTTAGAAAAGTTTTATTAGAAGAGTAAATATAAAACAAATTAGCGAAATAAAAAAATGGCGGATCAGAGGGAATCCTAATTTTATACGTTAATGAATAGAAAATGACAATACAAACTCAAACCTACAAATAAAAAATTGATACTTAAATTTCGGTTAGTAATTAATCCGATGAGAACACAGAAACATTATGCATCAAAATCAGCGATAAAAATAAAAACAATGAGAGATGAACGATAATCCTAATTTTGTCAAACGCTTATTAACTAAACTAAAAACAAACAGATTGTTACAGTATACAATTAATTCAATGAATTGCTAAAACACTCTAATTAGAAGAATAAATATAAAACAAATTAGCGAAATAAAAAAATTGGCGGATTAGAAGGAATCCTAATTTTATAAAACGTTAATGAACAGAAATGACAATATGAAATCAATACTAAATATGACAAACAAAAAGTACTTGAATTTCGCTTAGTAATTAATCCGAAGGGAACATAAATACAAATACGCTTTAAAATCAGTGATGAAAAAAAAAAAATGGCGGATCAACGAAAATCGTAATTTTATTAAACGCTAATTAACTTATTTAAAAAGAAACACAGTTTATTATGCAAAATCATGAACTAAATATGACAAAGAAAATACGATACTTTTGAATTTCAGCTAGAAATCTGAGCTAATTCCGAAGAACATGAGACAAAAAATCAGGGCGGGAACGGCAGCTAGAATCAAGACAGACCAAATCCTTATGTTAAATGAAACACGCGGAGATTTTCCCCATTTGTACGAATATCCCTCCCTAAAGTATTTTTCCCTTACCGCTGAAAAGTACGAAACGTATAGGCCCTCTATCGGCGATTTTTGTAAGTTTTAACATTAGGATTCGGTCGGTCTCCATCCGCTTTAGTCTCAACGCAGTAAGAACTCCATACTCTCCACTGTCTGGCTCTTAATACTGCGCATGCCTGAAGCTGTGACGTACTAAGAACAGCGGTTTTGGCGACTATGTAGTATTTGATCCAATATGCCTTTGTCATAAACTGCCAAAAAAGTAATTTCTCTGTTTTGTAGAAGGAAGATGTATTTTCCCTCCCGTTTCCCGCCTTTTTAAGATTCTCCGAAAATGAATCGAAGCTGGGTTGTGTGGACTAGGTTGGACCGCGCGCGCGTGGAAAGAAATGAACGGGTGGATTTTTTAGCGCTAAGTGTGCGGGATGCATACTCGGAAACCCTCACGCTTTCAGCACCTCTTGGCGAGTTGGCGATAGAAAGAGCTTTGAGAACCGAAGCCTGGGGAAATTGGCAATCCTTCTCAATTTCTCAAGCAACCCTACTACGTTGTAAAAAAGATCGCCATTTTTTTTTATCGCTGAGTGCTATGATTTTCCGTATGATTTTTTTTTGTGGATATTCTAAATATATGTTGACATTTAATATTGTAATGTATAGATTTTTTTTTGTAATTCGTTAACTGTCTGTATTGTAACTACTTTGAAGAATTGGTTGATGCAAGAAGCAGGCGGCAAAAACGTACCCCCATGTAAACAAATTATATATGTTTACAATTATTTGAAATTTAGTCAACAATTGCCTTTTGTTATGATTTTTACAATATAAAAAGTGATCACTGACTCTAAAACTCGTCAAATAGAAAGAATTGATGAGAATGTATTTGTTTTTTGTGGAACTTATTCGTCCTTATAACCTACACAGTGTTTGTATTTTCATAATATAGTTTCTTATGAATCAAATCTCTTGTTTGATCGTCTACCTGATATAATCTCACCACTGTTTGTTGAGACAACTAGTAGTAAATATAAACTCTTAGTAAAAGCAGTTATCAATAATAAGTATTAAGATTTAAGCAAAGTAATTTTTTGTAAACAAATACACTTCTCGATTTGTTTCACTCATTTGAGCTCAAGATAACAACAAAATTTAATTTGAAAAAATATTCCATTTTGACTGTTTTCAATAGCTTTCTTTAAACAAAGTTTTTTCTATCTCATATCCTATAATTATAGCACTTGCATTTGGGCTGCTATGGAGGCAGAATTTTTTTACACGCATTACCATTTTAAGCCTTAACGGTCATTAGTCACCTCTCACATAACAACAGTACTATGTCTCTGTGGTCGTAAGTCACCTCTCACGTGACGACAACAGTGCTTTGTCTCTGAAGTCGTGTCTCACCTAACAACATTACTTTGTCGCTGCAGTCAATATGTCACATGGGTGGTGACAAGACTGATCCTGTCAAAATTCGCTGTCTGTGAAATGTGGGCACAATTGCCTTGTCAATTAAAATTCTCAAGATCCTTATGAAGTTGTGGGAACTACGATGGAGTAGAGATACAATATGTAGAAGAATGCACAAGTTTTTTCCCACTCCAGATGTTAGTCAATACGTGTACCACCCCATAAAATCCCAGCTACTCGCAGGCCATAATTGCTTTCCGGAATACTTTTTTAAAAACTTTTTTTTCTTCAGAAACCAAGTTTCTGATCTGTGTCAGTGTGGAGAGATTGGCGACTCACCATTACATCTTCCACTGTAAACTCATGGAACACCTTAGGGGTGATCTCCTTTTCCTAAAAGAGGCTACCAAAACTTACTCGCAACACCCTCAGTGTCACCAGGCCCTCCTGGCCTTGGACAGATTTGTGACTGCCAAACTTATGCCTCGTTTACCCTAACTCTTCAAACCTCCCATTCTTCACAGCATAGGTAAGTTGGTAGGTATTTTGAGTAGTAGTGTGATGAACCGTTTACTGTTCATGGTTTTCACGCCTTTGTCCAAAAAAAATTCAAGGACTTTTCAGAACCAAAAATATTTTTTTCAAGGACCTAAAGTTTTTTATAGCGACCTAAAACAAAGCACGTGCAAAAATTGTCAATTTAAAAAAATGTGAAAAATATTTATTAAAAAAAAAAACATTTTTTAATTCCTTTTTAAACTACTGACAGTCAAAGAAAAGAGAAAAGGTTGTCATCAATTTTGGTTATAGTTTAGATTTTCTTTTATCACAGAACCTGTGAACTTTTTTGCAAAGTGGGCTTCACGTCTCAATGCTAACTATCAGGCTATTTGCACACATATCAATTTCGGTCGTGAGGTAAAATATCGTACGATAAATTCTTTGGTGGCACGAAGAAGAGTATGGGAGCTTGCACATGGTTCAATCGACACAATCTCCGTTTTCATTTTGCTCTCGCCCACGGCCACTACAGCAGATGGCTGTCGTGGTTTATTTTGTTTGAGAAACAAAACAAATCCAAAGTTTTGACTGCAGTGTCAAAAGTTGTTCTCTGGTCACAATCGTTAAAGATAGTAAAAATTTCAACGGATTTGAAATCTGTAGAAAATTTTACAAGAATACCTTAAATGTGCTTTTCTGTAAATAAATAATTTTTCAATTGCAACTTTTATATTTTCTCAATACGAATTCGGCGTTTTACGAAAACGGATAATGCAGTGTCCTAAACTGTTAAGTTTTCATTCTTGAACGTACGACTTGACAGTTCTTGACAGTTACCCCCTTCAAAAACCTTTATATTTTCTTTGTATTTCTTCATCAATCCGTGAGACAATTTTAAGAAATGTTCAAAGAGGCGGAACTCTTTCATGTTTGAATGCAAAAAAGCGATGGGATGACGCGTCAATGAAACATGGTGTATGACCTTGTGTGTTCATGTATACATCACCCATTATGGTTGTTCATATATATAAAACGTGGTGTCAAAACACGTAACACTTCAGAATGACGCTCAAATTGCGCACCTGCCGTGAAGGAAACTAGTTTGGACACAAATTCCAACGCAATTATGTACTAGTCCAAAAAAAAAAGCAAGGACTTTTTACCAAGTTTCGTAATTTTCAAGGGCCCCTAGTTAGGAAAACAAAATTCAAGGACCGTGGGAACCCTTCTGTTGGCTTGAGAAAGTCTTTGCTAGAGGCCCGCAAAGTAACGCGATGTATACTGTGCGGTTTCTGATGCAACAACGACAGCTAAACATCAATGTTGATAATACATCGATGTTCTTAAAATTCAGTGTATTTAAACTTTTTTACCCCATTTCATAACACTGGTTTAGCAACTAGTGATGCTACATCGGCTTCAATACATTAATGTTTTGAAAATATCGACATTGATGTCGCATCCCTACTTTTCAGACCCTTGGCCCCACTTTGCTCTAAAAGTAAGTTCAATTTGGCGATTATGAAAATTATGCTACTTGGTTATTTTTATAACCCCAAAGGGAAAAATGAAGACACAATATAATTTTGAATCATTTTTAAATAACGAGGCAACACCCAAGCTGGCACTCCAAACTTACACACCACGCTAATGTAAGAACACAATATATTTAACATGCACCAGCCCCCTTTCTACACGACGGTCTTTGGCAGGATTCGAACTCCCAACCCTCCGGTTGCTAGTCCATTACTCTTCCAACCATGGCACCTGTTATAGTTGTAGTTTTTTAGTTCATCAGATGTCAGTTTCGTATGCCAAAAAATACATAACCTATGATTAAATATATAATTTTTCACTGCTATGAGGCAAGATATATATAATTTTTCTTATTATGAACAGAAGAAAAGTAATATTTGTTTTATAATAAAATTACAATATTAATCTGAGCAATATTATTCGTTTAATTACTAAGTGTGCAATAATTTATTCACAAGACCTTTTAGGAGTTATAACATGCTACTGATTAGTCTAAAACCAACATTTTGATGAAATGTGGTATATCTAATGGTATTTTTATTTAACGTCTCTCTCCCCACTGGAGCAACACAATGGGCTATTTGTGACGATCCTGGATCAACCCCAAAGGGAAAGATTAAGACAACATAATTTTGAATCATGGTCATATAGCGAGGCAACACAACAGATTTAACATGCACCAGCCCCCTTCTACATGACGGTCTTTGGCTGGATTCGAACTTCTAACCCTCTGGTTGCTCTTCCCACCACGGCACCTGTTATATTAGCATGATGCTGATTTAATTAATTTTTCAAAAGGTCTATTCAAAAATTATTTTATCTAAAATTTTCATGTCCTGATCAGGACAGATGTTGAGTGAGTTAAATATATGGAGATAGCATGAGCACATTTTTATAAGTTTCACAGAAGTCTACTTTGAACAAGTTTAGCTGACTCATGGTTCTAGATAAGCTTTAAATGCAAATCTGACTAAAGCCAATATTGCTAAAGTTGCAAGAATCAGAATGTATAGCTACAGAACATTTTACGACTTGAAAATATTTACCAACCAAAATATTGGTTTACAATTTCTTCAGTTGTTATGCAGGATGTTTACATAGGACATCATTTTGTTTTGGAATAACTTTTAAATAAAACATTTCTAATTTCATTGTGCACTCAATGATTTACATTATTCATTGAATTTAATATCAGTCAAATGACTGCCAGCACTGCATATTTAGTCTTCCATCCACATGATTTCTTAAGACCATTTTGCTCTACAGCTTTTACAGGGTTTGATTGTCATTTATTTAGGAAGCTGATCTAGGTTAGTGAGTGTGAATCTCAGCACATTTTAGCAAAATATTTAATCAAAATGAATTCTCTATGATGGAGACTTCTAGAAAATTGTAAAATTACTTTGGGTTACATCGTGTGCCTTCAAAACAAATATGTGTAAAAAAAATTTCAAAACACTGTTCTCTGCAAGATACGAAAAAGTCTGACCGACTTCTTACAGAAAGTTCCCAAGAAAACATTGATACTGTATGATATATAGTGTTATTGAAAAACAAGGGACCTCTGTTGACATTACACACAAGTAGGCTTTCTCCAAACACAATATGGGAAAAATTTGGATTTTCATCGAAGCTCTAAATGTTATTATGCATGCAATTCTCTTGGTCCATATTATATTCCACATATAAGTATAATTATTTCAGTTCTAAAGTTCAATTTAAATTACATTCCAAAACAGTTCAATCCAGAAAAAAATTACTAGGTTAACAATACTTGCGTGTACCAGACGACATTGGCAATCTTGAATAATTATGAAAATCAGAACAAAATATAAATCTTTTAGTACAAATTGTAAGCAACATTTAATGTATTCAGAATGATTTATTGAGACTGATTCTGACATTGCAAGATATTTTTGTAAACAAACACATGAAGGTAAACAAAAAGAAGTGTTTCAGTTACAGTGAATATATGTACTTCAATTCATTTTAATTAATGTCTTACAAGAAAAACAAAGAAACAAATGGTACATAAAAACTTTTATTTTCATTTCAATACACAATAAACTTTAAATATCAAGTAATTTAGTCATACATTACAAAAATTCATTTTTCTGTAAATGAAAATGAAATAATGGGTGAGCCGGAGAACTTAGGCCGAAGGCCTTCTATCTCCCTCAGAAAGTAGTTGGGAACTGAGCAGGTTTTGAAGTTCACTGAAATATGTAAGGTAGAGTGAGTGCAGTTGGTTGTCCAATGAAAACAGGTGGCTTAGAAATTGGGCAGATCAAGGACGAGTCCAATTGGAACAGTACATAAGATGCAAGATGACAAGGAAGGCTTAAGAATTATTAAATTAAAGAAAAAATAAAAGCAGGAGATTTAAATAGTAAGAACATTAAGGATTAAGAATGACTCTGGGTCTTTTATTATATTCGGGTTGACGAGGGTCATATCTGGGATACACTGGATGGCAGGGTTATCAATTAATTCAAGATTAGCATAAAAATTAGTAGCAAGTTTACTGAAGTAAGTTTTAAGTTCGGTAATTTCAAGATCTTCGCAAATTTTAGCGTTTCGGTAGTACCAGGGGTAACCACTGATAATACGTAGAATAGAATTTTGAAGAGATTCAAGTTTTCGCTGCGTATCCGAATTTTCTGTAAATATAATTAACCACACAAGACTCAAAAAGAAACTTTTTGCATGAAAATTTAACTTATGACCATTAAGTGTAGAATTATTCAAATTTAAGTATTTCCAATCTTAAATTTTTTTTTTATCTTGAAACTTTTTTTTTTATAGAGAAAATGTTTATTTTTGTAAAAAATTGGGTAATTAAAAAAATTACTTAACATTTTGGCAATAACTGCTATCACAAAAACACCTGCTTCAAGAAATAAAAACAAAACCACATAGAAACACATTTTGATAATAGAAATTACAAAAACATAAATACAAGTAAGGGATAGTTAAAAATCTGAAGGATGAGGAACCTGAAAATATAAAGTGTGCACATCAGTACAATACAAATGAGATCACAAACTCACCTTTTCGAGTCAACACTAATGTACACCTAATTCTGTTTGGACGAGCATGAGTATCATCTTGTGCGAATGTTTCAACAGTTTTACGAACAAATTCAGTTATTAATTGTTGTGTTTTGGTTAGGCCATTATATAATTATCTGTAAGAGGCTACCAAGAACTTCAGTACACGTTGAAATTTCCTAGCGCGTTTTTCATTAGGGTCATGTTTGACAAAATGATTACCCAATTTTCAGGTCAGTTCCAGACATTCTTTTACTAAACCTGCATTTAGAACAAGATCCTATTGTTCATTATCACTACATTCTGTGGGATTAGGAGTCTCAAAGCCAACCTCTTCTAATAATTCATCTTTGCTTACGGCTTTCTCGAATGATTCATGAATATCTTCAAATGATAGATCACTGAATCCTCCAGTTGCGTGTCATTGTAATGATGTTGGGAATACAGTCGTGTTAGTTACCAAATACAATTAGAAAATTGTAGATACATACATTGGTAAATGAAAACATGTATTCCAAAACGCATACACTACATGTTATGCAATCTATTTATGGGTGCAATATAACTGACTAACCACTGCATTGCCCGTGATAGTTCTTTTCATGGGGTCAGGTGTGACCACTGCTTGCTAACCCCCAGTAATTGCTACGAATACCCATGTAGTTTAACAGATGATACTACTATGCCACAAATAGAACAAAAAAAATTCAAACTGACTGGAGTAAATAGAGAATGAAATATTTATTTTGAATTTGAGTAAAAAAAAAAGTTTGGTGCAAAAACAGAATTAGGTGTGCGTATACAAACAGGAAATGTTCGACGCAAAAAAATAAATACGCTCAGGGTAGTCACATGAATTGAACCTATGTCATCTACAGCTTGCAAGCTATTAACAATGAGAAACCCACTGAACCACAAGCAAGTTGCTTTCCCACTCCTTGTACTCAGTAATGATACTATTCCCTCTACACCTCACCTCCCCTTTCCGCTTGTGTATCAATAGAATAGCACAAAATCATTAGTACTACCCAAATTTTGTTCAACAGAGGTTTTGGAAAACCAAATCGACATATTACATTATTTCAACATACCTATATGAGAACTTAAGTCTGTTAGCACAAATGCACTTGTGATGGGTAATGCCTTCTATGAGGTACTCTCGATACACCCTTGACAATGTGGAGCAAGGTCTCAACTATGTCCAAAATGTTAAGCTTATGCGTTTAGCTTTAACTATCCTTCCACGTTCTAACTCGGTTAATTCTTGGCAGGTCGACATTCAAGAGTTTAACAGAGAGCACTGATAACTATCTGACTCTTTATACTCTTTTAATGCAATGTGAGCACTAGTAAATTTGCATACTGCTATCCCATGACTTTTAGCACATCAGTGTTCGGTGTATGGAAGTTATATAAAATTAATAATGCAAAAGTTTTGGTACAGGCATATGAGGGGTCAAAAAATAATACTTAATATAAGATTTTGCAAATGAAAGCACATAAAAAAATAGCTGCAGAGATTAGGAAAAAGCATGTGTTTCTAATTTGAATTAATGGGGTCGCACTGGCCCTGGAACTTTTTTAGGTATAATGCTTGAGTAAATATATTAAGTGAATCTTCACCCATCATATGAAGAAGAATGATTCAAAATTGCCCATTGGATTTATAATCACAAGGAATGTTTTAAACAAAACCTATGCTGATGAACAGGCGTGTGAGTGACATATGTTCAATGGCCCAAAAGGGAAAGAGTTGTCTTGTAATTATGATCCCTATCAAAAAAGGTTATGTAGTGCTTCAAAGGAAGGCTGATTTAATATTCAACTAACTTCAATAAAATAGCATGTCTCTTCTTCATAGTTATTTCATTTTCAATATTATTACACATAAAACAGAAAGGAAATGAAATCAAAATTCTTATTTAAATCACTGATTTTTAAAAATAATCACTTAATTTTAAATTTGCATTCCCTGTAACAATCTAAAAATCGAAAGAAATGGTCCGTTTTGATAGAATCAGATGTATTCAATTTGTGGACTTTCATATAATGTAATCTCAAAAACTAGATTACATCTAATTATAAATCAAAAATTAAAACTACTGATCGCAGAAAGAACAATATCACTGCCTCTACTAAAATTACACTTCACAAATATAATTAAACGCAATAGCATAAAACAATTCAAAATCAAAGCTGAAACAAATTTTTCTTGCATCTCTAAAGCATCAAATAAACACATTTGAAAATTGAAGGAGATTGGATGTATAACTGAAAAGTAAATACAATCTTTCAAAAGAATACGCCTAAAGACAAATTAACTTTTCCTAATCAAATTATTCCGCTTTCAATACAAAGACCGTTGAAAAACATGAGCTCCTCACACATTCTCATAAGCATAAACAAAACAGAATGCATTCAACATCAGAACAGCGCGCGATTTTTCAAACCGCCGACAGAACTAATACGCCTTCTAGCGGCAATTCCTCTAAGTTTTAACATTAGGATTATCGTAGTTGGCGATACAGGCATCTATCGCCAACTCGCCAAGAGGTGCTGAAAGCGTGAGGGTTTCCGAGTATGCGTGCGGGATGGGATGGATAATAACAAAAAACGAAAATTTGCAACGATCAACAAATGAATGGAAATTAAAGTAATGAAATGCGTTACTGGTAAATGTCAGGAAAGCTTGTAAAGTTTTGCTAAGGAAAAATATATCGTCCCAGAAAAACAAGGTGTTTTGATAGAAATTGTTTCAACTGTAGATTAAACTAATAACAATCATAAAAACTTGAGTTTTAAGTAATAAACTATTTTGGTAAGAAAAAAATAATAATGAAACTTAGAGTCATTTGCGCAAAATGTCTTAAATATTTATTATGTTTTGTTTGTGTTTGAAACCATAGATTTAATGACAAGAATTCTTTTAAAAGAAATGCAAGTACACATTTTTATTTTACAAAAGAATTTTTTTTTTAGATCCTTTTTGCACACATAATTAAAAAACTTTTTTTCCTGACAATTTCAAAATAATTTAAGTGACATCGAGTTAACTGCTCACTTAATAAGTTTACAGTGTAATGATTTTTTTTTTTCAAAATCACATAACTTATATACTGTGGAGAGTACGAATTGAAATTCGTTGTTCTTGTCAGAAGCAGACGATTCGCGTAATATCGCTCTCTTTCTCTCTCGGCGCAAGTTTGTAATGCGCATGCGCGAAGCATTGCGAACGGAGCGCGTATCAATATTCTTACTTCTTAATTTTTCCCTTTCGGTTGTGTTCGTCTTGTGTCTCTTTTCGTCTTGTGGAATAAATTATTGTGTTCTAATTTATGTTGTATTAATTGCACACCAACGAACACCACAAATGGTGACCCGCTATTAAAGAACGCACAATACCTGAATCCGGATATATTTTTCAAAATTATCCATTATTTTTCTTCAACGTGCTGTGAAGCCTTGGACTTAAAAATGACCGACGTCAGAGCGGTGAAAATTCCGTCCTACAACTTCAGCGACCCTGCACTTTGGTTCCACATGTGTGAGAGTACGTTCGAATTAGGAGTACCCAAACCAATAACGGACAATCGTACCAAGTTTAACTACATTGCATCCAACCTTCCTCCAGAAGCAGCGTCGACAGTTCGCGACGTCATCACGAAGCCGGACCCGACCGACCCTTATCAACATATCAAAAGGGGAAATCAACCGAAGTGGCGAATCATCACACCAGGAAATTCGGAAACTTGTTATGTTTGTTATCCGCTGCACTAATGCAAATTTAAAAGTTCATTGAGTCAAGCAACTTCGCGAACAAACCTATTTTATTCGTACATCACATGCATTCGTATATACATCACATCATCAGAAAAAAGAACAAACATTTTCTTTTCCTTATATATATATTTTTTAACTCGAACAACAAGTTGAGTGGTTTACTTACTGCAACTCTATTTGCAATTAAAATATTATTAATATGCCTACTAGTGACGCTACAAACTTTTAGCTGGGGAACAATTAGGAGACAGGAAGCCTACTGAATTGCTCCGCATCATGAAGCGACGTGCCGAATCGCATCAAGTGCCAGACGAGCTCATGCTCGAACTTTTTCAAACGCATCTGCCAACGCGAGTACAGTCCATTCTTGCAGCCATAACTCCTCTGACGATCGAGAAAGCAGCGGAAGTGGCCGTCCGAGTACTGGAAGTGACGCCGATGCCGGTAAGTGCTTGCTCAGTTGCCTCAGTTTCCATGGAAGATCGATTATTTGCAGAAATTGAAAAATTAAATCTGCGCATAGATAACCTTTCTCGTGGCAGAAGCCGCAGTCATAATAAGCAACATCACGCGCCGGGTAATCGCAGCAAATCGCGATCCAGCCAAAACCAACACGACCAATGTTGGTATCATTTTAAATTTGGCGAAAAGGCCCAAAAATGCACACCTCCCTGCAAATTTCAAAAAAACGACCGAGGCCTGGTGTAGAGGCGACTACCACCTTGCCCAAAAATTCTCATCGCCTATTCGTACGCGACAGACGTACTAATATACAGTATTTAATCGACACAGGTTCTGACGTTTCCATAATTCCCGCATCAAAATTACAAAGGAGAAATGGCTCGGAAATGACTCTTTCCGCAGCAAACACTTCCCCCATCCATGTATACACATCACAAACTCTCTCCTTAGATCTGGGTTTGAGACGCGTATTCACATGGACATTTTTAGTTGTGTCCACTCCCATAATAGGCGCCGATTTTCTGTACAATTTTAACCTAGTGCCAAATTTAGTGCAGCATAAATTGAATGATGCACAAACAAACATAAACACTGACGGTATAATGCGCAACAGTAGCATCCATTCCGTAAAAACGGTATCTGGTAATAGTGTATACCATAAATTGTTAATGGAATTTACAGAAATCACACGACCTCCACGCCCGGATCAGGAGATAAAACATTCAGTTGTTCATTACATCAACACGACTGGTCCGCCCGTAACGGCCAAAGCCCGCAGACTTGCACCTGACCGCTTACACATTGCTAAGGAGGAATTCAAAACAATGATCCAATTAGGCCACATGCGCCCCTCGCAAAGCAATTACGCATCTCCTTTGCACATGGTACCGAAAAAAGATAGCTCTGAATGGAGACATGTTGGTGACTATCGAGCACTTAATGCTCAAACAATCAAAGACAATTACGGTGTACCAAATATTTTAGATTTTACATCGAACCTACATGGCACAAAAATGTTTTCGCACATAGATCTCATGAAAGCGTATCATCAAATCCTTGTAAATCCAGAGAATGTACATAAAACTGCCATTATTACACCCTTTGGTTTATACGAAAGCTTACGTATGCAATTTGGTCTGTGTAACGCCGCATCCACTTTTCAACGATTTATCAATGAAGTAACTCGAAACCTCCCTTTCGTTTATGCTTTTGTTGATGACATATTAGTGGCTTCTCGATCATCAGAAGAGCATATCGAACATCTACAGATTTTATTTGAACGAATACAACATTATGGCCTTACTTTAAAACCATCAAAATGCGTTTTTGGAGTCTCCTCCATTGATTTCTTAGGTTTTAAAGTTTCCGAATCGGGTATTGAGCCTCTGCCAGAACGTGTAGAATGCATCAAAAATTTTCCATAGCCAACCACTATCACACAATTAAGGCGTTTCCTTGGTTTATTTAATTTCTACAGACGTTTTGTACCCAAAGCAGCTCATATATTAGCCCCTTTAAATAAATTCTTAGAAGGCGTCAAAAAATAAAAAGAACTAGGGGGCCCGCCCCCTACTCGCTAAAGCTCGCCAACCCCCGGAGGATTGCTTCGCAATCCTCATAGGTTCGCTGCGCGAACCTATACTCGCTTCGCTCGCATTAATGAAGACATGTGTCCTAGCAGAAATAATTGTTTACACAATATGATGTTCCAAAAAATACTTTTCAAATCTAATTTTGCTGTATTATACAGAAAGTAAATATACAGTACCCTGGAATCAGAATTCAAATGAAAACTTTGAGCAAATTTTGAGTCGAAATGTGAGCGCTACTTTGGAAATTGAATACCCAGCATGTTGTTTGTGTGTACATTTCCAGCACTCTCGACTCACCCACACTTTTTCTTTGAGTTTGTTGTCGAAAGTTATAGTGCAAGCGTTTTGTTGAAATATAATCGTTACCCCTGAAAAGGACTGTTTTTAAATGGCCCTGAAATGATCCTCTGCTTTCTTTGATTTCCATTATAAACTGCAACAGCTCAACGAAAATTATTTTTTTCAATAAAATTTCATCTGATAACGCTTATAAATTTAATTGATGCGCGAGGCCTTGCGGTAAACAAAAAATCGTACAATGTTGCCAAAACGCGTTAGCATATAACGTCTTTTTTTCGTGCCACGTAAGAGAATTATATATATAGATACTCAGCATGTTGTTTGTGTGCATTTCCCCAGCACTCGAACCACCCACACTTTTTCATTGAGTTTGTTGCCGAAAGTTGTAGTAGTGCAAGCGTCTTGTTGAACTATAATGGTTGGCCCTGAAAAGGACCGATTTTTTAAATGGCCCTGAAAAAATCCTCTGCTTTCTTTGATTTCCATTATAAACTGCAACAGCTCAACTAAAATTATTTTTTTCAATAAAATTTCATCTGATAACGCTTATAAATTTAATTGATGCGCGAGGCCTTGCGGTAAACAAAAAATCGTACAATGTTGCCAAAACGCGTTAGCATATAACGTCTTTTTTTCGTGCCACGTAAGAGAATTATATATATAGAATCTAAACGAATTACAGTAACCAAACTTAATGAGTTACTTCAATGGACTGATGTGGCAGAGCAATCATTTACGGATGCTAAAAATGCCTTAGCAAGTGCAACTCTTCTGCAACATCCGATACCTGGAGCGAAGCTGAGTGTCTGGGTCGATGCAAGCGATTTAGCTGTTGGCGGTACTCTTATGCAACTGAATAAAGATGCCTGGGAGCCTATTTCATTTCTATCTGCCAAGCTTTCCAAAAGCCAACGGAACTGGTCCACGTATGACAGAGAACTATTAGCAATATACACATCCGTCAAACGCTTCAGACATATGCTCGAAGGTCGTGATTTCATCATTTTCACCGATCAAAAGCCTTTGATTTACGCCTTCAAGCAGAAGCCAGACAAGTGTTCGCCAAGACAACTCCGTCATTTGGACTATATCTCTCAATTTTCAACAGATGTCCGCCATACAAAAGGCACTAACAACGTCGTCGCTGATTCATTATCTCGCATAGAAATTGACGCTATCTCTTCTCCATTAAATTTTCAAGAATTTGCTTCAACCCAAGCGAATGATTCAGAGTTAAAGGCGATTCTAACCAAAAACGACACTTCACTAATTTTGGAAAAGACTTATTTTCCAATCGCTAATTTGGAACTGTTGTGCGACATGTCCACCGGACAACCTCGACCATTTGTCCCACAATCATATCGAAAAATCATATTTAACCAACTTCATGGACTTTCCCATCCAGGAATCTTCGCTACAAATAAGTTGATAACTTCTCGATATGTTTGGCCAGCAATGAACAAATGGATTAAAGAGCAGGTACAATGTTGTATTCCTTGCCAACGTTCTAAAGTCCATCGCCACACCAAGACTCCACTTGGTACATTCAATCTACCAGATGCTCGATTTTCCCATATACATCTGGATTTTATTGGACCACTGCCATCATCTGACGGCCAACGTTATTACCTCACGATAACTGATCGTTTCACTCGCTGGCCTGAAGTAATCCCGACTACTGACATGACTGCCGAAACAGTTTGTCGAGCACTATTAAGTGGTTGGATTTCCAGATTCGGTTGTCCTACAACAATAACAACAGATCAGGACAGAAGTTTCGAATCAAATCTCTTTAGACAGCTAACTAAAGTGCTTGGAACCAACCACATCCATTCCGCAGCGTATAGACCCCAATCTAATATGTTAATAGAACGTTTTCATCGTCACCTCAAAAGTGCTCTTAAATGCCATGAGCATACAAAATGGACCGAGGTACTACCATTTGTTTTGCTAGGATTGCGATCTGCAATAAAGAACGATATTAACGTTACGTGTGCAGAACTTGTATATGGAACAACGCTTCGTTTACCATCTGACATTTTATTAAGTGAACAAGTTTCTGCAACAGCCTTTCCATCATACGTAGGTCAACTTCGCACCTTGATGCAAACTTTAAATCCAATTGCAACATCAAAACATTGCAAGGATTCAATCTATGTTCATCCCTCATTGGAAACATGTTCTCATGTGTTTTTACGTGTAGACTGTCACAAACCTCCATTGTCTCAGCCTTATACTGGACCACCAGGCCCTGATTTACCATTAGGCCCGTGAGGCACGGGCCTAGGGCCCCCATAATTTAGAGGGCCCCTAAGTTTCAAAAGTATCTAAAAATTATAAAAAGTTTTTAAGTAGTTACATAAATTATTGGGTATTTATGTAAATGTCCGTCGACCGTTTCCCCCACTATCACATTCTTGTAATTACATTAATTATCTAACTATTATGTTTTTAATTGTCATCTGCTTTATTTTGTTTTGCCAAGAGTTATAAGTAATGTCACGATTTTCTCAAACTTTTTGGTAATATCTGTGAAACGTTCAACAGTCAAATACGCAAGTACCAATTATTGTTATAAAATTAGTTTTTGTGATGAACAAATAATATGGGGGGGGGGCTTCCTGCGTGTTGTGCCTACTATACCAAATTTTCTAAATCGGGCCCTGTGGACCACATCCTGTTCTTGATCGTTCGGAAAAGAACTGTCGGATTATTGTGAATGGCAAAACAATTTCTGTCACGTTAGACAGAGTAAAACCTGCTCATATTCTGCGTGACGATAGCAACATTAACTTATCTTTGCCTTCTAAATCTACAGAGTCCAGGGAATCTGTTCAACCTCTCACAACAAGAAGTGGAAGAACCGTACATTTCCCCAAAAGGCTTATTGAATATATTTAATGTTATATTTGTACATATTAACGATTATCATTGTATATTTGTGTTTACTCATTCATTTTCAATTTTTTTTAACACATTCTATTGTTACGAAAATGTGCGTATTTTTCTTAAATTTGTGTTTTTTATATTTTCAATGTATAGAATCCTCTATTATGACTGTATATCGTTCCTCGGTATCCCTCTTTCACTGGGGGGATACTCTGAGGAGAGTACGAATTGAAATTCGTTGTTCTTGTCAGAAGCAGACGATTCGCGTAATATCGCTCTCTTTCTCTCTCGGCGCAAGTTTGTAATGCGCATGCGCGAAGCATTGCGAACGGAGCGCGTATCAATATTCTTACTTCTTAACTTTTCCCTTTCGGTTGTGTTCGTCTTGTGTCTCTTTTCGTCTTGTGGAATAAATTATTGTGTTCTAATTTATGTTGTATTAATTGCACACCAACACGAACACCACAATACAAAAGAGGAATAGGTATAAATTTTTTTTAAATAAACAAATCCAAATTGATATATTTAAAAAATTCCTTTTTAATAATATACAACAAATGTACATCAAATAATTAAAAACCATCAAATTGTGAAATATTTGCCAGGTTGACTATATTTTTCTGAGCACTGCTTTGCTGACAAAAACAGGTTTTGTTGAAATAATTCATTTGATTTTAAAACCAGGTTCGAATTCCCATGTGAACAGTTGAAAACAAATTATTTTTATATATTTTCATACTGCAGCTGTACCTGAGGGATAAATTTGCAATTTGGATAAAAGAAATGTACATCTTGAAATTTCGCACTTCTTTTCAATGCTTAACTACCATTTGAGAGCAATGAGTATTATTAGTATCCAACAAAATAAGTTACTGGAAAAGGGTTTTTTCATCTTAAAGACCCTATCATAAAAGTCGAGATTCAATTCCTACCAACTATTTCAGATTTTCCACTACATTCATAATTTAATTGGATATCTCTAAACATCGAGTTCAGTAAAAGTACAATTTGATGAACCATCTACCATATTATTGAATCTTTTAGAAAAATAGCTAAAAAGTACTTGATACATACAGGTTTGAACTGTTTTGCAAGTGACTGGCACATTAAAATAACATATATAGGCTATAATATTTTAATCAATTTCATCAAAATATTCATTTGCTTTTTTTTGTGTAAAAATTTGCTTACACGTAAACGTTTGTATGGATAGGTAATTGTCTAAATAATTTTTTAACATTTTGAATTTAAGTTGTAAAATACATTTAAGTAACACCAATTTTTATTATTTGGAAACCCCAAAACAAACATAAAAGTTTTATATCCAACACGATAAAATATGATGTAAAGAATATTTTTATACCCATCTATTTCTTCACGTTTCTTTTTTTGCGATCTTGTTATCTTAACAATGGTAAAAAGAGCTTATCTTATCTTTTCAAATGTTAAAAAAAAAAAATGTATTCAATGTTTCGGAAAGATTATCCCAAGTTTCTAGCAAAATTACATTTAAAAATATAATAAACTCAGAAAATTGAAAAACTTATTGAGAAATAATACGTTTTAATTATTCATTTTTAGCTTTTTTAAGTGCAGTTCCTAAGTATACGGTTGACCAACCGGTAAAGTGGTTAAGGTGTTAGCCTCCTCTAGAGCGCAAGATTCCTGGTTCGAGTCCGGGTGCGGGCATGGATGTTTGCAAGCGTATAGTGTAGAGGCGGCTGGAGCACCTTAAATCTGTCGTGGCCGAAAGTCCTCACGTTGGGTTGGTGTGGAAGTTTGGAGAGTAGGGTCCGGGATCAGTCCCTTAAGAGAAAGATCCGAGGACGACACCTTGTAGTTTTGAACCACGATCAACTGACGAGACAACACCTGAGCTGGCACCCCACTCTCCAAACTCAATCCCGAAGGGAAAGGTCTGTGGATCACGTCATTGGAACCACTGTCAGATAACGAGCCAACACCTGAGCTGGCACCCTATTCTCCAAGCATACACACCAAGCCAACGCGAGGACGTTTATTACCACGACACGTGCACCCCAGTATATACGACGGTCTTTGGTTGGACAGAGTTTCGAACTCGCAACCTTCCGGTTGCTACTCCGTTATTCTTCGAACTGGGCTACAACAGATCTTTGTGTGTGAAAAAAAAATTTCTAAGTTGAAAAACACTGGTCTACAGGGACCTCGCAATGCTTACAAAAAAGGAAGGGGTGAAGAAAAATAATTTAAAACCTGTTTTTGTGAGTGCGAAAGCAGTTGTGAAATGTGAGTTTTTCTTTTCTTACGCAAAGCACCTGAATCGGGAGTGACTTTTTTTAGTTTCAGACATTTAATTTGACCCCTTAACCTTAATTACAAAAAACGCTACTATAATTACAAACTACAATATTTTTTGGGGAAAAATATTTCTCTATTATACGCTGTTTGTCTTTGCTTTATGAAAGCTTTAAGTTGGGAAAGTATAGAGATTCATATTAAAAATATATTTCAAATACATGTAATATATACGGGTAAACAACCGTATCGTTTGATCTAACCTCGCTGTGAGGTCATGGACCGGAAAGTCAAAATAGGGTTATACGAATTATTAAGATAGTTTCGATATCCAGGAGATTCACAATGCGAAAGGAATATTCATTTGCGAAGCAAACCAAATGGGATTGCGTAGCAATCCCCGGTGGTTGGCAATCGTAAGCGAGTAGGGGGCGAAACCCCTTAGTCCTTCAAAAATTCATGGGTCACATAATTCATCACGCCTCTCAGACCCGAAAAATGCAATATATCCTTTTTAATTCATGGACGTATCTACTGGAATACATAGAAAACACATGTATCTGTTTGTGATTCATGGGTGCACCTAAGAGGGTACTATTGAATTTTTACCAGAGACCCGAAAAAGTAATATCTTGTGCAATGCCATTCATTCATGGGCACCCATGGTAAGATGCTCAGTGAGTGCGTTTTTTAATTAAGGGTATTGCATTATACTTGAGCCCCACAGACCTGAAAAAAAAGTAAGACAGGTGCATATCGTTACGTAGAGCTACGAGTGGGTGGTTCTAGAAATGAAACAATGAAGCTAAAGCCTTTAGACCTATTAGCCTGACGTTATTTCTTCTTAAGACTTTGGAGAAATTGATCGACAGATACATTAGGGACGAGGTTCTAAAAATTGAACCCCTATCGAGATTTCAACACGACTATCAGCCTGATAAATCTATAGAGACTGCCTTTACGATCTTGTTATGGTCCTTTATGGAGCGGTTAATGGAAAGGAAATTGCTTTGGCAGCTTTGTTGATATTGAGGGGGGGCCTTTGATAGATTTCCAACGGGTGTAATCATTGATGCCCTAATCAGAAGAAAAGTTAACCCATTGGTTTGCAATTGGATAAAATATATGCTTGACACCAGAATGTCTCGAGATGGGATAAACACTCACTGTAAAGGCTGTCCAAGGGAGGTGTGTTATCACCATTACTATGGAGCCTAGTTCTTGATAAGCTCCTAAACAGGACTCATTTTCTGTGCCTGTACTGTCTAGGTTATGCTAAGTTACACAATACTGTAACGGATCTCATGAGCACTGCCCTAAAAAGATTGAAAACTGGTGCAGAAAGGTGAACCTGTCGGTTAACTCCAGCAAAACTAGCCTAGTCCTCTTTACCCGAATAAAGCTACATGCATTTGATAAAAATTCTTTGGAACACCACTTGTATACTCAGACGAGGAAGTATCGAGACTTTCTTGACAAGGAACTCACATCTCCAATACTGCATGAGCAGGACCAAAAGTGTTCTGGGCTTGCAGATGAGCCATAGGAAATAATTGGAGTCTAACGCCAAACATGCTGCACTGGATATACACTGAGTGATTACTCCAATGGTATCGTATCGGGACATTGCCTAGTGGAGTAGAACCCGTAATGAGACAGTGAAGAAGAACTTACTATTCTACAGAGAATGGAGACAAGAGACAGAGTTGCAATTACAAGAACAATGCGTACCACTCCCTCACAGAGTTTAGAAATGCTTCTAGGACTCCAACCACTACATAAACAAGTGGGATTTGAGATAATTTCGTGTTTGCAACGCCTCAAACTCGTGGGTCTATGGAAATCGTCCTATGAAATGCCTATGTTCAAAAATGTTAATACGCAGATAAAAGAACATCCTTATCTACTAATGAGATCTGATTGGATGTTAAAGCAGCTTTGCTTTTAAGCCAAACACAACATTATCTTTCTAACTAGAGAGGACTGGAGATTTTTCTCCAGTTTGATCAGGGGAGGTGATGAAATTTGGTATACAGATGGTTCAAAAACATCTCATGGCACAGGTTCAGGTGCTTTTTGTCCTCATCGAAAAATAAAGCTATCTTTCTACGTAATGTACTTACAACTGCTTCTATGGGGGGGGGTTAAGATGGTCATAAAGATCTTCTCTGACAGCCAAGCAGCTCAAAAGCAGTGTGGGAATGGCACAATGCACTTGTGGGTCTGGCTGACAGAAAAAAAGTGTCTCTCATCTGGGTCCCTGGTCATTCAGGGTAATGAAATGGCAGACCAACTAGCAAAACGTGGATATGAAATGTCATTTTTTGGACCAGAGCCTGTTTTGGCCTACCTTACAATGTAATTAGAAAGACTACCATACATGGCTACAATCTAATGATCAAAGACAAGCCAAAGAGTTCAATCAACAATCTCCCTGGAACAGATCGAGGGAACTTCTGAAATTGAGCAAAAAAGAAATCAGGGTAGCTATTGGCTTTCAAACTGGCCACTGTTCCCTAAATAGATACTTCAATCTTATGGGTGCAATAGATGACCCATTATGTAGAGGCTGTCGTATGGCAGAGGAGTCCTGTACACGTTTTGCGCGATTGTGATTATTACTCTGCCCAACGATTCGAGTATCTGGGATTCCACTGTATTGAACCCTGGGAATTGTCAAACATTCCCAATCAGGTACATGATTAAATTTATTTCGGTCATCGGTCTTCAATAGATCAGTAGGGAGTTTCAGTACAATAGACAACTGGTCACGGTACTGGAACTCCTTAGAGTTAACCCCACAATAAGTCCCCCCATAAATACACTCTATGACAAAAAAATCGAAGCACCAAGAAGGAATCAACCGATTGCTTTGAAATTTCGTATGCAAAAATGTTTTGACCAAATATGCAAATGATTAAAATTTGCTGTCCAATGAATGAATAGCGCGATCTCCAGCGCATCGGAACTGCGCATCCAGCAGATGTATATAAGGAGTTGTTCTTGAACTGTTGTTACAAATTTCTGCTGTATTACGATTTAGGATACCTTTCAACGACTGAAAAAATGCCTTGCTGCAGGATTCGAGCTCATCACGAGCAACTTTCAGAGTTTGAAAGAGGTCGTATCATTTGATTGAAAGAGGCAGGTTGGGCAAATCGGAGAATCGCTCGTCATGTGAGTCGAAGCGATGCAACGATTAGGAGATGCTGGCAAGAGTGGGTGGACAATGGCAGATTTCAGCGTCATGATGGTAGCGGTCGACGTAGGGCCACAACAGATCGCGAGGACGGAGTGATTGTCAGATCAGCTGTCACAGCGCCTGATTCATCACTATCAACCATTAGTCGTGTGACCCACACATGAGTGTCCACCATGACCATTCACAGACGGCTGAGAGAGCGCAATCTACGCTCGTACCGACCGTTACGCCACCTGCCACTCACATCTGCACTCTGTCGAGCCAGATTACAGTGGTACTTGGCTCGATCAGGCTAGAATGATGCTGACTGTTGACGTATAGTCTTTAGCGACGAATCTCGCTTCCAACTGTGTCCTGACGATCATCGAAGACGTGTCTGGAGACGCCCAGGGCAGCGTGCCGATCCTGCTTTCACTATTGCATGCCACACGGACCCTCAACAAGGAGTTATGGTCTGGGGTGCCATTTCCCTTGATAGCCGGACCCCTTTGGTCGTCATTAGAGGTGCACTTACTGCACAGCAGTACGTTGACGAGTGACGACATTCCGAGACCTGTTTTGCTACCGTTCCTTTCGCAGTACCCTGGGCTTATTTTTCAGCAAGACAATGCCAGACCACATACGGCACGTGTTGCTATGAACTATCTTCAAGCTTGTCAAACACTTCCTTGGCCAGTCAGATCACCAGATCTCTCTCCCATCGAGCATGTCTGGGATATGATGGGAAGGCGACTGCATCCGGTAGGGAATATTGATGACGTAGTCCGACAATTGGAGCACATTTGGCAAGAAATACCGTAGGATACCATCCGGGAGCTTTATCGGTCTATGCCACGCCGTGTGGCAGCTTGCATCCAGGCTAGAGGCGGGTCAACACCTTATTGAGCTCGTTACTGTAACTCTGAAATAAATAATTCAATTGTTCTGAAATTTTCATCATTTTCTATTCTGTACATAATTTTCCTATCCACCAATTTTTGTCTCCATCGGACAACTCCTTCTTGATGCGTCGATTTTTTTTTAGTAGAGTGTATATGTAAAGGAAATAATTAAATATTTCAGCAAAAAAATGTTTTATTCAGAGAATCACATGGAGATATGTGTTAGGTCTTTCCTTTTTTTTTTTTAGTAAAGATAATTAAATTAATTGATATGAGAAAGGTTCGAAAATAAGTACCATAACTTAACCAGTTTAGATCGCATAGTAGATTAATTAAATTTTGAATAAAAAAACTCAATGAACCCTGTACATGAATTATTGATTAGGAGATGTCGATATCTTAAATATGAAAGTTTACTGTAAAATAAACATGACACACAAATGTGATCAAAAGTTACCAAGAGAAGCCGTGGAAAGACACAAAAGATAAACAGGTTTTAAAATAACAATAAAGAATGTTTATTGACATAAAATAAAAGGAATGACATCTATTAATTACTTAAGAATAAAAAAGGTAATACAAATAACTATAAATCGAATTTGTTCTTGAACTTAAAATAAGAAGGGGAGAGAAGTGGCAAATGACACTAAGGGAACATTAGGGTTAGAATTAACGCGATGAAAAGAGTGGTGTTGGGAACATTTCGTCCAAATAAATACACCACTCTACTCTGCACAGTGAAAAGAAACAAAATAATAATACTTAGCGATAATCCCGCTTCATATTATAAGTGTCGAGAAGGCCACGCGACGGTACGTGACCTCACATGTTTTGGCTGTAGCGCACTTTTCTGTGCCTTGGAAGTAGCGCAATGTGGATGACTTGAAAATAGTGTTATGTCATTGGAGGCATAAAATACCAATCAATCCCAAATTAAAAAAATTCAAATAGCAATAAAGGGGCAAACATCAGAATTTAACTACACATGTAGTCACAGTAATGCAGAATGCTGTTAACATACAACGACAAACCTAAGTTTAAAATCTTTGTATGTAATGACATAAAATGAAAAAAATCATGGAATTGAACAAAGGTTGCTGATGACAATACTATCTTCGTGAGAGGGAACAAAGTCCAATATTGTCGAGACTGGTCAGAGAGTGATCAAGAGCATTTTCCCACTAAGCACATACGGGACACACATGGCAGCACAACACGAAAAATGCACTCGCAGATGACAGGCTGGAAGTTGAGGGTACACACTTTGCACTGATGAGGACACAGAAGATGAAAGGCACACAGATGGCACTGATCAACACACATCAAGACTGACGGGGAGGCAGTTCGTTGGTGGCAGGATCACATTGTTCTGCATCGGCGGCAGGTCACTCTCCAGGCGCAAGCACTGGTGATAGCCGACAGGACTCACTTCACGATTCCAAAGCAGTAAGAAGAAGAGGGACACGCATCACTCTAACTTGAATAGACTCTTGCCCGAGCACTCGGCTCTGATACTGTCCCTCTGCTACGAGAATGGTTTGAAAGAGTACATGTATTTCAGATACAGGAACCCTGCTCCGTTGGATGAGAGCCTGGTCGTCGTGAACAAGGTTTCGGCGAGTAGTAAGCCTGGGTGGTACACGACCAATGGGAATATTTCGTTCCTGCGCAATCACCTCGTACCGATTCCGAAAAATAAAGAATTGGATTGGGAAAAGGTGTTCGGGTGCGGCTTGATTGAGTTCATGCCGACGTGTGAAAATTTAGTTTTGAACGGAAGGATCGTGCCCCTTATATCAAGGGAGTCTTTGGTGGACTTGAACTCGATGGATTGGAACGACCGTCAATTAAAGTCAGGAAACATGCTGATGGAACGGGTTCGTAAAGAGCCCTTTCAATTCGGCAAAAAACAACAGAAAATTTTGACTGCGGTGGATCGAAAGAAGTGAAAAGAAATCTCGAACATTCCTTGCAACATGAGGGCGAGCATTATCCTGTAGAAAGATAGCCCCAGGGATGCCTTGAAGGAAGGGAACGACTTCGGGCTCTAGCACTTCACGGACGTACCTGTTGCTATTCAGATTACCCTCAATTCGTAGCAGCTGAGATCGTCCATGATACGAAATCACACCCCAGACCATAACTCCTGGTGTTCGGCCAATATGACGTTCGATATTACTGGAAGGCAGCGTTCACGGGCATAGCGTCTAACACGAATGCGGTCATCATGGTTCCACAAATTAAAGCGGGATTCGTCAGAAAAGACAACTTGTTGCCAATCAGCCCGCCAGTCTCTGTGCTCATGAGCCCATTGCAGACGCAGCCGTCGATGGTTTGACGTGAGGGGGATCCTGTTTAAAGGAATCCTTGCACGCAGTCCACGGTGCAGCAGACGTCGGCGAATTGACGAAGCCGACATTACTACACCTGTAGCAGTAGACCAAAGTGCTGCCGAATGCCTGGAGGAAGCTGTATGATCATTCACCGCCATGTGGACCAGGTGTCTTATCATCGCGCGCTGACGTCACCTTCCGTCGTCCGCTCCCAGTTTTTCGAGTTGTCCGGTACTCGTCGGTCCACTGCTTACAAACTAGCATCACTGTGGAACTGTTCCGCTGTACACGAGTTGCTATCGCGCGATAGGAAATTCCTCCTTCACGAAGGCCAATGATTCTCCGCAGTTCAAACTCCGTAAGTTGTTAAAATTTCACCCTATTTCGTCGTGGAGACATACTTAGGGCTCACTAAACGTTCGTCACTAAAAAATAACCATGCCCTTTATTTATACGCTTTTAGCATCAGTTCAGAGGGCGCTGCTCACACCACGCATGCGTGGTGGCTCTGAAACTTTACTACTTTGCATAACATCCTATAATTGACATTTGCTGCAAATTTCTTTCATTCGGATGATTCCTTCATGGTGTTGCATTTTTTACAAACAGCAGTGTATAGGCTGCCATAATTTAAGCCCACTGTTGCACTTTAGTAAAATTAAATAGGAACTGTCTTCTTTATTAATAAAAATTTCGAATTACAAGAAATGAACATATTTGAATTGAATGTAAGGTAATGGTAATTTTAGTTAACTTCGTACTAGAGCAATACAACGGGCTATTGATGACGGTCCGGCATCAATCCCTTAAGAGAAAGATCCGAGGACAACACCTTGTAATTTTGGACCACGGTCAGATGACGAAGCAACACCTGAGCTGGCACCCCACTTTCCAAACTTCCACACCAACCCAACGTGAGGACTTTCGGCCACGACAGATTTAAGGTGCACCAGCCGCCTCTACACCATACGCTTACAAACATCCATGCCCGGACCCGGAACCTTCCGATCTAAAGGCTAACACCTTAACCATTATACCGGTTGGTCGGCTAAATTGGAAGGAACTGGGTTTATTGTATACCATATTGTAGCTCTCACCAATGCAAGATCTGTAGTAACGCAAATGGTTGTATTTGTATACACTACTCCTAACCATTAACTTGTAGGGTAGGGTTACGAGGCGCCACTACAACAAACTGATTCTAGAAAGGAAGGTTGGGAACCCATTATAAACCATTTAATAAAATGATTAACAGAGGTTGGGTTTCCTTGGGAAAACTTCCTTTTCTAGTCCATGCATGTCCATGAAATACATAAAGGAATTCAGATGCTTTTGAAAGGCTCTTAAGAATAAATATTTGTCCCCTCTCCCATAAGAATGAGAAATTTAAGGAATTCCCTCACAAAGATATTTTTAAAAACCAAAATCTGACATGTGACCTTGGCTTTTGACAGAAATTAAACAATTCGTAATGTTAAAATTAGTTTTTAAAAAAAGTTTCAAGGCCTTTTAAAATTGTAAATGGAGAATCAAGCCTTTTAAGACTTTTGTGAATTCTGAGTTAGTATTAAAAACAAATGTAATGTAAATCTACTGTAATTATAAGAGCAATTCCAAGGTTTCTAAAAATGTGCTAGCTCCAAATTAAAATAACTGCTCTAAGGGATGCTTCAAGACATACCTAAGTAATTAACACCTGTTGCACGCGGTGTAATACTTATCAAAAGGCTTTCACAAAAAGCTTGTTTAAAACAAGCGAACGACCCTACAGTCCCATTTGTTTCATAGTATTTAGTTGCTTTTCCTCTTAATTCGTTTCTTTCATCTTTTTATTTTTGGCTACTTCTTTTTCTGTTTACTTTAACTTACACTAAATCACCAGTATTTCCAATGAATTTTGGCATTAAATAATTAGAATAGACATTCATCCAATAAGGACAGATCATAGTAAAACATGGAGATTCATGGATAACAGAACTTGTGAAATAGTCGCATAAATTCTTCAAAAAAAGTAGCTAAACTAGTCTACTTTTGCTCATCTTAGCAGCCGTTTTAGTTGCACCAGCAGCTACATCATTGGCGCAGGATCTTCAAAAAACGCTGTTGTAGGAAGAGGTATGTCACATAGCTTGGCACGAAGTTGACTGTTCACAACTTCAGCAGAAGAAGTAATACAGTAGTACCTTGGTATACGTCCCGTTTGAACGCGAAAAATTTGTTTAGAATACGACTCACTTGCGTCAAATGATACGCGCTTACGTCCCCGATCGACAGAATTCGGTTTTCTGAATGACAACTCTGGAATGAGCAGTTAACGCCACTTCCGAAACATCCCGAGAAGGCAGAAGCAAAGTTCCGTTTGATAGATTTTTAAAACATCAAAACTCAACCAGGTCGAAGTAGAGAAAAGAGGCAGTGAAGAGAAAATTAAAAGTTCGTTGAATTTTCATTTATTTCATCTAAATGCTTTTGTATTTATGTAGTTTAGTATTAAGCAGTGTTTGAATTATTTTATACGACCCTATCAATGTATAATATGCCAATAACAGTATTTTTTTTTTCATGGGAAAGGATTAATCCTTTTCCTTTCTTATGGAAAAATTTGTTTGGTATGTCCAAGGATCTGAAACGGATTAAGGAAATACACCGATGCACCGCTTTAGCGATCACTGTATTTACAAAACATTTTTTATAAGTAGGTCAGAAAATATTCTTCAACGATGAAGTAGCAGACAGGAATTCGCGCTATTAGGGGAATTTTTTATTTTTGACCTTTGGTGAATTTACAAAAAAAGTCGTTAAGATGGAAAATAAAAGCTTTCAATTAAAACATGGTTGTCAAACTTTTCTGAGCAGCTTCAGGAGCATTCTCATAAAATTTCAGCAGTTTTGAGGTTGCTTCCGGAGCAACGTGAAAATAAGGACAAAAGACCAGCATATTTTTCTTTAAAAACAGTCATAAAATTCCCTATTACAAATATTTTTCTTTTTTTTTTAGCATAAAAATAAAGAATAAAAAATTACATGTCATAAAAGGTTTTATCCTTAAATTATAGAAACAAAAAATCTAATACACAATTTCCCCACAAGTGAAAAATTTCCCCCTTTCATGAGAAAAAATATCGTAATCCTGATTGAAGAAACTGGCGAAAATTTTCCCTTTAAGAGAAATTTCCCTTTTCTCTGCATCAACGTGATTTCCGGAGTGAACCATACATTTTGTTGCGGATTTTCGATGCTTTAGCGGAGAAACTCCGTAAGTTCCGGAGTACTTGGCAACTCTGTTAAAAGATCACCCATAGTCGATACGAGCGGATAGATATGCAACGGTTTCCTCTGACGTCACAGAATCGATAACCAATGAGAAGAGAACCATGATAGTACTTTACGCAAGTCCAACTTGATTGGCTAGTTTCACGGGCTTGGCTTCACTTGGATATCTCGCCAACTTATCCTAAGGGTACTTATACTTTTAAAGAGCTCCTTTTTCCGAAAGCAACGATGGCCTAATGGCTAAAGTCACCTACCTTCAGACTGGTCTGTAGCGAAGTGTCACTTCCCGAGTTCGAAACCCATTTGGCGGAAAAGTTTTTAGATCCTCCAAAGTATTTTTTTTAAATTCCAATTTAATTCCTTTTGATTCTAAATTACTTTTCCTAATTTTTAATACCCTTTTTATATTTTTCCAAGCTTCCGTTGATTTTACATAAATAATCTAAGAACCACTCCTGAACTCACTACCAGCTGATATTTTCCCGCCCCCTTTGCTTTAGGATGATGGTGTCGTATCCATCCCTGGCTTAGGACCATTCTGATGCAACAAAAAGCATACATAAAACACTAACTTATATACTAAAAGGATACAATTTTCGATGATGTTAGATCAATGAAAATCATGTTACACACCTTATTTCCTTTTTTCTATAGCCCCTCTTGATTATACAGCAGATCTGAATTTAAAGTTACCGAGTCAACTAAAATATATAACTAAACAGCAGCAAAAAAATTTATCCTCACATAAATTTCGAAGTACGCCAAAGGAAGAGATAAATTGCCAACAGAAAAATTCTTATGACATACGTATCTAGGTCATGTGATCCGATTAGCCAACAACTGCTCCCATTCTCTTCTCATTGGCTATCGATTCTGTGACGTCAGTGGAAACAGTTGCATATCTATCCACTCGTATAGTCGATAAGATTGAAAATTAACAAAAAGTTGCCAGTGGTAGTCTTGGTATAGCTTCTCATTGGTCATTCCAGTTTCGTTGGCACTCTTAAATTATAAAATGTAAAAAAGAATCGACACCATAAAACGATATTATTTGAGATCTTTTATTTCAAAAACTTTACGAAATATTAGGAACATTGGACAACATAAAAATATTGCCCATTATTGAGCAAATCACAAGATTTGACCTTTAGTATTCCCACATCATATTGTACCCAGGTAAGAATGTCAACTCAAAACAAAACATATATATATTTTTTTTGTTTATACATTTCACACCTGATTTATTTATCCTCTCAATGTGATAGGGAAAGATCTTCAACCATAAAAATATGGAAAGGGGATCCGACCATTGTGAGTTGCAGCTCCTGTCTACCCAAATTCTGTTGTAATATTTCTGTGCTCAGATGGGGGCAAAATGTTATAAGTCACCTTTCCCAAAAAATTGACAAGTCTCATCCTGGAGTCTTTTTTGTTAATGTTTAGAAGGTGGCAAAATGCCGTAAGTCTTTCCCTTTCAGTTTATGAGAAAACAAAGGTGGGAAAATTGTAATAAATCAAAAACCATATGTTGAACCTTGAAATTGCCGTCACGAAAAATTAAAAAAGTGACATATAACATTTTTCCATCCGAGCACAGGTTTATTCCTCAAGTTTGAGGACCAAGCCCTAACCAAAGAAAAAACTGGGGAGGGGCAGGGAGTTTGGGCATAGGTTTATAGTGCATAAGCAGATCTGGCTATATTGCACAAACACCAAGGCACTAATAAGACAAGCACATCATACGAAATAATTAACTTGGATTTTTAAATTAAGTTGTAAAACCCAACATAAAAAATAAATAAAAATATGTGTTCTTGAGGGTTGTTTCAGAAAAAAATTGTTTCAAATCAAATTGTTGCCAAAGCCGGTCTCCGAGGAGTTGATACCTCAGATAACAGCTATTCGAGGAAAAAAAGGGGTTTAAGTCAAGACCCGTTACTCATTTTAACAGGGCAAATGGGCATAGTTGGATAAGAGAACACAAAGCAAGCAATAGTCAATATCAACTAGGGAACTATAGTTCATTGACCACAAGACAAATCTGCTTCATGCAGTGTTATCCTAGAGAGGAATACACTACATTTTCAAAAAGGACACTGACAGGTTGGAGCATACATCTCTGAGAAGCCATGCTGGCACTTGCTACTACTCTTACAATGCAGTATGAGGCATCGAAACGGTCTGAAACCGAGTCAAACCACATTGAAAATTGCACTCACCGCAGTAAACCAGTTTCATACTAACATAAAGGTATGTTAAATTGCATAATTGCAATGCTATTCTCATTGTGTAAGACTTTTAACACAAAACTTTAACAGATTCTTGAATTTTAGATGCCAATAGCTAAAATGTTTAAATATACTAAATTGATTTTTCCATTCATTTTACTGGAAAACATGCACCTTCAATTGGTATGAAAAATCGTTTCCAGATTATTTATTTTGAAAGTTATCTTATTTAAAACTTTTGTACATCTATAAACAGAAATTTTCATTGTTTATATTTAACTAAATAAACACATATTCCCACAAAACAAAAACATTTTTTTTCAAATAATGTGTGTGATTAGAGCTAAAACAATCTACTGCAACATTTCTTGAGTTAGTCGTTTTGGGGATTTATGGCGCAAGTGCCATATTTGGCCTAGCTGCATGCACCATTTACGAGATCGACAAAATTGAGTAAAGAAACTGGATAAAATTTAAATCAATATTCCTGAATTTAAAAGCAACCCATAGATTATGAAAAATTACTTTCCAGTATTGGGCACACCCTGAAACTAAAGTTAATTTGATAGAAGTTACTAATGCAAGGGAAATAAAGTATAAGTTAAAAAGTAGGGCTTAAAAAAATAATTACATAAATAAATTTATTTTTTAAATATGTATGCAATTATATCCTAATTATATATTTTTAAAGATACCATCATGAATTTTAATGTCTTTTCTGAACAGTGACATTCTCACCAAGGTACAATATTTTTACAATGGTACTCCCATCATAAAACCAATTATATATGAAAAATTGCAATACATCTATGTAGTAATATATCTTTACATATTTATCATACTAGGTTAAAGTCGTTGGATTAAAAAAAAAAATTAGATTTTGAAAAATATATCAAATAACTGCCATACCTCTAAACATCTGGCCTGCTTCTCTTGCCATGGTGTAACACTCCTGTTGATCATGAAATTCATTCGTCCTCAATCATAAACCTACCACTAGTGATGAAAATTCAAGAGAACCTTAACCTTTCCACCATTTAAATATTTAAACATTTCTTACCTTTAAAGATCAGCATCGTCACATTATCCTCAATAATGCAAATAGCAGAAACTTATCCAAAATTTAAAAGTAACAGACTTGTGAAGTAATTAAAGGCAAGCATGAAAAATGAAATGCATAAAAATGGCAATTGGGAAAACAAATATCAAGATTAATCAAAAAGAAAATTAAAAAAGGTCAATATACTTCAAATGCTGAAGAAATCTGATAGATTATACAAATAAATGACATCACAAAGTGAAAACAAACACAAATTAATGCCAATTTTTATCTGAGTCATTAGGATAAGTAAATCAAGTAAAAATAAACTCCAATTTGTAGTAGTAAAAAACCTAACTGGCACTAGTGAACTGACACAAAAAGCTGCATTTTTCACAGATTAAAAAAACAAAACTAATAATTTTCCTTATGATTTGATTTTACTATTATTATTTCAACTAGTTGTAACTTTTACTGGATCAACTGATAACATGAGATTTTGCAAATGGGTGAAAATCACAAATCCCACATACAGCAATAAACGAAAAAAAAATGGAATGTTTGACATACAACCTTTGCACTTTGAGTGATGTTATTAGACACTTATCCAATTAATAAGAAAACAGAATCAAAATAAAATATTAAGCTGACAAGAACACTTTTTCCTGTCCCCTCCAAAAAAAAAATCAAATTAAATGTATTCTTACTATACTTTAGAAGAAAAGTTTTAAAAAATGCTTTTTACTTAGTTTTCGTCATACTAACCATGATTCCTAAGCTCTTGTTATAGCAACTGTAAAAACTAGACATTCCAAATTACTTAGCAGATATTGTTTCACACAAAGATAAAATAAATATTCCTATAAGTATAATTATTTGAGTTAAGATTGGGAAATTTCTATTTACATACTGTTTAACTCTAGTTACACTGTACCACCATATATTATCAGTTGAATCTTTTCACTGCTACCATTTTACACAAAAATATATATACATATATTGAAAAGTCATATTTCCCTTATATGCATTATTCAATATTTTGTTCCACTTTTAACAGTTAAGAGTTACCAGCCTCATAGTTGGCACAGTAAAAGCATCTGTAAAATAACTTTCAGTAGCAAAAAATTAATATTTCTAAATTACTTTAACTAACATTTTAGATGCTTAGATCCAAATAAAATAACAAAGTCAAAATTTTCAAAAACATTGATATCTTTTCAGAAATCAATATTTTCTGCACTTACTCTGTCACAACTGGCAATGAGTATCAGCTTTTGACATAAAATTGGTTAAATAAATGTTTCCGATTCTACAATTCGACCACCCACTCGAAACAATTTATAAAGATTCGAAAACCTGGCCACCCTGGCATAAATGTACGACATTTTCCTCGTGAAGAGTTAACTAACATTAACAAAACTGAAAATCAAGTGATATAACCTTACCAATACTGACGAAATATCAAGAGAATCTTTACCTTTTACAATTTATTTCATTTTTTAAACTTTTCTAAACAGGTTGGTTGGGTTTTTATGGCACAAGGGGCACAATAAGCCATGTTGCACCAGACACGAGACATGATTTCTAATTAGAAAAAGTAAATTAAACTGCTTGTATATATGAGCTAAAACGAAATAGAAATATTAAAATACACAAACCTTTAAAGACCAGCATCAGAATTGTTACATTTTCCTCAATAACACAACTAAGGTACTTACCTGATGTGTAAACATCGCAAATCTAAAGTAATGCTCAACTATTAATGCAGAAAGTGATTAGTAATTTAAAATTAACCATGCTTGTAAAGTAATTGAAAGAGAGCTTGAAGATGAAAAGGGCTGAAAATGGTGAAGAAACAAATGTCAAGACTAATCCATAAGGAAAATGGAAACATGAATGAGCTATACATGCTGATGAAATCAGATACAAATTATATAAATAAATGACATCAAAGTGAAAACAAACACAAGTTAATGCCCATTTTCATCTAGGCCACTAAGTTTTCATGGCGCAAGGGCCAAGCTCCACGACACAACTGGTCCATTAGGATAAACAGCTTCATTCAACATTCTCTAGGCTTCATTCAACAGATCACACTTTAGATTAACCTGTGTGTAAAATTCCTACAAAAAGCTGTCTGCGAAATCCCTACGATCTTCATGAAATTTAGTGGTACAATTTGACCAATGTTATTCATTTATATGAATTTTTCAGTAAAAACCAACAAATCACCTTTCAGAAATAATCTAAAAACCATATAACATAGCTGTGTCCACTAATGCACTAGGTAAATTTATGTTGCCTACTTGACAAATGAAAATGCAAGCCCTACTTTTGATAGTACAAATAAACATAAATAAGACTACAGATGTGAAACAATATATCTGTCACAACATATTAAAACATGACATGGCTTCACCTTTAATGCAATAGAACTGAAAAACAACATGAATATAAAAAAGGATAAAGAATTTAAGGCCATATTCACAAGTATGAGTTAACACGGGAATCAGCAATAATCTACGGATTATCAAAAAAACTGTATTCAATGTCTGATCAGTGTTACATTTTGATCCTCCAAAATCAGCAAATTAACTTCCCGGATCATCCAAAAAAGCGTATTCAGTGTCTGATCTATGGTTCAAATAGCCATTTCAGTGTTACATTTTGATCCTCCAAAATCAGCAAATTAACTCTAGGTTCAGTGTTACGCATGCGCAGTACTATCTATTTTCGAAAGAAACAAAATGGACAACACACTTCATTTTGTGCTAAATTACAGTATTCTTGCTACAACACTTATTTAACTGATCTTAAATGAATTAAAACAAGAATGTGATTACATTTTCTATAAAATAAATATGCCCAGATGTGTTCAGGTTCGAACTATATTCTGGCTTGCCAGAGTAGAACCCAATGAGAGAGAGTGAATATTTGTATTGGGTAAGCAACACACCGGTTTCTCAAGGTTCAAATAAAAGAATTTATTGATATCAAACATTAATCTATTTACAAGTTAAAATCCAATTTGAAATTAAATACCTATGCATTTCTTTTCCCAAACCCAAATTAAAATGCTGTATGCATTCTATTTAGTCACAATTTGGAATCAATTCTGCCGGTGAAGTACGTGTTTGACTAGTATGAATGCAGATTCTGGCATCGTAACAATTATAAACAATATAATGGGATTGTCAATAGACAGTAGTAGCAATTACAGCGAGTGTATCATTTTAATCCTTGGGATTATTTAACCTGCCATTTGAGAATACGGTTCTTGATAATCAGCAATTTAACTCTGACCTGTGGATTTACTGATCCTCGAGTTAACTTGAGACTTGTGAATATGGCCGTTAGGATGTTTTTTCAGTTTCAAAAATATATAGAATGAAGAACGACTTCTAACTCCTGCAGGATAAATATATAGAAAGATGTAAATATAAATGCATATAATGCTCCAATATTCCATATCTACATAGACTAAGACAAAAAAATACATGTAACAGATCCTATCCCTTCATAAAAAAATTGCTTCTACCTCATTCCAGGTGAATACATCGAATGATGCAAATATAACCAATAGAAAATTTCAGTACATCATATCGCAGATTGTAGCACTGATATATATCGTATCGCAGCTAAATATAAAGAACGATGCATATAGAACTGAATACAGGACACATAATGACTGATTCGAACACATCAGTACATCATATTGCAGTACATAAGGCTAGAAATACAAATGCTTGGAAGATTTCAACATGTATCACAGATCACATCACATGGGGAAAAACCGCTGTATATCGTATTGCAGACTAGAGAACAATGTAATAAATGTATAAAAACAACAATTTATCACAGAAATATTGCTTGAAGCTTGAAATATATATATTTCAGATTATATAGAAAGATGTAAATAAAAGCTCGTAGAAAATTTCAGCCCATATAGCAGATCCCTTGGACTGCAAGTATCGTATCATATATACCATATAAAATTTGAAAATATGAAGGATATAGAATGACTGACTCCTGCAAATAAGTATCCAGAAATTTGTAAATAAAAATGTATAGAACACTTCAGTATATCATATCACAGTAAATGAAGATGGCAATACAAATGCATAGAACACTTTAGTATGAGTATATCATATCACAGTAAACGAAGATGGCAATACAAATGCAAAGACCAGTTTAGTATATCATATCACAGTAAACATCGTATCATATATACGATATAAAATTTGAAAATATAAAGAATTATAGAATGACTTGACTCCAGCAAATAAATATACAGAAAGATGCCAATAAAAATGTGTATAACACATTAGTATATCATATCGCAGTAAACGAAGATAGCAATGCAAATGCATAGAATACTTCAAAATATCATATTGCAGTAAACGAAGATTCCAATACAAATGCATAGAACACTTCAGTATATCGTATCGCAGTAAACAAAGATGCCAATACAAATGCAAAGATAATTTCAGCATAAATCATGTTGATTTTGTCCTATCGAAATGAAATTCCACATGTAGTGTCTGGTATCGCCTGTATAGAAGTTTGAGCGCATTTGGTAAGAGACAGACAGGGAAACCTGGTGGGTAGATACATTTCTATTGTTCTTGTCACACAAAGTAATGCTACTCCTCAAATCACAAGCAGCACTTGAAAATTTGAGTCTATGAAGGCTTTTATAACATTCTAGCAATCACGGGTTTTATGGATTCCAGGGTGCAAGGGTCATATTGGCCAAACAACACTTCAACAATAACTGAGTCCAATGTTTCACGTTCATGGTTACCACAGCCTGGTACAAAGACTTCAAAATTGGAGTCATAAAAATTTTCTCCTAAAAGAAAATCTAAAATATTTTTCATCCTAACAACTGGGTAAATAAAGTTTTTTTCCACGACTTTCGATTTTTACATGATCTTTACTTTTAGAAATGAATAAACCCTATAGTATGAAATATAAATCTGCCATCAAGGACTAATGTGGATCTGCACCTGTTTTGTGTTTCATTTGAAAAGTGTTTCAAAGTTACTTAATAGAAAAAAATTTCGCTCCGAAATTTCCAACATAATTCCTACATTAAGAAGAATTTCTAACTACATCGTCTCAGTGACATTTGTAAAGGTAACGCGATTATACTCTGCAATGTTCCGAGAGTTTGAAGAGTGGTTTGAAGTGGAATTCCATTTTGAAGCCTGTAAATTATGTAAACATGAAGTTTCACTAGCAGATAAACTTGGCATCATTGCAATACATGATAGTTTTAACAAGATTGGCAATAGTTGCCCCTTTCTGATACAAGTCGTAAACAAACCACACTAGTACTTAAATGTTAAAGAAATACATTTTGTAGGGTTATCTTTTCAAACAAATTAAAATTCATTAAATTACAAAGTGCAAACATTTGCAGTATTGCAAAAAACTATCCCAGAACAAACGACATAGTACGAACTGCAATATTAAAAAGCAAAATAGAGCCATTTCAGAGCAAAAAATTAAGCACATTAGTGCTAACACAAACATATTAAGCCAACTTAGAACAGCAAAATATGATTACTAAAGAAAGGTACGGTACAAGTACAATTGAACAATATGCTCAAGTTTTTTAGATTCTAATCACATCAGAACCCATATGCCTGTCTGTTTCCTTCAGGGATTTCCACAGCATAGTGGAAAATGCCAAATTTGGCGTCATTTGAAAATTTATCACATAAAAGGAAAGTGGAAGACAGGAATAAAGTGGTTTTCCAGTTGGCAGTTGAAAAAGTAGGTAGGACATCAACACAACGAGGTATCTGCAACAGTCTGGCATCAATTCAAAAGGGAAAGATTTGAGGAAAACACCACATAATTTCAAACTAAGGTCAGATAATAAGATAACACCTGAGCAGGCACCCCATACTTCACACTTTCTCATCACACCAATGTGAGGAGATTTGAGACCACGACAGATTTAACATGCCCCAGCTCCAGTGGAAAATTAAAAAGAGCTGGCAGGTATGAAAAAGACAAGAGGTGTAGGTAATCCTAAAAAATATGGAAATTGTTTTATAAAGAGGAATACTGAAATAAGGTCCTGAGGAGTGTTTTGAAGATCAAAATAATGCTGAATCAGTACGATATATAAATATTCAAATCCAAGTTGCAAAACCCAAAAAATAAGTCAAGAACGTTAAGAAAATAATTTATCGAAATCCCTTATACTTTTCTGTGCAATGCTTTTGAGAGTAAACAGCATTTTTGAAAAACAATGAAACCTACAACAAAACTACTACAGAAGATAAATAATTGTGGCAGGTAATAGAAATATCATGTACCGTACCTCCTTTACCATCAATTTCCAGTCAAAGAATTCAACAAATAATAATGTCTAGCAAATTAACATGTCCTCTTCAATAGAACCTGAGGTAGAATCAGAAAAGTTTCTTGTTTCTTAATTGTTTTTGGCAAATTCTAATATTTATTTGATGAGAAAAAGAACAAAAATCAGGAATGGTAAACATGTTTGCCAATCTTGTCCAAAACAAAGTCAGAAACTATAAAATATAAAAAAATAACTGTAAATAACTCACTCAAGTCTTTCAGATTCTAAAAACTTCATAACATTGATCTTACAAAGTTTTAATAGCCAAAACATTGATTAAGACAAAGTTGATGCATAAGAACTAATGCTGAATAAATTGAAACTAAACATTTGAAATGGTCAACACATATATTGGAACAGAACCAAACACAAGAGCACAAAAATATGTAAGATACTTAAATTGAACACATTCTATACTACATACAGTTCGTTCTGTGTGTATACACAAAACAGACATACATACATTTTAGTTAATTAATACACAGAAAAGTCACAAATGGAAATGGTACACATATTTGAATTTAAACTTTTCATCTCTGCTGTGAAACAGAGAAGCACTTTTTAAATGTCCCTTATTACAACTATATTTCCTACATTATACAATGAAAAATTTAGCATAGCTCTTACCTGAGATAAAAAAAACATACATAATAACAGTACAACAATGTTTAAATTGTTAAATAAATATTGTAGATCATAAACAACCAAGTTTCAAACTGGAATGCTTGAGTATCAGAGCAAATACTGTCCATTTAAGACAACTTTGATTGTAAAAAAGTAGTAGTTTGTCCATGCAGCAGGAAACTGTGAGAGAAAAAGTATTCAGCAAACACTTAAATGTAAAAATATGATTATATCAATATTTAACTAATTTATGTGGCAAAGAAATAGGCATTTGTATATTGGTGGATGTTAGGTAGGTAGTCGAATTAACGTCAGTATCAATCAAGCTTGAATGGAAAGATTCAAGGACTACATCTCGTAATTTTGAACCACGGTCAGATGACGAGGTCGCACTTGATCAGGCTCCCACTCTCCAAACTTCCACACCATGGCAACATGAGAATATTTCAAACCATAGTAGATTTAACGTGCCCCTTACTAAAGTCTATGCCACTTTTTTTATTGCAGTACACCTAATTCCGTTTTTACACGATAAGATACATTCCTGAAGAATACGTGTAAAAAAATATTGTATCAATGATAAGAAAAAAAAATTGGTTCCTGATCTAAAAGTCATTTAAAATAATCACAAAACCAGATAAAGATATCTGTTTAAAGTTTATTATTTTCTTTCAACAAAATATGCGTGCAATAATATGGAACAAAATGGTAAAAAAATAAATTTGCATTTGAAATGAAAAATTCCAACAAGAAAAAAATCTGTTTTACCCAAAAATTGCGTAAAATATCAGTAATCAAGAACTATTTGTATAATCAAGAGTCATCTTTATAATTTTTGTGATGAAGAATATATTTATCTGTGAACCAAGAATTGTTCAGTAATGCAAATACATTAATATTTTATTTTAGTGTTGAAATAATGCTTTCTTTCTGAATTTGGAATAACACTAACTATGGTTATACAAATGTTTTTAGTCTCGTGAAATTCATCTTAATGAGGTTTGATTGTATTTAAAATCCTGTATTAAAAAAAAAAAGCATTAATTGTCATCCCAACATTAACGCTAACCCCAGTTGGTCAGAAGTAAAATAATGAAAAAATATTTGTAAGAAGAAATAAAACATCTACCCAAAACATGCCCAACTTCTTTGAACCCTTAAAATATTTTATGGAGTCCAGGACCCCAAAACATAAGGGATAAATATGCAAATACAAATACGAGTAACCAAAAAATGTAGAGTGGTTAAATCTGTCTTTAGTCAATTATTAGAAGGGTCACAATGTTCAAGGAACCCCGAACTCTGTGGGTCCTAATATATTTATGGTTACAGTCCAGTCCTCCCTCAAGATAATTTTAATAAAAAAACTTGGAGGCTCCACCCCTGCTTGTCTACGTTAGGCAACACCCAGTGATTTATACGCAATCTCATTTGGTTTGCATCACAAACCAACTCTCCTTTCACAGTCTTCAATCTCCTGTGAACGGCGAAACTATCTTAATAATTCGTATATTTCCGATTGAACTTTCCAGGCAATGACGTCACAGCCCGGGCTCCGCCCCTTGCTCGCCAACCCTGCGGCTGTGGCAACGTTTTTTTTAATATAGAGACATACTGATAATATTGGTAGTTATTTATATTTAAAGAAATAAAGAGTTCCAAAATAATTATCCCCTCAGGGGCAAGTCATGACCCCAGGGTGCCCATATATATATATGTGTGTGTGTGTGTGTGTATGTGTATATATACACTCATTGACATAAAAATTTGAGCACCAAGAAATAATTGTGGGATCGTAACGAAACTTGGCATGAAGGTACATGTCGGCCAGATATGCAAATGATTAAAAATGCAGCGTGATTGCGCATTGCATAATGCCACTAGAGGGCATTGAACTTCATTCTCCTTGGAGTATAAAACAGGTAAGCAGAGCTTGTTTGAGTGTACTTAATCTTTTGCAGAGGAAACGCTGAGGTAGACATGCCGTTACGCCGACATCGAAGACAATATGAGCAGCTGTCAGAGTTCGAGAGGTGAAGAATCATCAGGATGATGGAAGCTGGGTGGTGAGCTCGGCAAGTAGCTCGTCAAGTAGGCCGTTCTGATTTTATTGTGAGGAGGTGTTGGGACCAGTGGACAGAAAAGACGTCATTTACACGGCGACCAGGCTTAGGACGCCCTCGACAGACCTTACTTATATCAAAGTAATACTTACATGTGTGAAATTTCGTTTCATTTTGACGACTTTTTCTTGGTGTGCAAATTTTTATGGCAATGAGTATATATATATATACCTGAGCCATAAAACTCAAAATATTTTTATACAAAGCAAATAATTTCCTCAAGTTAGAACCCAGCACATCTCAATCAATACAATTACCTTCCGTGTAATCAAAGTATGAAGCACAGTAATTTTCAGTTTTAAAAAGAATCAATCTGAGGTGTTACTGAGTACCTGATTTGTATTGTCACATTTTGTCACAGGTTATGTTTCATTTTTTGATAGTAGTAAGTTTAGAAAAAGAAAATTAAATGATTTCATAAAATCATAAAATATGAAATTCATATTTAAAAATATAAAACTCATATTTTACAAGAACAATTTAATGAACATGGTTTATTTTACTTAAAAAGATGTTCTTAATAATTTCAGTACATAACCATTACTACAGTACCGAGTACAAAATCTGGAACCCTCTGAACTTCAGATTCTTTGCAGCTTTTTGTGTCAAAAATCCTCCTAATCTAGCTCTTCCATGTGTGAGAATTTGTCTACACATTATTTATGCCTAGAACACGTTTGCAATACTAAAATAGCAGATATATAAATAAATAAATAAAAAAATTTTAAGGAAAAAAACAACTTTTTAATACAATGCAACAAATTTTACTCTTTCTCTCTCTCTAATTTACCAATCTCCAAATTTTTCTGTATGGTATTTACTCTGAACATGTCTGTTTTTTGCGTCCTTTCATCAAATTGGTACAGGTTAAACGCCTCATCCTTTATAAATTGTTGGAAGGGTAAAAGGGTGGTAAGATAGAAAAAAGTGAGATAAAGAAAAAAACGTCAGTTAGCAAAACTTCCAGATTTCAGACGTCCTGATTTGGGACTTTGTACTTTAAGTTGATGAAATCAGCAAATTCATCACTGTTATGAGATGACAATTTGTAAATACCTACAAAAAATGCTTTTTCCCATCAAAATCCTATATTGAGGCTAAAATATTTATAATTCTTATTAAATATCCAGGTTAAGAATAAATAAATAAATGTCTTATTACTGATTTATCAATGAATAAATTTAAAATATCTGTTTTCATATATTCAAATGATTCATGCAAATATACATACCATAACATTTCAGTCCTGGTCCCAATGCAGATATCTTCATAGAAACTTGATCAAAAACTATGAAAAAAAATAAAGATGACACTATTATTAAGCAAATGTGAGTAAAATGGATTTTATAAACTAATGAAATACATAAAAATAAACTAAGTATAAAAACGCCATTGGGGCAAATGCTTATTCTGCTATTACATCTAAAATTATCATTCATAAATTACAGAACGTCTTGATTTGACAATAATTGCAAAACTTGAAGATATTGGTGGCCTTGCTTTTTATTAATTGCAATTTCTTGTATATTAATGATATACTTTATATTCTTGCAAAATAATTTTATAAGGCAAAACAAATAATGACTGTTGGTAGCATCAATTCAAAATGCAAGTTTGTGAGAAAATAAAAAATTCAAATAAATTTTTCATTATTTCTGAGTAAACACTTATACGCCAACAGATTAAAAACCTAGGACTTTTTTCCAATGGCAGGCACATATGAATTATATTCATTGGCCACTACAAGGCCAGAAGTGATGGCCACTTGTGAAGGAGCACCCAGTGGGAGGGCCATCATTGCCCCTAACAAAGGACGGCACAATTTACATCCATGCCCTGAACCCAGATTCGAACCAGGAACCTTCTGATCCAGAGGCCAACACCTTAACCACTAGACCGGTTATTTGGCATATACCTGAAAATAACCATAACCTGCCAACCAAGCAAAAGATCCATAAGATTTCAATCAGCACAACAGTTAGATATCTTACAAACAATTAAAAAATTATTTCAAAATATGCATTAAATCCATTTTAAAGTCAACTTGCCCAAAGCAAATTCTGCTTCAAAATCATTAAGTGAATCCAATGCTGGGTGATTTTGGAAAACAAATTGGCACTTACTAGCCTTTCTTTCACAGTATAAACATGAAATCCCCTTTTACCAGTCGACTTGCCCAAAGCAAATTTTTTTGACAACTCCCAAACCTTATTCCAATTAATATCGTTCCTGTAGATTACCACAATGGGTGCAAAATACTGAATTTAGCATCAGTTGAAAATTTTCCATAGTGAAAAGAAAATCCATAACATATTTTTTCTGTCTGAAGACGGAAAAAAGTGGTGTTATGGAAGACTTCCAGAAAATAGAGAAGAAATGGCAGGCATGGAAAACAGACAAGCTGTGTCAACAGATTTTCAGAGGCACAGAATGATTTTCTATTGCCTAAAAACAATTTTAAACTTTGAAAACACCTTTCTACTTTTGACACTGCAGGATTGATCGGTCATGTTTCATGGCACAACAGTAATTATCAGCCAAGACGAAATCACAGGTACATAATTGAAATAAATTGTCACTTTATGAAGTTTCCTAAAAGTTTACCAAGGGAATGTGTTCCCCTGATAAAGATGAAAATGGGACTTGGGAAAAGTGGAGTTTCAAGGGAATTCAAATGAAAATAACTTATTGTTAATATAATACCAAATATTCAATATAATATCAAAAAATACCTAAAATGACTAGATAAATTGTAAAAGTAATGAAAAATTCTCAATTTCTAATTGTTTCACCAAAAAAAATGCAAAAGGGAAAAAATGCAAACCCTAGTCATCACTTTAGAATGGGATAGTACTGACTTATGAATCTTAAGAATGAGATAGAGCATATAAACTAAAAATATTCTTTTAATTGTTCCCTAACACACAGGGGCACCCAACGAAAGGGGCTTAAGCCCAGACTGAAAGAAAAGCAAAACTATGATTGATTTGTTTGTTAAAGAATTGTGCATAAAAGTGCTTTTAACATTTTCTCCCTCTTCAGTTTACAAATTTTTCTCCATTATTTTTATATCATCTCCAAGTGTCATCACTTATTTAAAGGATTTGGTAAAAATAATACGATATCTCTGAACTGTTTCATAATTGGGTCATTCCATATGGGGACACATGAAAGGTGTTGCACAGGGCCATGGATTTTTTCAAATTTACTTTACAAACAAATACAAAAAACTTACAAAAAGTACTTTGTGGTTAAGGTATATATATATATATATATATTATATAAATTGTTATATATATATAAATAATCAGAGCATTATCTTGCAAATAATCAGAGGTGTCTATAGACTAAGTTATCTCTTGAGTAAGAAATTCTACCAAGCAGTAAAGTAAAAAACAAGTTGACATCTATGTGAAAGTTTTGACAATGTTCATGCATAATTTCATAATATGGTTCAAACAATAAAGCATTCATTCATTCAAGTGTGAGAAGCATGGGAAAATATTGTATATTAATGTTATACTTTTAAAAAAATGTTACCTTTTGCTTTTGTTTTGAAAATTTACTTTTTAAATGTATTACCATGTAACAAACTATGATTTTTAGTAAAATAAATATTGATTTACCATATTACAAATTCTGATTGTTAACTTGAAATAAATATTGGATAACATGTCATGTCAACTTCCCTTAATGTTTTAAATTTAACTCGCAGAAAGCAAGTTAAATTTAAAACATTAAGGGAACAGGAAAGAAGTTAAGTAGAAGCTAGATTTAAACTTAACAGAGATTCTATGATACAATTAGTGGTTCAGTCGAATCCTTAAACCAAACTTACAGGTGACAGAATGCGGTAAAATTATTTAGACTTGTAAACTTTAGGTTGAAGAGGAGAAAAGAGTGGAATTGAAGTAGTAAAGATCAGGCTCCATACAAAACACTCCACAACAACATTTATGGCTGCTGTGGGAAATCAGGAAATTATTATTGCATACTAGGTCTTTTCTGCAAGTTTTTGACATTAGGGGTATAGATGGAAATGTTTAAACTACTTTGAAGCTCAGTCCTCATAAAAAAAAAATTTTGAATTGCTTTGTAAGCTAGTGCATGATGCCATCAGTTAGGAATGAAAGAGGAAGGAATGAGGAATTTTTAATTCCCTAAATTCAATCCTTCAAATAAAAAATATTTTTCCAAACTTGTCTGTAATAAGCAGTAAAATGTAAAACCTTACCTTAATTTCAACCATGAAAAGAAAGTGTAGGCCTTGAGAAATAGCTGTCTAATAACTTGTTCACAAGATGGATATAAAATAACTACTTAGGACCTGTGAAAGAAAAAGGAATTGTTATGAATCTACCTATGGAAATGGAAAGTATATCGAAGATAAAAAACCTTTACAACCTTAAATGCTTGACTTTTTACTGAAATTCAAATATGTCAATATCTGAATTTGCACAAACACAATAATTTTCTAAGTAAAAAAATTACCCAGTAAAATTTGAATTTAAATAATATTATTTTAATTTCCAAGAAATATCTTAAGAAAATATATTTAATATTTGTTGAATAAACCTCAAAGAAAACAGATAAAAATTTTAATAAAGAAACTTCTAATTTGTAAATTGGCCGAACTTGTTTATTTCGGGGGTTTCCTGGAGCTGCATCTGTCTTGGTCCTTGGCATCAAGGGTATAACGTTAGTTGGTTTTGGATTTTTATGACACAATGGTCATATTTGGCCAAGCTGTGCCAAACAAATGACAATGCCAAGTGATTGTGAAAAGAAAGGACGAAGAATAGAAAGTAGAGAAAAATCATGTAGGTGTGGGACTAGAGCAGGGGTCGGCAACCTATTGAAACGGAAGAGCCAAAAGTTACAATTTACAAAATTTCCTAGGTTTTAAAGAGCCACTAAAATTTTTTTGTTTCAATATTATAGTATTTGCTTATATATATTTGATTTTTGATTTAAAATAAACAGCTTTAAATACGGAATAATATTTATTCCTTTAAAAACGCAAGTATAGATAGTTACATCAAAGGGAGCATTGCCTTTGCATGCCTTTTGAAAGTTTGATTAAATCTGGCTTATAACTTGTTGTTTTAAGTTTCAAGCACGACTCGAGATTTTTATTTGTTAGTTGACTTCTAACTACTTTTTATATATTCATGCAAGGTAACGCTTGCTCGCACTAATATGTCGACCCGAAGTTCGTCAGCACTCCATATACCAACTTCTTCACCTCACTGTAGCATTCTGGAAGACTATTCCATGCGCCAAATATGAGGGCCTCAACTCGCGGAATTTCTGTTAGAGCTATACACTTGTGCTGCGCGATGTGCATGCATTTCTGGACCTAAAACTTTCCAACTTGCTCTTGAGTTCTGTGAACTTGCCTCTCCACAAGTCTTTGGTTTTCAAATCTAGCAATTGCATTTGAAGCGATCCAGCATCAATTCAAAATGGGTCAATGTTGATCTCATTTGTATTTGTGTTGATAGGATTTACTATGAACGCGAGAGTACTTTTGTTTGTTTTGAATTGCTCAAATCTCTCAGCGAATCCATCCTTCATGTTTTTTAAAGCTATGCTGAAGTAATTCGTGTCAATAGTTGCATTTTTAAAATGAAGTAATTTACCGCTCTCCATGTCTTCAACAAAAAGAAGTAATTTTTTTTTGGAACAAACTATTTCTTCATGCAAGGCGTAGGCTGGGTTGCCCTTTCCTTGCAGTTTTAGATTTAGTTCATTTACTTTCATTGTGGTATCTACCATGAAGTTGAATTTTTGAAGCCATTTGTCTTCTTCCAGTTCGGGATAGTCAATGTTTTTTTTCATTGAAGAATGTTTTTATTTCATTCAAGCACAAAGCAAAACGTTGCAATACGTTACCTCTGGAAAGCCATCGCACTTTATTGTGCAGAAGTAGGTAAAAAAAACTGGCTATCTATTTCTTCAAGGAAATTCTTTAAACTGGCGATGGAAGAGTGCTTTTGCCATGATGCTGTTAATAATCTTAATTACCAAGTTCATGATCTCAACTATTTCGGCCGGAAAAAGTTTGGGCACAAAGCACTTCTTGATGAATTATGCAGTGAAATGTTAGAATTTCGTGGTTTATTTTTTTTCTGAAGAATTGATGTTACCCCTCTATGTATTCCCGTCATACTGCTGGCTCCATCAGTTGACATAGAAACGATTTTATTTATAAAGATTCCATTGTCTTCCAGGCATTTTTGCAAAGCATTTGCTTTATCCTCTCCACGAGTTTGCCCTGAGAACGGTAGCAATCCTAACAGTTCTTCTTTCGAACCTTGGTACGATATATACCTGAAGAAAAGGGTAACTTGTGCCGGGTCTTTTATGTCGCAAGACTCATCTATAGCAAGTCATAAGGCAGAAGCCAGTAGAATATCTTCCACTTGCATATGTGTTACATTTGAAGACATTTTAGAAGTTCTATCTTGTACTGCTTTAGCAGTTAATAGCAAATCTTTGGTTTTTGTTATGATTTCTGCATTGTTTTTAAAATAACGAAACAGTTCTTCATATACACCTATAAAACAATCTTTGATGTACTCACCATCTGAGATCTCATCATCTAGACGTGTTGTCTAGACTCTAGACGGTGGCTGTTTGGGTGAGACGGAAATGGAATGCAATTGGCTGAAAGACAACATGGTCACGGATTCTCATCTCTAAGAACAAAACAATAGTTCAAATTTATCTCATTACGGTCATGTTAAGCGTAGATTTTTAATTAACAATTATAAAATATAGAGTATTGAGAAATTAGGTACTTAAAAATATATTTTCTTATTTTTTAAGGGTTTTGATGATAAAGTATTATTTTTTTCGTATGGAACTGGAGAGCCGCAATTTTACATCAAAAGAGCCACATGCGGCTCGCGAGCCGCAGGTTGCCGACCACTGGACTAGAGTAAAGCTAAAACTCACATAATGCATAAGCACTGTTCAGTTAGCACAATTTTTTGGTCGTTTCTTAGATTGCTGTACAAATGTGAAAGCTAATTGAAATGTGTTAACATAGCGAAAGACATTTATGCATTGGTTTACCATTATGAACAAAATGCAGATGAGATCACAAACCAAAAATATGCCTTCTATATCACCCCCAATTTCTTATAACTTTTTTTAGTTGTGTATTTTTATATTTAAAATAAGAGCAAGTAATATACATGATTATTTGGTTTATAAAAATTACCACCAATTCAAATATGGGCTTTTTTTTTTTTGAGCACAGACAGGGGCATATAAATATAACATGTGGTGGGCAGAAGTCTCAGAAAGTTTGTGAATCCCAGATTTTTACAATTTGTAGCCATATTGTGACCACACAAGTCTAGCTTTCTAAACTTCATTTGTTCTTAAACATAAAATTAAACAGATGCCTAGTTTCAATTTTTTTTTAGTTATTTGGATTAGGAAGAGTACATACCAAAGATGGCGATTTAATTTACTATTTCTGCAACAAAAATAACATTTATAAAAATAACTCTGGCAACATCTTTTCACTATATAAAGCTAAATCAATGTACAAATTTAAACAAGTCCTTTTGATACACTGCGTACAAATCGAAATTAAAGATTGTCAACTCAAAACCTTCTTGATATTAGGTAATGAGACAAAGATTAGTCCGTTTGCATGATAGCTTTGAAATTGTAGGAGTTTAGTTTTTAGTTCATAAATCATCATTCATAATTTGTTGGTTCAACCTCTCCAAATGAAATCACTACCAAAGAAATGCAGATTATAAAGATAAAGAAAAATTTGCAATACTCAAGTTAAACTGGAAAACAGATTACAGAAAAGTGTCAAATGTATCATTAACTTCAGAATTAGGAGTCAAAGGAAAAAGTTCAATTGCTGAAATGACACTCTAAATTAAAATGCTCTAGACACTTTTAACATTTGTGCACACATCTCAATTATTCTGTAGTGGTCATTTTTCCTAGTTTTACATCATACTGACCTTCCATATTTGTAAAAGAAAGCAGAACACATAATTTGGTAAGCCTAATATACTCCCTTTCGAAGCTTAGTTGAAGATCTTTTTTTACTTACCCTAACATTTTTGATTCATGAAATATCAGATTCGTTTAACTCCTATCTTCAGGTTGAAAATTCAGATATTTGTAATGACTTATTCTGGCTTTACTGCACATACTTGGATTAATTGCATGATGATCACAACTTCAAATCTGACTTTGAAGTGCAGCAAAAAAATTTATTTTGGAACCATCAAGAAAATGGACACAGGCTCACTTGAATTATAAATTGCTTACCTAAGTCATTCTTGATGAGATTCACTTGAAATTTCAACTTTTATTATTCTGTTTCGAAAACAATCTTCCAAGCGTAAAATTTATTATAGCACTCTATTAATACCTATGTCTAGAGAAATGTTAACATATTGGCTAACATATGCACACATTTTCTAAGAAAATTATTTTAATTTAAACCATTATACTATGTTTAACTTTAGTAGTCACAAGACTATTAACATTGCCTTTCATTACAATCTAATCATCCTGCTTTACAGATTAACAGAAGTAACAATTCTAATGCTTACACTAACATTTTACTATTGTTTTTCATTTTCTTTCCAAAATAGTTACATTTTAAAATATTCCAAGACTAATAATTGTCTACCTTCCCATTAAATTTGTAACCATTAAAGACAATTGTTACTTAAAGTTGTAAAACAAAGTAGGCTGCTTCAATGTTTATAAAAATATGCTAGGCTAGCTCAAAACAGAAATGTAGGAATTTGTGAAATTAGGAACATGTTTGCAAATAACATTTGTCAATAGAAGTAATCAGTTTTTGTACATGGATGGCAATTTATTTCGATGAAGAATGTTTCATTTAAAACAGTCTAAGTGCTGAAAATAAGATATCATTAAGTACATTATAAATAATGTTTATTGAAAAAATTTATAATCAATGTAAGATGTTGAGAAATGAACTTAAAATACATGTAAATGCTCTTTATACCAAATATGTTTAATGTACCAGAATTAGAAAAACAATAGCTGATAACAAATGAATAGCACAAAATTTTCCCATTCACATTTAAAGGACTGTTGCAGTTCATTAAAAGTAGTAGGGACTAGAGATGTGAGAGGAGAAAATTATCTGAGAATATTCTCTAAGATTGAAATTTGGAGAATATTTGAGAATTTTCTATTTAAAACATAATTTTTCAGAAAATTATAATCTGTTTCATTTTACTGACAGCAGAGATGAACATGAAACTTATTTTATGTATCACTAGCGGAATATTGAAATTATTAAATGTTGATTGAAAAGTGAATTAGAATAATCACTTTGCTTACATAGAAAAATGCAATCATTTAAGCTGTACGGAAAATACTTTTTAACTTCGCTTTAATTTTTTCATAGTTTCTACAATTTACTTTGGATGCAAATATGTACATTTAATTCCTGAATAGTGCATTGCAATAAGCAAAAGACTAAGACATATACAAACAGAAGCAAAACTCCAATTCAAAAGAAAAAATGCAGAATTCTGAAAAACAAAAAATATGCAAAGTGTCGGATTTCGACGTACTGAGATAAAATAGAGCAATTTGAAAAAGACATTTAAAAAATATTGATGAAGACGATAATGATTTATGATAACTATTAATGCTAAGATATGACAGAGACATTTCCCTGCGTTAAGTTTCCTGTAGAACATGTTTCCGTGTCAATATTCCTTTATCGCAAGAAAACAAAATTTAGATTTTTAAATTAGGGCTTTGAGGGGCACTTTTAGGACTAACTGTGTGCCAATTTTCATGGTTGTAAGTGATATTGATTGATCTGAAGACAATAAAGTAACAGCCTATGTTTTCCACAGTGTTTTAAAGCATAAGTGTACCAAATTTGGTGTGGATTGGTCAAATGGTGTAGATTTGTATAGAAAATACACGCACATATCCTTTTTATTTATAGATAGTCGCAGTATATAGTATAATCTTATCAGCACTGTGTAATAGAAATTAGTTATAACTTATTTTTTATGGAAAAACGTTCAATATTCTTCTAATTTATCATCATAAAATGAAAGTCTGCAATTTACATCACATAAAAATAAAGGAAAATTTAACACTAATTTATCATGCCTAACATAGCTGCATTTTTTATTTCACTAATTATATATAATAATTCTTCCTTAAAAACTAAGTTACTAATCTCTACAATTATAAAAGGAAGTCTCTGTGGGAGGTATCGAGACAAACCTATAGCATTTTCAAACATGAAATTTGGCACACCAGTAACTAAATTTACCTCGAAGCCCGAATTTTAAAATTTAATCTAGAACATTTTTTATGATTAATTAATTTTTTTACAGCGCTCGTTTTTTTATTCTACTTTCTGCAGCGATGCATAATGGACTTTCTTGCCACTGGAGAATATTAGACACGCCAAGTTTCGACTCAGCCTATTCTCTGATTTCATTGGTTCTTTTATATTTTCATTTCATTTTCTTAACATATTGTAAATTGGAAAAATTGCTGTTTACATTGTTTGTTGGAATCAATGAGGCTCAGCGTTGACTTTTTTTTAAAGAATAACTTTCTTGCTTTTTTACTTTAGCTTTTAGACTTTCCGAAAGTATAGTTTAGCTTAGTTACACAGTTAGCTTTAAGACATTTATAAAGTATAGCAATATTTAATTTTTATTATTTATCAATTTTTTTTATTGTTTAATTTGTAATAATTCAAACTGTTTAATTTGGTACATTAATTTTTATTATTTGGTTTTGATTTATGTTGTTTGACGGAATTGGTGAGGCTTAGCATTAAGACTTTTTAAAAGCATAACTTACTTTTGATTTTTTATCTCTCTTGCTTTTTTCTTTAGCACTGAGACCTTTTAAAAGTATAGGGTTAATTTTTGTCATTTATTCAATTCATTGTTTATTACTGCCTAATTTGGTTTTGTCAGAATCAGTGAGGTTGACTTTTTAAAGCATAACTTTGAGAGGAGACAGCAGAGGCTCTTATAAAGAGTGCCGTCGAATTGATGCGGCAGTGCGTCCGATTTCTGACAGCGGAGAAGATGTTAAACCGGCCGTTATTCATCGACGGTACAGTATACGGGGAAGACTGTGTGTCCGACATGTCAGTGAGAAAATGGAGTGCCCGTTTTCGTGCAGGCAGTGAGAGTTTGGTTGATGACCCGAGACCATTCCAGGCAAACACAGTCATCACGGCCGATCTCATCGACAAGGTGGACGCACAAGTGAGAAGTGATCAGGGTGTCACATTGCGAATGTTGGCGGTGAAGGTGGATGTCAGCGTTGGAACAGTGTGGACAATTGTTCACGACAGGTTGCGTTATCGGAAGGTGTGCACGCAGTGGGTTCCGAAGCAGATCATCGACCAGCAAAAGGAACAGTGTATGGGGCTAGCACTTCTTCATCTGATTCGATATCATGAAAACCCCACTTTCCTGGAGCAGATCGTCACAGGTGATAAGAGCTGGTGCTCTCACTACAATCCAGAGACAAAGTGGGACAGCATGCAGTGAAAGCATGCGTCGTCACCTCCCCCTAAAAAGTTCAAAGCCGTGGCGTCAGCAGGGAAGGTGTTGGTCACCGTCTTTTTCGACGTCCAAGGTCCGCTTCTTGTTGAATTCTTCGAGCAAAGTAGAACCATTAACTCTGATGTGTACTGTGAGACACTCCAAAGCCTATGCAGGTCCATCAGGAACAAAAGACCGGGGGCTGCTCACGGAGGGTGTGGTTATGCTCCATGATAACGAGCGTCCACACGTCTCCAGGATCACACACACGAAACTGGCCAAGTTCAAGTGGGAGCAGCTTGACCATCCGCCCTATAGCCCGGACATGTCGCCCTGCGATTTTCATGTCTTTGATCCCTTGAAAAAACATATGAAAGGGAAGCGCTTCAACTCGGACGACGAACTCAAGGATGCTGTGAAGCACTTGGTCTCATAACGGCCACAGGAATTCTGGAAACAAGGAATACTTCGGCTCGTTAATCAATGGGATCGTTGTGCTCAGGCCTATGGTGTATACTTTGAATAAAGTCTTCCTTTATACACAGTGTCATTTCGTACCTCTTCATTTGAACAACCCTTGTATTTACCTATTTATTTTTAATATCTGTGACGTGATGGCACGACCGAATATTAAAATCTGGTGTTTTCACATGGAATCTTTTTCTGAATCCGAAAAAAACTTCGGTACATTGTATCAGAGTTAATATATAGGGTGAAGATATGGTCTTTAAACACATCACTTGTTTTATAGCCTGTGTGTATGCCATGTGGTGGATCTGATGTCTACTTTCAAAAAATGATGTAGAACCTGATGTGGAAATCTCTTACATCCATGTTGGTCAGCACCCTAATTTAGTTATCCAAGACCAGATATTCTAACAATGCCAGAAAAATTCATCCTTTGCAAAGTAGGTAAACCCAGTAACAGCCACTGGTAGAGGAGACACAAACACCATACATTTTTTATCAGACTTTCTATATCAGTATGCCCATGTAACTGTTTTTTTAATGTAGCTAAGCATGTAATGTATATTAACTTAAATCTTGTTACGTGACCTGTAAAGAAATTCAATTTTTATTTGATACCATCCAGAAATTTTGACTGCATCTTTAGTAAATGTATAAATTTTTTCAAAATTTAAATCGATACCATAACCAGCTTTGTATCTGAAACAGGTCATTTGAAAATTGCAATTTTGAAGTTTTGGCAAAGAGATATTTCGGAGATTTTGAAAATTCAAAAACTATAAAACCAACAAACGGAAAAATATAATTTTTTTTTTCAGATGATAAGAAACAAATATCTTCAAAATTAGCCAAAAAAAAAAAGACGTCAAAGGCTTATGCAGTGGTTGATTGGACATGGATTAGACCCAATATTCATGCCCAAGAAGCTAGACTACCCTGGAACTGTAAAAAAATTTTGTGCTAAGGCTCCCAAGCATTATGAAAAATATTACAAATACAAAGAAGCAGTGATTCTATCTCTTACCAGATAAATTTATCGTTAAGGGTGTAAAGTTCTAGGAATCTGAACTCCTAATATCCTATTAGCATTTTTATGGTTGGGCCCTCCACCAACATATACCTATTACAAATATATCGATAATACTGCAATACAATAACTCTTTGATGTAGTTTTTTTTGCAAACAAGAATAAGTACCCCATGAAAACATGTTGGAAATGCCATAAATATATGTGCTTTTAGTTTTAATATTATTAATATATTTTTTTTAATAAATAGTAGATTAATTGTACCTAGAACTAACATTCTCAAACTTATATTAAGTAATATAAGTTTGAGAATGTTAGTTTTGTGAAAAGTAGAGAAAATATCAGACGTGTACCTGGAAAAGTTTTTTCTCTGATATTTTCTCTACTTTTCACAAATCAGAAATTAATCAAGGCAACTAAAAAAAATCGCCATGGGATTACTGTACCTGCGTTAGATGTACACCTAGGAAATTAAAACTCCATGCCTTCCTAAATGGCATGTGCACATTTGTATTTTATAAGGTGAAAACCAGACTCATACAAAAGAATCAGATCGAAGTATTGGAAAGAATCGAACACAACATAGCCTTCGTCATCAACAAGTCTGGTATTCTCAGCCATTTGTCCAGTGGAAGTGCATTTTTAAATTTCCAACGTAAAATTCGTCTTACCTTTCGAAACCAGGGTACCATGCAGGTAATTTTCGAGTGTCGCAAAAAATTTATTAACTTGAAAAATATAAATGATACATACACGAACGATATCACGTTCAATAGAACACTAATCAAAACAAGTCATAAGTACTCATTGATCTTGCAATGATGTCATCAGCTGATGCAATCGCAGCGAGAGGAGTCACTAAAAATGAGCCACTGTCGCTCACAAAATTTAGTCCGGCTCTGGCCTCCTTTGAGCGAACACGAAGTTTGAAGTCTTATTTGGGCTTTACAAATAACAATAGAAATAATAAATGAAATCTTAATTTTTAATACTTGTTTGGATATTGGACTTCGAAGTGTGGAAAATCACAAAAATTTCCATATGTTCAATATCTACGCATAGTAACAGAGTGGCAACAAAATCCTTGAAAAAAATTTCTCTGATAGTCTCAAAAAAATGTCCCTGTTTTTACAATTCCCTAAAGAAATGCTATGAGCCATGATTGGTATCGATATACAGAATCCACACGACAATATTTTTAAATATTTAGGGTCAGATAGGGTTAAATGATAATTTTCCACAAATATTATGTATTTCTAAGGTTAGAATTCTTACAATAGCAATTGAAAAATCTGAAGAAAAAATACAAATATTTTGACAATGAGCTTTTTACACCCGACCCTTTTTTATCATACTATTCATCAAAATCAAATGCAAATACACATAAAAAATTCTACAAAAATGTAATTGTAAAAAAATAATAATTTGTTTATTATAATAAAAAAAAGTTTTTATTAACTTTTTTAATTATTAATAAAAACATCCTTAGTTACACAAATTTCAAATTGTGTACTCCAAGTTGTATCTCCAGGCTCACGGCAACAAAATGCTGCAGGCGCGAAAAAAAGTTGTTCTGATGATGATGAAAGATGTTCTGTTACCATCCTGAATAAACATCAGGCTAATTATAGAAAATGGCAACAGGAAGAACAATTGAGAGAAGGGGAATCCAAAATCTGGACATCTTATGCTGTCAACAGGCTTGGCAGTTCTTGAAAGTAAAGGTGTCGCACCTTCATGGTTAACAAATAGGCTAAGAGTGCACCAAGTTCCTCCACCGTTCAGTTCAACGCAAATAGCATAAATGATGACAAAGATTTCGTAATCGAATGATGGAGCTCAACCCATAGAGGTCGTTAATGAACCTCAACATTAACAGCAAGTGCAACAAGTGTGATATATGTACGAGACTATGAACATTTGATGGGCAAAATTAAAACAGTGTAGAACTAATTTCTCACTCTCATTCGCCATATGGCCTCACTGATATATTCTGTGCCTTAAACCTAGCGGCCGAGTCCTGACCATTTTTTATAGGATATTTGATGTACTTATAGAGTAAATAGGATCGCGTATGGTTTTCTCTCATGCCATGTGGCAACATATTTGGTCTGTTCCATCAATTAGTAAAAACCCGAGTAAAGGTTTTGCAAAAAGGTATTTTTGCCATGATAAGCCCAAAAAACAAGTGAAAAATTCCAAAATTATCAATCTGCAATGAAATATTATAAAATCTAATAGAAATATCTGGTATTGCAGTCATGGTGCTGATTAACCCCTTAACGTATTTGCCTGTGTCTAACACTTGCGAGAGTTACTGGCAAATTTGCACATGCCCGTGTCTCACACGACGATCTTGTATCTCGTTATTAAATTTCAAATGCCCGTTCGAGATACGTTCTAGTAAAAATAGATAGGCTAGATTATAATTAAACTTATTTACCATAAATGGCACCACTATGCAGCATTATTCTTGTGTAAACCATGTGTTGCATTTTGATTATTAGAGATACATTTGTTAGGAATTCTTTGTTATAAAGCAGTTGTTTGGTGTGGAAAAGGCAATATATCCATTTTCATTGCGTTAAATATCATAAAAGTAAACAGTTAACCATAAATTAATTTTTACTAAGTGTTTTTGTAACGTCTTTAGAAAAAATTATCCGAGAGGGGTAAAAAGATAAGGAAAGAAACAAGATACTATTGTAGGAACTGTAATGTTGGACTTTGTGCCACACCATGCTTCATGGTATATCATACCAAACTGAATTTTTAGCCATTATTATGTTTGTAAGTATGACAATTTGATTGGTGGAGTGGTAGCATCCGATATGTTAGGCCGCCAAAGCGATTTTTTACGCCAAATCAAGATGGCGGCCGATGTAAGCAATTCCAAGATGGCCGCCATATACAATGTGAACCTTTGCATACAGTGCATAAATAATAATAATAATTTGTTTAAAAATTAAGAAAAAAGCAATATAAATTTCACTTGAAAATTTTCTAATATTTCAGTCTGGTTTTTTCCGAACATGTATGCAATTTTGCGTCAATTTCATCCTAGTTTTGTCACTTAAAAAAAAATTTTTTAATAAAATTAAAAAATTTATAATTGTTAAAAAAAAAAAATTAAATAAAAAAAAAAAAAACGCGATTTTTTTTAAAACGTCCGGATTTTCATCAATTTTGAATTAGAAACTTTGCAATGCATAGAAAATTCAAAACAAGAAATCTTTTTTTAATAAGGTAGTTCTTTTCTGTGATCATAATCCACACAAAGGTTTTTGATGAGAAAAAAAAAATCTAAAAATTTTTCTGCTATCCATAAGTGTGAAAAAAATTTTTTCCAGCAATTAGCATTATGTGAGCAACTCAATGGGGATATTCCAAGTTATAGAGCCATATATGGAAAAGCAAGACAAATATTTTTATTGTAACGACTTTACAAGAGGAAATTGTTTTTTAGAGAAGTCAAAGCGTATTGCGCTTAAGGTTTCAATGCCTTTAAACCAGTATACCGGGAGAAATTTGTTTGTAGATAAGTCACAGCGTATAACGCGCGATCCCCGCCTGCCGGCTACTTCGACGCCCCTCTGGGTCCGCCGAGGACCTTTCACTGTTGGCTTCCATGCGTATAAGTCACCGTATTGGGTGCCCACCCAAGCATAGTCCAGTGTTTGTAATATAACCAAAAGCTAAACAAAAATCAAACTTACCCTCATAGCCGGGTCCTTGAAATTCTGACTATGGTTAACAGTCATATGCTCGAATCAATAACCCTTGAACTCTTTGTCCTTCGGGTATTGATACCAGCATATGACTTCCAATAGTCAGAAATTTTTGTAGTTCCTTGCAAAATTCAGCTCTGAATTACCTCAGCCAAAACTTTCTGGTTCCTATTTTTCACCTCAACCATAAAACATTTATCCGTCCCTCGTTCAAGTCCTCCAAACACCCATTTACCCTCCAATTTCTTACTCCTGTTATACTTTCTTTTGCCAAACTTTTGTCCTATCTTTCTACATTTCCACTCCTACCTATCACCAGCATCCTTTCTCAATGTTAAAATCATATCATTCTCACATGAAAGACATTTCACCCTCTTCCCAATCAAACTACTACATGTTTGCAAAAAAAAAAAAAAAAAAAAACATTTTCTAACGTTTAATAACACTATCTACTGCTATATCAAATCAACTAAGGGGAAATGAGCAACCAAAAGGGGAAAAAAATTCTAAATTCCAATCTGCAATTTCAAAAATCAAATTTAATCCAAATTTTTTTTTCGAAATTTTAATTGAAATTTAAATAAAGTGACAAATTTAAAAAATTGTAACTTACAATCTGCTTTCCAAACTTATCCTAAAAATTTTGAAAATTAATAAAACAAGTCGATTTTATAAATCAAGATGAAAATTCATATGCACCCAACAATTTCAAACACTGTCTAAATTTTAATTCCGTTCTACATTAAAAATAAAAGTGGAAAAGCGTATTTTCTTCCTTAACCAATCATGAGACCCGTTTATTATCATCAGGAGAAAATATCTAGGGTTGCCTTAAAACTAAGAAAAACGCGAAAACGGGAAGGTTACCACAATTGGCAATACATCGCTCGAAAGTTGTAACGTATCGGATACTACATACCATCCATTTGATTTAATGTTTTGAAATTCAAAATAAACATGTAATCAAATCGTTTACAATTTGTTTGTATAATATTTTTTTTTTACTTTTACCCCACCTCCTGCTTCCAAGTCACTCCCCCCCCCCACACACACATAACTGAAATTACAAAAAATAACTTAACACTATACCTTCATTTTCTGTAAAAAAACTCGATCATTTTTTTACCAGTTTTTCCGAAAGAAATTCGTGCTTTAAGGGGTTAATAATAATGTGCCAACATTTACTATCAGCAACATAAGAAAGCAAAGGGTTATTTTAGAAATAATCCTACAAATAATATTTACTGAAGTATTTGAGTACCCAATAAACACAAACCAGAATTGTAACACTTCCGAAAAAAAAAAAATTTATCCAAGTATATCCTGGCAAACAAAAGTTTAAAAAATAAATTGTAGCAATATTTTTGAATGTTTTTTCCAAATGACCTATTCTGGTGAAATTACAGCTAAAACTTCCTTTAAAAAATTACAAAAAATTACAAATAAAACAATTTTTTTAGATCAAATTATGAGAAATATATCAAAAATAAAACTGAGGTAACCACAAAATGAAAATGGGTAACTTAAAAAGTTTGATACAACAGAGAAATAAAATTTCCAATTATGCAATTTTTGTAACACATGTTAATTAAATCATTTCTTTTGTTTATGACCATAAAAGAACTGAAACAGTTTACTGTTTCAGTAAACTGTTTCTTAATTTAAAAACTTATCTTAATTTTTAAAAAAAGTATCAGAAACCAGCTTTTCAAATTTTAAAGAAATATTATTGTTCCCCACAAGCACCTAACAAAAAAAACTCAAGCTTTCATTACATTTTATTGAGGAAAATACCTGTATACTGGTTCACTGTCTGGACTTGAAAAAACCTGCCTTTTTCGCAATTTACATGATGCTGGTAACCATTATGACCACTACGATTAGAAAGGAGCAATTTACATACCATACAAATATTCCAGTATTAATTGCAGTAATACAAAGATTATACTTGGTATTCCTTCTTGAAATTTTAAAATTTTATTTTAATTCATTCGAAATCATCCATCATTTTTATTTATGGGGGGAAAAATTAATTTAATTCAAAACCATAAATCTAACAGCAAAGTAGAAGGTTTTAAAAACGCTCATTTAAAAAATGATTAGTAAAATTTGAGTAATCATGGTAATGCACTCATGGTGATCATAGTAAATCAAAGTGATACACAAAATGTTTTTTCTTATCTGAAACCCTTTATACATTGCCACATAATTTTCATTACTCACCTGTTTGCATTAATTGTGATGTTTTCCGTTCAACAAACACCAACAATAACAATGTTGGAAAATGACCTTGCTTGAGGGCATTGGGCTTTCCCAATTCATAAACTTTAATCGAACTTACTTAAATAAAATCATAGCATGAAACCAAAAAGATGTTTTTCACTTCCCTAAAGCAATTATTTTTAACGATTCGTCATAACTAGTATTGTCAGTCAGCTTTTTTGAACCAAATATCATAAAATTGTATGTATTCCATAATAGTTGGTAAGTATGCCAATATGAGAAAAATTTTAAATAATTTTTATTCTAATTAGCTTTATTCTATGAATAGCAATGATTCATATCAATAGCTTGTGACTATAAGATACAATTACTGAGAATAATGTTTGCTTCCCACATATTTCTCCAACCATGACCTTTCAATGCGGGTCTTATGCTTATGAGAAGAAAGTCGACTTGTAATCTGTCAGTTTTTGAATAGCTGTATGGTCAATAGAGAAGGGTTGCCACCATACCAAAAGCACAAATAGTGATTACTGTTGATGGGCTTCCTTCCACCAACTTGTTATAGCAACTAATGATACACTCAGATCCAGAAGGTGCAATAAAGATAAACCAACAGTAACATAATTTAAATACTTATTAAAACGTTAGTTCGACTGCAAGATACCAAACCCTTACCCCAAAAGGGTAAACCAATTTTCCATCCACTGAATTCAATTAGTATCATCAGGTTGAGTACACCTCAAAATATTTTACTCAAGCTGCTATTTGTTAGGAACTTTTCAACTGACTTCATCTAGTCAGAGCGAAGAGGATATGCCTCTAACTAAGAATGTATTTTCTGGTTAACAGGACGACAGTTGTAATTGTGCGACAAATGTGGACAATTAGCTATGCACTGACATCAATCATTGCAAAAAAGCAGCAAGAATGAACATCGATCCAGTCATTTTCCCTCTGATAGTCAATTGCTTTTTTGTTAAAGTGCGTGATGAAGCTTTTTTTTCACAAAAGAATCAACAAGGATTATATAATTTGACAATTACAAAATGGCTAACAGTCAGTGTTTAAGAAAAATGTCTGGGAATGAATCATAAATACAACTTTATTGATCTGATACTGGATGGCATATACAAACAGTTAAAAGGTTGTGGGGCATAATAAATGTTCATGCAGCACTGAATGCCACCACCTAGATTCCTATGCTTGATATGGCATTAATTACATAAGAAACAAATGTTTTTGGTGATCTTAAAAAATACCAGCAGATATATATGTGTGTGTGTAATCTATTATGATAAAATCTATTCCGTATTTTTGTTATTTGTAAACTTTTGTGCTTATTCTTATTTTAATAAAATAGCCATCATGTTCAATGAAGCTGTATATATCGTTAGTGTCGTCATTCTTATCATTTGTATCTAGTTAAATTCCATGCCAACATTTGGCACACAATTACGACTGCTGCCCAGTTAATCTAAAAGTACCATTCATTTACACAATATAGGGAATTTTCCTTAATGTCGAGATGCCCCCAGTTCTGTATTATGTGCAAACTTGAAAACCATCAGCTACAGAAATGCAAGCATCTAGTCCAACAAAACTATAATCATCACTTATCTCATAACTATGTCCAAGCCCACTACTGTGCAAATGATTGACTAACCACTTGACTGGTAGTATTTAAGCATTACTTGACAACAAATTTTCAACACAGGAACCAGGATCACTGTCTACAACAGACCTTTGCAAAATTCGGAAGAGATAATTCCTGAATATAAGCTCCTTTATCTAATTTTAAAAATGAAAAATTTTCAAAACTCACATTCCAGAGCTGCAATACCGACATAACTAAAAAAGTGAATTTCTAGTGCTGTGCAGGAAGACTAAACACATGGTTCTGACATTGCAAAACTGTACACTACTAAGATTTACAGTTGTGGAAGTTTTGAAGCGAGTATTCAATCTTTTTACACCTACCACTAGAAATTCATTTAAATATGGTGGTTTCAGATATGATTAACATTGATTTCAAAATCAATTTTTTTTCCAAAAATCTTTAAAATCATAAATTCTGTAAAAAAACAAACTATTTTGCAGATTTACTCACCAAATGGATAATTGTATGAAACAGGATAGCAAAAGTGAACCTTGCTCATGTACGCTTGAAGGTTGAATGCAATTTGTGTTTCCAGTTAGCACTGTGGGCTGCTAAATCAGGAATTGCTAAAAATGAAACCATTCCAGATTGTGAAAATAATTCTGATTCGAGCAATTCAAGAGCTGTTGTGCCCTTTATCCTTTATAAAAGCAGCACCAAATGCAAACAATTGAATTTTTTCTACTTAAACTTGCTCAACAATTTCCAAACTTTCCCAACAAAAATTTTCCACTTTACATAGAGTACAAAGTTTAAAAACAGGAGTATTCCTATTCCTGACCTCGGTCTTAACAGATTATTTACAGTTTTCTCATCAAAAAAACATAATCTAACCCCCTCCGAGCCTTTGCAATACTAAAATAGCAGATACAGAAATAAGAATAGTTTTTTAAAAGGGGAAAAAACTTTTTAATACTATGTAACAAATTTTACATTACATATCTTCTAATTTTTCTGTGTGGTATTTACTCTGAACATGTCCGTTATTTTGCATTGTTTCATCAATTTGGTTCAGGTTGAACACCTTATTCTTAAGGGCACGGATAAAGATGCGGAAAGATAGAAAAAAAATTATGGTTAGCAAAATGTCCGGATTTGGGACTTTGTACTGAATATACTTAGGGAGTACCTGGATGGAAGGTAAAACCAGAAAGCTAAATTTATCCAATATTAAAAGTTATAGTGAAATCTTCAAACTTGAGCTTATACAGTAGTTTGATCAAATTAAGATTCTATAAAATATATTTTTGATTTTTTGCTCTTAATCGAGCTTTAATGTTGATTCATGAAAAATCCATAAGCAAAACAGTTCCAACTGATTTCTTCTATTCTAAGCATACCTGGATTTCTGGACACATTAAGAAACCCCATACATGATGTTCAAATTTGAAAGTTAATTTCCCACTTGGGGGCACTCACTTAAACTTCAAAAAAACTTGATAAAACAAGACCCACATGAAAAATAATTTCATTTTTTTAATACTAATTTTCCATTTTCTTTTAAAAGTACTTCATAATGTTAAAACATACTTTTTACCTGTTTAATATTACCTTGTGTTCTTGGCACAGCATTGTCAATTCGGCTATTGCACCTTAAACCTATACCCTACCCAAAATTCAGATTAGCATTCCTAAAATTTACAAGTTGCTTCAGTGACAATCAGATGCAAGAAAATTTCAGACATGCCCACACTGACATGCAAATCAGAATCTTACAATAACAGCAATGTTTTATTTGGTCAACAGAATCTGTTGTTTAATGTTAGAAAATCAATATTACTATCTTTTGAATGTCTTTCTAATTACAGACTAAGTAAATTCTGAAGTTCTAGATTTCTTATTCCCTGAAATAGTCGCAATAATCCTGTGATTGTAATTGTCATCATACAAATTGAGTTGTGGGCTGAAGAATTTTAATTTACATTTCATGCAATAAAAAAGTACTTAGTCCAAGAGCTAGAAAGTCATTTCAATTTCTAATAGAGAATAAGAATGACAAGAAACATATTTTAGTAATTTACCTATCACATTTCCCAAGGAGTTGGGAGCAACAAAAAAACATAATGAGCACAAAATTTGAAAATTTAGACTTTTCAATGGAAAAACTCACCTTACCTGAATATTTCTCAACATCTTACATTTGCATAACACTCACCATTATCACATTGAATGTACATGGGGAAAAAAAAGAGAAAAGGTATCTTACCTAGTTGGCAAAGCAGTTTCCACATTTGACTAAGTTTGGAAACATTTCACCTTGAAATACGATGAAGCAAAGTCCATTCAAACTGTTCAATTTGAAAACGAATATTCAACTGATAACAATAAATAGATTGGTTACTTTTCATCTCCCACAGGATCCAGTTTCCATTTCTCCAAAATAAGAATAAAAACAAATATTACAGTGAATCAGTCCATTCATTCACTTTGAAACTTTCTGACATCAACTTGAAAGTACAAAGACAACACAAGACAACCACAACGTTAATTAAAAAAGATTAACTTAGGAACTGGAATTAAATCCCAAAAAAGTCCAATTTTTTTCCAAAGTAGCACCAATACCAGTAGAGTTTTCTTCAAATACAGTAGGGAAAAGCTTCATTAAATTCTCTACATATCTAGTACCGACAGAAGCATCGCATTTTACCAAATAGGAACAAATGTAATCCATGTGTGCTCCAAATGGATGAAGATTAAGAAATGCAGATATCAAACCAACTGAACAAGCATCTCTTCCAGAAACTTTATAAGTACCAGATTCAGTTTTATAAGGGATAAAGGGCACGACAGATCTTGAATTGCTCGAATCAGAATTATTTTCACAATTTGGAATGGTTTCATTTTTAGCAATTCCTGATTTAGCAGCCCACAGTGCTCGGTACTTATCCACTTCTTTTTGAGATTCTGTTTCCTTGTTTAAAGTTTTTTGGAAATTTTGGTGGAGCGAATCCAGTATTTTATTTCGGTCGGTTTTGACTTTTTCTACATCTAACAGTGTAGAAGCTAATTGTTCGCGAAGATCTTCAATTTTTTTATGCAATTCCTCAGTCTTTTCATTATTCTTCTTTGAAAGGTCCTTATTAGAACACTCGGTACCTTCTCCCTCACTGCATTCCATTTCATCCTCTACACGATCATCAATCAATTCATCTGAATTTGCCTTCTTTATCTCAGACGTCTGTTTCTTCCACAACTCTATGTTTTTCTTCTGAGCTTTAGTGAAATGATCCCACACGTTGGGATATTTTGTAGCTTCAAACACTTTCTCTATATTATCAAATTGCTTAGATATTAAAAACATTTTCTGTCGCAGCTCTGTTTTGGCATTATTTAATTCATCTTCACATTTAGATTTTTCAGTCAGTAATTTTCGAACATGATGATTTAAGCTTTGAATTATGGAGTAAAAGGTGCCAGCATTCCTTTTGTTAACCTCTCCTTTCACCAACCATGATACTAAAATTTGAACTCCGCCTTTAAAATTGACGTTACGAAATTCAGTTGAAAGATTCTGAAGTTCAGCTTCAGAAAACAGAGGAATAGCAGGTGCACTTGTATCGTTTGTTTCCAATTCTTTTAATGCTTTATGACGAGCCACTCTTTGAGCAACGCGCTTAGCACAATTATAATCATGTTCATCATCACGTGCAATAGCATAATCAACATGCAGCCTTCCCGAGTACGATGACTCATCTTTATTTTCAATTTTCATTCGGAATCCAGACAAATACAGAGCCTTTTCAACATGCTCTTCAAGACCAAACCTTATGTGACAAAAATTTTTTTTGCTCATTCGAATAGTAACTATTTCACCATATTGCTCAAATGCTTCTCTCACAATTTCTTCAGTTATCTTTTCTGGAAGACCTCCAACGAAAACAGTTCTGCAACCAACTGGTCTGGCACGAAGAGTTGGAACTGGAGCATTAGGATTAGGGGCATACAAAACACTTCTCGTAAGGTTTATTGTCTCTTTCTGTACTGGAATTGGTACAGAAAGATTTTCATGGCTATTGATATAGGGAAACGTACAAAAATTCCCCATTCCCCCCATCATTCCATATGGATCAGTAGGCATATTCATCATATAGGGAGGTAAGCTATTCATGATGGTGCCAGTAACAGATGACATGTCCATACCATTAGAGCCAGGGACAGCAGATGCAGGATTAAGAGCCATATTGTTGTTTGACATACCCTCCATAGGATTAACCCATTGATTCATCTGATACAAACCGAATTGCTGCATCATTGGATAAGGCCTACGGCTAGGATCAGCATTGAAATGCTCAGCATTCCCATAGTAATAATTCGAGAAATTTGTTGGAGTTGCCATTGTCTGTAACTGTTGTGGCTGTGATACTTGTCCTTGCGATTGATGTGGTAAAGTTTGAAGGTGTTGATTCTCAGTATACATTTCCTTACCATCTTCCACTCGTCCAGTTTGCTCTCTTTTAGGGGGGATTGATCTTGATATCTTTTCCCTAGGATCATCGTAAGGTTTGCGTTTTATACCATTTTTTCGATCTCGACCTTTGTTTTGTAAATGATTATTAGAAGTAGATGTTCCAGATAGTGAAGTACTCTCATTGCTAGATGAGCTGGGGTTGAATTTATATTCAGGAGAATTGCAACCATTTGCCTCCATTAGAAAAATAATTGAAGTAGATAATTTAATCCATTATGTGGTAACCATTTAAGTTGAATAACTGCGGTAAGAAAGATTGAATATGCTCTTATCAAAGTTTTAAAAATGCTCTTCTTTATACTTAGCTTTAAAATAAATAATGTCAAGCAAATAAACGAATGTTCGAAAGTTAGGACTTACGTAATAACTTTGTAAATATAACTTCATTCAATTCAATTTTTTCATTCAATTCAATTGCTGCCCAAGGACAGGTATTGAAAAATACTGCAAAACGCTTATAAAAATGGGGTTCGATTTTGGTATTTTGGATTTAGGGGATAGCGGAGCCGTTATATAGCAGCGGTGAATAGGTACAGTGATGTTACATGTTAAGCAGATCGTAAAACTGCCACTCATACTCAATCGCCAATGCTGTCTCTTGTTTGCTTGCCGTATTTTCACGAACGTCTCAACGCAGTAAGAACTCCATACTCTCCACTGTCTGGCTCTTAATACTGCGCATGCCTGAAGCTGTGACGTATAAGAACAGAGGTTTTGGCGACTATGTAGTATTTGATCCAATTTGCCTTTGTCATAAACTGCCAAAAAAGTCATTTCTCTGTTTTGTGGAAGGAAGATGAATTTTCCCTCCCGTTTCCCGCCTTTTTAAGACGAACGTCTCAACGGAGTAAGAACTCCTTACTCTGCACTGTCTGGCTCTTAATACTGCGCATGCCTGAAGGTTTGACGTAGTAAGAACAGCGTTTTTGGCGACTATGTAGTATTTTGATCCATTTTGTCTTTGCCATAAACTGCCAATAAAGGCAATTATTTTTTGTGGAATGAAGACGCATCTTCCCTCTCGTTTCCCGCCTTTTTAAGATTCTCTGTCTATAAATCGAGGCTGGGTTGATGACCGCGGGCGCGCGGGAAGAAATGGATGGTTGGGTTTCATGGCGCAAAGTGTGTTGGATGGGTTGGATAATAACTAAAAACGAATATTTCCTCAAATCAACAAGTGAATGGAAATTAAAGTTGAAATGCATTCCTGGTCAATGTCAAGAAAGCTTGTAAAGTTATGCGAAGGAAAAATATATCATCCCAGAAAAAACAAGATTTTTTAATAGAAATTGTTTCAACTGTAAATTAGAACTGGTAATAATAATCTTTAAAGCTTAATTCTTAAGTGATAAACTGTTTTGGAAATTAAAAAAAAATCACCAAAACGCATTGAAATGTATTGTAATTTGCACAAAATGTCTTTTAAATATTTTTCATGTTTGTTTGTGTATGAAACAATAGATTTAATGACATGAATTCTTTGAGAAGAAATACAAGTTTGCATTTGTATTTATAACAGAGCAATTTGTTTATTTTTAGCCACTTTTTGCTCACATAATTAAAAAAATCTTTTCCCTGACAATTTCAAAATAATTTAAGTGCCATCCAGTTAACTGCTCACTTAATAAGTTTACAGTGCAATAATTTTTCAAAATCGTGCACTCAAAATCACATAACTTATGCACAAAAGAGGAATGCGTATAAATTTCTTTAAACATGGAAATGACACATATGAGCATCAAATAATTAAAATCCATCAAATTGTGAAATATTTGCCTAGTTGACTACATTTCGCTGAGCACTGCTTTGCTGACAAAAACAGGTTTTTATCAAATAATTCATTTCATTTTAAAACCAGGTTCGAATTCAGATGTAAACAGTAAAAAAAAATCCTTTTTATATTGCAGCTTTACTTGAGGAATAAATTTGCAATTTAGATAAAAAAATATATGTCTTGAAATTTCGCACTTCTTTGCAATGCTACATTTGAGAGCAATGAGTATTATTAGTTTTTATCCAATAAACTAAGTTACTGAAAAAGGGTTTCTTTTATCTTTAAGACTCCATCATAAAAGTCGAGATTCAATTTCTACCAACTATTTCAGATTTTCCATTACATTCATAATTTAGTTGAATGTCTCTAAACATCGAGTTCAGTAAAAGTGCAATTTGATGAAGCGTCTACCATATTGAATCATTTCGAAAAACAGATAAAAAAGTACTTGATACATACAGGTTTAAATTGTTGGATAGGTAGTTAATTAACCTTGCGCGGAATCAATTCCGAATAGAAAAGTCTGTGGACCACGTTATTGAAACCACGGTCAGATGACGAGACAACACCTCAGCTGGCACCCCACTCTCCGAGCTTCCACACCACAGCATCGTGAGGACGTTTGTTTCCACGACACATTTAACGTGCACACTTCCCCCCGTATATACGACGGTTTTTGGTTGGACATAGTATCGAACACGCAACCTTCAGGTTGCTAATCCGTTAGTCTTATAGCTGGGCTACAACAGCCCTAAGTGTGTGAAAAAAAATTCTAAGTTGTAAAAACACTAGTCTGCAGGGACCTCGCAAGTGCTTACATAATGGGGCCGACCAACCGGTAAAGTGGTTATGTTGTTAGCCTCTAGATCCAGAAGGTTCCTGGTTCGAATCTGGGTCCGGGCATGTATGTTTGTAAGCGTATGGTGTAGAGGCGGCTGGTGCACCTTAAATCTGTCGTGGCCGAAAGTCCTCACGTTAGTGGGTATGGAAGTTTGGAGAGTGGGGTGCCAGCTCAAGTGTTGCTTCGTTATCTGACCGTGATTCAAAATTACGAGATGTTGTCCTCGGATCTTATCCATAAGGGATCGATCACAGACCGTCGTCAATAGCCCGTTGTGTTGCTCTAGTACGACGTTGATTAAAAATTACCAATTTTACATTCTGGGAAGGGGTAAAGAAAAATAATTTTAAACCTATTTTTTTAGAGAAGTGTGAGTTTTGCTTTTCTTACGCAAAGCACCTGAATCGGGAGTGCCTTTTTTTAGTTTCAGACATTCAATTTAAATCCTAACATCAATTCCAATAAACGCTACAAATTTTTTTCCCAAAAAAGTATTTCTTTATTGTACGCTATTTGTCTCTGCTTTATGAAAGCTTTAAGTTGGAACAGTATGGGGATTCATAGAAATTTTGTTTTCAAATACATGTATCTTGTACACATTATACGTACATTATCCGTATCGTTTGATCTAACTATCCGATCGATTCATATTGGGGTTATTTTATGCTTTCTGATAATTTATTATATGCCACTGAGAATGCTTTTTTAATTTAAAGTCTCACAATTCAACTTTGAATTACAAAAACTGTGTGCGTAATTTTTATACCCTCTTTCGTAGTAAAAATAAAATGTAAACAATTTCCATAAAAAAAACTATATCCTTTGACCTGATAGTCCAATCGAAATTAAATATTGGTTATTGAAGTGAAAGATACAGAACCACCTTTCTGAAGACCCTGTGCATAAGTGCACACACGAGGGGAAGGTTTGGTATTTCAAATTTCCCTCAGAGGATATAAAGCAAATGCCTTTATCAATGGAAACATTCACCAAGGGAGATAAGGGAGCATATGCCACCCTAGTCTTGAAAAAAAATCACCTTTTAATTCACAGGGGCGCACCTGCGTACCGGCTTAAGCACACCTACCCGTAAGAAAGCAAATACGTATATATATATATATATATTTTTTTTTTTTTTTTTTTAATTCATGGGCCGCATAATTCATTACGCTCCTCAGGCCCGAAAAAAGCAACATATCCTTTTTAATTCATGGACGTATCTACGGGAATACATAGAAAAGACATGTATCTGTTTTTGATTCATGGTTGCACCTAAGAGGGTGCTATTGAATTTTTACCAGAGACCTGAAAAATCAATATCCTGTACAAACCCATTAATTCATGGGCACCCATGGGAAGATGCTCAGTGAGTGCGCTCATTAATTAAGGGTGTTGCACTATACTTGAGCCACACAGATCTGTAAAAACGTAAGACAGGTGCATATCGTTACGTAGAGCTACGAGTGGGTGGTGCGAGAAATGAAACAATGAAGCTAAGGCCTTCAGACTTATTAGCCTAACGTCATTTCTTAAGAATTTGGAGAAATTGATTGAGAGATACGTTAGAGAGACGAGGTTCTAAAAATTGAACCCCTATCAAAATTTTAACACGCCTATCAGCCTGGGGAATCTACAGAGACTTCCCTATGCGATCTTGTTACGGTCCTTGATAGAGCAGTGAATGGAAAGGAAATTGCTTTGGCAGCCTTTCTAGATATTGCGGAGGCCTTTGATAGAGTTCCAACGGATGTAATCTCTTATCAAACGAAAAGTTAACCCATTGGTTTGCACCTGGATAAAATATATGCTCGAGACAAGTATGGCTCGAGCTGGGACACACACTCACTGTAAAAGCTGTCCAAAGGGAGGTGGGTTGTCACAATTATTATGGAGCCTAGTTGTTGACGAGCTCCTAAACAGCACTCACTTTCTGGGCCAGTACTGTCTAGGTTATGCTGATGACAACAACTCCAATGGTATCTTATGTGGCCATTGCCTGGTGGAGTAGAACCCGTAATGAGACAGTGAAGAACTCACTAGTCTACAGAGAATGGCGACCGTTGCAATTTCAAGTGTAATGCGTACCACTCCATCATAGAGTCTAGAAATGCTTCTAGGATTCCTACTACTACATAAACAAGTGGGATTTGAGGTATTTTCGTGTTCACAACGCCTCAAACTCATGGGTCTATGGAAATCGCCCTATGAAATGTCTATGTTTAAAAATGTTGCTACGTAGGTAAAAGAACATCTTTATCTACTAATGAGACCTGATTGGATGTTAAAGCAGTTTTGCTTTCAAGCCAAATACAACATTATCTTTCCAACTAGACATTTGTCTCCAGTCTAATCAGGGGAGGTGATGAAATTTGGTACACAGATGGTTCAAAAACATATCATGGCACTGGTTCAGGTTCTTTTTGTCCTAATCGAAAAATAAAGCTATCTTTCAAAATAAGATCTCCACTGTATATGAGGCTGAGGTTCTAGCGATCTCTACTTGTACTTACAACTGATTCTATATTGGGGTTGTTAAGATGGTCTTAAAGATCTTCTCTGCCAGCAAGAAGGCCTAAAGGTTTTGCAGAGACACTGCTTTTCTTCAATAGCAGTGTGGGAATGTCACAATGCACTTGTGGGTTTGGCTGAGAGAAACGAAGTGTCTCGTATGTGGGTCCCTGGTCATTGAGGGTAATGAAATAGCAGACCAACTAGCAAAACGTGGATATGAAATGCCATTTTTTTAGACCAGAGCCTGTTTTGGCCTGGCTTCAACATAATGATCTGTTATGTGGTTGGATGCAAAAGGTAGATTTAGATAAAAATAGATTATCCTAAAGACGCCTCAACCTTATGGTTGTTATAGATAACCCATTACGTAGATGGCAGAGGAGGGTTCTGTACACGTTTTGTGTGATTCTTACTCTACCCAACGTTTCGAGTAGCTGGGATACCATTGCATTGAACCCTAGGAATTGCCAAACATTCCAATCGGGTACATGATGAAATTTATTTCGGCTATCTGTTTTTATTAGATCAGTCGGGGTTTTTAGTACAATAGACTACTGGTCACGGTGTTGACACTCTTTAGAGTTACCCCCCCCCCAGTAAGTCATAAATATATATAAAGAAAATAATTCAATATTTAAACAAAAAAACGTTGTTTTATTCAGAGAATCACATGGAGATAAGAAAAAATGCTGGATTTCATATATTCGAATGCAATTCCAGGCTACAGCGGGGTTTTTTTTTACAAATTTTTAATGTGTACGAACACCTTTTGTGGGAGCCACTGTATAAATTAAAATAATAAATAAATTAAGAGTTAAAAATTTAGACATTTTTAATAAAAAACAATATTTTTTCTGCCAAAAATATTTGAAAAGGCATTTAAAAGTTTTATAAAAGATTAGGGGCGAATTCTTTATTCTCTAGAATAGCCTCAAAATCGATGCATACACCATTACTAGGAAACTACAATGCTTGAGATTTTAGATGCAAAGCTGGTTGAATGTAACATTGGCAAGGACAAAAGTTACTTAATTTGTGAAAGCCATATTGAAGATATTCTGAACATTTTCCAACACTATTCACTGTGCTTTACTCAAGCACTTATTAGTTATTTAGGAGCTTGACAAATTATTTAGGTGTTCCACACACATATAGTTACCAATTTTTCAAATCCACGATCGCTTTTTTGTAGTATTACTCAAAAAAATGTTTTAATATTTGATAAATTACCTATTCATATATGAATCATATATAATTATGTTGTGATTATGATATGAAAAATAGTTACCAATTTTTCAAATCAACGATCGCTTTTTTGTAGCATTACTCAAAAAAATGTTTTAATATTTGATAAATTACCTATTCATATATGAATCATATATAATTATGTTGTGCTTGGACATTTAATTAAATAATATTTTCTCTTACTGTTGGTAATCTTTCAACAAAAAAGGTGTCCCAATTACATATCTTGATGGTTGTTAAGTTATTTTCCTAAAGATATATAGATATATCCAATTTCTGGGTGACGTGAGGTGAATATACATACATTATCTACAACACCCCACTAGGCAGGTTATCATTAACTATTTAAAAACGAATAACTAAACGTATTGAAACTTCACTAGAGGTTAAATTTCAGATTAGATGCTTTTTTTTTATCTTGATCTTTGAAGATTATTTACCTCTTTGGCTAAAATATATATATTTCTTGTAATCAAACTTGCAACTTTTCCAAACTATGTTGTTTAAATTTTACATGTAAAACCTAGCTAAGGGATGTGTATATAGAATGCTTTAATTTTATAAATAAAAATGGTTTTTCATAAAGAACTATAAATAATGCACACACACTACAAAATATTCGTTACTATAGTAAATGAGTAGGTTGAGTGGAAAAATAATTAAAATAAGTTTTATTTCGCATTTTTAAATGAAAATTACTAGCATTATGATTTTCCAATATACAGGTTTGAATAAGTTATTTTCACATATTTTGAGATTAAAAATTTTGAATCAGTCATATGTCCACTATATATTGACAATTTTTATTTAAAATTTGAAGATCTGTGTAGTAATACATGTGTTTGAATGACAAAAATCTCATTCAAGTTTAATTTAATTTATTTAAAAAAGGTGTTCTTTTGACTACTTGAGTGGTTACTCAATACAGTAAAATAAATAAAATCTTATAATTTTAATACATTTTCAAATGCACATTGTGTAATGAATCAATAACATTAAGAGCAGCTGTGAAGATAATGAATTTTTTCAACAAATTTTAATATTGATGCTTGTATTAAATTTCTTTTGGTTGGTTTTTATGCTGCAAGGGCCATGCACTTTTGGGAGTTTTGCAAAGTTCATCATCACTTCTAAAGGTGTACATGATTAAATTCGACATGACTAAATAATATAGCATATACTAACTTTTTTAGCCATAACACTTATAATTTAATACCCAAATTACTTTCACTTAACAGTCTCCCCTCCTGGACTCCAGATCATAGAGGAGAGATAAGAATAGAGAGCGCATCGCCATTCATGAGGTCGAAAAAGCTGTTGTACTATTAACTTAGCGTTTTTAACCCACCCTTAAACCAGATTTGGCTTCATATCACCACGTCACGTAAACAATCTTGGCGATACCTTCGCCTGCGTAATGTAAAGATTATCGGGCTTTCGCCTTTTAGAACCAAATAAGCAGAAAATAAACGAAATGTGTTTATTTTGTAAAAATTACGGAGTTCGTGCTTATTTTGTAAAAAATACGGAGTTCAAACAGATAATTTCGCATAAAGTATTTTTACTGTATGATTTTGCGTACTTTGAACCATTATTTCATAAAAGCAATATATATTATATTAATGATTTAGATCACTTTGTTAATTTTGAAAATATGTTTTATGATTTTAAAACTTGTAAGTAATAATTATTAGATTTTGAAACAGATTTTGTTTTTCAAATACGTTTTCAATGTGAATAAATTTCATGGCTTTTGGACAAGCGTTTAAAAATACATATGCAGGAAGATCATTGATATTTTTTTAATGACTCAGATAAATAAATATTTCATACTCTAACAGAAGCACTTAAGTTAGATAGATTACATCAGGTCAATTCCTTGAAAAATAGAACAGTCAAGAGAAAATAATTTCAAAAATTTTTATCTCAGCTTTTTATAAGTTTTTTTCCATATTGTTTAAAGTATAGAGAAGCAAAGAACGCACAAATAAAAATTAAAAAACGAAATTATGACTAAAAAATACAGAAAAGCCCCATCTTAATACGATACAATACCAATGAAGACAAGTCGATGAAAATGCCACTATCTGTACTGTTAAAAAATTTAAATAAATGAACAATTGACATATTGGAAAGAAAAGGATTTTAAATTGATGAAAAATATATTTACATTTAGTTTCCATGAAATACACAAATGAATCAGTGACCTTTAAACAAAGTTAATTTATTATTTATACTTCTCAATTTTTTTTGGAGGTCTTCGTTATAAACTTTAGCTATATGATGTAGCTTTATTTTAAAATATCAAAAAAATACTGATAATCAACAAACCTTTGTGTTACCTGATTTCACCACTCAAACGATTCCACAACGAACATTTTGACTGGTATTGTTTAGTTCTTTTGTAAAATCAAAATCGTTAAAGATGGATTGAAAATTTCAACGGATATGAAATCTGCGGAAATTTTACACTAAAAAAAGCTACCTTGATTTTTTTTTATTCATAATTTTTCAATTAAATATTTATATTTTCGCAAGAGATCGTGACGTCACGCCGATTGGATTTCTTCGCAATTCGTATTTTGCCGAATTCGACAACGCCAAGACCATTACGGCGTTCACGTGGTTTTGGTTTGATATCCAAACCATTGTTCATAATTTGGTTTGCGAAGCAAACCTATAACTCCACAAAACAAATGGCACTGCAACGCCAGGCTAGCCAAGCAGTGACTAGTCTTAAATAAGCGAACTGCACATCCGCATACAAGAGCCTACCTACAACTCTATAAATACGTGACATTTGTTTATTCCAGCGGAAGGCGCCAAGATTCGCCAACCTGCATTTTTGCGTATAACCGTAAAACATTCGATTTTTTCGCAAAATTCATTATTTTAATGGCTCTAAAACATTTTCTATCAGCTTACAGATATTCAAATTGTTCTCACGAGGTCAATTAACGTAAAAAAGTTCTCACAATGATGAATAAATATTGATTATACAACAATGTGATGCAACGTTACTCGTTTTAATATGCTTTAAATACTTAAAAAAAAGCAGATAAGTAAATAATAACATCTGTGACATGAGTAGGGTGATCCTTCAGTTCCTCTCTCCTTGCAATTGTTTGCACAACAGTTGGTCAACCGTTTTTTTTTCAATAAACTTTCTCTCTTCAACGCGTCAATTTACCGTCCCCATGTTAAATCCCATAGAGACCGTTCTCAGAGGCGAAGAAGCGTCCGTTCGTCACGTGGTCTTACGAGGACAACCACTGGCAACCCCTATGCGCTCTCTACCTTTATTCCTCCTCTAAGCTCCAGATGTGTGTATTCTATTCTACCTTGTACAGTACTCAATATTTGAATATAATTTAAAAATTAAGAATTTTATTATCTGCTTCAAAAATCTTTGAATAGAAATAAAAGAAATGTGCTTAGTGATCAATAACTTCTACAGATCTTGCTTGACAATTTAAAATGTTATTTTAATGGTTCAGGTTGGGTTTTTATGGAGAAAGGGCCAAATTCGACCGTACTGCACAAGGTGTAGAATATAGAATATCAAGTAATGGACATACACACACAAAGACAGTTTTACTGACGTGCAAGAGAGAAATACATTCAGGAATTGAACCCGTGCCTCCTACATTGCAGGTTGCTAGAGCAATGGACAAACCCACAACCGTAGTGCTGTGGGAATAAATTATTGAAATTTAAAAGAATTACTAGCATAAAGAATGAGTTGCAAAATATTCTCCAAAAAAAATAAAAAGTTTATTTATGACATACATTTGAGATCAGTGCAAATTGGCAGAATGAAAATGAACAAGTTTTTATTGAATGTGATATCTACTTTCACCTTTAGAGTAAAATTAAAATCCTGTTTCCAGTGATAAGGAATGTGATCCTACATCAATTCAGTGACAGATGATGGTTGGGAGTAGAGGCTGAAATGGGACGTACAGGTTTTTTCAAGCAAAATAAATTCTTGAATTATTTACCATCTTACATTCTTAGCTTACAATAATATTTAAAAAAATTCAACTAAATGAACTCACAATAAAGGAATTAAGATATTTTCAACATATCTAACAAATCAGCAGAACAATTTACCACAACAAGAAAATTTTTACTTTAGTAGCTGGTAAAAAAATTGAGGAAAGAAACACAGACATCACATCTATAAGAAAAAGGAATATTATTTAAACACAAAATATTATCAGTTAATTTTGCTAGGTAGCATTAAAAACAAGCTAACTCAATGGAACTTGCAAATAATGAATAAAGTGAACAATACGTATTTAATATTCAAATATGTGAATGAACAAAACTTTTCACTGCCCACCAAAAAGGGAATTTAGTTGAGTAGCATTTATAAACAAGCAAACACAACACGATTCACTTTTTAGCATAGCAAGCAAATAATACATTATTAGGGATTACACCATAAAAAGCAATTAATATTTAAGGAGTTGAATTTGCCACAGGTAAAACATAACATGCTATTGACTACAACCTAGGTTCAATCCCAAAGAGAAAGATGCCAGAAGTGTTATTTTTTATGGTGCAAGGGCCATATTTGGCCTTGTTGCAATAGATGCATGATGTACAACATCAAGTAATACATGCACAAAATGAAATTTTTACTGGCACAGAAGAGAGAATACAATAACAGAGGAATCACACCTGTACTTCCTACAACTCACAGGTTGCTAGTGCAGTGGGCATAATCATTGTGCCACAACCAAGGAAAGACCAAGGGACAACCTAACCATTTACCATATTAACTTAAAAACAAGCTAACCCAAAGTTATTCACCATTTAACGAAGCAAATGAACAGTACAAAAAAGGGATATAAATGAATAAAATATGCAACTGACCGAGAATTTTCATCTGCCCGTCAAAAAGTCAATTCCGTTGGGTAGCACTCAAAAACAAGCTAACTCAACGTTACTAACTATTTAACGAAGCAAATGAACAATACAACACATCAAGGAATAAAATACGTAAAATATGCAACTGACAGAGGATTTTTATCTCCGCGCCAAAAAGTCAATTCCGTTGGGTAGCACTTAAAAACAAGCTAACTCAACGTTATTCACGATTTAGCACAGCAAGGGAACAATGCATTTCAAAACGGGATATAAAATGCAGGAAAAATAAGTAAATGAAGAGCCTTCATCTGTCTGTCAAAAAGTTTATTCCGTTGGATAGCATTTAAATACAAGCTAACTTAAAGGAACAATACAATTTGCGAAACAAATGGATAGGAATGAAAATCTTCAATAAATTAAAATATTATTGCTTACTAAAATTTGGCTTCTCAATAGAAAACATTTGGTCGGCACACAAAAGACAACTACTCAAAATTCCTTGTCCTTCCGCTTTCATCTATACAATCCAAATGGCAAATGCTGATCTACAGCAGGACTGCTAGAATCCTACATTAAATTGGCGACAAGAATAGCGAAATCACCAAAGAAAGTTTGCTCATGCGCATTGCATTTTCGACTCCTTCGAAATGTCTCTCGCTTGTCTGGAGTTCTTACTCCATTGAGGCGCTCGTCTTTTTAAGATTCTCCGAAAATGAATCGAAACTGGGTTCTGTGGACAGAAGCGGCTCAATCCCATGATAGTACTTTACGCAAGTCCAATTTGATTGGCTAGTTTCACGGGCTTGGTTTCACTTGGATATCTCGCCAATCTGATTGTTGCAGTAACCATTTGATTTTGAATATGAGCGTTGTTTCGTAGAAATACAATACTTAGAGCGTACAGCGTAAGTGTCCGACAAGTTGACTCTGATTTGCTTCTCATATATAAATTGTATGGTTGTTGTTAGTAGTATTTCCTGCCAACTAAAAAAGTGTACTTATACTTTAAAGAGCTTCTCTTCGTGATGCAACGATGGCCTAATGGCTAGAGTCACCTACCTTCAGATCAACTTCGTCAGCGGAGGATGACTTCCCGAGTTCGAACCCAGCTGGCGGAAAAATTTTTAGATCCTTCAAATTATTTTTAAAAATTCCAATTTAATTCCTTTTTATTCTAATTTACTTTCCCTAATTTTTAATACCCTTTTTATATTTTTCCAAGCTTCCGTTGATTTTACATAAATAATCTAAGAACCACTCCTGAACTCATTACCAGCTGATATTTTTCCGCCCCTCTGCCGTCCCCTTTGCTTTAGGATGATGGTGTCGTATCCACCCCCTGGCTTAGGACCATTCTGATGTAACAAAAAGCATACATAAAACACTAACTTATATAATTATTAACTTATATAATAAAAGGATACAATTTTCGATGATGATGTTAGATCAATGAAAATCATGTTACACACCTTATTTCCTTTTTTCTATAGCCTCTTGATTATACAGCAGATCTGAATTTAAAGTTACCGAGTCAACGAAAATATATAACTCAACAGCAGCAAAGAAATTTATCCTCACATAATTTCGAAGTACGCCAAAGGAAGAGATAAATTGCCAACAGAATAATTCTGATGACATACGTATCGAGGTCATGTGATCCGATTAGCCAATCAAGTTGGACTTGCGTAAAGTACTATCATGGGACTGAGGCGCCTGTGTGTGGACTAGGTTGGACTAGAGTGCCTATATAATAAGAATGGCGACATGCGGGAAACACTTTCTGATTGGCTTAGAGACCTTTTCTACCGCCCGAAGCGGTCTTTTCCCAGCTCCAGTAGACTTAACATGGGAGCTTTTTGTGTGTTCGAGAAAAACGTGTGTATATTAAATTTAAAAGAAAATATAGCTTATTCGTGTTCTATTTCGTGTTCTAGAATGTCTATTTATAATTATTTTAGTGTTTTGTCAGTGTAAATTTGAAGACTTTTTAAGTAAATAGCTTTTTTTTGAACAACATGCTGTTTCCCGCTACTTTGGCGATGTAAGCATCGCGCCAAAGGCAGTTAGCAAGTTTTAAACTTTTGATAATGCGTTGTTTTTTTAGCTATTTCCTTATTAAAGGTTTACAATAACCTATGTCGAATTGAATCATCAGAAAAGCAGAGAGTAAATTGTAGCAATGCTTTATATAAAAAGAATAAAAGAAATGTTTACATAAAAGTGTTATTTTTGATGCAAACTTTCATCTTTATTTTGCTGCTAGATCTCGGAACAAAACCACCAAATCAACATTTATCTGTGAATTTGGATATAAATGCGTACAAATGATGTTAACTATTTTTTATCTTGAGATTATTCTTGTATGTTTAGGCCAATATTTGCTCATAATTTAGTTTCAATCTGTTAATACTATTTTTCATATGAAAATGTGGTAGATTTTTTAACAAATGTGTACTGATGGTGTTGATTATTTTTGAAATTACATGTCTTTTGACTTGTATAAATGGATGAAACTTAAAATTAAATTTAAGTGGGTTAAAATTTTATGTTATGTATTAAAAAGGTCAAATAAAAATGTTCAGTATCATGGTTCGGTTAATGTAAGGAAAGGATTAATCACACTAAAAAAAAAACTACATGTGTTGAACAGTTGGTTGAAAGAAAGTTTTATTTTAAGGAACTATCCATTAATAGTAGGACATTTCAAATCTATTTTTTATTTAATGTTATAAAATTAATGCGTAAACTTCTATCACACAGCATGGAAAGACTTTAAAGAAAAAACTTGTGCCTGTGAGAGACAACACATCATATATTATTTTATTTAACACTGAAGTTATAAGCTTAACTTTATTCATTTTCTTGTTAATATTCACGAAAACAAGTTCAATAAGTCGTGAGCATAAAAATTACGGGACATAAATACTATCGCCAAAAGAAAGAGAGAGGAGGAAATGTGGGAAACCGATGGAAGAAACATATTCGCCCAGCAACCGATTCTGGTAGAAAAATGGCTGCCGCGCATGTGCATTGGGCCAAATTTGGTCCCTTGTCGCCACTCTTACTATATAGGCACTCTAGTAGCATCTATGTATCTTAGAAGCATCTGTATATGCTGGGTTAAAAGTATGTAGCATCTATGAATGCTGAGTATAATCTTTCTTTTCTAAAAGCTCTATATCTAAACCTGGCAACACGAATAAAAAAGAGAATAAATTCTTGCAAACGAAAGAATGTTGTTCTGATTATTTTTTCTGATTCCAAAAGATAAAATTAACGATGTTTCCCAAAGTAAATGTGCTGGAAATATAAATTTTTCGTAGAATTATCTTCAACTGAGCAACCAGCACCTATATGAATTGGTGACCCTGGACTAACGACAACAAGATGACTGAAAATGAAACTGAAACCAAGACGCTTCCTTTGTCTTCGGAACTACACAAGGTGAGCATCAAAATACCTCCATTCTGGGTTGATAAACCAGAAATTTGGTTTTTCAAGTTGAGGCTCAGTTTAAAATTAACAATATTGTGTCTGATGAAACAAAATTTAACCATTTGGTGTCTCAGCTTGAGCCGAAATATGTCGAGAACATTTGGGACATTGTTAGTAGTATAAGTAGTAATAAATATGCTGATTCTAAAACAAGGCTGTTAAATCTCTTTAAAGAGAGTGAAAGCACGAGAATCAGACGTCTTATCACAGGAATTGAATTGGGAGATATGAAACCCAGCCAACTTTTGCAAAAATTACGTGCTGTTGCTACTCTAGATGTATCTGAGAATTTAATAAAAACACTTTGGCTCGACAAATTGCCAGAAGCAATGAAACGCATTTTATTAGTTAGTGATGAAGATATGAATAAATTGGCGTTAATGGCTGATAAAATCTGCGATATGAGCTCCCGAAGCGACATCTATACTGTAAATAATGAAAAACCTTCTACTCCTACAATTAATGATTTAATGCTCAAAATAACAACTTTGGAACAACAAATTGCTCAATTAACTGTAAATCGTATTCCGAGATCGACTGAAAATTTTACGAAACGTTCTCGTTCCAGATCTCGTAGCAGATTCCGCAAATTTAATCCTAACGGAAAATACTGCTATTATCACTTTAAATTTGGTGACAAGTGTTTGCCGGATAAATGCGTTCCTCCTTGCAGTTGGAAAAGAACGGAAAACTTCACTGCGCAGCAGTATTAGCGGCAAGCTCTGCTGCAAATGATATGCATGATTGCCGCAAGTACCGACTATTTGTTTCGGACAGAAAAACGGGCTTGCGTTTTCTTGTGGATAGTGGAGCTGACGTGAGCATCATCCCAGCTCAATCAACTGATACCCTGAATAGTGATTTCAAACTGTATGCTGCTAATGGTACTAAAATACCTTGTTATGGATACAAAATTTTAACGCTCGATTTAGGTCTTCGTCGTGATTTTCAGTGGCCTTTTATCATAGCCAAAATCAGTAAAGCAATTTTAGGTGCTGATTTTCTAAATCAATTTAATTTATTGCTGGATATTAAACAAAGGAAACTGATTGATGCTGTAACCAAACTCAATGTTTTGGGCACTGCCACATCAGCAATTGAAGAAATAGGTGTAAGCATTTTTGATAAAAACTCTAAATTTTCTAGCTTATTATCACAATATCCCAGTATTACTAAACCGAATTTATTAATATCAAATGTTAATCATAATGTTAAACATTATATTACTACTCAAGGAAAACCAGTTTATAGTAAAGCACGACAGTTGGATAACAAACGCTTGGATATAGCCAAGGAAGAATTTAAATTCATGATAAACAACGGCATTATTAGACCATCAAATCTGCATGGGCAAGTCCTCTCCATCTTGTCACAAAGAAGGATGGCTCGATTCGTCCATGTGGTGATTATCGCCGACTTAATGATAGGACAGTGCCAGACCGATATCCAATCCCCAGGATTGAAGATTTCCATCATATACTTAAAGATAAACGTGTGTTTTCAAAAACTGATCTCTTCAAAGCCTACTTCCAAATTCCGATAGCAGAAGAAGACAAGCATAAAACCGCCATTATAACCCCATTTGGACTATTCGAATTTAATGTAATGAGTTTCGGACTTCGAAATGCCCCTGCCACCTTTCAAAGGTTCTTAAATGAAGTTTTGCACGGATTAGATTTTGTTTTCCCGTACTTAGATGACATTCTTATCGCATCCGAAACGGAAGAAGAACATCAAAAACACCTGAAAATAGTTTTGGACCAATTTGCTAAATATGGATTACGGATAAATCTGTCAAAATCCATCTTTGGAGTAAATAGCCTCGAGTTTTTAGGATACTTAATAACTCCAGAAGGTTCTCGCCCATTGCTACAAAAGGTTCAAGCTATCATTGACTTTCCATTACCAGAAACTATCCATCAACTTCGCACTATCTTAGGAATGCTAAATTTTTACCGTCGGTACCTGAAGAAAGCTGCTCACAAGCAATCTTTACTCAATGAATATTTAAAAGGTGCTAGAAAAAAAGATCGAAGAAAAATTCCTTGGACTGACGAAGCGAAGAAACAATTTGAAGAATGTAAATTGGACTTAGCAAATACTGCGTTATTAACTGTTCCGAATTCTGAATTACCACTGTCTTTATGTACAGATGCTTCAGAGTTCGCAACAGGAGCAGTCCTCCAACAACATGACAAACATGGCTGGAAACCAATAGCATTCTTTTCCAAAAAACTAAACGATGCACAAAGAAATTATAGTACATATGATCGTGAACTTTTAGGCATATACCAATCTATAAAATATTTCAAACACTTATTAGAAGGAAGAGATTTTACAATAATAACCGATCATAAACCACTAATCTTTGCCTTTCAACAAAAGAATGAAAAAGCATCTCCAAGACAGTTAAGACACTTACAATACATTTCTCAATTCACAACGAAAATAGTTCATATTAGTGGACAAGATAATATTATTGCTGATACGTTGTCAAGAGTTGAAGAATTAACTGTAATAGATTTCGATAAAATAGCTGAAGATCAAATTAATGATGAAGAATTGAATGAATTACGTAACAACAAATCTTTAAATTTTAAACTAAATAACCTTCCATCTGGTAAATTTCTTTGGTGTGACATTTCAACTTCGAATGTAAGAACATATATACCTAAATCATTTAGAAAGATAATGTTTCAAGCAATCCATGGTTTAGCTCATCCAGGTATCAAAGCAACAGTGAAACAAATGACATCAAGATTTATTTGGAAAAACATTAGGAAAGACGTAAGGAAATGGTCGCAAACGTGCATCAGTTGCCAGAAAAACAAAATTACGAGGCACACTAACTCACCATTAGGAACCTACAAAGAACCGGATGAACGATTCAGCACAGTTCATATTGATATCATTGGACCTTACTCACCATCTAATGAGTTTGTTTACTGTTTAACTTGCATAGATCGCTTTACTAGTTGGATGGAGGTTATCCCTTTACGTGATATAACCTCCGAAACCGTGGCAAGATCATTTTACGAAGGATGGATAACCCGATTTGGTGTACCTTACGAAGTCATCACAGACCGAGGTTTGCAATTTACATCCGAACTTTTTAGAACTTTGGCAGCTATTTGTGGAATGAAACTTAAACACACAACTGCATATCATCCACAGTGTAATGGCAAAATCGAAAGACTTCATAGGACACTGAAAGCAACTATACGGTCACATAATACTCTTCGATGGACGGAATCTATTCCAACTATACTTTTGGGCCTCAGAGCAGCTATAAAAGAGGATTCTGAACATTCAATCTCGCAAATGGTATATGGAAAAACCATAAAACTCCCTGGAGAATTCTTTGATGATCCAACTATTTCTACGACCCCAGAGACGTTTCTGCACAAATTACAAGAGCAGATGCAATCTTTCAAACCTAAAACTACAAGGCATAGGAATAACTTCAAAGCATTTATACATAGGGATCTCAAAACGTGTTCCCATGTGTTTATAAGAACAGACAGAGTCAAGAAACCATTTGAGCCTGCATATGAAGGACCCTTCAAAGTGATTCTGAAAACTGAGAAATACTTCCTAGTCTGCATAAAAGGTAAAGAAGTCAAAATTTCTATTGACCGACTTAAACCTGCTTACATTTTGGCCGCCGATGAAAAGCATCCAGAACCACCAGTACCCGTGCAAGCGGATACACGGGACGTTACCACAGATAAGCCTCTAGAACAAAGATTTTCCCGTGTTGGAAGAAAGATTCAACGACCTGTTCGTTTTAGAGACTGAATGTACAAATTATTGTTAACTTTAACTATATATTATCATTTCTTTTATCCATATCATATATACATATATTGTCATTATTGTTATATTTCAAGATGTTTTCAAAAGGATATTTGGATTATTGTAAAAAAAATTTTCTTTAGATACTTTAATAATTTGTATATAACTGTAAATTGTTCTTATTACTGCTCCTCTCTTCATCGTAACTTAGTTACTGGGAAGGGAGTAATGTAGCATCTATGTATCTTAGAAGCATCTGTGTATGCTGGGTTAAAAGTATGTAGCATCTATGAATGCTGAGTATAATCTTTCTTTTCTAAAAGCTCTATATCTAAACCTGGCAACACGAATAAAAAAGAGAATAAATTCTTGCAAACGAAAGAATGTTGTTCTGATTATTTTTTCTGATTCCAAAAGATAAAATTAACGATGTTTCCCAAAGTAAATGTGCTGGAAATATAAATTTTTCGTAGAATTGTCTTCAACTGAGCAACCAGCACCTATAGACTCTTTCCGCAGCAAACACTTCCCCCATCCATGTATACACATCACAAACTCTCTCCTTAGATCTGGGTTTGAGACGCGTATTCACATGGACATTTTTAGTTGTGTCCACTCCCATAATAGGCGCCGATTTTCTGTACAATTTTAACCTAGTGCCAAATTTAGTGCAGCATAAATTGAATGATGCACAAACAAACATAAACACTGACGGTATAATGCGCAACAGTAGCATCCATTCCGTAAAAACGGTATCTGGTAATAGTGTATACCATAAATTGTTAATGGAATTTACAGAAATCACACGACCTCCACGCCCGGATCAGGAGATAAAACATTCAGTTGTTCATTACATCAACACGACTGGTCCGCCCGTAACGGCCAAAGCCCGCAGACTTGCACCTGACCGCTTACACATTGCTAAGGAGGAATTCAAAACAATGATCCAATTAGGCCACATGCGCCCCTCGCAAAGCAATTACGCATCTCCTTTGCACATGGTACCGAAAAAAGATAGCTCTGAATGGAGACCTGTTGGTGACTATCGAGCACTTAAAGCTCAAACAATCAAAGACAATTACGGTGTACCAAATATTTTAGATTTTACATCGAACCTACATGGCACAAAAATTTTTTCGCACATAGATCTCATGAAAGCGTATCATCAAATCCCTGTAAATCCAGAGGATGTTCATAAAACTGCCATTATTACACCCTTTGGTTTATACGAAAGCTTACGTATGCAATTTGGTCTGTGTAACGCCGCATCTACTTTTCAACGATTTATCAATGAAGTAACTCGAAACCTCCCTTTCGTTTATGCTTTTGTTGATGACATATTAGTGGCTTCTCGATCATCAGAAGAGCATATCGAACATCTACAGATTTTATTTGAACGAATACAACATTATGGCCTTACTTTAAAACCATCAAAATGCGTTTTTGGAGTCTCCTCCATTGATTTCTTAGGTTTTAAAGTTTCCGAATCGGGTATTGAGCCTCTGCCAGAACGTGTAGAATGCATCAAAAATTTTCCAAAGCCAACCACTATCACACAATTAAGGCGTTTCCTTGGATTATTTAATTTCTACAGACGTTTTGTACCCAAAGCAGCTCATATATTAGCCCCTTTAAATAAATTCTTAGAAGGCGTCAAAAAATAAAAATAAATCTAAACGAATTACAGTAACCAAACTTAATGAGTTACTTCAATGGACTGATGTGGCAGAGCAATCATTTACGGATGCTAAAAATGCCTTAGCAAGTGCAACTCTTCTGCAACATCCGATACCTGGAGCGAAGCTGAGTGTCTGGGTCGATGCAAGCGATTTAGCTGTTGGCGGTACTCTTATGCAACTGAATAAAGATGCCTGGGAGCCTATTTCATTTCTATCTGCCAAGCTTTCCAAAAGCCAACGGAACTGGTCCACATATGACAGAGAACTATTAGCAATATACACATCCGTCAAACGCTTCAGACATATGCTCGAAGGTCGTGATTTCATCATTTTCACCGATCAAAAGCCTTTGATTTACGCCTTCAAGCAGAAGCCAGACAAGTGTTCGCCAAGACAACTCCGTCATTTGGACTATATCTCTCAATTTTCAACAGATGTCCGCCATACAAAAGGCACTAACAACGTCGTCGCTGATGCATTATCTCATAGAAATTGACACTATCTCTTCTCCATTAAATTTTCAAGAATTTGCTTCAACCCAAGCGAATGATTCAGAGTTAAAGGCGATTCTAACCAAAAACGACACTTCACTAATTTTGGAAAAGACTTATTTTCCAATCGCTAATTTGGAACTGTTGTGCGACATGTCCACCGGACAACCTCGACCATTTGTCCCACAATCATATCGAAAAATCATATTTAACCAACTTCATGGACTTTCCCATCCAGGAATCTTCGCTACAAATAAGTTGATAACTTCTCGATATGTTTGGCCAGCAATGAACAAATGGATTAAAGAGCAGGTACAATGTTGTATTCCTTGCCAACGTTCTAAAGTCCATCGCCACACCAAGACTCCACTTGGAACATTCAATCTACCAGATGCTCGATTTTCCCATATACATCTGGATTTTATTGGACCACTGCCATCATCTGACGGCCAACGTTATTGCCTCACGATAACTGATCGTTTCACTCGCTGGCCTGAAGTAATCCCGACTACTGACATGACTGCCGAAACAGTTTGTCGAGCACTATTAAGTGGTTGGATTTCCAGATTCGGCTGTCCTACAACAATAACAACAGATCAGGGCAGAAGTTTCGAATCAAATCTCTTTAGACAGCTAACTAAAGTGCTTGGAACCAACCACATCCATTCCGCAGCGTATAGACCCCAATCTAATGGGTTAATAGAACGTTTTCATCGTCACCTCAAAAGTGCTCTTAAATGCCATGAGCATACAAAATGGACCAAAGTACTACCAATTGTTTTGCTAGGATTGCGATCTGCAATAAAGAACGATATTAACGCTACGTGTGCAGAACTTGTATATGGAACAACACTTCGTTTACCATCTGACATTTTATTAAGTGAACAAGTTTCTGCAACAGCCTTTCCATCATACGTAGATCAACTTCGCACCTTGATGCAAACTTTAAATCCAATTGCAACATCAAAACATTGCAAGGATTCAATCTATGTTCATCCCTCATTGGAAACATGTTCTCATGTGATTTTACGTGTAGACTGTCACACACCTCCATTGTCTCAGCCTTATACTGGACCACCAGGCCCTGATTTACCATTAGGCCCGTGCCTCACGGGCCTAATGGTAAATCAGGGCCCCCATAATTTAAAGGGCCCCTAAGTTTCAAAAGTATCTAAAAATTAAAAAAAGTTTTTAAGTAGTTACATAAATTATTGGGTATTTATGTAAATGTCCGTCGACCGTTTCCCCCACTATCACATTCTTGTAATTACATTAATTATCTAACTATTATGTTTTTAATTGTCATCTGCTTTATTTTGTTTTGCCAAGAGTTATAAGTAATGTCACGATTTTCTCAAACTTTTTGGTAATATCTGTGAAACGTTCAACAGTCAAATACGCAAGTACCAATTATTGTTATAAAATTAGTTTTTGTGATGAACAAATAATATGGGGGGGGGGGCTTCCTGCGTGTTGTGCCTACTATACCAAATTTTCTAAATCGGGCCCTGTGGACCACATCCTGTTCTTGATCGTTCGGAAAAGAACTGTCGGATTATTGTGAATGGCAAAACAATTTCTGTCACGTTAGACAGAGTAAAACCTGCTCATATTCTGCGTGACGATAGCAACATTAACTTATCTTTGCCTTCTAAATCTACAGAGTCCAGGGAATCTGTTCAACCTCTCACAACAAGAAGTGGAAGAACCGTACATTTCCCCAAAAGGCTTATTGAATATATTTAATGTTATATTTGTACATATTAACGATTATCATTGTATATTTGTGTTTACTCATTCATTTTCAATTTTTTTTAACACATTCTATTGTTACGAAAATGTGCGTATTTTTCTTAAATTTGTGTTTTTTATATTTTCAATGTATAGAATCCTCTATTATGACTGTATATCGTTCCTCGGTATCCCTCTTTCACTGGGGGGATACTCTGTGGAGAGTACGAATTGAAATTCGTTGTTCTTGTCAGAAGCAGACGATTCGCGTAATATCGCTCTCTTTCTCTCTCGGCGCAAGTTTGTAATGCGCATGCGCGAAGCATTGCGAACGGAGCGCGTATCAATATTCTTACTTCTTAACTTTTCCCTTTCGGTTGTGTTCGTCTTGTGTCTCTTTTCGTCTTGTGGAATAAATTATTGTGTTCTAATTTATGTTGTATTAATTGCACACCAACACGAACACCACAATACAAAAGAGGAATAGGTATAAATTTTTTTTAAATAAACAAATCCAAATTGATATATTTAAAAAATTCCTTTTTAATAATATACAACAAATGTACATCAAATAATTAAAAACCATCAAATTGTGAAATATTTGCCAGGTTGACTATATTTTTCTGAGCACTGCTTTGCTGACAAAAACAGGTTTTGTTGAAATAATTCATTTGATTTTAAAACCAGGTTCGAATTCCCATGTGAACAGTTGAAAACAAATTATCTATATAAATAAGAATGGAGTGTTTGTTTGTACATTAAATATTTTCGACCCATTTCAAGTTTTCTATCCGTTTTGGACCCTTCTGATGCCGAATCCGCCTTTTTCTCGTTTGGTGTCTGTCTGTATGTTGTGCCCTATACACGTCCACGCGGCTTAAGATATTTTCATGGAAATTTGCATACAGTGAGTACTTATCTTGATTTAGTGAGTGGAATTGGTTGCGAAAGTCTGTCTGTCCGTCTTTCTGTTCTATGCTCGATTTTGTGTTTGTGTGTTTGTGTAGGCTTCACATGAATTGTATTCCAGATATTTTATTGCAGTGTATTTTATTTTATACACTATCTATTAACTTAGTGAATGCAATATTAAAAATTTCTTTCTTGTTATATTAAGATGATTTTCATGCTAAAACACCCGAGTAAGTATACTTAAATCAACCATAATTTGGTAGTTTTGGAAAAATTGGAATGTCTATTGAATATTACGATTATTTCGATTGTTTTACCAGTACTGTGCTAAAAAAGTAATTATTCTTCAAAAAATTATATTTTTTAATGAAATTTCAGCTCTGATACTTCATTTATTTCGAGTCTTATTTTTGTTCTTAGCGCAATGAAAACGATTTCGGAATATTTGAGACAGACGATATTTTTCAACGAAACGAGAATGAACAAGATCGCGTGAGCAGTGATATTTTCTGTTTCTTTCGCTCTGAATTAATTTCACATTTCTAAATTTTGCGCACTTTTAGTTGTAAATTGTGGCAACTGTGCAAGATCAAGAGATAAAAATGAATCACAAATTAATATCTTTAGAACAATTTTTCCGGCATCTTTTATTTTGTTCTATTTTACTGTTTTAAATATTTATTATTTTAATAAATGTGTTTTCCTTCTCATCACACCCAACAGCACCACAAAGTATTAGACTTGAAAATGTTAGGTAAGTCAGTATAAATTTTCAGTAAATTTTAAGTGTAGTTATGCCATTATTGAAAGAATAATGCCGTTATTTAAAGAATAATGCCGTTATTTAAAGAATAATGCCGTTATTTAAACAATAATGCCGTTATTTAAAGAATAATGTCTTTATTGAAAGAATAATAATGTTTAAAAATCCAAACTAGAACTTTTTCCAACATTAAAAAATTTGTTGTAGTAATGACAGGAGAAGATTGCAAAATTTCACAATGTCGCATACCGGAGGCAAGAGTGCCACAAGTAAAAAAATATTGTTTTTCGCCGTAAATCGTAATTTTAATTAATGAGTTGTACATGAAAAGAACTTAAGAAAGGGAATTCCAAATCTTCCTATAAATCGTCTTTTATAGTAGTAACCTTAGTATCACCTTTCGTCTTTTTGTAGCTTTGTCATACAGCAATTGTGCGATGTATGTGAAATGTATTACATGAATGGATATGCATGTGTAGGATTTGTGTCCAAAGTAAGTTGTAGAAAATATAAAGATGGCGAAAGGTGTTAAAATAAATTTTTATTCTACAAAAAACGTAAGTCATTATATATTTTGATTATCTCTTCAATCTAGAGTAAACGAATTCAAACCGAGTAAGGTCGGGTATTTTGCTAGTTTTTATATATTTTCATACTGCAGTTGTACCTGAGGGATAAATTTGCAATTTGGATAAAAGAAATGTACATCTTGAAATTTCGCACTTCTTTTCAATGCTTAACTACCATTCGAGAGCAATGAGTATTATTAGTATCCAACAAAATAAGTTACTGGAAAAGGGTTTTTTCATCTTAAAGACCCTATCATAAAAGTCGAGATTCAATTCCTACCAACTATTTCAGATTTTCCACTTCATTCATAATTTAGTTGGATATCTCTAAACATCGAGTTCAGTAAAAGTACAATTTGATGAACCATCTACCATATTATTGAATCTTTTCGAAAAATAGATAAAAAGTACTTGATACATACAGGTTTGAACTGTTTTGCAAGTGACTGGCACATTAAAATAACATATATAGGCTATAATATTTTAATCAATTTCATGAAAATATTCATTTGCTTTTTTTTGTGTAAAAATTTGCTTACACGTAAACGTTTGTATGGATAGGTAATTGTCTAAATAATTTTTTAACATTTTGAATTTAAGTTGTAAAATACATTTAAGTAACACCAATTTTTATTATTTGGAAACCCCAAAACAAACAGAAAAGTTTTATATCCAACACGATAAAATATGATGTAAAGAATATTTTTATACCCATCTATTTCTTCACGTTTCTTTTTTTGCGATCTTGTTATCTTAACAATGGTAAAAAGAGCTTATCTTATCATTTCAAATGTAAAAAAAAAAATTATTCAATGTTTCGGAAAGATTAGCCCAAGTTTCTAGCAAAATTACATTTAAAAATATAATAAACTCAGAAAATTGAAAAACTTATTGAGAAATAATACGTTTTAATTATTCATTTTTAGCTTTTTTAAGTGCAGTTCCTAAGTATACGGTTGACCAACCGGTAAAGTGGTTAAGGTGTTAGCCTCTAGAGCGCAAGATTCCTGGTCCGGGTGCGGGCATGGATGTTTGTAAGCATATAGTGTAGAGGCGGCTGGAGCACCTTAAATCTGTCGTGGCCGAAAGTCCTCACGTTGGGTTGGTGTGGAAGTTTGGAGAGTGGGGTGCGGATCCCGGACGGTCGTTGACGACGGTCCGGGATCAGTCCCTTAAGAGAAAGATCCGAGGACGACACCTTGTAGTTTTGAACCACGATCAACTGACGAGACAACACCTGAGCTGGCACCCCACTCTCCAAACTCAATCCCGAAGGGAAAGGTCTGTGGATCACGTCATTGGAACCACTGTCAGATAACGAGCCAACACCTGAGCTGGCACCCTATTCTCCAAGCATACACACCAAGCCAACGCGAGGACGTTTATTACCACGACACGTGCACCCCAGTATATACGACGGTCTTTGGTTGGACAGAGTTTCGAACTCGCAACCTTCCGGTTGCTACTCCGTTATTCTTCGAACTGGGCTACAACAGATCTTTGTGTGTGAAAAAAAAATTCTAAGTTGAAAAACACTGGTCTACAGGGACCTCGCAATGCTTACAAAAAAGGAAGGGGTGAAGAAAAATAATTTAAAACCTGTTTTTGTGAGTGCGAAAGCAGTTGTGAAATGTGAGTTTTTCTTTTCTTACGCAAAGCACCTGAATCGGGAGTGACTTTTTTTAGTTTCAGACATTTAATTTGACCCCTTAACCTTAATTACAAAAAACGCTACTATAATTACAAACTACAATATTTTTTGGGGAAAAATATTTCTCTATTATACGCTGTTTGTCTTTGCTTTATGAAAGCTTTAAGTTGGGAAAGTATAGAGATTCATATTAAAAATATATTTCAAATACATGTAATATATACGGGTAAACAACCGTATCGTTTGATCTAACCTCGCTGTGACGTCATGGACCGGAAAGTCAAAATAGGGTTATACGAATTATTAAGATAGTTTCGATATCCAGGAGATTCACAATGCGAAAGGAATATTCATTTGCGAAGCAAACCAAATGGGATTGCGTAGCAATCCCCGGTGGTTGGCAATCGTAAGCGAGTAGGGGGCGGAACCCCTTAGTCCTTCAAAAATTCATGGGTCACATAATTCATCACGCCTCTCAGACCCGAAAAATGCAATATATCCTTTTTAATTCATGGACGTATCTACGGGAATACATAGAAAACACATGTATCTGTTTGTGATTCATGGGTGCACCTAAGAGGGTACTATTGAATTTTTACCAGAGACCCGAAAAAGTAATATCTTGTGCAATGCCATTCATTCATGGGCACCCATGGTAAGATGCTCAGTGAGTGCGTTTTTTAATTAAGGGTATTGCATTATACTTGAGCCCCACAGACCTGAAAAAAAAGTAAGACAGGTGCATATCGTTACGTAGAGCTACGATTGGGTGGTTCGAGAAATGAAACAATGAAGCTAAAGCCTTTAGACCTATTAGCCTGACGTTATTTCTTCTTAAGACTTTGGAGAAATTGATCGACAGATACATTAGGGACGAGGTTCTAAAAATTGAACCCCTATCGAGTTTTCAACACGACTATCAGCCTGATAAATCTATAGAGACTGCCTTTACGATCTTGTTATGGTCCTTGATGGAGCGGTTAATGGAAAGGAAATTGCTTTGGCAGCTTTGCTGATATTGAGTGGGGCCTTTGATAGAGTTCCAACGGGTGTAATCATTGATGCCCTTATCAGAAGAAAAGTTAACCCATTGGTTTGCAATTGGATAAAATATATGCTTGACACCAGAATGTCTCGAGATGGGATAAACACTCACTGTAAAGGCTGTCCAAGGGAGGTGTGTTATCACCATTACTATGGAGCCTAGTTCTTGATAAGCTCCTAAACAGGACTCATTTTCTGTGCCTGTACTGTCTAGGTTATGCTAAGTTACACAATACTGTAACGGATCTCATGAGCACTGCCCTAAAAAGATTGAAAACTGGTGCAGAAAGGTGAACCTGTCGGTTAACTCCAGCAAAACTAGCCTAGTCCTCTTTACCCGAATAAAGCTACATGCATTTGATAAAAATTCTTTGGAACACCACTTGTATACTCAGACGAGGAAGTATCGAGACTTTCTTGACAAGGAACTCACATCTCCAATACTGCATGAGCAGGACCAAAAGTGTTCTGGGCTTGCAGATGAGCCATAGGAAATAATTGGAGTCTAACGCCAAACATGCTGCACTGGATATACACTGAGTGATTACTCCAATGGTATCGTATCGGGACATTGCCTAGTGGAGTAGAACCCGTAATGAGACAGTGAAGAAGAACTTACTATTCTACAGAGAATGGAGACAAGAGACAGAGTTGCAATTACAAGAACAATGCGTACCACTCCCTCAGAGTTTAGAAATGCTTCTAGGACTCCAACCACTACATAAACAAGTGGGATTTGAGATAATTTCGTGTTTGCAACGCCTCAAACTCGTGGGTCTATGGAAATCGTCCTATGAAATGCCTATGTTCAAAAATGTTATTACGCAGATAAAAGAACATCCTTATCTACTAATGAGATCTGATTGGATGTTAAAGCAGCTTTGCTTTCAAGCCAAACACAACATTATCTTTCTAACTAGAGAGGACTGGAGATTTTTCTCCAGTTTGATCAGGGGAGGTGATGAAATTTGGTATACAGATGGTTCAAAAACATCTCATGGCACAGGTTCAGGTGCTTTTTGTCCTCATCGAAAAATAAAGCTATCTGAAGTTCTATCGATCTCTGCTTGTACTTACAACTGCTTCTATGGGGGGGGGTTAAGATGGTCATAAAGATCTTCTCTGACAGCCAAGCAGCTCAAAAGCAGTGTGGGAATGGCACAATGCACTTGTGGGTCTGGCTGACAGAAACAAAGTGTCTCTCATCTGGGTCCCTGGTCATTCAGGGTAATGAAATGGCAGACCAACTAGCAAAACGTGGATATGAAATGTCATTTTTTGGACCAGAGCCTGTTTTGGCCTACCTTACAATGTAATTAGAAAGACTACCATACATGGCTACAATCTAATGATCAAAGACAAGCCAAAGAGTTCAATCAACAATCTCCCTGGAACAGATCGAGGGAACTTCTGAAATTGAGCAAAAAAGAAATCAGGGTAGCTATTGGCTTTCAAACTGGCCACTGTTCCCTAAATAGATACTTCAATCTTATGGGTGCAATAGATGACCCATTATGTAGAGGCTGTCGTATGGCAGAGGAGTCCTGTACACGTTTTGCGCGATTGTGATTATTACTCTGCCCAACGATTCGAGTATCTGGGATTCCACTGTATTGAACCCTGGGAATTGTCAAACATTCCAATCAGGTACATGCTTAAATTTACTTCGGTCATCGGTCTTCAATAGATCAGTAGGGGGTTTCAGTACAATAGACAACTGGTCACGGTACTGGAACTCCTTAGAGTTAACCCCACAATAAGTCCCCCCCATAAATACACTCTATGACAAAAAAATCGAAGCACCAAGAAGGAATCAACCGATTGCTTTGAAATTTCGTATGCAAAAATGTTTTGACCAAATATGCAAATGATTAAAATTTGGTGTCCAATGAATGAATAGTGCGATCTCCAGCGCATCGGAACTGCGCATCCAGCAGATGTATATAAGGAGTTGTTCTTGAACTGTTGTTACAAATTTCTGCTGTATTACGATTTAGGATACCTTTCAACGACTGAAAAAATGCCTTGCCGCAGGATTCGAGCTCATTACGAGCAACTTTCAGAGTTTGAAAGAGGTCGTATCATTGGATTGAAAGAGGCAGGTTGGGCAAATCGGAGAATCGCTCGTCATGTGAGTCGAAGCGATGCAACGATTAGGAGATGCTGGCAAGAGTGGGTGGACAATGGCAGATTTCAGCGTCATGATGGTAGCGGTCGACGTAGGGCCACAACAGATCGCGAGGACGGAGTGATTGTCAGATCAGCTGTCACAGCGCCTGATTCATCACTATCAACCATTAGTCGTGTGACCCACACGCGAGTGTCCACCATGACCATTCACAGACGGCTGAGAGAGCGCAATCTACGCTCGTACCGACCGTTACGCCACCTGTCACTCACGCCTGCACTCTGTCGAGCCAGATTACAGTGGTACTTGGCTCGATCAGGCTAGAATGATGCTGACTGTGGACGTATAGTCTTTAGCGACGAATCTCGCTTCCAACTGTGTCCTGACGATCATCGAAGACGTGTATGGAGACGCCCAGGGCAGCGTGCCGATCCTGCTTTCACTATTGCACGCCACACGGGCCCTCAACAAGGAGTTATGGTCTGGGGTGCCATTTCCCTTGATAGCCGGACCCCTTTGGTCGTCATTAGAGGTACATTTACTGCACAGCGGTACGTTGACGACATCCTGAGACCTGTTTTGCTACCGTTCCTTTCGCAGTACCCTGGGCTTATTTTTCAGCAAGACAATGCCAGACCAAATACGGCACGTGTTGCTATGAACTATCTTCAAGCTTGTCAAACACTTCCTTGGCCAGCCAGATCACCAGATCTCTTTCCCATCGAGCATGTCTGGGATATGATGGGAAGGCGACTGCATCCGGTAGGGTATATTGATGACGTAGTCCGACAATTGGAGCAAATTTGGCAAGAAATACCGTAGGAGACCATCCGGGAGCTTTATCGGTCTATGCCACGCCGTGTGGCAGCTTGCATCCAGGCTAGAGGCGGGTCAACACCTTATTGAGCTCGTTACTGTAACTCTGAAATAAATCATTCAATTGTTCTGAAATTTTCATCATTTTCTATTCTGTACATAATTTTCCTATCCACCAATTTTTGTCTCCATCGGACATTTCCTTCTTGGTGCGTCGATTTGTTTTGTAGAGTGTATATGTAAAGGAAATAATTAAATATTTCAGCAAAAAAAATGTTTTATTCAGAGAATCACATGGAGATATGTGTTAGGTCTTTCCTTCTTTTTTTTTCAGTAAAGATAATTAAATTAATTGATATGAGAAAGGTTCGAAAATAAGTACCATAACTTAACCAGTTTAGATCGCATAGTAGATTAATTAAATTTTGAATAAAAAAAACTCAATGAACCCTGTACACCTGTACATGAATTATTGATTAGGAGATGTCGATATCTTAAATATGAAAGTCTTAAATAGAAAGCAAACATCAGAATTTAACTACACATGTAGGCACAGTAATGCATAATGCTGTTAACATACAACGAAAAACCTAAGTTTAAAATCTTTGTATGTAATGACACAAAATGAAAAAAATCATGGAATTGAACAAAGGTTGCTGATGACAATACTATCTTCGTGAGAGGGAACAAAGTCCAATATTGTCGAGACTGGTCAGAGAGTGATCAAGAGCATTTTCCCACTAAGCACATACGGGACACACATGGCAGCACAACACGAAAAATGCACTCAGATGACAGGCTGGAAGTTGAGGGTACACACTTTGCACTGATGAGGGCACAGAAGATGAAAGGCACACAGATGGCACTGATCAACACACATCAAGACTGACGGGGAGGCAGTTCGTTGGTGGCAGGATCACATTGTTCTGCATCGGCGGCAGGTCACTCTCCAGGCGCAGGCACTGGTGACAGCCGACAGGACTCACTTCACGATTCCAAAGCAGTAAAAAGAAGAGGGACACGCATCACTCTAACTTGAACAGACTCTTGCCCGAGCACTCGGCTCTGATACTGTCCCTCTGCTACGAGAATGGTTTGAAAGAGTACATGTATTTCAGATACAGGAACCCTGCTCCGTTGGATGAGAGCCTGGTCGTCGTGAACAAGGTTTCGGCGAGTAGTAAGCCTGCGTGGTACACGACCAATGGGAATATTTCGTTCCTGCGCAGTCACCTCGTACCGATTCCGAAAAATAAAGAATTGGATTGGGAAAAGGTGTTCGGGTGCGGCTTGATTGAGTTCATGCCGACGCGTGAAAATTTAGTTTTGAACGGAAGGATCGTGCCCCTTATATCAAGGGAGTCTTTGGTGGACTTGAACTCGATGGATTGGAACGACCGTCAATTAAAGTCAGGAAACATGCTGATGGAACGGGTTCGTAAAGAGCCCTTTCAATTCGGCAAAAAACAACAGAAAATTTTGACTGCGGTGGATCGAAAGAAGTGAAAAGAAATCTCGAACATTCCTTGCAACATGAGGGCGAGCATTATCCTGTTGAAAGATAGCCCCAGGGATGCCTTGAAGGAAGGGAACGACTTCGGGGTCTAGCACTTCACGGACGTACCTGTTGCTATTCAGATTACCCTCAATTCGTAGCAGCTGAGATCGTCCATGATACGAAATCACACCCCAGACCATAACTCCTGGTGTTCGGCCAATATGACGTTCGATATTACTGGAAGGCAGCGTTCACAGGCATAGCGTCTAACACGAATACGGTCATCATGGTTCCACAAATTAAAGCGGGATTCGTCAGAAAAGACAACTTGTTGCCAATCAGCCCGCCAGTCTCTGTGCTCATGAGCCCATTGCAGACGCAGCCGTCGATGGTTTGACGTGAGGGGGATCCTGTTTAAAGGAATCCTTGCACGCAGTCCACGGTGCAGCAGACGTCGGCGAATTGACGAAGCCGACATTACTACACCTGTAGCAGTAGACCAAAGTGCTGCCGAACGCCTGGAGGAAGCTGTATGATCATTCACCGCCATGTGGACCAGGTGTCTTATCATCGCGCGCTGACGTCACCTTCCGTCGTCCGCTCCCAGTTTTTCGAGTTGTCCGGTACTCGTCGGTCCACTGCTTATAAACTAGCATCACTGTGGAACTGTTCCGCTGTACACGAGTTGCTATCGCGCGATAGGAAATTCCTCCTTCACGAAGGCCAATGATTCTACGCAGTTCAAACTCCGTAAGTTGTTAAAATTTCACCCTATTTCGTCGTGGAGACATACTTAGGGCTCACTAAACGTTCGTCACTAAAAAATAACCATGCACTATTTTCAACGTCCCCGCTACAGCCCTTTATTTATACGCTTTTAGCATCAGTTCAGAGGGCGCTGCTCACACCACGCATGCGTGGTGGATCTGAAACTTTACTACTTTGCATAACATCCTATAATTGACATTTGCTGCAAATTTCTTTCATTCGGATGATTCCTTCATGGTGTTGCATTTTTTACAAACAGCAGTGTATAGGCTGCCATAATTTAAGCCCACTGTTGCACTTTAGTAAAATTAAATAGGAACTGTCTTCTTTATTAATAAAAATTTCGAATTACAAGAAATGAACATATTTGAAATGAATGTAAGGTAATGGTAATTTTAGTTAACTTCGTACTAGAGCAATACAACGGGCTATTGATGACGGTCCGGCATCACTCCCTTAAGAGAAAGATCCGAGGACAACACCTTGTAATTTTGGACCACGGTCAGATGACGAAACAACACCTGAGCTGGCACCCCACTCTCCAAACTTCCACACCAACCCAAAGTGAGGACTTTCGGCCACGACAGATTTAAGGTGCACCAGCCGCCTCTACACCATACGCTTACAAACATCCATGCCCGGACCCGGATTCGAACCAGGAACCTTCCGATCTAAAGGCTAACACCTTAACCATTATACCGGTTGGTCGGCTAAATTGGAAGGAACTGGGTTTATTGTATACCATATTGTAGCTCTCACCAATGCAAGATCTGTAGTAACGCAAATGGTTGTATTTGTATACACTACTCCTAACCATTAACTTGTAGGGTAGGGTTACGAGGCGCCACTACAACAAACTGATTCTAGAAAGGAAGGTTGGGAACCCATTATAAACCATTTAATAAAATGATTAACAGAGGTTGGGTTTCCTTGGGAAAACTTCCTTTTCTAGTCCATGCATGTCCATGAAATACATAAAGGAATTCAGATGCTTTTGAAAGGCTCTTAAGAATAAATATTTGTCCCCTCTCCCATAAGAATGAGAAATTTAAGGAATTCCCTCACAAAGATATTTTTAAAAACCAAAATCTGACATGTGACCTTGGCTTTTGATAGAAATTAAACAATTCGTAATGTTAAAATTAGAGTTTTTAAAAAAAGTTTCAAGGCCTTTTAAAATTGTAAATGGAGAATCAAGCCTTTTAAGACTTCTGTGAATTCAGAGTTAGTATTAAAAACAAATGTAATGTAAATCTACTGTAATTATAAGAGCAATTCCACGGTTTCTAAAAATGCTAGCTCCAAATTAAAATAACTGCTCTAAGGGATGCTTCAAGACATACCTAAGTAATTAACACCTGTTGCACGCGGTGTAATACTTATCAAAAGGCTTTCACAAAAAGCTTGTTTAAAACAAGCGAACGACCCTACAGTCCCATTTGTTTCATAGTATTTAGTTGCTTTTCCTCTTAATTCGTTTCTTTCATCTTTTTACTTTTGGCTACTTCTTTTTCTGTTTACTTTAACTTACATAAATCATCAGTATTTCCAATGAATTTTGGCATTAAATAATTAGAATAGACATTCATCCAATAAGGACAGATCATAGTAAAACATGGAGATTCATGGATAACAGGATTGCCATAGCCTAAGAACTTGTGAAATAGTCGCATAAATTCTTCAAAAAAAGTAGCTAAACTAGTCTACTTTTGCTCATCTTAGCAGCCGTTTTAGTTGCACCAGCAGCTACATCATTGGCGCAGGATCTTCAAAAAACGCTGTTGTAGGAAGAGGTATGTCACATAGCTTGGCACGAAGTTGACTGTTCACAACTTCAGCAGAAGTAATACAGTAGTACCTTGGTATACGTCCCGTTTGAACGCGAAAAATTTGTTTAGAATACGACTCACTTGCGTCAAATGATACGCGCTTACGTCCCCGATCGACAGAATTCGGTTTTCTGAATGACAACTCTGGAATGAGCAGTTAACGCCACTTCCGAAACATCCCGAGAAGGCAGAAGCAAAGTTCGTTTGATAGATTTTTAAAACATCAAAACTCAACCAGGTCGAAGTAGGGAAAAGAGGCAGTGAAGAGAAAATTAAAAGTTTGTTGAATTTTCATTTATTTCATCTAAATGCTTTTGTATTTATGTAGTTTAGTATTAAGCAGTGTTTGAATTATTTTATACGACCCTATCAATGTATAATATGCCAATAACAGTATTTTTTTTTCATGGGAACGGATTAATCCTTTTTCTTTCTTATGGAAAAATTTGTTTGGTATGTCCAAGGATCTGAAACGGATTAAGGAAATACACCGAGGTACCACTGTATACGCTGCTAAACGAATGCACCGCTTTAGCGATCACTGTATTTACAAAACATTTTGTATAAGTAGGTCAGAAAATATTCTTCAACGATGAAGTAGCAGACAGGAATTCGCGCTATTAGGGGAATTTTTTATTTTTGACCTTTTGTGAATTTACAAAAAAAGTCGTTAAGATGGAAAATAAAAGCTTTCAATTAAAACATGGTTGTCAAACTTTTCTGAGCAGCTTCAGGAGCATTCTCATAAAATTTCAGCAGTTTTGAGGTTGCTTCCGGAGCAACGTGAAAATAAGGACAAAAGACCAGCATATTTTTCTTTAAAAACAGTCATAAAATTCCCTATTACAAATATTTTTCTTTTTTTTTTAGCATAAAAATAAATAATAAAAAATTACATGTCATAAAAGGTTTTATCCTTAAATTATAGAAACAAAAAATCTAATACACAATTTCCCCACAAGTGAAAAATTTCCCCCTTTCATGAGAAAAAATATCGTAATCCTGATTGAAGAAACTGGCGAAAATTTTCCCTTTAAGAGAAATTTCCCTTTTCTCTGCATCAACGTGATTTCCGGAGTGAACCATACATTTTGTTGCGGATTTTCGATGCTTTAGCGGAGAAACTCCGTAAGTTCCGGAGTACTTGGCAACTCTGTTAAAAGATCACCCATAGTCGATAAGATTGAAAATTAACAAAAAGTTGCCAGTGGTAGTCTTGGTATAGCTTCTCATTGGTCATTCCAGTTTCGTTGGCACTCTTAAATTATAAAATGTAAAAAAGAATCGACACCATAAAACGATATTATTTGAGATCTTTTATTTCAAAAACTTTACGAAATATTAGGAACATTGGACAACATAAAAATATTGCCCATTATTGAGCAAATCACAAGATTTGACCTTTAGTATTCCCACATCATATTGTACCCAGGTAAGAATGTCAACTCAAAACAAAACATATATATATTTTTTTGTTTATACATTTCACACCTGATTTATTTATCCTCTCAATGTGATAGGGAAAGATCTTCAACCATAAAAATATGGAAAGGGGATCCGACCATTGTGAGTTGCAGCTCCTGTCTACCCAAATTCTGTTGTAATATTTCTGTGCTCAGATGGGGGCAAAATGTTATAAGTCACCTTTCCCAAAAAATTGACAAGTCTCATCCTGGAGTCTTTTTTGTTAATGTTTAGAAGGTGGCAAAATGCCGTTAGTCTTTCCCTTTCAGTTTATGAGAAAACAAAGGTGGGAAAATTGTAATAAATCAAAAACCATATGTTGAACCTTGAAATTGCCGTCACGAAAAATTAAAAGTGACATATAACATTTTTCCATCCGAGCACAGGTTTATTCCTCAAGTTTGAGGACCAAGCCCTAACCAAAGAAAAAACTGGGGAGGGGCAGGGAGTTTGGGCATAGGTTTATAGTGCATAAGCAGATCTGGCTATATTGCACAAACACCAAGGCACTAAAAAGACAAGCACATCATACGAAATAATTTACTTGAATTTTTAAATTAAGTTGTAAAACCCAACATAAAAAATAAATAAAAATATGTGTTCTTGAGGGTTGTTTCAGAAAAAAATTGTTTCAAATCAAATTGTTGCCAAAGCCGGTCTCCGAGGAGTTGATACCTCAGATAACAGCTATTCGAGGAAAGCGAAGGGGTTTAAGTCAAGACCCGTTACTCATTTTAACAGGGCAAATGGGCATAGTTGGATAAGAGAACACAAAGCAAGCAATAGTCAATATCAACTAGGGAACTATAGTTCATTGACCACAAGACAAATCTGCTTCATGCAGTGTTATCCTAGAGAGGAATACACTACATTTTCAAAAAGGACACTGACAGGTTGGAGCATACATCTCTGAGAAGCCATGCTGGCAATTGCTACTACTCTTACAATGCAGTATGAGGCATCGAAACGGTCTGAAACCGAGTCAAACCACATTGAAAATTGCACTCACCGCAGTAAACCAGTTTCATACTAACATAAAGGTATGTTAAATTGCATAATTGCAATGCTATTCTCATTGTGTAAGACTTTTAACACAAAACTTTAACAGATTCTTGAATTTTAGATGCCAATAGCTAAAATGTTTAAATATACTAAATTGATTTTTCCATTCATTTTACTGGAAAACATGCACCTTCAATTGGTATGAAAAATCGTTTCCAGATTATTTATTTTGAAAGTTATCTTATTTAAAACTTTTGTACATCTATAAACAGAAATTTTCATTGTTTATATTTAACTAAATAAACACATATTCCCACAAAACAAAAGCATTTTTTTTAAATAATGTGTGTGATTAGAGCTAAAACAATCTACTGCAACATTTCTTGAGTTAGTCGTTTTGGGGATTTATGGCGCAAGTGCCATATTTGGCCTAGCTGCATGCACCATTTACGAGATCGACAAAATTGAGTAAAGAAACTGGATAAAATTTAAATCAATATTCCTGAATTTAAAAGCAACCCATAGATTATGAAAAATTACTTTCCAGTATTGGGCACACCCTGAAACTAAAGTTAATTTGATAGAAGTTACTAATGCAAGGGAAATAAAGTATAAGTTAAAAAGTAGGGCTTAAAAAAATAATTACATAAATAAATTTATTTTTTAAATATGTATGCAATTATATCCTAATTATATATTTTTAAAGATACCATCATGAATTTTAATGTCTTTTCTGAACAGTGACATTCTCACCAAGGTACAATATTTTTACAATGGTACTCCCATCATAAAACCAATTATATATGAAAAATTGCAATACATCTATGTAGTAATATATCTTTACATATTTATCATACTAGGTTAAAGTCGTTGGATTAAAAAAAAAATTAGATTTTGAAAAATATATCAAATAACTGCCATACCTCTAAACATCTGGCCTGCTTCTCTTGCCATGGTGTAACACTCCTGTTGATCATGAAATTCATTCGTCCTCAATCATAAACCTACCACTAGTGATGAAAATTCAAGAGAACCTTAACCTTTCCACCATTTAAATATTTAAACATTTCTTACCTTTAAAGATCAGCATCCTCACATTATCCTCAATAATGCAAATAGCAGAAACTTATCCAAAATTTAAAAGTAACAGACTTGTGAAGTAATTAAAGGCAAGCATGAAAAATGAAATGCATAAAAATGGCAATTGGGAAAACAAATATCAAGATTAATCAAAAAGAAAATTAAAAAAGGTCAATATACTTCAAATGCTGAAGAAATCTGATAGATTATACAAATAAATGACATCACAAAGTGAAAACAAACACAAATTAATGCCAATTTTTATCTGAGTCATTAGGATAAGTAAATCAAGTAAAAATAAACTCCAATTTGTAGTAGTAAAAAACCTAACTGGCACTAGTGAACTGACACAAAAAGCTGCATTTTTCACAGATAAAAAAAAAAAACTAATAATTTTCCTTATGATTTGATTTTACTATTATTATTTCAACTAGTTGTAACTTTTACTGGATCAACTGATAACATGAGATTTTGCAAATGGGTGAAAATCACAAATCCCACATACAGCAATAAACGAAAAAAATGGAATGTTTGACATACAACCTTTCCACTTTGAGTGATGATATTAGACACTTATCCAATTAATAAGAAAACAGAATCAAAATAAAATATTAAGCTGACAAGAACCCTTTTTCCTGTCCCTTCCAAAAAAAAAAATCAAATTAAATGTATTCTTACTATACTTTAGAAGAAAAGTTAAAAAAATGCTTTTTACTTAGTTTTCGTCATACTAACCATGATTCCTAAGCTCTTGTTATAGCAACTGTAAAAACTAGACATTCCAAATTACTTAGCAGATATTGTTTCACACAAAGATAAAATAAATATTCCTATAAGTATAATTATTTGAGTTAAGATTGGGAAATTTCTATTTACATACTGTTTAACTCTAGTTACACTGTACCACCATATATTATCAGTTGAATCTTTTCACTGCTACCATTTTACACAAAAATATATATACATATATTGAAAAGTCATATTTCCCTTATATGCATTATTCAATATTTTGTTCCACTTTTAACAGTTAAGAGTTACCAGCCTCATAGTTGGCACAGTAAAAGCATCTGTAAAATAACTTTCAGTAGCAAAAAATTAATATTTCTAAATTACTTTAACTAACATTTTAGATGCTTAGATCCAAATAAAATAACAAAGTCAAAATTTTCAAAAACATTGATATCTTTTCAGAAATCAATATTTTCTGCACTTACTCTGTCACAACTGGCAATGAGTATCAGCTTTTGACATAAAATTGGTTAAATAAATGTTTCCGATTCTACAATTCGACCACCCACTCGAAACAATTTATAAAGATTCGAAAACCTGGCCACCCTGGCATAAATGTACGACATTTTCCTCGTGAAGAGTTAACTAACATTAACAAAACTGAAAATCAAGTGATATAACCTTACCAATACTGATGAAGCATCAAAAGAATCTTTACCTACCTTTTACAATTAATTTCATTTTTAAAACTTTTCTAACCAGGTTGGTTGGGTTATTATGGCACAATAAGCCATGTTGCACCAGACACGAGACATGATTTCTAATTAGAAAAAGTAAATTAAACTGCTTGTATATATGAGCTAAAACAAAATAGAAATATTAAAATACACAAACCTTTAAAGACCAGCATCAGAATTGTTACATTTTCCTCAATAACACAACTAAGGTACTTACCTGATGTGTAAACATCGCAAATCTAAAGTAATGCTCAACTATTAATGCAGAAAGTGATTAGTAATTTAAAATTAACCATGCTTGTAAAGTAATTGAAAGAGAGCTTGAAGATGAAAAGGGCTGAAAATGGTGAAGAAACAAATGTCAAGACTAATCCATAAGGAAAATGGAAACATGAATGAGCTATACATGCTGATGAAATCAGATACAAATTATATAAATAAATGACATCAAAGTGAAAACAAACACAAGTTAATGCCCATTTTCATCTAGGCCACTAGGTTTTCATGGCGCAAGGGCCAAGGTCCACGAGACACAACTGGTCCATTAGGATAAACAACCAACTGCATGTGGTGATTCCAATTTCACAATATTTTTACAGCAAAATGGTAATAAATATATGCAAATAACGATTTAAATTATCCTCTTCAAGTTGAAGAATAATTAGGGCTTTTTCAATATCTTTTTATATTTTTTAATTTATCTATAGACTTCATTCAACAGATCACACTATAGATTAAATTGTGTGTAAAATTCCAACAAAATGTTAATATATTTATGCAAAAAGCTTTCTGCCAAAACCCTGCAATCTTCATGAACTTTTGTGGTTCAATTTGATCAATGTTATTAAATTAATGAATTTTTTTAGTAAAAACCAACAAATTAGCTTTCAGGAATAATCTAAATACTATGCAACATAGCTGACCACTGATGCTATAAGTAAAGTTCTATTGACATTGTCTACTTGACAAATGAAAATGCAGGTCCTATTTTAGATTTTTTTTTTAAATATATCCGACAAGAGATGTGAAACAATATATCTGTCACAAACATAATATTGAAACATGACATGACTGGTTAATAAGCTTCACCTTCAATGCAATAGGAGAACAGAAAAAAATAATAAAGAATTTAGGATGTTTAAAAATGTGTAGGATGAAGAATGACTTCTAACTCCTGCAGGATAAATATGTAAATACAAATACATAGTGCTGCAATATTCCATATCTACATAGACTAAAACAAAAAACATGTAACAGATCCTATAACTTCATACGAAAAATTGCTTCTACCTCTTTTCAGGTGAATACATCGAATGGTGCAAATATAGCCAACAGAAAATTTCAGTACATCATATCGCAGATTGTAGCACTCAAACTGATATATATCGTATTGAAGCAAAATATAAAGAACGATGTATATAGAACTGAATACAGGACATGTAATGACTGATTCCTGCCGATAAATGTATGGAATACATCAGTACATCATTTGCAGTTCATGAGGCTATAAATACAAATTCTCGGAAAATTTTAACATGTATCACAGATTATATCACTCAAGGAAAAACTGTTGTATATCGTATCGCAGACTAGAGAACAATGTAATAACATGTATAAAAACTGCAATTTATCACAGAAGTATTGCTTGAAATATATATATTTCAGATTATATAGAAAGATGTAAATAAAAACTCTTAGAAAATTTCAGCCCATATAGCATAATCATCACTTAGACTGCCCCCCAAGTATCTCGTATCACACGAGAAATTTGTAAATAAAAATGCTTAGAACACTTCAATATATCATATCACAGTAAATGAAGATGGCAATACAAATGCATAGAACACTTCAGTATCAGTATATCATATCACAGTAAATGAAGATGGCAATACAAATGCAAAGACCACTTTAGTATATCCATATCGCAGTAAACATCGTATCATATATACAATAATAAAATTTGAATATAAAGAATTATAGAATGACTTGACTCCAGCAAATAAATATATAGAAAGATGCCATTAAAAATGTGTATAACACATCAGTATATCATATCGTAGTAAACGAAGACAGCAATGCAAATGCATAGAACACTTCAGTATATCATATTGCAGTAAACGAAGATTCCAATAAAAATGCATAGAACACTTCAGTATATCATATTGCAGTAAACGAAGATTCCAATAAAAATGCATAGAACATTTCAGTATATCATATCGCAGTAAAAGAAGATGCCAATACAAATGCAAAGATAATTTCAGCAAAAATCATGTTGATAGGGCCATGTCGAAATGAAATTCCACATGTAATGTCTGGTATCGCCTGTACAGAAGTTTGAGTGCATTTGGTAAGTGACAGACAGGGAAACCTGGTGGGCAGATACATTTCTATTGTTCTTGTCACACAAAGTAATGCTACTCCTCAAATCACAAGCAGCACTTGAAAATTTGAGTCAACGAAGGCTTTTATAACATTCTAGCAATCACGGGTTTTATGGATTCCAGGGTGCAAGGGTTATATTGGTCAAACAACACTTCAACAATAACTGAGTCCAATGTTTCACGTTCATGGTTGCCACAGCCTGGTACAAAGACTTCAAAATTGGAGTCATAAAAATTTTCTCCTAAAAGAAAATCTAAAATATTTTTTCATCCTAAAGACTGGGAAATCAAGTTTTTTTTCCATTACTTTCGATTTTCACAGGACCTTTACTTTTAGAAATGAATGAACCCTATAATATGAAATATAAATCTGCCATCAAGGACTAATGTGGATCTGCACCTGTTTTGTGTTTCATTTGAAAGGTGTTTCAATGTTTCGGAATAGAAAAAAATTTCCCGACATAATTCCTACGTTAAGAAGGATTTCCAACATCATCTCAGTAACATTTGTAAAAGTGATGGGTCATAATTTCATAATAATCTTAGTTGTGTCGAAATTCCTCGTAGTTAGATTACATTCTGCAATATTCAGAGTGTTCGAAGAGTGGTTTGAAGTGGAATTCCATTTCGAAGCCGGTAAATTGTGCACTCATGGAGCTTCACTATCAGATAAACTTGGCATCATTGCACTTGACACATCATAGTTTTAACAAGATTGGCAATAGTTACCCTTTCCTGATACAAATCGTAAACAAACCATACCAGTACTTAAATGTTATAGAAATACATTTTGTAGGGTCATCTTTTCAAACAAACTAAATTGCATTAAATTTCAAACATTTGCAATATTGCAAAAAACTATCCCAGAACAAGCCACACAGTACGAACTGCAATATTAAAAGTAAAATAGAGCCATTTCAGAGCATATAAATTAAGCACATTAGTGCTAACACAAACATATTAAGCCAACTTAGGACAGCAAAATATGGTTACTAAAGAAAGGTAAGGTACAAGTACAATTGAACAATATGCTCAATTTTTTTTAGATTTGAATCACATCAGAATTGATATGCCTGTCTGTCATTCAGGAATTTCCACAGCATAGTGGAAAATGCTAAATTTGACGTCATTTGAAAATTTCTCACATAAAAGGAAAGTGGAAGACAGGAATAAAGTGGTTTTCCAGTTGGCAGTTGAAAACGTAGGTAGCTCATCAATACATTGCAGCAACACAACAAGGTATCTGCGACAGTCTGGCATCAATTCAAAAGGGAAAGATTGAGGACAACACCACATAATTTTAAACCAAGGTCAGATAATAAGGCAACACCTGAGCAGGCACCCCACTCTTCACACTTTCTGAACAAAAAAATCTGAGGAGATTTGAGACCACAACAGATTTAACATGCACCAGCTCACATGAAAAATTGAAAAAGAGCTCGCAGGTATGAAAATGCCACAAAATGTAGGTAATCCTAAAAAAATATGGAATTTGTTTTATAAAGAGGAATTTTGGAATACGAGGTCCTGAGGAGTATATTAAGATCAAAATAATGCGGAATCAGAAGAATATATAAATATTCAAATCCAAGTTGCAAAACCAGAAAAATAATTCAAGAACATTAAGAAAATATCAAAATCGCTTTTCTAAGTAATGCTTTTGAGAGTAAACAGCAGTTTTGAAAAACAATGAAACATACAGCAAAATTATACAGAAGACAAATAATTCTGGCCGGTAATAGAAATAACATGCGCTTCCTTTGCCATCAATTCCCAGCCAAACAATTAAACAAATATGTAAACAATTTCTAACAAATTAACGTATGTCCTCTAATTTAGAAGCTGAGGTAGACTCAGAAAAATTCATGTCTTAATTGATTTTGGCATATTCTAATATTCATTTGATGAGAAAAAGAACAAAAATCAGGAATGGTAAACATGTTTGCCAATCTTGTCCAAAACAAATTCAGTAACTATAAAATATAAAAAAAATAACCGTAAAGAACTCACTGAAGTCTTTCAGATTCTAAATAAATTATAAAAACTACATAACATTGATCTTACAAAGTTTTAATAGCCAAAACATTGATTAAGACAAAGTTGATGCATAAGAACTAATGCTGAATAAATTGAAGCTAAACATTTGAAATGCCCAACAGATATCTTGGAACAGAACCAAACACAAGTGCACAAAAATGTGCAAGATACTTAAATTGAACACATTCTACATTAAATACAGTTCTTTCTGTATACACAAAACAGACGACAAACACTTTAGTTGATTAGTACACAGAAAAGTCACATATGGAAATGGCACACATAGTCAAATTTAAACTTTTTATCTCTGCTGTAAAACAGAGAAGTACTTTTTAAATGTCCCTGACTACAACAATTACACAACTATATTTCCTACATTGTATACTGAAAAATTTAGCATAGTTCTTACCTGATATACAAAACATACATAATAACAGTATAACAATGCTTAAATTGTTAAACAAATATTGTAGATCATAAACAACCAAGTTTCAAACTGGAATGCTTGAGTATCAGTGCAAATCACTGTCCAATTAAGACAACTTTGATTGTAAAAAAGTAGTAACTTGTCCATGCAGCAGGAAACTGTAAGAGAAAAAGTATTCAGCACTATTATTAAAAAAAAGTAAAGCCCTTATGTAAAATATGACATCTATATTTAACAAAATTATATGGCACAGAAATAGTCATTTGTATATTGGTGAATGGTTGGTAGCTACTTGAATTAATGTCAGTATCAATTGTCCTGAAAGGAAAGATTCAAGGACTACATCTCGTAATTTTAAACCACGGTCAGATGACGAGGTTGCACATGATCTGGCCTCCAGTCTCCAAACTTCCACACCATGCCAACATGAGAATATTTCAAACCACAGCAGATTTAATGCCCTCCCCCCCTACACAAGTCAAGGCCACTTTTTTTATTGCAATACTCCTAATTCTGTTTTTACACGATAGATACATTTCTGAAGAATATGCGTAAAAAAGACATTGCACACTCAGGAACATTGAAAATAGCGCACCAAGAAGGAAGAAAGGTACAATCGTGAAACTTTTCAAATATGTACAGTGAGATCTGATATGCAAATGATCCGAGTTTGGTGGCAATGCGCATGGCCACACACCCTGCATAGGCTCTGCAATCAGAAAGTGGGACCTGTGCATAGTGGAAGATTCATAGTACGTGACGATCACATTCTGACTCTAGGAGGACTTTAGTAAGCAAAGAATGCCAGGTAGACATGTGAAAAGACACTTCTCACAGTTAAGCGAGTTTGAGAGGAGCCTCATCATCGGCATGAAAAACGGAGGCTCGACGACGCGCTGTTGCTCGCCAGGTTGATCATTTTGAGTATGCCGTCAGAACATGTTGGGAGCAGTGGACAGGTGAGGCGTACCCGGTCTGGAGCGACCAGGCGAGAGGATTGAAGAATCGTGCAGCAAGCGCTCGTGGATCCCATAGTGTCTCATTCCACGATACAATCAGATGTAGGGGTGCCAGTTGTTCCACAAACCATTTTCAGACGTCTTGCGGAAGCGAATCTGCAATCCAACTCCCTTTTTGTGTACTGCCTTTAACACCGAAACATCGGCGACTTCGTCTACAGTGGTGCCAAGCCAGAGCGACGCGGAATGCCACAGATTGGCAACTGTGGTGTTTATTGATGAATCCCGGTTCGTTTTGTGGACAGATGATAACCGCATACGGGCGTGGAGGCACTCAGTTGAACAGTACAATTCAATGAAGCTGTCGAGCGACACACTGCACGCACAGCAGGCGTAATGGTCTGGTGGGCCTTAGCCTATGATAGCTGGTACACTCTAATTGTGGTACGTGGAAAAATAACAGGCCAGCATTATGTTGATAACATTCTTCGATCCACGTGGGACCTTTCCAACATGGAATTCCAGGGGCAATTTCCCAGAAAGATAATGCTCATCCGCATACAGCTTGAGTTGCTCAAGACTTCCTACGTCATGTTCAGACTTTTCCATGGCCGGCCCGCTCCCCGGACTTGTCCCCTATAGATCATATGTGGCACCAGCTGAAACGCCAGATGTAGCAGTGTCACTCTGTACATGATTTGAAGGTAGATTCAAGATTTGTGGGCCCATCTGCCTCAGGACAACATCAGACGTCTAATCCACTCAATGCCGAACTGTGTTGCGGCATGTATTGCAGCAGGAGGTGGTCCGACGAGCTATTGAAGTTGCACTGTATTTGTCTAATTCTACACACTGTATTTGTTTAATTGTCTTGATTTTGCAATCAAGTGAATCTCTCATCTGTATCAATATGTGTATTAAATTTCCATTTTAATCCTGTATTAATATTATCTGCATCAAGTATGGATATATCCTTCAAAAGTTGACAAATTTGTTCATTAACATCAGAACAAAGTCTGGATTTTATTCTATCGACAGTACTTTGAATGAATTGCTTTTGATTACTAGGTACAATTTCGGAATTATGTACCAGGGTGATATCTTGAAATACAATAGAAACGTTTCTTTTGCTTCTACAGCTATCCGCGCTTCACATGATGTTTTCTAGGAAAACTAACGCTATGTATGAAGGTTTTAAGAAAAAACAGAGGGCAAACGAAATTTGCTGGAAAAACCAAAGGGTATACGGTGTGTATACCGCTGTATACCCTCCATTACAGACCTGGCCTTCAACTGTGATTAGTCCGATTTTTATTATGTGGTGTCAAAGCGAGTAACACAGGCTTTATTCAGAATGATGTTCAAATGGCACACCCGCTGTTAAGGAAACTAGTCTGGACACTTTCTAACACAAGACGAAAATACACAAAATTTTATACTAGTAAAAAAAAATCAAGTACTTTTTACCAAGTTCCGTAATTGTCAAGGACTTTCAAGGGCCCCTAGTTCGGAAAAATAATTTCAAAGGCTTTTCAAGGACCGTGGGAACCCTGATAATAATGCAAAGTCTTCGGTGAGTTGGTCATATTTTTTGGGAAAGACTTATTTTTCCAAATACACATCAATAATTCTCCGTTTTCTACGAAATTTGTAGCAACAATGTACGCTAACTAGTTCAAAATCCAAGTTCTCCAGGTTTGACATTAAACTAATGATTCTCAAAACGGATTCGTTTCAAAGAGGAATTTGCAAGACTTATCAGTTTGGCAAAATTCAGGAGTGCAATGTTGACAAGATATGTCTCATTTAGCGCATTTTACTTAAAAGAAGACAAAAAAGGGCAAAAGTCGGAAATACCTACAAAAGTCGGAAGAATCTCATCAATGGATATTGAGACTAAAATATTTCTAATTCTTATTAAATATCCAGTTTAAGAAAAAATGAATAAAAGTTTTCTACTGATGTAAAGCAATCTACTGATTTATCAATGAATAAATTTTTTAAAAACATCTGTTTTCTTATATGCAAAATGATTCATGGAAATATACATACCATAACATTTCAGTCATAACCTGAATAGGCAAGTCCAATGCAGATATCTTCATAGAAGTGATCAAAAACTATAAAAAAAAATAAAGATGACATAATTATACAAGTGAGTAAAATGGATTTATAAACTAATTCTATACAAAAAATAAACTAAGTATACGGTAAAAATGTCACTGGGGCAAATGCTTATTCTATTATTACATCTAAAATCACATCATTATACAGAATCATATACAGAAAGTCTTGATTTAACAATAGTTGCAATGAGAAATAAACTTAAGATAATTGGTGGCCTTGTTTTTTATTTATTGCAATTTCTTTGATATTATTAACACTTTTGCAGGGTGCCTACCAAATTTTGGAAACTAAATTTCATGACCTGGTACTAAGAAATTTCATGACCTAAACTTTTAAATACGCACATGTTTCTAAGAATTGAAAACAATTTTAAGTAATCATTTATGAATTTAACATTTATAAAAAAAATTATCTTTCATATATTTGGCCTTTTACTGACAAATATTCAGTGCTTGCGCATATTTCCGAAGCTATGCATTTATTCCACCATTTAAACATATACAATAAAATTTAAATAGACATGCACTAAGTAACGGAAATGTATAGACTACTGCATAAAAAAAACCACACACATTAATGTATGCACTTTTTTTCCATATTTTAATAAAACCAAACCTGTCCCTATACGCCGCTACAGATCTGATCTAATGACCAATCACACAAAAAAACTGCATAGTACAACCGCCAATGTTGATTCCAGTCAAAAAGTTTAAACTTTTCTTTCACACTTGGATTTTTACAAATCAATGATTCATGATTTTTCATGATTCAAATCATTTCAAATCATGATTTTTTGATATTATCTGCTTCGATGCATGTAATATGATTTTTTTGCAATGAACTCCCATGCTAGTGATATAATTAAATTGAATGGCATTTCCTAACATTATTGAAGGAGACAAGCAAGACACTCATTTGACAATACAGTAATGTAATAGTAATTTGTTGTATCATTTTTAAACATAATGTAAGTAAACATTTATTACTATCAGCAAAAAGCAAACACCTTTTAATATGAAACGACTAGCTATACACTGCATCATTGCATAACATTCTGCATACAAAAATGGCAAAGGTGGTTCATCACTGAAATTTTATTAAAAAGGTTCTACTTCTAAGGCAACTGATTGTAAGAACATAAGTTTTCCAAGTAAAAGTTCATTCAAAAATCTTTGTACAACTTGAAAATTATTTGAAGCAGGTGGCTTTGATTTAAATGCTTCCACATACTTTTTAACAATGGGATTTTATGGCTCTTTCAATAACTTTACAATTTTCTATCCACCTTATTGAGCATAACCAGGGTGTCTACTAAATTTCTGTTGATCCATTTAGGGACATTTTGAGGACCTTTTAGGGACTTTCTAAAATAAATGCATGATCTGATTTTACATGATTATGTGAGTCAGTTAGATGCATTATACTTTAAAATCACACTTTTTTTTATTACTTACAGTCTTATCTCAAGAAAAGAGGACTCTAGTACCAAATTTCAGCTTTAATAAGCTGTTTTATAAATACAATTTTAAAATAAAAACAAACCATAGATCGTTTCAAAGTAGATGAGCATATTAAACAAATACTCTATATTATATTCATTATTTTTGTTTGCTGAATACTTTTAATAAAAATTGAAGAAATCAACAATTATTACTTTAAAAACATTTCGTTGAGTAAATTTTTTATTTTTATGTGTCAAGTCAAGTGAAGTTGGTAAAAAATTTATATATCCATTTGTGTATTTAAAAAAACTGTCTCTGAATGTGGTTGGATTGGGGGAGTTGTTCAATTTCATTTTCTCTTCAGTTTTCATATTTTTGTCTAATTGTTCAATTTTATCATTTGCAGTTTGAATTATTTGCAACTTTTTTTCATTTGTTTAAGCTATGCTGCAGTCACTTTTTGTTTTTGTCTTTAAAAAATTTATTCAATTTTCGGGACAAAATTTACGATTTAAGGACTTTTTTGGGACCAGTAGATACCCTGATAACTTTAGGGGAACATAGTTGAACCAGAATAGAACGTATAATCTGCTCTTTAAGAAGAAAAATCTTTGAACAGAAAATACAGGCACGTAAAAAAGTACTCAAGTTCTATCCAGCTTGTGATATTGTGTATCACAGTTTGACATTCTTCAAGCACAAAACAAGATTGCTTCAGAGAGCGTGAAAGAGGGACATCTCCATGACGAACACTTCCACTTATTCGTTGTAATTCCTGCTTGCAACACTCAACTTGTTGGACTGAGAACAACCATGTGAAATGCATGGACTTCACATAGTTGTCCACTAGCACAGAGGAATCGCTCACTTTGGCGAGATAATCGTAAAACCACTTCATTGCAACACGAAAACCGGTTTGTTCAAGGCCAAACTTGGTGGTGTTGGCGACAACTAGAAGGGACTCGCTGCTGGAGAGGATTGGAGCGTGTTTTTCGCCACTTCATTCTTCTGCGTAGTTTGGGATCCGGAACGAGGCGAAAGAAGGGCGCTGATTTTCCAAGCGCACGGCACCAAGGCCTAACACTGAAACGCAAAAGACTGCATGCCTTCCACGAGGACTCCTAAAATGGCCATCATGACCAGTGCTTGATCTCTGGTATAAACTCACAATCCTCACCGAATTACGACCAGCTGATCGGAACCTGTCATAGAGGGATCCTCTTACCCACTGCCAAAAATCTCCAATCTTATTAATGACATCTCCACATACAAATACTATACCTCTCTTGATCTAAAATCTGCATACTGGCAGATAGCATTGCCTGAGAACATGAAAGACATTTTAACTTTCACCACACCATTTGGGAGTTTTGCAAATAGAAAACTTTTATTTGGGCTCAAAACGGCAGCCAGTACATTTCAGGCTTTAATGGATCAGATTATTGATGAACTAAGAAACCAAGATGTCACTGGTGTTCATGTATACCAGGATGATATCATAGTTGGTGTAAATGACTTTCAGGACATGATAGTAAAAATTAAATCTATCCTTCAGACTTTATCTAAATATAACATTACTTTGTCTCCAGAAAAGTGTGTTTTTCATAAACAGCAAATAAATTATCTAGGATTCCACATAACTCACAATTTAATTCAACCGATTGAGTCCAATATTGAAAAAATTACCAGTTTTAGTCCACCGTCTAATATCAAACAAGTTAAAAAGTTCTTAGGACTTTGCAACTTTTATCGTAACCTTATTTCAAACTATGCACAACTTACTTCAATACTGAGTGAGCTGACTAAAAAGAATAAGAAATTTAATTGGGAGAATAGACATAAACAGGCATTCGACCAACTTCAACAGATTTTCTTTTCAAAACCATTTGTTGTGCTTCCTGATTGGGACGAACCTTTCTTTGTTAATACTGATGCCAGTGGTGAAGCGATATCAGCTGTTCTCATGCAAAAACATAATGATAATCTCAAACCGGTTTCATACTACAGTAAAACTCTCTCAAGCTCTGAACGCCACTACCCTGCAATCAAACTGGAACTCTTTGCCATTTACAAAGGTGTAACTTCTTTCAGACAACATTTGTATAGTCGCAGCTTCACTATTCTCACTGATAGTAAACCTCTAATTCACTACCAAAAATCTTCGTCACCTGCAGACATTACCACTAGATGGCTTCTTGCACTAAGTGAATACTCATATCAATTCCAACATATCCCTGGTAAACTTAACATTTTGGCAGACTATTTCTCAAGGAGTCCTAATCCAAATCAGCACACAACTGCTATTAAAGAGGATGGAAACGAACTGATTCTCCCTTTTGTTGACAATGAGTCTCAGATTGGTAATGTAGCTAATATCGAAGCTCAAGATTCCACAATGGAGATCTCTAATGCCACTTTTGAGGAACATCAAAAGAAAGACCCACAACTTGTAGAAATTTTTGAACACCTAAATAGTTCATCTTTGGCAAATTCAAGGAAGTTCTCTTAATTTTTCATTTCTCCCACAACACAGGTGCTCATGATGCATAGACAGAAAGATAGACACCCTGCTATAGTTGTCCCGCATTCTCTTAAATCCAAAGTCTTGTATATTTGTCATATATCACACATGTTGATGTAAAAAAAACATATAGCTGCTTTCCAAGCTTTATTATTGGCGGGGCATGTATTCAGATACTGTCAATTATGTACTCTCATGTGATTCTTGCATAAAATTTAAACCTTATACTCCAAAACCGGCACCTTTCAAATCCAATTGGATTCCCAGAAAACCTGGTGACTATGTGTCAATGGACATATAGTATTATAATATTTAATATATATGTGTAATAATTGAATTCAATTGGGTAAGTCCTGTATGTTAATGTTTCATTTATTCTTCCCACACCAGTGCACAAAAGTAATACACAGCTGGCGAGTGGTTTAGAATCTTAGGGTTAACCACCACTATAAATCCAAGTATTAACTATTTTGTACCACTATTTTGCTACCATACAAATGATGGTTAAAACTAATTCCCATACAGCTTTTTTCAAGGCAGTCTTTTACGCTCCATGGACACTATGTAAACATGAACCAACATTGATAAATTTTTCCTCTTTAAGAATCTTGCTCAGACTTCTTTAAATACTGAAAATCATTAAAGAATTTCAGGTTTACATTGGGACCAACAGTTGAAAGTTGGTAGTATTTTCTTTACAGATAAACCTAATCCAGATAAAGTATGGGTAAAGGCACTTAGTAGATCAACAGCTGTGGAGTAGCCCTAAAACGTAGAAGGGAGATATCATGTTTTAACCTGATGTATATTTCAATCCCAATAACGGATTATTACGTCTATTTGGCCCTTCTGTTCCAACTTATTTAAACTTTCATCTAATAACACACAATAAAAATCACATTTATTTAGATCTTGAAAATGTGAACCTAATCCACAAATTATAACATAGCCTAACTTGTCTTTGCGCATTTTAGCCCACATGATTTATGCTCTCAATATGCTTTTGTTTGCTACATAGAGCTTAAATTATTTGGTTATGAAACTACAGGTGCAGAGCACTCTGAATTTTCAGTTCCATACATAGATAAATGACCCAATTCACTTGGAATAGGTTGATTCATTACAGGGTAAGAAGATAATACTTTAAATACAATAGTGGTTTGTTTTCCACTTGAAACAGTCAACTTGCTCAAAACAAATTCTTTTGACACCTTGTTTTTTAAATAATATTGCTTACCTTGTTATGTCAGCAGCTTCAGTGAGCTTATGAAATGGAAATTACTCACCCCAGTAATTATTTTATACTGCACTTTTATAAATTCATAATAAAAATAAGTCAATTCTTTTATTGGCACATAGGAGGTTTCAATAAAATAAAATAAGGGACAAACTATTCATTTACAAAAAGGAAGGGAACGGATTACAGGTTGCATACGTAAGAGTCAAATTTGAGACTGGATCGGAAACTGAACGAGTTTTGAAGAAAACATTTTCCTGTGAGCCGAAACAGATCATAAAACCTATGCAAAAACTAAGATACGGTTTTAAAAAATCAAATGCAATTTTATTGAAGAGATTTTCAACTAGTTACCAGCCTAAACCATTTGGTTTATCGACACATAATTTTGAACTAGGGTCAGGTGATGGGGCAACATCTGAGCTGGCATAGATCCCACTCTCCAAACTTCCACACCAACCTGATGTGAGATGACAGATTTAATGTGCACCAGCCGCCTGTACACCATACACTTACAAACATCCATTTTTAATTCCTCAAATTCAATTCTTCAAATAAAAAATATTTCTTTAAACTTGTCTGTAATAAGCACAGTAAAATCTTACCTTAATTTCAACCATGAGAAGAAAGTGTAGGCCTTGAGAAATAGCTGTCTAATAACATGTTCACAAGATGGATATAAAATAACTACTTAGGACCTATTAAGGAAAAAGGAATTGTTATGAATCTACGTAAGGAAAGGAAAGTATATCCAAGATAAAAAATCTTATCAACCTTAAATACTTGACTTTTTACATTGATAACTGAAATTCAAATATTTCAATACCTGAATTTGCAAACTAAAATATTTTCAAAGAAAAGAATTGCTCAATAAAATTTAAGTAATAAAATTATTTTAATTTCAAGAAATAATTTAAGAATATATCTTTAAACTATTGAATACACCTAAAAAAACACATATAAAAATTAAAAAAAAAAAAAAAACTTATAATTTGTAAATTGGCTAAACTTGTTTATTCCGGGGGTTCCCAAACTGTATAACAATTCACTGGAGCTGCATCTGTCTTGGTCCTTGGCATCAAGGGTGTAATGTTAGTTGTGTTTGGGTATTATGAGGCAATGGCGATATTTGATGGCAAGTAATTGTGAAAAAAAAGACGGAGAGGAGAAAGTAGAGAAAATCACTTGGTCATGGATCTAAGGAAAAAACTAAAACTCACATATTGCATAAGCACTGGTCAGTTAGCATAATTTTTAGGTAGTTTCTAAGATTACTGTACAAACGTGAAAGCCAAATGAAAAGTGTTAACATAGTGAAAGATAATCCTGCATTTGTTTTACCATCATGAACAAATTACACATGAGATCACAAACCAAAAATATGCATTCTATATCACCCCAATTTCTTATTACTTTTCAGTTGTGTATTTTTACATTTAAAATAAGAGCAAGTAATATAAATAATTATTTTGACTTTAAAAACGTAGCACGAATTCGAATATGGGCATTTTTTATATTTTGAGTACAGGGGCATATAAATATAACATGTGGAGGGCAGAGTAGTCTCAGAAAGTTTGGGAATCCCAGGTTTTTACAATTTGTAGCCATATTGTGACCACACGTCTAGCTTCCTAAAATGCATTCGTTCTTACACATAAAATTGAACAAGATGCCAAGTTTCAATTTTTTTAAGTTATCTGGATTAGGAAGAGTACATACCAAAGATGGCAATTTTATTTACTATTTCTGCAACAAAAATAACATTTATAAAAATAACTCTGGTAACATCTTTCCGCTATATAAATCTAAATAAATGCACAAATTTAAACAAGTCCTTTTGATACACTGTGTACAAATCGAAAGATGGTCAACTCAAAACCTTCTTGAAATTAGGTAATGAGACAAGGATTAGTTCGTTTACATTATAGCTTTGGAATTGTATGAGTTTAGTTTTTAATTCATAAATCAGCATATATTTGTTCGTTCAACCTCTCCAAATGAAGTCACTACAATAAGAAATGCAGATTATAAACCTAAAGAAAAACTTGCAATACTCCAAGTTAAACAGGAAAACAGATTACAGAAAAGTGTCAAATGTATCATTAACTTCAGAATTAGGAGTCAAATGAAAAAGTTCAATTGCTGAAATGACACTCTAAATTAAAATGCTCTAGACACTTTTAACATTTGTGCACACATTTCAATTATTCTGTAGTGGTCATTTTCCCTAGTTTTCCATCATACTGACCTTCCATATTTATAAAAGAAAGCAGAACACATAATTTTGTAAGCCTAATATACTTCCTTTCGAAGCTTAGTTGAATATCTTTTTTTACTTACCCTAACATTTTCGATTCATGAAATATCAGATTCGTTTAACTCCTATCTTCAGGTTGAAAATTCAGATATTTGTAATGACTTATTCTGGCTTTACTGCACATACTTGGATTAATTGCATGATGATCACAACTTCAAATCTGACTTTGAAGTGCAGCAAAAAAATTTATTTTGGAACCATCAAGAAAATGGAAACTGGCTCACTTGAATTATGAATTGCTTACCTAAGTCATGCTTGATGAGATTCACTTGAAATTTCAACTTTTATAACTCTGTTTCGAAAACAATCTTCCAAATGAAACATTAATTATACCACTCTCTATTAATACCTACGTATACAGAAATGAAAACATAAACACTAGTTGGGGCATTTCACAGTATTTGAGAAATAGGTGTGTCCGTACAAAACTTAATAAAATTAAAAAATAATTACATATATTGAAAGTGCATATTCTAAAGGGCATGAATATCACATTATTTTCTTTTTTACTTCATATTATGCATAGAATTGCACTTAGAACATCAAAAATGCAGTTTTTAATGTTAAGGACTTAAGTAAATTTTAGTTTTTTAATGGCTTGTGAACAGATTTTTTAAACCAAAACTTTAACTGGGGACAAATAATGTTCTGGCACATCTCCAATATGGCTAATAATTTTAATTGATAAATGTATTCTGTAAAAATTAACAGGTTGTAAAAATGATGGTTGTAGAGTCCGTAACAAAATTAGAATGGAAAGTTTTGTTAAAATTTCAATTATGATTTTATGTTTACCAAAATCAATATTTTCCAATTCCAACAATAGTGTTACAATATTGTTAACTGATTTCCACTATTATTCAATTCTGTTACTTTTATGAATTTCTAAAATTTTGTTTCGGACTCTACAAAATGTTAGACACAACATTTGGCAAGAATGATGGGTTTTTTTTGTCTACAGGGTTTTTTCATTTCACTATTTGTCTGCACACAAAATAAAACAACCAGAACTTCAACTTTAAAGGTAAAATGAAACTTTCACTTCAAAAAACTACTTCAGCTTTAACTTTAAGAACAGTTAATTTCAGTTTTCTAGCACTTCCATATCTTTATTTCTTTTCAACCTTGCTTGAATTTGATTAAGACATACCAATTAGGCTATTTTCAATGGGTTATCCATGATGGTCAGGTGAGAAAGGAAGCTGTTGAAACAGATTTAGCTAAGACCAGTAGATGGTATAGGGTAGAAGTAAAAAGAAGTGTGTGGCACTGTAGCATGCAAAAAAAGATGTGTCATCTAATGCCTATGATTTCTATGTCATTGCTAAAAGAGAGGCTAAATCAATAAACATTCTTTTTGTACCTGAAACTGAAGTGGTAGCAACTGTTGATGAGTTTAAGCTTGAAAATGATGGAGCTCAGTCACATCAATCCTTGGCACCAAAAGAACACAGTTTTTATGTTGATGATGGCAAAGTATTTGCAGAAGTTAACTCCAAATATATTGAGAAAAAATGTGGGGGATATTCACAGGGATGAGAATTCTCCGTCATCAGCTATAAGCACTGACTAAAGCATTTCCAAACCTGATATTGAAGTAGGCACTTGGATAGCTGTACATTACAGTAATGACTGGTGGCCAGTGCAAATAGTGAAAATGTTACCAGAAGAAAAATTGCTTGTTAAGTTTGAACTTGAACCCATCTCAACAAATAAATTTAAAGCTATGCTAAAAGCAGAGTTTGAAGAAATTAACTGGGACACTTATCGGTCATTCTACCCATTGACCAACCACCAATTGGTTCTTCGGCATGTTGTTTTGCATATAATGAGGAAATAGCCAAAAAAATTCATGAATCATAGACACATTCCATTTAAGTAAAAAAAAATCCATGTCCTTTTAAGGTAGAGTCCGTAACATGCAATATAAATCTATATATTTAATATAAATTTGAATTTTTTAAATATTTTTCAATGCTAGTGTTTTAATTACATACCAAAATATTAAATTACTTTAAGTTTAGCTTAAACATTTTCACTGTAAGAGAACATAAGAATAAAATACGTTTCTGAAGTGTAGAGTCTGTAACTTAATACTGTGAAAAATGTCCCAGTTACCATTTAAAATCTTTAATTAAATTTAAAATTTACATTTTAATTTAAAATATTCCAAGACTAATAATTGTCAACTTTCCCAGCAAATTTTTTTATAAATGTTAAAAAACCTTTAAAGACAATTGTTACGTAAAGTAGCAAAACAAAGTAGTTAAAACAAAGTAAGTTTCACCTGTTGATAAAAATATGTTAGTTTAACTCAATACAGAAATGAAGGAATTTGTGAAATGAGAAATTAATTTCATTTACATGTTTGCAAATAACATTTGTCAATAGAAATAATCAGTTTTTGTACAAGGATGGCAATTTATTTCAACAAAGAACGTTTCATTTAAAATTGTCTAAGTGCTGAAAATAAGATATCATTAAGTACATTAAAAATATTGCTTATTTAAAAAATGTACAATCAATGTAAGATGTTGAGAAATGAATTTAAAATACTTGTAAATGCTCTCTTTACCAAATATGTTTAACGTATCAGAATTAGAAAAGCAATAGCTGATAACAAAAAATTCAGAATACTGAAAAACGAAAGATGTGCAAAGTGTTGAATTTCAACTTCCCGAGATGAAATAGAGCAATTTGAAAAAGAAATGAGAAAAATATTGATAAAGACAACAATGATTTAGGATAATTAATAATGCTCAAATATGACCACAAGAGTTCCCTTGTCAATATTCATTTATTGCAAGAAAACAAACTTTAGATTTTTAAATTGGGGCTGCGAGAGGCACTTTTAGGACTACCAGTGTGCCAATTTTCATGGTCGTAAGTGCTACAGATTGGTCTGAAGACAATAACGTAATAACCTATGTTTTTCGTAGTGTTCTAAAGCATAGGTGTACCAAATTTGGTGTGGGGTAGATTGAATTTGACAAATTTGGTGAAAGGGTAGATTTGTATAGAGAATACACATACATCCTTTTTATATATAGATAGTTGCAATATATATAAGCATATCAGCACTGTGTAACAGAAATTATTTAATTTTTTATTGAAAAACATGCAAGATTTTTCTATTTTAACATCATAAAATGAAAATCAGTTATTTACATCACATGAAAAAATAAAGGAAAAGTTAACATGCTATGCAAAATTATAACACTAATTTATCATGCCTAGCATAGCTGCTTTTTTATGTTATTTCACTTATTATGTATAATAATTGTTTCTTATAAACTAAGTTACTAAACTCTACAATTATAAAAGGAAGTGTTTGTGTGGGGGAGGTGTCCACAGACAAATCTATAGCATTTACAACCATGAAAACAACCATTTACAAACATGCTATGCAATCCCATTTTGTTTGCTTAGCAAATCAACACTCCTTTCGCAGAGTTTTGACCTATGTGATGACAAAACTATCTTAATAATTCGTATATGCCTGATAGGACTTGCTGTGCCCTGCCATGTCACAGCAAGTTTCATCAAGACCATTTCACACTTTATCTGTGCGATGAACAATTTGTACACCCCCCCCCATAGCGAAATTATACTTTCCATTGCTTCAAATTTATTTATAAACCAATTTCACAAATAATAATTATACCATACTAGACACTGCGTGGCTCGCCCGAAGTTGCCCGTGGTGTTAGTTTGAGAAGCAAAGCAGCACCACGGGCAATGCCGTGATGTAAGGTATTAATCTGATGTAAAATTTTTCGTAGATTTCAAATCCGTTGAAGATATATTCAATTTAAAAATTATTTATTTGAAGAAAATCATATTTTTAGGTATCAATCAAGAGTGAAATTTTCCACAGATTTCAAATTTTTTGAAATTATCAATCTATTTTTAGCGATTCCGATTTTACGGAAAAAAACTTAACAATCCCAGTCAATATGTTTTTTATTTCTTGCTCTCCTTTTCAGAAATGGAATGGGATAGGAAATGTAATCTGTTTCTTTTTTTTCAACGCAAAGGGCAGAAGATGCAATCTGGTTTTTTTTGGAAAGAGAAAGTTCACTTCATGTCACAATCTCTTGTGAAAATATAAAAGACTAGGGGGCTCCGCCACCTGCTCGCCAACCCCCGGGAATTGCTACGCAAACCAACACTCCTTCTGCATATGCCATTTGGTTTGCTTCGCAAACCAATATTCCTTTCGCAGAGTGAAACTATATGAATAATTTGTATGATCCTGATTTCACTTTATGGGCCATGACGTCACAGCGAGGGCTTCGCTCCCTGCTCGCCGACCCCTGGGGATTCCTACGCAATACTGTTTGGTTTGCTTCGCAAACCAATACCTCTTTAGCAAGTGATTTCACTTTTTTTTACTTTAACACTTAATGCACCCTAAACTAATAGCCGCATGAGTAAAAAATATTCTGCATCTTGTTCCCTGTACAATTTTAAGTAAACCGTGTTAGTCTCCAAAGTACGATTTGTATTTAGTACTTTGTCGGTAAACCGTCTGAGAACAGAGGGAAAAAAGCGAGCCTTTTTCCTCACCAAATAAAAACAAATAGTTTTTATGGCAATTGTTGCTATGATAAATTTGATATCTGGCAAACCCGATAGTCAAAAATACAACCCTCCGAGAATACAATGCTCCGCGAAATAAAAAATACGAAATTTGTGTCACCAACTTTTGATTGCATCAAATTTATTTATGAACTAATTTAAAAAATAATTGTACCGTAAGAAAGAGTACATTCTGAGGTATACTGCGACATTTTCGAAATTAAAAACTAATAGTAATACGATATAGATATGACAGTTTTAGTTTTGTATCGGAAATTACGATCTGAAAGTTCCAAAAATTGTATGACCCACTTTTAATTGCATCGATTTTATTTATTAAACAATTTGAAAAATAATTGTACCATAAGAAAGAGTGTAATCTAATGTATTCAGTGATGTTCTCAAATTTAAAAAATAATGGTTTTTTTCTGTAAATATAACGGTTGTAACAAAAAGTAGCGAAAATATCCAGAGTTTCCACATTTTGTATGACCAACTTTTGATGGCATCCAATTTAATTACTAAACGATTTCAAAAATAATAGTACCGTAAGAAAGAGTACATTCTGAGGTATACTGCAATATTTTTAAAATTAAAAACTAATAGTAATAAGATATAAATCTGGCAGTTTTAAAAAAAAGTAACAAAAATGGCCCGATTTTTCCTGAATTTCAAAAAAATATTATCAAGAACCAAATTGAAATTTAAAAAAAAACTCGACAAGCTGCAATAATTTACGTTTAAAGGTACTCTTTAAAAAAAATTCACGGCTGAAGACTAAAAATTTGTTTGTGTTTTGCTCACTCGCGGAAGAAATTTCGCTTCTTCAATTTTGACACTTAATAAACCCTAAACTAATAGCCGCATTGGAAAAAAATCTTAATTGTACAGGGAATACGATGAAGAACAAACCATGTTAATTTCGTTTTTTTCTGATCAGTACTTTCTCAGGAAACCGTCTAAGAATCGAGCTAAACAACAGTTTTCAATCCTGCGGCGGCGGTAACTTTTTTTTAATATAGAGAGATATATTCAATTTTAAAATTATTTATTTAAAGAAAATCACATTTTTTTATATTTATCTAACAAAGAAAAGTGAAATTTTCCGCAGATTTCAAATTTTTTAAAATTTTTACTCTATCTTTAACTGTTTAGGAGATAGAAAAAATAACTGAAAAACTACAGCAAAAACTTTATTTTTAACCTCTGCTGAAAAATCATTCTTCTGTGTAGAATGAAAATGGAAAAAATAAATTTAGAATCTGTCATATCTTTATGGGGTTGCCATTCCAAAGAAAATAATAATAATTAAATTTCATTAAATTCATTTTAAAATGTTCTAGATTGAATTTTAAAATTCGTTTTAACTCAAAAATTGCAAAAAAAAATTTTGACTACCTGTGTGGCAGATCTCATTGCTGTAAGTGGCATAGAATCATCAGGATTTTGCGACAAACGCTTCTTTTTTTAATAGTAGAGAAGAAAAAATGCATTAGAAAAATGCATTTTAAAATGCATAAAAATAGCATTCTAAGCTTTCACATGGTATTTTCAAATTATAAAATTAATAGTACTAAATTATAGATATGACAGTTTTAATTTTGTATAGGAAATTACGATCTAAAAAAATACAAAATTTATATGACCAACTTTTAATTGCATCGAATTTATTTATTAACCAATTTCAAAAATAATTATACCCCAAGAAAGAGTACATTCTAAGGATTTTTGTGATGTTTTCAAATTTAAAAATTAATAGTAATAAGCTATAGATATGACGGTTTTAACAAAAAATAAGGAAAATGTCCCGATTTTTCAAGAATTTCAAATAAAATTTCATTTTTTATCAGACTTTCTATATCAGTATGCATATGCATCTGCTTTTAAACATAGCTAAGTATGTAATTTGTAATAACTTAAATCTTATTACATGACCTGTGAAGAAATTCAATTTTTATTTGATACCATCCTGAAACTTTGAGTGCATCTTCAGAAATGTGTAAATTTTTTCAAAATTTAGATTTTTAAAATTGAAAAATAAAAAGTTTGGACAACTGTCAAAAAAATTTTTAACTAAAAAAAAACCACACGTCATTTTTTAAATGAAAGCCCTTTTTGTAAGCTTTAAATTGATACTATAACCAGCATTGTATCTGAAACAGGTAATTTGGAAATTGCATTTTAGAAGTTTTGGCAGAGAGCGATATTTAGAATATTTTGAAAATTCAAAAACTATAAAACCAGCAAACAGAAAAACTAAATTTTTTTTTTTACTTCAGATGATAAGGAACAAATATCCCCAAAATTAGTCAAATGCATAACGTCAAGGGCTTGTGCAGTGGTTGATTGGACATGGATTAGACCCAATATTCCCCAAGCATTATGAATAAATATTACAAGCAGTGATTCTATCTCTTACTGCTAGATCAATTTATCATAAGGGGTGTAAAGTCCTCCTTATGTCCTATAAGTATTTTTATGGTTGGGCCCTCCAGCAACATATATTACAAATATATATCGATATTACTGCAATAAATAACTCCTTGTAGTTTTTTTTTTGCAAACAAGAATTAGTATTCCACGAAAACATGTCAGAAATGGCATAAATATATGTGCTTTTAGTTTTAATGTTACTAATATTTTTTTAATAAATAGTAGATTAATTGTAAATACAATTAACATTCTCAAACTTTTATCACTTTTAAAACTTCTCCAGGTACACACGTCTGGTATTTTCTCTACTTTTCACAAATTAATCAAGGCAACTAAAAAATCGCCATGGAATTACTGTACCTGAGTTAGATGCATACCTAGGAAATTAAGACTCCATACCTTCCTGGATGTCTAGATGCACATTTCTGTTTTGTAAAGTGAAAACCCGACTTGTACAAGAAATCAGATAGAAGTATTGAAAAGAATGAAACACAACATAGCCTCCATCATCAAAAAGTCTGGTATTCTCAGCCATTTGTCCAGTGGTAGTGCATTTTTCAATTTCCAACGTAAAATACGTCTTACCTTTCGAAACCAGGGTACCATGCAGAGAATTTTTGAGTGGGTCATGAGAATTTTAACTTGAAAAATATAAATGATACATTCACGAACGATATCACATTCAATAATATTAAATAAAACATGTCATAAATACTCATTGATCTTGCAATGATGTCATCGACTGATGTATGGTTCCCACACCTTTGTCACCAAACAAATCAAGAACTTTAAAAAAAAAAAATTTTAAATTCAAGGACCTGAATTTTTTTATGACTTAAAACAAGGTGTGCAAAAATTGTCAATTAAAAAGAAAAATGTGAGGAAAAAAACGACAATTTTTTTACTCCATTTCCTTCACCCATGCATTCAACTGTGGTTAGTCTGATATATATCATGTGGGTCAAACCACGTAACACCGGCTTTATTCAGAATGATGCTCAAATGGCGCACCTGCCGTGATGGAAACTAGTCTGGACAAGTTCTAACACAAGACGAAATTACGCAATATTTTTATTAGCCAAAAAAATCAAGTACTTTCAAGGACTTGTTACCAAGTTCCGTAATTTTCAAGGACTTTCAAGGGCCCCTAGTTTGGAAAAATAAATTCAACGAATTTTCGAGGACGGTGGGAACCCTGTGATGCAATCACAGTGAGAGGAGTCACTGAAAATCAGCCACTGCTGCTCACAAAATTTAGACCAACTCTGGCCTAATTTGAGCGAGCACGAAGTTTGAAGTTTCCTTTGCGCTTAACAAATAACAATAGAAATAAAACTTTAATTTTTAATACTTGTTTAGATATTGGACTTCGAAGTGTGGAATTTCCATATGTTCACATTAAAGGTGAAAATTAACGGTCACCACTCGCCACAGAGCGATTGAATGTTTGAAAGCGGAGACTGAAAAATTTTGCTACAGTCGCTACACTTTCTTAAAAACATTTGTTTGTATAATGGAACCTCCAATTTTACGTTTTTTTTTTAACCGTAAATATTTTTTTAATAAATCAAATAAGTCTGGCACACATATACAGTCAGTACCAGCTATATGGTCAGTTTTCTAAAGTCCCATCTAGCTTAATAGGGAACATGTGTTAAAGCGCACTGCTTATAAAGTTATTTTATTTTCCTGGTTATCGGTAATATGGTCGGTTTTTTTTATCCTTTCCATGAGGCTATCAGCTTTTTTTTTTAAATAGTAATTGCAACATTTCTTGAGGTGGGGAGCAAAACAGTGAATGACAAGAAGAAAAAAGTCTTTGTGATCCTGGAGAGCACCTGAATTTACGCCTTCAATTCCCTCACCTTTCTCCCATTTCTCTTCTGCGTTGAATCATCATCGGCATTATCCACCCATCACAATTCTCTTCTTCCCCAAGCAAAACAGGTGGACATCTGTCTATTGGTTGAAGTTATCTCTCCCTGTTTGAGAAGTACGTTGAAATTGAGACGAAAAGAATAAAGGAATATTTGGTTTCATTTGGATCATACATGACGAATAAGAAACTTCATTTGTTAAAATTTTTATTTGATTTTTCAGTCTGGTGACAAATTGTTCCTCTGCGCAAAATAAAAATGGAAACGAAAAAATAAATTTGGAATCTGCGATATTTTATGTTGTTGCCATTCCAAAGGAAACAATAAAATTCATTTAAAAATGTTTTAGATTAAATTTAAAATTAATCCCAAAAATTTGGACTACCTGTGCGCCAAATACCATTATTGTAAGTGCCGTAGATTTGTCAGGACTATGATAATGAAAAACAAACACTTCCTTTTATAATAGTAGAGATAAGTGAATTTGGATGTACGTACGTATGCATACTGTACTTGTATTGGTAAGGTTAGCTAATAAATTTCAATAAAAAAATATTGCATATTTCTTACTGTAGCTTTTACTTAGCGAATTAATTTTTTAAACGTACTTAAAAGTTTAATTATTTGTTTATGAGCACTATATTCTGATAGGTGAGAATATAATCCTGCCATAATTAAATAGTGTTGTATGGTCATCCCGCCTATATGGTCTGATTTTTCTGGACCGCTGAGCTGACCATATAATCGATACTGACTGTATTTATATAACGTGTGTGTCAGATATTTTATAAAATACACACACACACATATATATAACATGTGTATTTTATAAAATATCTGAACACTCGTAAGTGGCCACTGAAACAAGTTCAGTGGCCATTTACAAAATTTCTTAACTTTCACCTTTAATTCACATGTATGCATAACAGGGTGGCAACAAAATCCTTGATAAAAATTTCCCCGATATTCTCAAAAAAAATGTCCCTGTTTTTACAATTCCCTAAAGAAATGCTGTGAGCTGTGATTGGTATCAATAATACAGAATCCACACAACAATATTTTAAAACAATTTTGGCGAATATGATTTACTCGATTCTCAAAAGCACTCGTAATTGCACATATCTAAATAGGTTAAACTATAAAAGTTGCTGTTTGAATTAACAAAATTTCCCTGATTTTTTCGCGAAATTTCCAGAATTGAAAAGTTTTCTGAGAATTCCCCGATTTGACGGTTCTGTTGTCACCCTGAATAAACATCAGGATAATTATAGAAAATGTCAACAGGAAGAACAATTGAGAGATGTTCAATCCAAAATCTGGACATCCTATGCTGTTAGTCAACGGGCTCAACAGTTCTTGAAAGTAAAGGTGTTGCACCGTTAAGGTTAACAAATAGGCTAAGAGTGCACCAAGTACCTCCACTGCTCAGTTCAATGCAAATAGCAAGACAAACGTTTTATAATTGTTTTTAACAGCTCGGCGTTGCCTGTGGTGTAAGATATTCATCAGGTGTAAAATTTTCCGCATATTTCAAATCCGTTGAAGATCTTTTGAATTAAAAAATTATTTTATTTAAAGAAAATCATATTTTTAGGTATCAATCTAAATTGAAATTTTTCGCAGATGTCAAATCCGTTGAAATTTTTACTCTATCTTTAACGGTCTAGGACAGGGGTTCCCAAAGTGTGTGCCACTGTACCCTGGGGTGCCACATAAAGATTAGGGGTGACGCAAAGCACCTATGAAGCAGTTGCTATTACAAGGAGCAAATTTTGTACCAAACACACACATATACCTACAAGAGCATGTTGAAGGTAATTTTATTTGTTTTATTAAAATTTTCACATAAACCTATGTTTTCCTATTAAGTACAGTTAAAGTATTTGTGTGGATTTTAAATACGAGTTACATTAATTCTGTCTATGTTTTCTTATCACTTACTTCTCTAATTTCTTCTTCAAAGTCGTACACAAATATGATATACTAGGGGGCTCCGCCCCCTGCTCGCTTACGCTCGCCAACCCCCGGGATTGCTACGCAATCCCATTTGGTTTGCTTCGTAAACCAACATTCCTTTCGCAGAGTGAAACTATCTGAATAATTTGTATTATCCTGATCCATCACGTCACAGCGAGGGCTTCTCCCCCTGCTCGCTTACGCTCGCCGACCCCCGTGGGTTGCTACGCAATCCCGTTTGGTTTGCTTCGCAAACCAATACCTCTTACGCAAGTGATTTCACTCTTTTTTGCTTTAACACTTAATGCACCCTAAACTAATAGCCGCATCAGTAAAAAATCTTCTGCATCTTGTTCCCTGTACAATTTTAAGTAAACCCTGTTAATCTCCAAACTTTACGATGCGTTCTTTGTACTTTCTCGATAAAACGTCTGAGAACAGAGGGAAAAAAGCGAGCCTTTTTCCTCGCCAAATAAAAATAAATCGTTTTTATGGCAATTGTTGCTACGATAAATTTGATATCTGGCAAACCCGATAGTCAAAAATACAACCCTCCGCGAATTTGCTCCGCGAAATAAAAAATACGAAATTTGTGTCACCAACTTTTGATTGCATCGAATTTATTTATGAACCAATTTTAAAAATAATGGTACCGTAAGAAAGAGTACAGTCTGAGGTATACTGCGCTATTTTCAAAATAAAAAACTAATAGTAATACGATATAGATATGACAGTTTTAGTTAACAATAGTAACAAAAAGTAGCGAAAATATCCAAAGATTCCGAATTTTGTATGACAAACTTTTGATCTCATCCAATTTAATTATTAACCGATATCAAAAATAATAGTACCGTAAGAAAGAGTACATTCTGAGGTATACTGCTATATTTTAAAAATTAAAAAATAATAGTAATAAAATATAGATACGGCAGTTTTAAAAAAAAGTAACAAAAATGTCCTGATTTTTCTCGAATTTCAAAAAAATATTATCAAGAACCAAATTGAAATTTAAAAAAAAACTCGACGAGCTGCAAAAATTTACGTTGAGAGGTACTCTTTAAAAAAACCTCACGGCTGAAGACTGAAAATTTGTATATGTTTTGCTCACTCGCGGAAGAAATTTCGCTTCTTCAATTTTAACACTTAATAAACCCTAAACTAATAGCCGCATCGGAAAAAAATCTTAATAATTGTCCAGGGAATACGATGAAGAACAAACCATGTCAATTTTGTTTTTTTCCGATCAGTACTTTCTCGGGAAACCGTCTAAGAATCGAGCTAAACAGCACAGTTTTCAATTCTGTGGCGTCGGCGGTAACATTTTTTTAATATAGAGATATATATATATATATACACCACGAGGGTGCTGTGAGAAAATTCTAATTCTCTTAAGGGTGCCACGACTTCGATAAGTTTGGGAACCCCTGATCTAGGAGATAGAAAAAAGAACTGTGACTCCAGTTAAAAGATTTATCATCTGGCTGGAAAATCATTCCTCCACGCAATATTAAAGCGGAAACGAAAAAAATAATTTTCTGAACGTTCTCCGCGATGAAAAAACTTGGCATGGTTCCAAGGCTGACGGCAAGTCACGTGGGTAGAAAAAGTCCAGATTCGTGTGTTTTTTCTTTTCTCCAGAAGAAACACATTGAAGAACCCGCAAGAGAATAAAACTATTAAATTCATTTTAAAATGTTCAAGAAAATTCGCTGCAAATTTTAAAATTCGCCGCAACCCAAAAATTGCAAAAAATTTGGTAAATGCCATAGAATTGTCAGGATTTTGCGGCTACGAAAAAAACAGACAAACTCTTCCATTTTCTAATAGAAGAGATGATGGAGCTCAACCCATAGAGGTCGGTAATGAACCTCAACATCAACAAGGAGTGCAACAAGTGTGATATATGTACGAAACTATGAACATTTGATGGGCAAAATTAAAACAATGTTATACTAATTTCTCACTCTCATTCACCATATAGCGTCACTGATGTATTGTGTCTTAAACCTAGCGGCCGAGTCCTGACCATTTTTATAGGATATTTGATGTATTTATAGAGTAAATATGATCACAGTTGGTTTTCTTTCATTCCATGTGGCAACATATTTGGTCTGTTCTATTAATTAGTAAAAACCCGAGTTGGGGTTTTGCAAAAAGGTATTTTTACCAAGAAAAGCCAAAAAAAACAGATGAAAAATTATGAAATTAACAAAAATATCAATTGAATCTAATAGAAATATCAGGTATCACATATTCATGGTGCTGTGATTAATAATAATGGTTCCCAAACCTAAAAACAAAACATTCAAGGACTTTTCAAAACTAAAAAAAAAAAAATTCAAGGACCTGAAATTTTAGACCTAAAACAAGGTATATGCATAAGTTGTCAATTAAAAAGAAAAATTTGAAAAGTATTTTAAACAATTTTTTACTACATTTCCTTTACACATGCCTTCAACAGTGGTTAGTCTGATTATACATCACATGGTGACAAAGCACATAACACCGGCTTCATTCAGAATGCTGCTCAAATGGCGCATTTGCCGTGAAGGAAACTAGTCTGGACAAGTTCCAAAGCACAAGACAAAATTACACAATTTTGTAATCAAGGGCCCCTAGCATGGAAAAATAAATTCAAGGACTTTTAAGGACCGTGGGAACCCTGAATAATACAGCGCTAACATTTACTACCAATAACATAAAAAAGCAAAGGGTTATATAAGAAATAATCCGATAAATAATATTCACTGAAATATTTTAGTAGCTAATAAAAACAAACCAGAATTGTAACATTTCCGCAAAAAAAAACAATCTTATCAAGGCATTATATAATGATAAACAAAACATAAAGTTTAAAAAATAAATTGTAGAAATATTTTTTAATTAAAAGATATTTCTACAGTTTTTTTTTTAAACTTTATGTTTTGTTTATCATTATATACTGCCTAGATAAGATTGTTTTTTTGCGGAAATGTTACAATTCTGGTTTGTGTTTATTAGGTACTCAAATATTTCAGTGAATATTATTTATCGGATTATTTCTTATATAACCCTTTGACACCTACTCTGTGTGTGTGTGTGTGTGTGTGTGTGTGTGGTGATATTACAAACTAAAATTTCTTTTAAAAACTAACAAAATATAAAAAATTAAAACAATTTTCAGAAATTAAAAAAAATTAGAAATTTTTAAAAAACAAAAGCTGAGGTAACCACAAAATGAAAATGGGCGACTTAAAAAGTTTGATACAACAGAGAAATAAAACTTCAATTATGCAATTTTTGTAACACATGTTAGTTAAAAAATTGTTTTGTATATGACCATAAAAGAACTCGGAATTAGTAAGCTGAATCTGAAAAAAGGAATTAGAAACCAGCTCTTCAAATTTTAAGATTTTGTGTTATCAGCAACAGATACCGAAATATATTATTGTTCCACAAACACCTAACAAAAAAACTCAAGCTTTCATTACATTTTATTGAGTAAAATACCTGTATACTGGTTCACTGTCTGGACTTGGAAAAAACCTGCCTTTTTCGTATGATGCTACCTTTTTCGCAATTTACATGATGCATGACCATTATGACCACTACGATTAGAAAGGAGCAATTTACGTACCATACAAATATTCCAGTTTTAATTAAGGAATACAAAGATTTTATTTGGTATTCCTCCTTGGAGTTTTTATTTTAATTCATTCAAAATCATCAATATAATTTTATTTACGAAAAAAAAAAATTTAATTTAAAACAGTAAATTTTCCAAAGTAGAGTTTTTAAAAATTCTCATTCAAAAAATTATAAGTAAAATGTGATTAATCATAGTAATGCACTCATTATGATCATAGTAAATCAAAGTGATGCATAAAATGTTCTTTCTTGTCTGAAATCCTTTATACATTGCCACATAATTTTCATTACTTACCTGTTTGCATTAATTGTGCCGTTTTCCCTTCAACCAACACCAACAATAACAATGTTAGAAAACAAGCTTGCTTGAGGGCACTGGTTTTCCCATTTCATATACTTCAATCGAAACTGCTTAAATAAAATCACAGCATGAAACCAAAAAGATGTTTTTCACTTCCCCAAAACAATTAATTTTTACGATTTGTTTTATAACCAGTATTGTCAGCTTTTTTTAACCAGTTATCGTAAAATTATATGCATTCCATAATAGTTGGTAAGTATGCCATTTTAAGAAAAATTTAAATCATTTTTATTCGGTCAGCTTTATTCTAATTCATGTGAATAGCTTGTGGCCATAAGATACAATTCTGAGAATTTTGTTTGCTTTGCACTGATATCCCCAACAATGACTGTTAAATGATTGTCATACTGATGAGAAGAGTCAACCCTGTGTCAATCAGTTTTTGAATAGCTGCATGGTCATTAAAGAACGGCTGCCATATGAAAAGCACGAACAGTGATCACTGTTGATGTGCTTCCCTTCGTCAACTTGTTATCACTGCCGGCAACTAATGATATACTCAGAACCAGAATGTGCAATAAAGATGATAATTATCGGTTTGTTTGCATTACCAGCAGTAACATAATTTAAATACTTACTGTGCTATTTGTTTGGAACTTTTCAGCTGACTTCAGCTAGTCAGAGCGGAGGCTGTGCCTGTGCCCCTTAACTAAGAATGTATTTTCTGGTTAACGGGATGGACAGTTTTAATTGTGCTCTAAATGTGAACAATTAGCTATGCACTGACATGATTGCGAAAAAGAAGCAAGAATGAACATCGATACAGTCATGTCCCCTCAGATAGTTGCTTTTTGTTGAAATGTGTGATGAGGCTTTTTCTCACAAAAGAATCAACATGGATTACACAATTTGGCAATTGCAAAATGACAAACAGTCTGTGTTTAAATTATTCCAAGAAAAATGCCTAGGAATGAATCATAAATACAATTTTATTGATCTGTGATACTGGATACTGTACACAAACCGCGGGTTTTTTTTTGTCGCCAAACCTATTTGGCAGCCTTAACGCCTTTATTTCCAAACTTCTAAATAGTGTTGCCACCGACCAACCGGTCTAGTGGTCAAGGTGTTGGCCTCTGGATCGGAAGGTTCCTGGTTCGAATCCGGGTTTTGGGCATGGATGTAAATTGTGCTGTCCTTTGTTAAGGACAATGATGTTCCACCCACTGGGTGTCCCTTCACAAGTGACTATCCCTTCTGGCCTTGTATAAGGCTAAAATGACCTCGGTCAACTCTGTACTTTGTATTGTATTTGTCTTCACAATTGTACTGCCTTGCCATTGGAAATAATAAAATAATTTAAAAAATAGTGTTGTCTTAAAAAAAGCACAAATTGAAGGTAGCCACTTTGGCGAGAAATTGTCCAATGTCCCGTTTGCTACCACTCCACCAAATCTACTCTGTATTTTTGTTATTTGTAAACTTTTGTTATTATTTTTATTTTAATAAAAAAGCCATCATATTCATGATGCTGTATGTATCATTAGGGTTGTCATTCCTATCATTTGTATCTAGTTAAATTCCAATGCCAACATTTGGCAAACAATTACAACTGCTGCCCAGTTAACCTAAAAGTACCATTCATTTTACATAATATAGGGAAATTTCCTTAATGTCTTGAGATGCCAGTCCTGTATTATGAGCAAACTTGAAAACAGCTACAGAAATGCAAGCATCTAGTCCAACATAACTATAGTCATGATATATCTTATAACTATGTCCAAGCCCACTACTGTGCAAATGATTGACTAACCACTTGACTGGCAGTATCTAAACATTCCCTGACAACAAATTTTCAACACAGGAACCAGGATCACTGTCTACAACAGGCCTGTGATCCAGCCACTCAATGTAAAATTCTGAAGAGAAAATTACTAAATATAAGCCAATCTATCTCTTTTTAAAAATGAATTTTTTTTCAAAACTCACATTTTAGAGTTGCAATACTGACATAACTAAGAAATTAATTTCTAGCGCTGTGCAGAAAGACTAAACACATGGTTCTTTCATAGCAAAACTGTCCTCTACTAGAATTTACAGTTGTGACAGAAAATTACTGAATATAAGCCAATTTTTCTCTTTTTAAAATGAATTTTTTTTTCAAAACTCACATTTTAGAGTTGCAATACTGACATAACTAAGAAATTAATTTCTAATGCTGTGCAGAAAGACTAAACACATGGTTCTTTCATAGCAAAAGTGTCCTCTAGTAGAATTTACACTTGTGAAGCAAGTATTTAATCTTACACGTAACACTAGAAATTCATTTTTAGATACATACATGGTGGTATACAATGTAATTCAAATTGATTTCAAAAGCAATTTTTTTCTAAAAATCTTCAAAATCATAAATTTTGTAAAAAAAAAACTATTTTGCAGACTTACTCACCAAATGATAATAGTATGAAACAGGATAGCAAAAGTACCCTTGTAAAAAGTAAAGTGTGCTCATATATGCTTGAAGGTCGAATGCAGTTGGTGCCAGTTTGGAAACATGGGACCAAATACAAACAATCGAATTTCTTAACTCAAACTTGCTCATCAATTTGCAAACTTTCCCAACAAAAAATTTCCACTTTACATATACAGCACTAAGTCCAAAATCAGGAGTCCTCCAGACCTTGTTCAATATTACCTTATGTTCTTGGCACAGCATGGTCAATTCAGCTATTGCACCTTAAACCTATACCCTACCCAAATCAAGTCATGATTTCCACAAAGTCCATGCGTTTCTCCTAGGATCAGACCACATTCATTTTTGGATATATGGTCTGTACCTTAAATTCCCAACTATGTAATCAATATCTTCTTTTTAAACTTATGTTAAATTGATACTTTTTATTTTACAAACAAAATATCTATAGATAGTTCGAGAATCTTCCAATAACAGCAATATTTTATTTGGTCTACAGAATCTGTTGTTCAATGTTAGAAAAGCTATAGGGGAAGACGGGGTACAATGAAACATTACTTCCAAAATCAGTAAAATTTGTCACAGAAAGTTGCAATTTACATATATGTTATGCAACTACTGATGTGATTTGGATACATTCACACTTCTACAACATTAGCAATAGAAGATTATTGGTTTTTCACCATTGGAAGTAAGTTTCTTTACTAAAAGTAATTTAGTTTTTTTTTCTCCCTCGTTGTTATATGTAATAATTATTTTTTCTTCATCGTTATATTTGTGTCGTTGTCTTCATACCTCCAAAACCAAAATTAAAATAAATAAATATTAGAAGTTTGAAACTGTTTTTTATTTAGTAACCTCAGTACGAGGTACAATGAAACACACACTTGCAGAAAAGGTAGGAAGCTACAATGAAGCATTTTTCATTGAGCCCTGGGTGAATGCATTTACTTGAAGTAATATATCACTGATATAAAATAACATATTACTGGTTGTCACTAATATAAATAAAACACTTTTACTAAGGAAATGGTAACACCTAACATTAATAGGAAAAGGCAACACTAAATCATAACAATAATTTTGAAAGCATGCAAAATTAAACTTTTTTTTTTCCTTAAAAAAAAAGTAGATTTCAATAGTAAATTAGTTTTTTACATTAAAAAACATTTAAGAATAGTTTATTTATTTCATAGGACCAAATTGCACTTACTACAGTTCACAATCCTCCTAAAGTTCTGTCAAAGGGGCCAAAAACAAATAGGTCAATTAACATTTGGTGAAAGGGATGTTCTTGTTATTATGTTTGGATTTATTAATGCTTCTGGAAATTCTATACCCCATTATTTAGTATTTCTTAGAGTAAATTTCAGGTTTTGCATGTTGAATGGAGCTTTACCTGGGACTGTGGGTGATGCAACAAAATCAGGATGGATGAATGGAGATATTTTTGTTAATGTTCTAACACATTTCCAGGCACATTGTTGGCCAGGCAGGTTGCTCGAAAGAAAATCCAGCTGTACTAATAATGGATAATCAAGAATCGCATATTTAGATTTCCAGTCTAAATTTTACGAAAGATAACGGTATTGTTGTTGTAACCTTGCCCCCACATAACAGTAACAAATTGCAGCCTTTAGACAAAACTGTGTTCAAGTCACTTAAAAATTTCTTCAATCTAGCTGCAAATGATTGGATGCTGTATAATCCAGGTGATACAATCTCTATCTAGGAGATATCTTCTTTGCTTGGCACTGCTTATTGTAAGTCTTTCACTCCACAAAATATTACAAAAGGTTTTTCAGCGACTGGAATACGACCTTTCAATAGAGAAATGTTTTGCGAAGAAAATTATTTTTGTGTTCGTACGTGTCAGATAGGCCTTGTCCTACTGAAAATTATTTCCATGGTAAGATCAATGAAACAGAAGAGCTGACTAATGAAACTGAAGACCAGACAGACAAAACCCAAGAATCCCCAGAAGTGGTGGATCTTGCCATTAGTAGATCAGAATGATCGACTGCAGGTTGTTCAGCAACTGTTCATACGCCATGCACTAGCTCTAAACCTGTGAGGAAATACATTTCTCAAGAGATAAAACCTTACCCCAAGGCTGATCCAAGAAAAGAAGAGTAGGAAAACAGAAAAAAAAAAGAATTTTATTCTAACCATGTAAAAAATCCCCTTGTTAAGCAATTAGAAAGTAAAAAGAGGAAAAAAACTAAGAAGGCATTGTTTTCAAAACAAACTACCTCCTCTCCTACAGACTCTGAAGATGACGATGATTTAGATTATTTTCCAGCTCCAGCTGATCACCAAAGTACTGAGAATGAGATACCCAAACATAACATGGGTGACACAAGCAGTATCTGAATAAATGATTATGTTTTAATCAAGGAGGATGAACAGAAACGTAAGGAAATGTATTCTGTTGGAGAAATCATAAATTTAAATGAAGTCGAAGGTGACTAAAATAAACTATATAGGGTGAAAATTGCTAGCATCATTTGGAGTGTTTCATTGTACCCTGTCATACGGGGTACAATGAAACACTTAGAGACATTTACTTTTTGTTATTTTTTCAAGCATAAAGATATTGTTTAGAACCGAATAAAAATTTATTTAGATAGGGAAAATACAAGATTAAATAAAAATATGCATTAATTATATTTTAGTGCATGCAAAATTGTGGATAGGAAAGAAAAAAAATTAGTAAATTTTGTTTCATTGTACCACGTCTTCCCCTATTATCTTTTGTATGTCTTCCTGATGAAACTACAGACTAAGTAAATTGTAACTTACAATCAGATTTTCCAGACCTGAAGTTCTAATTTATCCCCTGAAATAGTCGCAATAACCTGTGATTGTAATTGTCATCATACAAATCGAGTTGTGGGCTGAAGAATTTTAATTTACATTTCATGCAATAAAAAGTACAGTACTGAAGCTAGAGAAAGCCATTTCCATTTGAAAAAAAAAAAAAAAAAAAAGAGAATAAAAATTACACAAAAAGAACACTTAGAAACATATTTTGGTAATTTACCTATCACATTTCCCAAGGAGTTGGGAGCAACAAATATAACCTAATGAGCACAAAATTTGAAAATTTAGACCTTTCAATGGAAAAACTCACCTTACCTGAATTTTTCTCAACATCTTACATTTGTATAACACTCACCATTATCACATTGAATACATGGGGACAAAGAAAAGAGAAAAAGTATCTCACCTAGTTGGAAAAGCAGCTTCCACATTTGACTTTTAAGTTAAGAAAGATTTCACCTTCGGTTATGATGAAGCAAAGTCCATTTCAACTGTTCAATTTGAAAACGAATATTCAACTGATAACAATAAATAGATTGGTTACTTTTCATCTCCCACAGGATCCAGTTTCCATTTCTCCAAAATAAGAATAAATACAAATATTACAGTGAATCAGTCCATTCATTCACTTTGAAACTTTCTGACATCAACATGAAAATACAAAGACAACACAGGACTACCACAACGTTAATGAAAAAGATTAACTTAAGAACTGGAATTAAAGCCCAAAAAAGTCCAATTTTTTTCCAAAGTAGCACCAATACCAGTAGAGTTTTCTTCAAATACAGTAGGGAAGAGCTTCATTAAACTCTCTACATATCTAGTACAGACAGAAGGATCGCATTTTACCAAATAGGAACAAATGTAATCCATGTGTGCTCCAAATGGATGAAGATTAAGAAATGCAGATATCAAACCAACTGAACAAGCATCTCTTCCAGAAACTTTATAAGTACCAGATTCAGTTTTATAAGGGATAAAGGGCACGACAGATCTTGAATTGCTCGAATCAGAATTATTTTCACAATCTGGAATGGTTTCATTTTTAGCAAATCCTGATTTAGCAGCCCACAGTGCTCGGTACTTATCTACTTCTTTTTGAGATTCTGTTTCCTTGTTTAAAGTTTTTTGGAAATTTTGGTGGAGCGATTCCAGTATTTTATTTTTGTCGGTTTTGACTTTCTCTACTTCTAGCAGTGTAAAAGCTAACCGTTCGCGAAGACCTTCAATTTTTTTTCGCAATTCCTCAGTCTTTTCATTATTCTTCTTTGAAAGGTCCTTACTACAACACTCGGTACCTTCTCCATCGCTGCATTCCATTGCATCCTCTACACGCTCACCAATCAATTCATCTGAAATTGCCTTCTTTATCTCAGAAGTCTGTTTCTTCCACAATTCTATGTTTTTCTTCTGATCTTTAGCGAAATGAACCCACACAATGGGATATTTTGCACATTCAAACACTTTCTCTACATTATCTAATTGCTTAGATATTAAAAACATTTTCTGTCGCAGCTCTGTTTTGGCATTATTTAATTTTTCTTCACATTTAGATTTTTCACTCAGTAATTTTCGAACATGATGATTTAAGCTTTGAATTATAGAATAAAAGGTGCCAGCATTCTTTTTGGTAACCTCTCCTTTCAGAAACCATGTTACTAAAGTACGTACTGCGTTCTTACTGTTCTCACCACCAAATTCAGCAGAAAGATTCTGAAGTTCGGCTTCAGAAAACAGACGAATAGCAGGTGCACTTGTATCGTTTGTTTCCAAATCCTTTAATGCTTTATGTCGAGCCGCTCTCTGAGCACCTTTCTGAGCACATATATAATCATGCTCATCATCACGTGCCATAGCATAATCAACATGCAGCCTTCCTGAGTACGATTGCTCATCTTTATTTTCAATTTTCATTCGGAATCCAGACAAATACAGAGCTTTTTCAACATGCTCTTCAAGACTAAACCTTATGTGACAAAAATTCTTTTTGCTCATTCGAAGAGCAACTATTTCACCATATTGCTCAAATGCTTCTCTCACAATTTCTTCAGTTATCTTTTCTGGAAGACCTCCAACAAAAATAGTTTTGCAACCAAGTGGTCTGGCACGAAGAGTTGGAACTGGAGCATTAGGCTTAGGGGCATACAAAACACTTCTCGTAAGGTTTATTGTTTCTTTCTGCAATGGAATTGGTACAGAAAGATTTTCATGACTATTGATATAGGGAAACGTACAAATATTCCCCATTCCCCCCATCATTCCATATGGATCAGTAGGCATATTCATCATATAGGGAGGTAAGCAATTCATGATGTTGCCAGTCGCAGATGACATGCCCATACCATTAGAGACAGGAACAGCAGATGGAGGATTATGAACCATATTGTTGTTAGACATACCCTCCATAGGATTAACCCATTGACCCATCGGATACATACCGAATTGCTGCATCATTGAATAATGCCTATAACTAGGATCAGCATTGAAATGCTCAGCATTCCCATAATAATAATTCGAGAAATTTGTTGGAGTTGCCATTGTCTGTAACTGTTGTGGCTGTGATACTTGTCCTTGCGATTGATGTGGTAAAGTTTGAAGGTGCTGATTTTCAATATACATTTTCTTACCTTCTTTCTCTCGTCCAGTTTGCTCTCTTTTAGGAAGGACTGATCTTTCACATATCTTTTCCCTAGGATCATCGTAAGGTTTGCGTTTTGTTCCATTTTTTCGATCGCGACCATTGTTTTTTAAATGATTACTAGAAGTAGATGTTCCATATAGTGAAGTACTCTCATTGCTAGATGAGCTGGGGTTGTATTTATATTCAGGAGAATCGCAACTATTTGCCTCCATTACAAAAATAATTGAAGTGGATTAATTAATCCATTATATGGTAACCATTTAATTCGAATGACTGCGATATGAAAGATTGAATATGCTCATATCAAAGATTGAAAAATGTTCTTCTTGATACTTAGTTTTAAAATAAATAATGTCAAGCAAATAAACGAATGTTCGAAAGTGTGGACTTACGTATTAATTTTGTAAATATAACTGGCGTTGGATTCAAGATTGTTGGTGGGTGCTTTGAGCTGAGGTTTAAATTTAAATGGCGTTGTAACTTGTTTTGGGACGCGCATCACTTCAGGGCAAGTTTACGCTTAATCTCTCGAACGGGACAAGAGGATGGAGACAGACCGAATCCTAAACAAGAGGATGGAGACAGACCGAATCCTAATGTTAAAACTTACACAAATTGCCACTAGAGGGCGTATATACCTTAAACTTTTTTAGTTCTGCAGCGGTAGGGAAAATTTGGAAAAAATCCCTTTTCTGATATTTATGTTTACGTTTGTTAAAGCATGTACTTGTACAGATTCGACACACACATTCGAGGAGAGAAACTGACGGATTTCAACTGTCTTTCAATTGAAAGTGGAAGAATAAAAAAAAGTTCACGGAAAAGTAAGTAGTACAATCTCTTCCAATTTTGAAAAGTTATTTTTGATATAGCAGATTTGAAAACTGCATAACTCGGTTAGAAAAAATTTAAGTGTTGGATAGATGCATCTAGAATACATCTGATTATGTTGTAATAGACCATTTCTTACAATTTTGTCTCATAAAATCTTACTCAATTTAATGATTTATTAAAATGTTTAAGGGAATGCTCATTAAAAATCATGATTTTAATCCATTGATCAAACTGGGAGGAGGAACATACTGTTTGTAAACAAAATGTAAAGCGGTGAAGCAAACATGAATATTATTGTTGGGTTCCGCTTTGGCCATTTCTGTCTTTCTAGGTAAACTGCTCTCCTCCTGGTTCCATTTCAGTCAGACCAGAATAATTAGTATAAACCAAATAATGCAGTCATAAAATTTCAAATTCAATTCACTGGTCGGGGAGTTTTAGGCTGGCATACTGCATGAAGGCTCTATATGCATTTCTCGTGTTAAAAGAAATGCCTTGTTTAGTATAATTATCTTTATCTTAGAAAACAAATGTACTTAGGAAACATACCAAGTTTTCTATAAAATTTATGAATGATTCTTTCCTGTATAATTCTGCCCATTGCTTTCAGTATGTGCCAGCAAGTTTGATTTAACTTAAAGGGGGCGAGGGGCCGTGGCAGATCTAGGGGTGGGCTATAGTCCAGGGCAGCAAAAAGTTTTGGAAAAATAACAAATGCACAACAAAAATAAATTAAAATCAACCAATTTAAAAACACTAATAACATGCTTGAATTTTGAATGGCATTGTATACAAGGAAATAGCACAGGAGGGGAGTGCAGAATTTAAGTACCCAACTCACCCGTAACTGAGAATACGCTTGTTTGAGAACCAAGTTTTTATTTTAAATACAGTTACTCTTATAGTCAACTATACAGTATTTTCTCAATATTTGTTGTTGAAATATTGTTACGAGTTGTTTTGCTGATTGTTTGTTTCAAATTTTATTCTAAGTTCTCATATATTTTATAATAAACAATGTTATATGTCGATCTGGATTTGGTTATACCAAACCACTGTTGAACAAAATTAGGGTAGTACCTACTGATGATTTTGTGTTATTGATATACCTATGGGGAGAAAGCGTAAAAGGGAGGTGATATCATTGCTGAAGGCAAGGAGTGGGGCGGCAAGTTGCTGGTAGTCCTAGGCGGCAGAGAAGTATAAATCTGCCACTGAAAAGGTGCTGTTGTGGTTCAGGAGGTTTCTCATGGCGTTAGTGGCTTGCAAGCTGTAAATGACATGTGTTCAATTCATGTGACTCTATACCCTGAGTGTATTTATTTTTGTGTCAAACATTTCCTGTTTGTGAATGCACACCTAATTCTGTTTTTTCAGGTGAATCGTTTTGATTTAACATAAGCGGACCAAGCCAATTACTAAGAATTTATTTGCCCAAATTTTAATTGCATAACAGCTAGTGTATGCGTTTTGGAACGCGTGCTTTCATTTTCCAATCTACATCTAAGCATCAACGTTTTTATTGTATTTGGTTGCTAACACATCTGAATTTCCTAACATCATTACATTGTTACACAATCGGTGGAGAAGGATTTGATGATCTATCATTTGAAGATATTGATGAATCAGTCGACAAAGCTCCCTAAGCGAAGATGAAATATTAGAGGCTGTAATTGGAGACTCCTAATCCACAGGATGTAGTGATAATGAATAAAATTATCTTGTTCTAAAAGCAGATTTAATAGAAGAATGTCTGGAACTGACCAGAAAATTGGGTAATAATTTTGTAAAACATGATCCTTTTGAGGAACGCGCTGGAAAATTTGAACGTGAAGTAAAGTTGTTGGCAGCCTCTTGCAGAGAATTATATAACGTGCTAACAACAACAACGATTAATAACTGAATTAGTTTGTAAAACTGTTGAAACATCCGCACGAGATGAGGCTCGTGCTCGTCCAAACAGAATTAGGTGTACATTAAGTTGACAAAAAAAGGAGAGTTTGATCTCATTTGTATTGTACTGATGTGCACACTTTATATTTTTAGGTTCTTCATCCATCAGATATCTAATTGGCCATCTGGGATAGTACTCTTATTTATGTTTTTGAAATTTCTATTATCAAAATGTGTTCTATGTGGTTTTGTTTTTATTTCTTGAGGCAGGTGTTATTGGAAATCAGACTTTTGAAAAATAAACAGTGAATGAGTTATGGCCAACATGTTAAGTGGTTTTTTAAATGACCCAATTAAATAATAAAGTTTTAAGATAAAAATATTTAAAACTAGGAAAAATCTCTCAATGGTCATTATTTAAGTTTTGCCATGCAAAAAGTTTCTTTAAGTCTTGTATAATAAATTATATTTACAGAAAAATAAATTTTGGTACCATTACTGAATTACTTGATATTTAAAGTTCTTTGTTTATTGAATTGAAAATAAAAGTTTTTATCTACCATTTGTTTCTTTGTTTTTCTTGTATGATGATAGCCTGTTGTGTTGCTCCAATACGACATTAATTAAAAAATCCCTTGAATAATGAAGTACATATTCACTGTAACTGTAACACTCTTTTTGTTTACCTTTATGTGTTTATGTACAAAAATATCTTGCAATGTCAGTGTCTTGCAAATCATTCTGAAAATATTAAATGTTGCTGACAATTTGTATTAAAACATTTATATCTACATCTTTAGTTATGATTTTAATAATTATTCAAGATTACCAATGCTGTCTATGGTACACGCAAGTATTGTTAAAATTGAGACTTGGTAACTTAGTAATTTTTCTGGATTGAACTGTTTTGTAATTTAAATTGAACTTTAGAACTGAACTAATTGTACTTATTTGTGGAACATAATATAGACCAGGTGACTGCATGCATAAAGAAGTCATTTAGAGTTTGGATGAAAATCCAAATTTTTTCCATATTGTGTTTGGAGAAAGCCTACTTGTGTGTAGTGTCATCAGAGGTCCCTCAATGTTTTCTTAGGAACTTTTCTGTAAGAAGTCAGTCATAGTTTTTTATATCTTCCAGAGAACAGTGTTTCGAAAATCTTTTTTACATGTATTTGTTTTGAAGGCACATGATGCAACCCAAAGTAATTTTCTAGAAGTCCCCATCATAGATAATGCATTTTGATTAAATTTTTTGCTAAAATGTGCTGAATCTTCCTAAGTAAATGACAATTGAATCCAGTAAAAGCTTTAAAGGGAAAATGGTCTGAAAAAATAATGTCATTAATTGAGTACACAATGAAAGTAAAAATGTTTTATTAAAGTTATTCCAAAAAATATGATGTCCTTGTAAACATCCTGCATAACAACCAGGGCTGTAGTGGAGGGTATACACCGTATACTCTCTGATTTTTCTTAAAAACTACGTACACGCTTTGCGTTTCCTATGAAACATCACGAGTAACGCAGATAGCTACAGAAGCAAAAGAAAAGTTTCTATTTTAAGAAATCAGCTTGGTACATAATTTGGAGGAGGGAGGCGGTCAACCCCCTGGCTTATGGATTTCCTATATATAAACATGTGCATGTGTGTACATGTTTTTTTGCTCCCCATGCATGGTTCCCACACCTTTATCCAAAAAAAATTCAAGGACTTTTCAAAAGCAAAAAAATATTTTTCAAGGACCTAAAATTTTTTATAACGACCTAAAACAAGGCATACACAAAAGTTGTCAGTTAAAAAGAAAAATATAAAAAAAAAAATAATAATAATAATATTTTTATACAACTGTTAGTCAAAAAAGGGAAAGGTTATTGTCAATTTTGGGAACAATTTGAATTTTCTTTTCTCACAGAACCTGATTTTTTTTTTTGCAGAGTGGGCTTCTTGTTTCAATGTTAACTTTCAGGCTACTTGCACACATATCGATTTCTGTCGTGCGATAAAATATCGTACGATAAATTCTTTTGGCGGCACGAAGAAGAGTATGAGAAGCGGCCGTCTTAATGGAGACCAGAAGTGCCAACTTAGACGGATAGCCATACTGTGGAGATCTAGACCTAGTATTATAAGTATATCACATAGTGTCAAAGCGCGAAACACCGGTTTCATTCAGAATGAGGCTCAAATGGCACACATGCTGTGGAGGAAACTAGTCTGGACAATTTCCAATGCAAGACGAAATTACACAATTATGTACTTGTTAAAAAAAAAATCAAGTACTTTCAAGGACTTTTCACCAAGTTCCGTAATTTTCAAGGACTTTCAAGGGCCCCTAGTTAGGAAAAAAAATTCAAGGACTTTTAAGGACTTTTCAAGGACTGTGGGAACCCTGCCATGGAGAGTGTAAATAGTAAGTACATTGTTTCGCCTCCCCATGGAAAAAATTCTTCAGGCATACCCTGTTTTTTTTTACTACTACAGCACTGATAACATTTGAAGAAATTGCAAACCAATTTTTAGTTTGGTAAATGTCTTAAGTCATACAATTTTCTGTAGTTATACAATCTGATTATTGCAACATTAGCAATATTGGCTTTGGTCAGATTTACATTAAAAGCTAATCCAGTTTATCTTCAGTCCTATTGAAGAAAAAATAAATTTTAATCTTAATCAGATGTATGTTCTTGATTAAAATAATGAAGAGGAAAAGCTTCAGTTGAAAATTTTACACTATTCTACATAAATATAATACTCTTTGGAAATATGCTACTTAAAATTGCATTAAACTATCATAATTTTCTAAACTAGGGGTGCGCAACCTTTTTGGGACAAGGGCCACTCGCACCGTTGATTGAGACATGGGGGGGACCGCAGATGAAGTTACAGCACAGACACAATGAAAGTGCTACTACCCAATTATGTTTAGCTGTTATTACACTTAATATGTATAGTAAAAAATAAGCATTTATTTTTTTTAAGATTAAACTTACAAATGTTTTCTCAAAAAATCTAGGAGCTCGTTACAGAGCTAAATGAATGATATTGTGAATAGTTTAAAAAAAGAAGTTAACAAACATTTGCAATGATCAATCATTTAGAATTACTTTTAAGAATGTGTCTCAAGAACGTTTTATGTAATTCAGCAAATTATTTTAGGTTATTGATTTAATAACAGTAATAGTACAATGAGCAATAAAGATGAGTATCGGAAATTTTAATGATATCAGTAAAGTTAGAAATAAAAATTACAGCATCAAATATATTTAATATTTAAATTTCTAAACTATAAACAATAATTATGTTACAGCTTGCTAATGGGATGGCTGATACTGAGTTTTACTAACTAATTTAGGTATTTTAGGTTCAATACGGCTAGTAGAAACTAAGACTGATTCTAAATGTTTGTCAGTCAATTTGCTTCTTATCTTAAATCCCCTCGGAAGTTTAGTCAAAATTAGTTTGTGGGCCGCAACTTGATGATTCGCTGGCCGCAGGTTGTGCACCTCTATTCTAAACTCTGAGTCAGCTAGACTTGTTTAAAGTAGACTTCTGTGTAACTTACATAAACTGTGCTCGTGCTATCGCCATAGATGTAATGTAACTCACTCATAACATCTGTCCTAATCAGAACATAAAAATTTAAGATTACAAAATAATTTTGAATAGCCTTGAAAAATAAATTAAACCTGCATCATGCTTCTAAGTTAACTAAAACCCATTTAAAGTACTTGGGATACATATCTGGACAATGTTTCACTTACCATCTGTTTTCTGAGAAAATAGCACAATTTTAAGATGGAGTAACTTTTATTAAAATCAAAGCTTAATAACTCGAACAGAATGTGACAGTTTTCCTCATTCTTTTTCCATTCACAACTAGTTGAGGTCATTGATATAATAGGTGCCACAGTAGCCCGGTTGGAAGAGCAACCAGAGGATTACGAGTTCGCATCCAGCCAGAGACAGTTGTGTGGAAAGGGGTCTGGTGCATGTTAAATCTTTTGTGTCCTCACGTTGGTGTGGAACTTAGGAGTGGAGTTGAATTAAATAAGCTAATTTTTTCCAGTTGCATAGTACCCCAATATAGACCATAAGACAAAATCATTCTGACAAATGAAATTCTTTTATGGGCATGAACATGTCTTGTTGCTTTACCTCTTGTCCAGTCCTTGTGGGATCAAAATCTTTCACTGATGGTCCATTTATATAGCACATCATCGAATTACATAAAAACTACAAGATAATAAATCTGAAAGCCCACATTTGTCAAGTGTTGTTTCAACAGCCTTAAGGAATCTGTCAGCAGTTGCATTTTCTAGAAGTAAAATGGATAAAAATATCTTGCTGTCATCTTTTATGAAACGTACATATAAAATTGCTCTTCAGTACTGAAATTTTTAAACATTGATGTATGCCATTGAGACAGCAGTTTTTTAAATCAGCGATAGATTGTTTATTTTGAATGCTGGTTCACCGATGATAGCGCTAACATCAATGTTTTAAATTCTGAACGATTTCCTACTAAGCTAGCTGTAGCCAATAAACATTAAACAAATCTCTGAACTTTAATTTGTTTGCAGATTTGTCAACATCCAAACTAAATGACAAGTAAATCACAACAGGTGGTAAACGCTTCAGATAAAATTGATGCTAATTTTGATTAATTCAAGGGTATTCTTTCCCCCCCTTTATTCCTGGAAAGATAATTTTATACACCAAGTTTGATTTAAAGTATTAAAAGCTCATAGGTTTTATAAAATAATATAACTATAGTTGCATTAAACAGAACATTTTCCTGAGTTCAGGTACTTGAACAAACTCCTTTATCTGCAGACTAGGCAACCTAAAATAAACCAGATTCCATTTCCACATCACCCATGAGGTAGGAATCATGATGCGTTTTTTTTTAAAGAGGTATTGCCAGGAGCCTTAATCCTCTCTGCACCTGAAAAAAAAGTTGAAATTTGAGCTAACTTTTCCTTTCTCTAGAGCAGTGTTTCCCAAAGTGTGGTACGCGTACCCCCAGGGGTACAGGAAGAGTTTGGCAGGGGTACGCGTTGCACCGGAGTTTGGTGGGGATATGCACTACACTGCACTGTGCTTAGCTGCACCTAATTCTATGTTCTCATGAGTCAAGTCAAGACAGAGTCTTGTGAGTCGTGAGATGGTCTCGAGTGACACGGCAGAAATATACCACACTTCGTTACAGAAACAACTTACTTCGTTAACCCTCCGTTGGGCGCAACCGTTCCCCACTCCTCTCATAGAAGGGGTAGAAATCTGCTTATTCTAGTAGTCTCTTATCTTTACCGGATGTTTGGACCCAACCTTTCAATTTTATTCACGTGCTTCGTGGACAGCTGTCAGCGTCATTCTGATCTCTCAGGAACATTGCGGCCGAATGCGTTACACATATATAGGTATTTTACAAGGCAAAGAAATTTTATTATTTCACGTTCAAGATAAAGAGAACGCTGCCATTGCAAAACTAAAGTTATGGCAAAAGAGAGTAATGGAAACGTAGACTTGTTTCCCTCTCTTCATGAGTTTATAACAAGTTCGACTACTAAAATTTATGCTGATACTCTGAAATGCATAACACAACATTTGGAGAGTTTGCAAGTGGGCTTGAAAAACTATTTCCCTGATTTAACCAAAAATATTGAATGGATAAGATATCCGTTTAACATTTACACAACATCCATGCCAGAAGATTTGTCGCATGAGGAAGAAGAACAATTGTTGGAATTGGCTTCAGACGGATTCTTGAAAAATAAACATAAGGAGAGTACTTTAACATCATTCTCTGGTTACAAATGCAACTTGTGTATCCGGTTTTAACAGAAAAATTTCTGAAATACATCTTGCCTTTTCTAACTTTATATTTATGTGAAGTTGCTTTTTCAGCATTTGTAGACATTAAGTCGAAAAAAAAAAAGGAACAGACTATTGGACGAAGAACCACATCTCAGATTAAAATTAACAACCAGGGAACCAAATTATGAGGATCTGTTATCTCAGCACAAACAATTTCATCCTTCTCATTGATCCAAATAAACGTTATTTATAATAGAAATTTTATTTATATTTTATTATGAATCGTTTTATTTCTCTTATTATTTTGTGTATGTCCCCCCCAAAAAACCTTTTTGATTGTTATTAAAATACATCCGCTTTTTAAAAGGGGGTACTCAGCGTTACGAAAATTATAGAAGGGGTACGCCTATGTCAAAAGTTTGGGAAACACTGCTCTAGAGCAATAATTTTATCAAACATCCTGTCACTGACAAATTTCATTAGCAAATGGATTGTTCTATCCAGACGTTTTACTTTTTTACCCCCAAATATATATATTTTATCATCCTGTGCATACATTCAATGTCCATGTTCGTGTTGACACCAGCCCATTTGCAATACACAAAGCCCACTCTTGTTTTTCAAAACCACAAATGTATCTTTATCAGTCTGATTGTAAGCATCTGAGCATTTTATAAATAATGGCCTACTCTAATGAATCTGAAACTAATTAATTCAATTTCCTTCTCCAAACTTCTATCCACATGCCAAGAGCAAATCAGACGTTTTAAAGGTTTACCAAAAGCTGATGCCCAAGCATTTATAAATGCTTTAGCATCATCACTCATACAAAGGTTTATGGAAAAAATACAAATGGATAGTATTTTAATGCACTGAAAGCAATACAGGGTTCATACAAATTTTCACAAATCAAAATCAAGGAGTTTTCAAGGAGTGATTTTTAAAATTTCAAGGAGTACGTTTTTACATAACTTTACCGATTACACCAATAAATCATGCTTTGCAACAAATTTAAAAGTAGACTAGTTTAAAAAATATTTAAAATACCTTACTTAAAATTTAAGTATAACTAACCTCTAACACACTTTTAATTGTTAGAGGTTAATTATAACATCTTACCATAAAACCTCATTAAGTGCATTGATAAAAAAATAACAAACTCAATTTTCATACATAGTTTAATTTTTAAAAAAAGTTAAACATTTTTTTGATCTGCTTTTTTTGCAGTTATTTGTACAGCAATTTCATCTAGTGTAATGTTTTTTTCTTTAATGGTTTTTCTGAGGCTGTTTGACTTAATAAAAAAAGAAATGTCTCTTTTTGCCTCTCCTTTCTGAGCAAGCTCATCTGCTTCTTTTTCATTATCCACAATATCTTTCTGGAGACAACATCTTTTTTGTTCCAAATAATCTATTTCTTCCTCAATCAATTTCCTTTTGACTCCTACCCCTTTGTTTTGGTTACGTTTTTGTGTTTCCAAAAAATCTTGATATTTGCCCCTTGCTGCGGAAGCAGATAGCCTTAGTTCCTTTGTTATGTTAACATTCTTAGCACTGCCATGGATTTTTAAAAAATCGTGAATTTTTCTTTGAGCAATATAGGATTCATCCTTTAAATTTTCCACTTCAATAGATTTATTGACTGAAAACCCTCTTTCTACAGATGCCTGGTCATGTGACAGTATCAGGAACATCTTAAAGAAGTCCAACAGGTCTCCATACTTTTCCTCCTTTAAAAAGAAATAATATAATTCATCAAGACACATTGTTTTGGGATTAAAATTCTCGAATTCCACCGAGAGGTTCTTTTTTATATCTTCTAAAAATTCAAGATATAATAGCAGAATCCCCCCCCCCCTTTTCATCAGAAATTTGTTTCTTTTGGGAAAAATATGTCAGAACACTTTTTATTTTATTTTGTAACTTCTCTTTTGATTTTATCATATAATTAGGAATAATGCATGATACATTTCTTACAAGTGAGTAGGTAATTGGGCTCTTTTCCATTAAATGTTGTATTAAATTAATGACTAGATTTTTACAATCATTTTTCAACAGAAGAGCATTTCCTTCTGTTATCTTTTTCTTAAAATTTTTTTCCTTTAACATCTTATCAGCAGTGAAACTTAAACTTATTTTATGTTTAGATTCATGAAGAGATAAATCATCAAAATCAAATTCACTCAACTTCTTCACTGATGAAATTTCTTCAATGCTTGAAGGTTTAATTACTTTGAAAAGTTTCAGTAAATTGCAAACAACTTTCAAAATATCCTGGCCCAAAAAGGGAAGCATAGGTTTATCTGTCTGGTAAAGTTCCAGAAAAGGTGCAATTAATTTTGCAACAGAGAGGAATAAATTGAATTTGATTTCAATAGATGGATCTTTTACAGCCTCCAAAATCACTGAAAACGATTTGCACGTAGCTTTTGGAAAGACCCCCTTTTCAATTTCAGTGAAATATTTAATTACATCATTCCATATCTCCAAAACTCTTTCAGTAGCCGGGCACTTTTCCAGCCACCTGTGGTTGCAAAACTTTATATGAAATTTTTTTGTATCAGATACTTTCATATAATCATCTCTTCTAGCTGGAGAATCTTTGAAATACCAATACAATGCATTTAAAATTTCTGTTATATTCCACTGATTGGAAGAAACTCCTTTATTTAATGAATTATTAATTATATGCTGCCTACAGTTACACACTGCACATTGAATTATTTCCCTAAACTTTCTTGTAATTTTTCATAAAATTTCCAATTGACAGCAGGGCCATCCATAGATACATGCAGTAACTTTTTCAGATCTATCTTCGATGTAGCCTCGTAAAAAGCTTTCAGCAAATCCTCAGAAGTAGAATGACCCAAAAATATTGAAGTTAAATACTGAGTCCTTACCCTGTTATCGTCAGGATTCCAATACCGGATGTGTACATCCATCTGCTTCTTTTGGTTGGTGATGTTAAGCGTTTCATCAAACAGCAATGTGTGATATCGTTTAGGTATTTATTCATTACACTTTCACAGTAAGGTGCAATGCCAAAATGACATAAATATCTTGCCTTAGATTCCAGTAAGGCATTCGTTGTTTATTCTATTGATTGACTGGCATACGGCGAGGGCCATAACTTTTCGAAGCGATAAGAGATTAGCTACGCTAAGGGGCGGAGTGAAGGTCATGATGAATGGGATGATGTTTTGGTATGACCCACGTGGAAGAAAACGGAAGAAACTAATTTTTTTTTTCGAAAACGGCTACGGATGGTAAGCATTTTTATCTGGAGATAAATGTTTTCAGAAATGTTCAAAAATGAAAATCAAGGAGTTTTAAGGAGTCCAACCCCAAATTCAAGGAGTTTCCATAGTGCTTGAAAATGAAAATCGTTTTCAAGGAGTTCTTAAGGAGTTTTCAAGGAGCGTACGAACCCTGCAATACTATCTTGACGATTGCTGAAAATGAAAGCACAGGGAAAACCTTCCTTATATCGTCCAGAAGCAGCACTGTGACTAAATCAAAGTTATATGCATTTACACCATGTGTATAATCAATGCATATAACATCATTGCCATACAAATTAAGCATACCTTTCTGGGAATCATTCACAATAACTAGAAGAAAATCTTCATTTTTTCAACCGGGACAGTCGGCAAGAAGTACATTTTGTGGCTTATAGAAAACCACAACAGAGTTTTCATCTTGCTGCATGTGACTTACCCATGGTAACACTAACAGCATCATTCCTGTCTAATACTCCATTCAAGTTTTAATTATATTTAGTTCGAATGTTTATTAATAACATCTCGCATAGTTGAGAGATGAATAGGTTCTAATTGATCACCTATTGAATCACGTATTTCATCCAGAATTATCGCGATGGGTATACCATTCGTTCATATCAATCTTTTCTTTTTCCTCCCCACCAACATTCATTCGACCCAAGTCAATATCATGACCAACATGGGTTTTGACGTATGTAACAAAGAAACCACTGCTATTCTGTTAATTTCATCATAACAGGGCAGACTGAATTAATTTTATTCGAACTAAGCAATTTAATGGTTTTCTTTCTTTTACTTTTACTAGCAAATTCCCCACTGTGATGGCAATGAAAATAGGTTTTACAGATACCATTTATGCCTTTAAACTCCATTCCACTTTACAAATATGGAAGATGTTTCTTTTTCGGTTTCATTTTTCCAAGCCATGAATTCTTTTGACTGGAATTTTAACTCTTCACTTTGCAGAGTTAAATCATGCAGACATCATGTGTTCTTCCAAAGATTTTCTGGAGATTACAGTTATTGGACACAAGGTACATTTTAAATATGATGTGTCAACATAAATGATTAATTCATTTCTACATTTATGATTAATTCCTACCATGCTGCTTTATGAGTGAACCAATAAAAACAAAATAAATTAATCAAAACTCCTTAAATTTGTCCAAGATAAAATCACAAGAACAATTCTATTGAACATCAATTGACAATTCTATGAAACATCAATTTACTAAAAAACCAAAACAACTATCCAATCGTTAATTAATCCAAACGAAATGCATTGAAGTGAAATGTGTGTGAATTGTTAGAAAACTTTTATTAGAAGAGTAAATATAAAACAAATTAGCGAAATAAAAAAATGGCGGATCAGAGGGAATCCTAATTTTATACGTTAATGAATAGAAAATGACAATACAAACTCAAACCTACAAATAAAAAATTGATACTTAAATTTCGGTTAGTAATTAATCCGATGAGAACACAGAAACATTATGCATCAAAATCAGCGATGAAAATAAAAACAATGAGAGATGAACGATAATCCTAATTTTGTCAAACGCTTATTAACTAAACTAAAAACAGATTGTTACAGTATACAATTAATTCAATGAATTGCTAAAACACTCTAATTAGAAGAATAAATATAAAACAAATTAGCGAAATAAAAAAATTGGCGGATTAGAGGGAATCCTAATTTTATAAAACGTTAATGAACAGAAATGACAATATGAAATCAATACTAAATATGACAAACAAAAAGTACTTGAATTTCGCTTAGTAATTAATCCGAAGGGAACATAAATACAAATACGCTTTAAAATCAGTGATGAAAAAAAAAATGGCGGATCTTATTTAAAAAGAAACACAGTTTATGACAATATAAAATTATGCAAAATCATGAACTAAATATGACAAAGAAAATATGATACTTTTGAATTTCAGCAAGAAATCTGAGCTAATTCCGAAGAACATGAGACAAAAAATCACGGCGGGAACGGCAGCTAGAATCAAGACAGACCAAATCCTTATGTTAAATGAAACACGCAGAGATTTTCCCCATTTGTACGAATATCCCTCCCTAAAGTATTTTTCCCTTACCGCTGAAAAGTACGAAACGTATAGGCCCTCTATCGGCGATTTTTGTAAGTTTTAACATTAGGATTCGGTCGGTCTCCATCCGCTTTATTACCGCTGAAAAGTACGAAACGTATAGGCCCTCTATCGGCGATTTTTGTAAGTTTTAACATTAGGATTCGGTCGGTCTCCAATCCGCTTTTTCGGCCGACCAACCGGTATAGTGGTTAAGGTGTTAGCCTCTAGATCGGAAGGTTCCTGGTTCGAATCCGGGTCCGGGCATGGATGTTTGTAAGCGTATGGTGTAGAGGCGGCTGGTGCACCTTAAATCTGTCGTGGCCGAAAGTCCTCACGTTGGGTTGGCGTGGAAGTTTGGAGAGTGAGGTGCCAGCTCAGGTGTTGCTTCGTCATCTGACCGTGGTTCAAAATTACGAGGTGTTGTCCTCGGATCTTTCCCTTAAGGGACTGATCCCGGACCGTCGTCAATAGCCCGTTGTGTTGCTCTAGTACGACGTTAACTAAAAATTACCATTTACCATCCGCTTTATCGAACGGGTGCGAAATGCAGAAAAGCGGATGGGGACAGGAGGAATCCTAATGTTAAAACTTAGACGAATTGCCGCTAGATGGCGTATACGTTTTATGCTTTTTTTTAGTTCTACAGTGGTAGGGAAAAATTTTTGCCGATTTGAAAAAATCCCTGTACAGTCGAGGAGAGGAGCTGGATAGTGGATTATATAACGGTAATTGGTAATTTTAGTTAACGTCATACTAGAGCAACACAACGGGCTATTGACGACGGTCCGGGATCAGTCCCTTAAGGGAAAGATCCGAGGACAACACCTCGTAATTTTGAACCACGGTCAGATGACGAAGCAACACCTGAGCTGGCACCCCACTCTCCAAACTTCCACGCCAACCCAACGTGAGGACTTTCGGCCACGACAGATTTAAGGTGCACCAGCCGCCTCTACACCATACGTTTACAAACATCAATGCCCGGGCCCGGATTCGAACCAGGAACCTTCCGATCTACGGATTATATAACGGACTTCTAATGTAAGTGGAAGAATTAGGAATAATTAATTTGTCTTAAGACGTATTCTTTTGAAAGGCCGACCAACCGGTATAGTGGTTAAGGTGTTAGCCTCTAGATCGGAAGGTTCCTGGTTCGAATCCGGGTCCGGGCATGGGTGTTTGTAAACGTATGGTGTAGAGGCGGCTGGTGCACCTTAAATCTGTCGTGGCCGAAAGTCCTCACGTTGGGTTGGCGTGGAAGTTTGGAGAGTGGGTTGCCAGCTCAGGTGTTGCTTCGTCATCTGACCGTGGTTCAAAATTACGAGGTGTTGTCCTCGAATCTTTCCCTTAAGGGACTGATTCCGGACCGTCGTCAATAGCCCGTTATGTTGCTCTAGTACGACGTTAACTAAAATTACAATTACAATTCTTTTGAAAGATTGGATGAAACTGAAAAGTAAGTACCATCTCCTTCAATTTTGAAAATGTTTTTTGATGTCGTTAATATTTAACTGCATAACATTGTGGAAAAAATTTTACGCGTTAGACCGTTGGTTAGGTAATTGGTAATTTGTTAATTTTTTTGTTAACGTCGTACTAGAGCAACACAACGGGCTATTGACGACGGTCCGGGATCAGTCCCTTAAGGGAAAGATCCGAGGACAACACCTCGTAATTTTGAACCACGGTCAGATGACGAAGCAACACCTGAGCTGGCACCCCACTCTCCAAACTTCCACGCCAACCCAACGTGAGGACTTTCGGCCACGACAGATTTAAGGTGCACCAGCCGCCTCTACACCATACGCTTACAAATATCCATGCCCGAACCCGGATTCGAACCAGGAACCTTCCGATCTAGAGGCTAACACCTTAACCACTATACCGGTTGGTCGGCGACCGTTGGTTAGACAGATCTAAGAAAAATTTGTTTCAGCTTTGATCTTGAATTGTTACGCTATTGCGTTTATTATGTTTTTGAAGTGTAATCTTAGTTTTTTGTTTTGAGGTAGTGTGATTGTTTGATCAGCAGTTTGTTTTTTGATGCATAGTTACACATATTCTAGTTTTTGAGATTATATTACATAAACGTTCACAAATTGAAAATATCTGATTCTATTGAAATAGACCATTTCTTACAATTTGGTTTCATAAAATCTTACTTATTTTAATGATTTATTAAAATGTTACAGGGTATGCTGATTTAAAATCATGATTTTAATCAAGTGATCAAACTGGTGAGGGGAACATAATGTTTGTAAACAAAATGTAAAGCAGTAAAACAAAGTGAAACTACCATGAATTTTATTGTAAGGTTCCTCTCTGGCCATTTCTGTCTTTCTTGGTAAACTGCTCTGTTCTCCTGGTTCCATTGCAGTCAGACCAGAATAATTGGTATAAACCGAATAATTCAGTCATAAAATTGCAAATTAAATTCACTGGTCGGGGAGTTTTAGGCTGGCACACTGCATGAAGGCCCTATATGTCTTTCTTGTGTTGAAAGAAATGCCATGTTTATTATAATTATATCTTTATCCTAAAAAACAAATTACTTAGGACACATACCTAATTTTTTATAAAATTTATGATTGATGCTTTCTAGTAATAATTTCCTGTATAATTCTACACATTTTTTTCAGTATGTACCAGCAAGTTCAATTTAACTTAATGGAGGGTAGTGACAGATTTAGGGGTGGATTCTAGCCCAGGGTAGCAAAAAGTTTTGGAAAAATACCAAATGCACAACAGCAATAAAAATGTTAAATAATTTAAAAATAAAAATAACATGTTTGAATTTTGAATGTCACTGTTGAAATTACTAGAAATAACTCGAAAGCCTACAGAAGGGGAGGGGAGTACCTAACTCCCCTCGTTTGAGAACTAAGTTTTTATTTTAACTTCAGTTCCTTATTTTCAAGTAAACAGTATTTTCTCAATATTTGTTATTGAAATATTGGTAAAAGTTGTTTTGCTGATTGTTTTTTCAAATTTTATTCCAAATTCTCATATATGTTAAAATAAACAATGTTTTTGTCAATCTGGTTTTGGTTATACCAAACCACTGTTGAACAAAATTAGGGTGGTACTAATGATTTTGTGCTATTGATACACCTATGTGAAGAAAGCGTAAAAGGGAGGTGAGGTATAGAGGGAATATCATTGCTGACCCTAATGAGTAACGCACTGGGAAATTTCATTGGAACTGAAGTTGTTGGCAGCCTCTTACAGAGAATTATAGCTACAGGGTTTTTCGAAACTTATGGGCAAATATTTAAGGGGTGATAGAAAATATTTAAACAAGCAATTTTCGCCATACAATGAATGCATGGGCGGAGAGCAAGCGGTGAACCGCTAGACTGCGTTGTAATGGAAAGTATAAAGCCCAAGTTTTCTTACACATCGTCATTTCTACCATGGTTCTACCTACTACTTATGGCGTCCGTACACTCCTGCCACACCCTGTATCATGCATGCCGGTGACAATGTATCCCATTTCACGCAGGCACCAATGCAATTGCTCGAACATTTTTCGGTTTGGCACGTGTTTTTCGGCTTCCAGAGCAAAGACCGTACATAAATGCATGTCCGCCTTTTCCTGATTACTCTATGTCGCCATGCCTTCTGAAATCCACAGTAGAAATGACGATGTGTAAGAAAACTTGCGCTTTATGCCTTCCATTACAGCGATGTCTAGCAGTTCACTGCTTGCTCTCTGCCCATGCATTGTATTGTGAAAATTGCTTGTTTAAATGTTTTCTATCACCCCTTACATTTTTACCCATGAGTTTCGAAACACCCTGTATAACGGTCTAACCAAAAGCTGAACACAATGATTAATAATACCTGAATTTATTCGTAAAACTGGTGAAACATTCGCACGAGATGTGACTCGTGCTCATCCAAACAGAATTAGGTGTACATTAAGTTGACACGAAAAGGAGAGTTTGTGATCGCATTTGTATTGTACTGATGTGCTCTCTTTATATTTTCAGGCTCCTCATCTATCAGATTTCTACCTGGCCATTTGGGATATGTGTTTTTGTAATTTATATTATCAAAATGTGTTTCTGTGTGGTTTTGTTTTTATTTCTTGAGGCACGTGTTATTGCGATCACAGTTATTGCAAATCAGTTAGACTTTCGAAAAATTAATAGTAAATAAGTTATTGCCAAAAAGTTAAGTTGTTTTAAAACAACCTTTTTTTTTTTACAAAAATAAATAGCTCCTTTAATTTAAAAAAATAAATAAAGTTTTAAGGTAACATATTTAAGATTGGAAATACATAAATTTGTTTCTTTTCCAGTCTTGCATAGTTAATTATATATACAAAAAAAAATGTTTGGTACTGTATGACTGAATTACTTGATATTTAAAGTTCTGTATATTGAAATTGAATTAAAAATAAAAGTTTTTATGTACTATTTGTTTCTTTGTTTTCTTGTATGATGATAGCCTGTTGTTATTCCGTAGGACATTAATTAAAAAATACCATATATAATGAATTGAGGTGCATATAAACTGTAACTGTAACACTCATTTTTGTTTACCTTTGTGTGTTTGTATACAAAAATAACTTGCAATGTCAAATTATTCTGAAAATATTAAATATTGCTTTGTGACCGTGTGCAGAGAAATTCCTTCTTGAAGCGGGCGAACAAGCGACAAACTCTCATTACACTCACAAATATTTATTCAATCTAAGTTACATTACGTGGACACAACATATATATTATTTACAGAACCTTTCATAACTACCCGACATAACGGACGCTACCTCCCTGAGGGTGTCCTTGATGGGAGCCGGGGTTAGATTTAGTTTTGGTTCTCACTTTTAGTTCGGAGGTTTATAGCTCTGCAGCCGACGCTGCAATTATAGTTCACCTGTTACAGTCTCCCCCTCTGGCTACGAAGACGTCTCGGCGAGTCGCCAGGAGAAGGGTCAGATGGTTGTCTTGAGTTTTGCCGCACTGTTGGATCAGCTTTTCGAGGTCGACCTCTCCTTCGCAGTGGGGTGATTGGCACGTTTCCATCTTGAGGGGTGTTAAGGCATGGACGTAGAGCAGATGTATGATATGTTCCGACAGGAATATCAGGAGATTCAGGATTCGCAACAACGTAACTTGTTGGAGAACGCTGTGTTAAAATCAAATAGGGTCCGTCTCGGCGAGGTGCAAATTTCGCTGACCTCTTCTTAGCTTTGTTGCTCACAGTATGTGAGGTGACCCATACTTGATCTCCAGGTGCGTATTGGGGAACGCTTCTTCTTCCTCGATCAGCATATTTCTTTGTCTTATCCTGCGTTTGTTCGACAAGATCTTATATCTCAGAGGAGATCTTTGCAAATTTCCGCAAATATGGTGTGATCTCAGCAATGAAGTTGTCATTGTTGATCACTGACCTTATGTCATGTTGAACATCGTCTAGTGTTCTAAGTTCTCTTCCAAATTGTAAAAAGGCTGCAGTATGAGCAGTGGTGTCACATTTTGCAGTGTTCAGAGCAAAACGTATAGTTGGGAGTTTTTCTGACCAGGTGGTGTGGTCATCACTGACAAGAATGACAAGTCTTGGTTTTAAATCCCTGTTTTTCCTTTCTACTGGGTTCGCTTGAGGACAGTAAACTGGAGTAAGAATTTGTGTAACTCCGAGAAGATAGCATACTTGTTGAAGGACAGCACTGACGAATTGGGATCCGTTATCACTTATGAGACGACGTGGCAGACCGTATCTCAGAAACACAAGTGAACTCCAGATGGAAAGAAATGGATTTTTATTGTTGAGGACACTTCTACAAAATGGGTGTAGCTTTTCTCTCTCCAAAACGCCACTGCAAAGGAGTGTGCAGTAACCTTATTAGAGGAAGTTTCCTCTGAGGACACTTCTACAAAATGGGTGTAGCTTTTCTCTCTCCAAAACGCCACTGCAAAGGAGTGTGCAGTAACCTTATTAGAGGAAGTTTCCTCTAAGGTTACTGCACACTCCTTTGCAGTGGCGTTTTGGAGAGAGAAAAGCTCCACACATTTTGTAGAAGTGTCCTCAACAATAAAAATCCATTTCTTTCCATCTGGAGTTTCTGGCAAAGGACCGAAAAGATCGATCGCTAACGTCTCAAAACGCTGGGAATACACTGGTGTTCTCAAAAGTCCTGCAGGCCTTTAGTTACTTGGCTTATAACGGCTGCACTCAGCACAATTCCTTACATAATCTGCGATGTATTTTCTCATTCCAGGAAAGAAATAACGCGTTGCAATCATATGGAAAGTGCCCTCAGCACCATAATGTCCACCGGTTGGGGCATCGTGATATTGTTGCAGAACTCTTTCACGTTCCTGTGTCGGAACTACCAACTGGGCTTCCTCTGATTCGGAATCCGGGCCGTATCGATATAAAATACCTTGAGACATTATGTAGCCACGATTGGTCCAATTCACGTAGTTTTCGTCCTTGGAGACGCTCTCAAAACAGTCAATGATTTTCTTCAAGTCATCGTCTTTCAATTGTCCTTCACGTATGTCATTTGCCTTCCTGGATGGTAGATCAATAATAGTAACAGAACAAATGTCACAAGTGGGCCTTCCGTGTGTACATGAAGGGCGGGATAGCATGTCTGCAATGACGTTTGCTTTTCCTGAAAGATATTTAACTTTGATGTTGTAAGACTGTATCTGAAGGGCCCATCTTGCGAGTCGACCGGTTGGTGATTTCAGGCTCAACAACCATTTCAAGGGTAGATGATCTGAAAATACTGTTATTTCAGCTCCTTCGACATAGCCTCGAAATTTTCCAAGTGCCCAAAGCACTGCAAGTGCTTCTCTCTCCGTGGTGGAATAATTTCTTTCGGCAGGGGTCAACAAACGGCTTGCATACTCTATGGGATGCTCTTCTGGACCGTGTCCTTGGATAAGAACAGCTCCTAAAGCATAATTCGAAGCATCTGAACGTATAACAAAAGGTTTTGATTCATCAACCTGTTTCAGCACTGGTGGCGAAATCAAACATTTCTCTAAAAATTCAAATGCAGATTGCTCCTTTTCACCCCACTTCCAAGTGGTCCGCTTTTTGGTGAGATTGCTCAACGGATGAGAAATGTCAGCAAACTTCGGAATGAATCGTCGATACCAGCTGCAAGTTTGCAAAAAGGATTGCACTTGTTTCACATTCTTTGGTGGGGGAATACACGTAATGGCCTCCACTTTGGCAGGGTCTACTTCGATACCGTAACTGGTAATGTAATGACCAAGGTACTTGACTTTGGGACAAGAAAAATTGCACTTGGCACGGTTAGCATTCAACTTGAATTGTTGGAGTCGTTCAAAGACTAATCGCAAATCTTGCAGATGTTCTTCAAAACTGGGAGACATCACGATGATATCATCCAGGTAGGCGAGGGTGTTGATCTTTAAGCCATTTCGAAAAATGTCCATCAAACGTTGAAACGTTGCAGGGGCCGTTTTCAATCCAAAAGGCATTCTATTGAACCTGAAAACTCCAAACTGGCATACAAAGGCGGTTTTGTCTTTGTCATGCGGATGCATTTGTATCTGATAGTATTCTGATCTTAAGTCAATTGTTGACATAAATGCAGTTTTCTTGGCATTGTGTAAAAGGTCGTCCATACGCGGAAGTGGGTATGATCTGATTTCGTGACAGCATTAAGTTTTCGGTAGTCGATGCAAAGTCTGAAATCTCCATTTGGTTTGGGAATGAGAATTGCAGGTGAGGCATATGGAGAGTCACACTCCTCGATTACTCTTGCTGTAAGGAGTTTATCAATTTCCTTTTATAAAACTTCCTTCCTGGCAGGAGAGAGTCGGTAAGGTGACGATGAAATTGGTAAAGTATCTCCTGTGTCAATTCGGTGTTCACAATAAGGTGTCGGTTCTCCCCCTGGACTGACGACTCTTTCGTATTCCGTCAATAATGCATTTATTTGATTTCTCTGGTGTGGGTTTAGATTTTCACCTTCGCCTAGTCGAAGTAGTATTGAATCCATAGAAGTACTGGTGTCCACAGAGTTACAAGATTGATCTATAACTTCTGATTGAAATGGACCAGAATTTGCTGGCATGTTTTCTACAATGTTCGAGAAATGGTCTTGAACTTCTAGCTGATTTTGACAGGGATTCGCTGGGGTAGCGCTTATCCCGATGTCGGAAGAATGGTCTTGAACTTCTGGTCGAAGTACACCAGGACTCTCTGGGACAATGGATTTCGCAAATGTGAAACTTTTATTGGGTCTATCACTGAAGAACAAGGAATGGTCTTTTAGATTCAGGACAATTCCAGTCTTTTCTATAAAATCAATTCCAAGCAGAGTATGGTTTCTTCGTGCTTCAGGAATAGCAAAAATTGGTAATGAAAACATTCTCCCTTCCAGACAGATACTAACATTTGCTTTGCGTACCACTTTTGTTGGCTGGCTGCCATCAGCGAGAGTCATGGTAAGATGTGTTCTTTGGAAATGGGTTCCTTGTTCTTTCAGCAGTTGGTAAAGAACTGCACCAGCAATAGAATGAGTTGCTGCTGTATCTGCACATGCCGTACCACACAGTCCGTTGATATTCACTGTAAGAATCGCCATCTGACTCGACGTTGAAAGACTACTTAGCTGTATACTGCTGAAACGACTGGTATTCTTTTTGTCAGGCCTGGAACAATTCGGACATTTTGACTTAATGTACCCTGGAGTGCCACAAGCATAGCAATAAATAGTGGGATGTTCTTCCAGCTTCGGCTTCTCGTATTTTCTGTCATGGAACTCCTTCCTCGTAGAGTTGAACCTTGGATATTCTTCTTTCATTTTCGTAAACGGTCTCTTAGGATTAACTGTTGGTCCATCTTTCCTGGTCTTATGCCTGAGACTTTCGTATGCGTCTAGTTTTTCCACAAGATCAGTTGGAGAGATAATGTCTCCGCATTCATCCAAGAAGTGTTCTTTGAATTCCGGTGGACACTTTTTCTTGATTTGATCACTTATCATCAGGTCCTTCAGTTTTCAAAGTATTTACCTTCACTTCTCTAATCCAATTCTCATAAAAACTACGCAGTTCAAAATAAAAATCATTCCATGTACATTCAGGATTCTTTTTATGAGTTGCAAATAGCCGGCGAAAACGTTCAGCACTCAACTTGAATCTTTTAAGTAAGATATCCTTAATGAATTGGTAATCTTCTGCTTTTTCATCAGGTTCCCTAGCAATGATTTTCGCTGTATCACTGGGAAGGACTCCCACCAAATATGCTACCCATTGTTTTTCCGGAACCTTCAGAAATTTTAATTGTCTTTCAAAGAGATTGAGAAACAGAGACATGTCGTCTTCTTTTGGATTGAAGTTCGGGATAAACTTTTTCAATTCAAATTTTGGTTGGTCGACGGTCGGAACGGGTAACTCTGATGGGAGCGAGGACAACTTTTGGATTTCAAGTTTCAACCGAAGCAGTTCAAGGTCATGAGCTCTTGCCTTTTCTATTCTTTCTTGTTCAATTGCGTTTTCCTTTGCAATTCGTTCCTGCTCAATTACTTTTTCTTGAGCAAGTCGTTCCTGCTCAATTTCTTTTTCTTTTGCAATTCGTTCCCGCTCAACTTCTTTTTCCTTAGCGATTCGTTCCCGCTCAACTTCTTTTTCCTTAGCGATTCGTTCCCGCTCAACTTCTTTTTCTTTAGCAATTCTTTCATCTATTACACTGACGAATAAATTCTTAGTGAGTTCTTCATCATAGTTGTCAGAAGTGACAATTAAATCCTTTAATTGGATAACTGTCATCTTGCCACCTACGTCCAAGCCCAATTCCTGTGCCAACAATCTCAAGTCGTCCTTGCGGCCTTTTGCAAGGTAATACATGATTGCAGTCTAGTTTGCAAAAAGTTCTGGAATTCCGGAAGAATATTATTGTCTAGAAAAGTTCTGGGGTCAATGTTATTGTTCGTAAAGTTTTTTGTTTCAAACAAGCTCCAATATAAAGCGATAATTATTTTAATTTACATCAACACCCAATACTTAAATTAAGTTTTGATTAACACAATATTCAAAATGATAAATGGAAAACCTCCTCTGAAAACACATAATAAAATGTACACTGAATAAGAATTACTTCTAAATTGATAATGAAACCTTATCAGAACACACAAAATGTAATTTATAAATGCTTAATGAATTCAATACAAAATAATTCTTATACTTAATTAGTTAAATGCGTTATGGATAATAAATGTGCCAGCCTAAGTAATACGATTAGAAACACAGATTCAACAACGATAGTATTATTAAAAATATCCGAGCAATAAATCTTCCTGTGAAAGTGAAGCATGTAAAAGAAAAAGTTTCACTCATATATCAAAAGAGAAAACAAATTGTGAAAACGAAATACAGACTATGAGTTAGTCAAAACAACATTCACTGAAACAGCTGAGAGAGGGGAAGAAATTAATATATCAGGGAATTCTCAAGGTCATTTGTTACTGCGCGCTTACACAAAGAAGTTCATGCGTTCACAAAAACGATACTATACACTTCAATAGCAGAAAAGGCCATTAATTATTGAAATAGCAAGAGTTTTTTTTTTTTTTTTAATCCGCTAACATATACGAATATGCATTTAAAACACAAAATAGTAATGTTAGTTCAAGTTTTGAATTTTAAAAACCGAAAGCAGAATAATTTCACTACATTAACACAATACTAAAATCAAGGTAATTCCAATACCAAATAAAATAATATTGCATAAAATTTTCAAAAACAATTTTTTAAACACCATTTTCTTCAAATAAAAGAAATACTAATTGCTCAAAAGTGACAAATGTATATAATTTTGTTATAATTCAAATATGCATATACAACATTTCCATAATTCCTACAATTAACTTTCTCGAAACAAAATCACTACTTTCGCAGACAGCAAATAGTATCTGGAATATTTTCACTCTTTCGTTTTGAACAAAACGCAAATCTTTAAGAACAATATTCTGGGTGAATATTAATTTTCATACAAAGGAATTGAATCACTGAAAACTTCTAATTCACATCGAACGACCTGACGTTTTGAAATTAATTTACACTATTCAGGATGAATATGTTTTAGTTGATAATTGCTCATCGCTAGGGTTAGCAAGAACGTAGGGGTAGTAAGGATTCTAGAAGAATTTACTTATCTTTGTCAGGTTCGTAATCCACGTTTAGGGCGCCATTCTGTGACCGTGTGCAGAGAAATTCCTCCTTGAAGCGGGCGAACAAGCGACAAACTCTCATTACACTCTCAAATATTTATTCAATCTAAGTTACATTACGTGGACACAACATATATATTATTTACAGAACCTTTCATAACTACCCGAGGTACAGCTTTACTCTACGTTTATGAGTGATGGCAACGGCTTGGCGATTTTGTTTGGCGCACTTCTAGTAGCGAGTTACGATAAATTAAGGCAACCCATATTTCATTACTGTTGTTGTGGTTTTCACGGCAACCTCGGCAAACGGAAACTTTCAATTTTCATTTTGAATATTCTAGAAAGTTCTTCCAAAATCCGTTAAAATCGTTTGATTTCATTGATTTGTTTGAAATTTTTTCTTTCCTCCCATTGGTTATTTTGTTTTTAAAATATCCTTTTATTGCATTGGTCCTTTTAAATCGTTTTCTGTGATACCATTGGTCCATTTAGTATTTGTATTTTGACAGTTGTGGAATTTTTATTTTGTTATAATAGTTTTCACGACAGGATTAAGAGTTTTGTTTTTTTGACCATTTTCGTTTTCATTATTTTTTTACGAGAGAATTCTGACGTTATCAGGTATTATTTCTTGCTTTTTTTCTTTTGTAAATCTTTTTCTTTTTCAACATGCTCACTGTATTTAGTGTAATTGATAAGTTTCAGGGTATTCTTACCATTCGTAGCTTAGTTTCTCTGCTGGTTCACAAATGTGTTTTGATATGTGATTAAGCTTACTACTTTTTGTGAAATTTTTTTTAAAATATACTTTTTAAAACGTTCTGAAATGTGCTTAAAAAGTGTGTTGTAAAAAGAAAAAAAATTGTGACAGGAAAAGAGTTAAGAAATAATTATTTCCTTGGCGACTTTAGAAGTGCGCCAAAAAAAAAATCGCCAAGCCGTTGCCATCAGTCATAAACGTAGAATGTAGCTGTACCCTACCCGACATAACGGACGCTACGACGCGTCTTCATTATACGCCACCGATACCTCCCTGAGGGTGTCCTTGATGGGAGAGAAGCGGCTCAATCCCATGATAGTACTTTACGCAAGTCCAACTTGATTGGCTAGTTTCACAGGCTTGGCTTCACTTGGATATCTCGCCAATCTGATTATTGCAGTAACCATTTGATTTTGAATATGAGCGTTGTTTCGTAGAAATACAATACTTACACTAGCGCTTCAGCGTACAGCGTCCGACAAGTTGACTCTGATTTGCGTCTCATATATAAGTTGTATGGTTGTTGTTAGTAGTATTTCTTGCCAACTTATATTAAGGGTACTTATACTTTAAAGAGCTGCTCTTGCGAGATGCAACGATGGCCTGATGGCTAAAGTCACCTACCTTTCGATCAGCTTCGGCAGCGGAGGATGACTTCCCGAGTTCGAACCCAGCTGGAGGAAAAATTTTTAGATCCTCCAAATTATTTTTTAAAAATTCCAATTTAATTCCTTTTCATTCTAATTTACTTTTCCTAATTTTTTATACCCTTATCATATTTTTCCAAGCTTCCGTTCATTTTACATAAATAATCTAAGAACCACTCCTGAACTCACTACCAGCTGATATTTTCCCGGCCCTCTGCCGTTCCCTTTGCTTTAGGATGATGGTGTCGTATCCACCCCCTGGCTTAGGACCATTCTGATGTAACAAAAAGCATACATAAAACACTAACTTATATAATTATTAACTTATATAATAAAAGGATACAATTTTCGATGATGATGTTAGATCAATGAAAATCATGTTACACACCTTATTTCCTTTTTTCTATAGCCCCCCCCCCTCTTGATTATACAGCAGATCTGAATTTAAAGTTACCGAGTCAACTAAAATATATAACTAAACAGCAGCAAAGAAATTTATTCTCACATAAATTTCGAAGTACGCCAAAGGAAGAGATAAATTGCCAACAGAAAAATTCTGATGACATACGTATCTAGGTATCTTAGTTCGGAGGTTTATAGATCTGCAGCCGACGCTGCGATTATAGTTCACCTGTTACAGCTTACAATTTTCATTAAAAGGTTTATATTTACATGTTTAGTTCTGATTTTCATAAATTTTCAAGATTACCAATGCTGTCTATGGTACACGCAAGTATTGGTAACTTTGTAATTTTTCTGGATTGAACTGTTTTGGAATGTAATTTAAATTGAACTTTAGAACTGAACTAATTATACAAAATTTATATGGAATATAACAGATCAAGTGACTGCATGCATAAAGAAATCATTTAGAGCTTGCATGAAAATCCAAATTTTTCCCATATTGTGTTTGGAAAAAGCCTACTTGTGCATAATGTCAACAGAGGTCCCTCAATTTTCAATAATACTATCTGTTTTTTTGGGAACTTTCTAAAGAAGTCAGTCAGACTTTTTCATATCTTGCTGAGTACAGTGTTTCAAAAATATTTTTTATACGTATTTGTTTTGAAGAAACATGATGCAAATCAAAGTATTTTTACAATTTTTTTGAAGTCTCCACCATAGATAATGCATTTTTATGAAATATTTTGCTGTGCTGAAGCTTCACACTCGTCATTCTAAATAAATGACAATCGAATCTAGCAAAAGCTTTAGAGGAAAATGGTCTGAAGAAATTACGTGGTCAAAAGACTAAATTTGCAGTGCTGGCAGTCATTTGACCAATATCATCTTTCATGAATGTCATTGAGTATGCAATGAAATTAGAAGTGTTTTATTTAAAAGTTTTACCAAAACAAAATGGATGTCATATGTAAACATCTTGCACAACAACTGAAGAAATTGTAAGCCAATTTTTAATTTGGTAAATATCTTAAGTCAAAAAAAATTTTCTGTAGCTATACAATCTGATTCTTTGCAACTTGAGCCCTATTTAAGAAAAAAGAACTTTTAATCTTATTCAGATGTATATTCTTGATTAAATTAATGTAGAGGAAAAGCTTTAGTTGAAAATTTAGTTATTTTTTCGCTATTCTAAATAATTATTACACTATCGGGTAATGTTAATTAAATTTGTACTATCATAATTTTCTAAACTATGAGTCAGCTAGACTTGTTTAAAGTAGACTTCTGTGAAATTTACATAAACTGTGTTTGTGCTATCTCCATACATGTAACTCACTCATAATATCTGTCCTGATCAGAACATGAAAATTTTAGTGACAAAATAATTTTAATTAGCTCTCTTGAAAAATAAATTAAACCTGCATCATTCTTCCAAGTTAATTAAAATCCATTTAAAGTACTTGTAAGTGAAACATTGCCCAGATATGTATCCCATCTGTTTTCTTAGAAAATAACTTACAATTTTAAGATGGAGTAATTTTCATTAAAATCAAAGCTTAATAACTCGGAACAGAATGCGACAGTTTTCCTTATTCTTTTTTCATTCATAACTACTAAGGTCATTGATATAACAGGTGCTGCGGTAGCCCGGTTCGAAGAGCAACTGACTTGCACCCAGAGGGTTGGGAGTTCGAATCCAGCCCAAGACCATTGTGTAGTAAGACGACTCGTGAATGTTGAATCTGTTGTCCTTACGTTGGAGAGAATTGCCAGCTCAAGTGTTGCTTTGTTATTTGACCATGATTCAAAATTGTATGGTGTCTTAATCTTTACCTTTGGGGTTGATCCTGGACCGTCACAAATAGCCCATTGTGTTGCTCCAGTACAACAATTAAAAATACCATCACCAATAACTTGTTGCTCTAGTGGGACGTTAATTAAAAATACTATTAGGTGTACCACATTTAATTAAAATCTTGGAGGTCCTAGACTAATCAGTAGCATGGTATGACTCGTTAAAGTCTTGTGAATAAATTATTGCACACTTATATAAGATTAATACTGTCATAAAACTATTAATTTTCTTCTTTTCATAACAAGAAAAATTACATCAGCGAGATATCTTACCTCATTGCAGTGAAAAATGCTGTATTTAATCATTGTGTATTTTTTGGCATACAGAACTGGCACCTGATATAACTCGAAAAAATACTTCATTTTGTACCATTAATAAAATCTCAAATTTTCTCATCTCATGGCATAAGATAAATAACTATTTTGTTTTTGTGAAAGCAGTGAGACAGTTGGAAACTAATGCAGTTTTGGTACTTTAAAGAAAAAATTACAAGAGATGAATGGATTCTAAACTAGCACTAATATCATGAATTGGGATGAGTAACCATTTGCTAGCTAAAAGCAATTCCTACTTCCCAATTTTCATTCTACCCAAGTCATGACAAACATTGATCTTCACATACAAACACCGTCAATTTAGGAATTTCATCATAGACCTATTTATCATCCCAATACTTCTCTTTCCCTTACTCTAGAAAATCAACCACTGTAATAACACTAAAAATTAGTGGTTCAGATTCCATTTACTTTGGTTGTTCCTCTACTCTTTATAAACTTGAAAAATATCTTTTTCAGTCACTTTTCCAAGCCATTAATAATTTTGATTGGAATGAAATGTAATTGAGGAAAAAACACATTTTACATTCTACTACTGATTTACAAATCTGCCATTAAGCTTTCTGATGATTGGTATGGTCGAAAATGCTTTATCATTCTCAACTTCTAGGAGCTTTATTTCAATCATGCTGCTTGCATATCAACAAAAAGAGAAAATCCAAACTAATATGACTCCATACTCCCTTAATAAACAAACAATACTCCCTTAATTTATATCAAGCAAAACTAAAAAATCAAAGCTTAATTCAAAAATATATTAATTAACTCAATTAATTATCAGATTGTTAATTCAGCGAAAAATTAACTCAAAATATTTTTAATTTGTACAAGTTTTACGAAATTAGATCGAAATATGAATTGCCTCAATTGAATTTGAAGAACACAACTAAAATATTAAATAGAATGAGCGAAATTTTAAATCTTGTATGAAGATAAAAATTAATTTTAAACATTGGTTAGGGGGGTTGGCGAACAATAAAATATATGGCAGAACGCAATGTTATAAAAATCAAGTTTGCAGCAAAATACAAAAGAAAGGACGTGTAAAATGTTGCAAAATTATAAACCAAAGAATGCAAAATACTCGAATGAAGGTGATGGAAAAATAAACTAAATGCCGCGAGATTAACTGGAATCCTTTAAGTAGCAAAACTACTTGTAATGAAACAAGGCAGAAAACACAGATGAAGATAATCTAAAACGGATCATGCATCAAAGTAAAATAATCGCAGGAAATATGTAAGAATATTGCCTAGAGCCTAGTAAAGTAATGCAGAAAAATTCAAGTTATGAATAACGGAACCAAGATTCCGGACAGGAAGAATCCTAACGTTAAATTTATCCATGCCGAGATTTTCCCCATTTGCAGGAATATCCCTTGGGACAGGAGGAATCCTAATGTTAAATTTATCCATAAAGTATTTTTCCCCTACCGCTGAAGAACTAAAAAACGTATACGCCATCTAGCGGCAATTTGTGTAAGTTTTAACATTAGGATTCCTCCTGTCCCCATCCTCTTGCGGGTAATTAGTGTGTGTTCATGGTAATTTTGTTTGGCGAGTTATCGCTATTTGCAACTATTACATTTCATTAGTTATCAATTTTTTGGCAAATACTTTGGCGCAATTTTTGGCTTTGGCTTCTTTGAGACATTTTCTCATGGAAGTCATTAATGAGTCATATTTTCCCCGTCTTTCGAAATACGAAGAATTGCTGGGGAGTGGGGACGCCATCGGGGTTGTGTTACATCATTTTTTTTTGTGGAATGGTGTGGGTTCATGTGTTAAAAATGAGAAACTGTGCAGATCTCCATTTTTTTTTTAAATTGTTGAGTGGACAAAATGCTACAACCCACCTGATTGAGCAAAATACAAAACCCACTTTGCTCAGAATAAATGCTGACAAAACTGGCTTAATTTAGATTGTTAGGTGTCCAAAAACTTTTTTATTTTGAACTTGCAATTCCTTTTTTTTTTATTTCAAAGATAAATTTACATGAAGGGAAAAACACTAAAACCTTTTTTTTTGCAAGAAGCAGTGACAGCAGATTTTTTCACGGGTTCGAAAACAGGAATATTTCCAGCCCTCGCAAGATTTTTGACTGATAAGAAAGAAATTGCATTATTTACTGAGATAAAATTAATAAATATGTCGAAAATTCATTTACTGGTGTATTCGCGTTTTGTAATTACATTTAGAATTGATGAATTAGTACTGACAATTTCAAATGTCGTGTTTCTCAAATTTTGCATAACATTACCATTACCATTTGGTCATATTGTTCCGTTTTGGATATCGGAATCAGAAGTAATCCAGAGTGTAGTAAACTGTTCCATAAAAACGTCTTATATCACAAGTACTCAAACAGTTTATTTACAATTCTCATACGTACACTCTGCTTTAAATCACAAAATAACACTCAGCAGCATTTATGGCGTAAATAATATACAATTTTCTCTAGCAAAATTCTAAAATCAACTCAAAAGCCATTCTCTGCGTATATCACAAAAACTAGACTGTTGCCATTCGCAACTTAACAAATATATCAAAACAAAGATAATAATCAGGGTAGAGTATAAATCCAACATTCTCCCACCTAAGTTAACTTTCATCTTAAAATTTAACTTATAACTAATTATAGTCACAATTACAATAACAAAATTATATAAACAGTTCACAAGTCCAGCTTACGAGGCATCTTAATGATACGGCCACCTCTAGTTTTTCTTGCCTCCTCAGAAGATTCAATATTGCAGTCAACTGATTGACTGACTTCTGGTTGCTCACTTGATTTTGTACCTGGTAACTTTTCTCCTACTAGAACTGACTTTGCTGCTGACACTTCTAAAGGATAGAGGCGTTGTATCGGTCGAAGCAACTCACCCCTTGCAGTTTTTAGTCTTACAAGCCTTGTAACTCCATCTTTCCCTGGGATTACCTCCACTATTTTCCCAAGGGGCCAACTGATACGTTTCGTGTTGTCGCTTCCAATCAAGACGACGTCACCAACAGCTACTTCGGCAGCCCTTTTACGTTCTGGTCTCTGAAGCAGAGCTCCCAAGTATTCCGATCGAAATCTATTTCTTAAGGCTTTTTGCAAATTTTGTCGATACTTAACACGTTTGTTAATACTCTGATGATCAATTCTATCACAGTCAGGAACACCACTCACTTTGATGTCTTGTAGGAACATCGAAGGAGTCAAAGGAACCAGCTCTGCGTCATTATCCGCGACGTATGTCAACGGTCGAGAATTGATTATGGATTCGCAATCACATAACACCGTCGTCATCTGTTCATAGGTTAAAGTAGATCGGCCCAGTACTCTTCTCAATAATCTTTTAAGAATACCGATCAGTCTCTCCCACCATCCACCCCACCAAGAGGCAGTCGGTGGGTTGAATTTCCACTTAATAGGATGAAGAGCAGTGTCACTCACAATAAGGTTCCAATCCACCGCACTTAGCAAATTTGAAGCACCCACAAAATTGGAGCCATTATCACAATAGATAGTGCTGCCTCGTCCTCTACGGGCTATAAATCTGCGCAAAGCCATTAAAAAGGATTGCGTAGATAAAGAATCCACTAATTCAATGTGTACTGCTCTATATACAGCGCATGTGAATAGACAAACCCAAGTTTTCTTATTATCTCTGAGAAACAGTGGTCCCGCCAGGTCAACACCGCAGATCTCAAACACAGCAGCCTCTCGTACACGGTCTTCTGGAAGAGATGCAGTGAGAGCATCAAGCTTCTTTGCAGAAAGTCTCTTACAAACAATACATTTGGATAAGATGGATCTCACTGTCTTTCTACCATGCACAATCCAGAATCGCTCTCTTAAAATGTTAAGCAGTATTTGAGTCCCAGCATGAGCATTTTTTACATGATAGTGCATCACTATACGATTTACAACTTCGTGTTTAGATGGTAAAATTGCAGGCATTCTAAAATAAAATCTTTACTATCTGGTCGATATAAAAGTTTTGTTTTCAATCGGATGATATCGTCTTTATCTTTGAAGGCTCCCACAGTTTTCAACTTTTCATCTTGTTCATTAACGAAGCTTTCTTTCTGTATTATTCTGATAACTCCATACTCAGCTACAGAAATTTCTTCGGAATCAAGGCTACCATATTTTCTAGTATTTCTCGGAATACGACTATTATTAATGAATCGAAGTAGCCAGGCAATAATTCTTATAGTTTTGCTATAGCTCGAAAACTTATAGATGAAGGAATTGTCGATATTTTGAAGGTTCACCATAGATGATACTATTTCCTTCCTCTTTTCTTTCAACACTTCTTCTTTATTTACGGAGAATTCAGATCTAGGCCATTCAGCAGATGGGTAATAGAGCCAAGTAGGTCCTTGCCACCACTCTGTCTCCAACAATTGTCGAACGGAACAACCTCTGGAGGGTAGATCTGCCGGATTCATCGATCCAGGTACATAATACCAATTTTCCGGTTTACTCACTAATCTAATTTCTCGTACTCTGTTATATACAAATGGTGTCCAGTTTTCGCTGCCTTTTATCCAATACAAGGCGTTACTGGAGTCAGTCCAAAAGAAGGTTGGAATATTTCCCAAGTTCAAATCTGCTATAACTCTACAGTCTATAGCCACAGTCGGGTACCAATAGTGCACGCTAACAACTCCAACCGAGGAATTGTAGTAGACTTCAGCGGAGCTACCTTGCACCGTGCTTGAATTAGTTCACATGAAGTTAAGTTTTTACTTTCATTCCTTAAAAATATACAGGTAGCATAAGCTATTTTGCTCGCGTCACAAAAAACGTGTAAACTTAAACTGCAGGTATCATCAGGGTCTTTTATTAAACATCTAGGGATAGCAATTTCCTTAAGTAGATTCAACTGTTTTCTCCACTTCTCGAATTTTTTAGATATTGATGGTGGTAACTCCGAATCCCAAGTTGTTTTCATTTTCCACAGTTCTTGTAACATTAGTTTCAGGTACAAAGTCACTGGACAGGTAAACCCAATAGGGTCAAAAATGTTGTGAACTTCCGACAGTATTTTTCGTTTAGTAACAGGTCCATTATCTTCGCAAACTTCCTTTAAATTTACAGAAAGAGTATCTGAGTTTAAAACCCATTGCAGGCCTAATACCGGGATAATTTTATTTTTAACACAAGAAACCTCTTCTGTTGAGAACTGGGAACAATTGTGCTCCCACCCTCTAAGGTCAAACTTCCTTTCTGACATAATATCTGTAGCTACTTGAATGAACTCATGCAATTCTGTCTCCGTTTTTACACTAGTTAAACAATTGTCCACATAAAAACTGTTTTTAAATTTCTGAACGATATCCACAGGATATTTTGAGTTCCCAAGTTGTGCTTCCTCCAAGATCGTTTCTAGATGATATTGAATCACAGAATTAAGTAAGAAAGGGCTACTAGAAATTCCAAAGACGACCCGACAGTGTCTAAAATATTTCAGTTCATTGTTTTCATTATACCAAAGAAATCTCAAATAGTCTTTGTCGTTTTCTTGTAGGCAAATTTGTAAAAATGCTTTACGGATATCCGCCGTAACTCCAAACTTGTTCATCCGAAAACGTGTTAATATAGTGGGGATTAACTCAACAAGGTTTATTCCTTTCTCCAGGCAGTCATTCAAGCTTGGGGAAGCTCTCAGCTTCGCTGAAGCATCAAACACAGGTCTGATTCTGGTTGTGCTATTTTCTTTCATGACATGTCTGTGTGGTAAATAATGAGACGGCAATTGAATCTCATGCTTAGGAACTTCTTCGATTATTCCTTCTCTTGTCCATTCTTCAAATATTTGATTATAATCGTCATACAAATGTTCTTCTTTTAACTTTCGCACAGTACCTTCCAGTCTCTTTAAAGCCAAATTAAAATTATCAGGCAGGGGAAGGTGATCGTCAAGCCAAGGTAAATGTACCACAAAACGATTGTCTTTGTTGACCTGAACTGTGTTAAGAAAATGCTCTCTGGCTGATTCCTGAAGGTCTTCTTTAGTTTTCTTCTCAGATGGATCGGTAATGCCAAGTGTGTCAAGAGTCCACAATTCTATTATTGTCTTAGTTGTAGAAAGCATAGAATTAGCTACAGAGATTTCATTTTCCTCTGAAGAAATCTGGTGCGTACGTCCCATAATAGTCCACCCTAAACGTGTTTCCATTGCTGTTAAACCACAAGGTAAGGATTTGTAACCCCCGGTAATGATTTTTCCAGCTACATCGGCTCCTATTAAAATTTCAATAGGACCTTTATAATCATCGTTCACATGAATACTACAGTCAGTAAGCTCTTTTAAATGAATCGCAGGCATTGTCGGTGGAACGCTTTCACAGATAACAGGTTGACTCAATACTTGGAAATGACAGTTATAAGACCCATCGCAACTTGTCAAATATAAAGTAAACACATCATGCTTACACACTCCTGTATTTTCTCCACCGAACAGAGAATGTTGAAGATATTCCCAGCTTTCCCTTTTATATTTCATCTCTTTCGCAGTATTTTTTTAAATGTAAGAGCGCTGCGAAGCAGAGTCTATGATGGCTCTTGCCTTCCGTTTTCTCCCATCACCTCTGATTAAAACCGTTAATGTTAGTAACATAACACTAGGGCTTTTGGAGACATTCGCAAGTGCTTGATCCTCATTAGGAACATTATCTAACTCTGCAGTTTCGTTTCCGGTAGGTGAGAATGCTTGTTGCTTTATGTTATGACAGAGTAAAATATGATGTCTTTTTCCACAACCCAAACAAGTTACCCTTGAGTAGCATTTACGAACTTGATGACCCGGTTTTAAGCACAGAAAACAGCACCTTGATTTCTCTACGAGATTCTCTCTATCTTTCATCGCCATTTTTCGTACCTTCAAACAGTCAGTGGAATTATGTAAACTGTGGCAAAATATGCACTGTCTCTGTTCCTTTGAAGAGGTTAAAAGATCAGCCGCACTAGCTATTTGACGAGTGTCCCCATATTTGTGCTTATTGATTCCAGCCCTCTTCTCCTTGAACAATTTAAAATTATGTTTGGTTTCAACTCCAAAATTTTGTGAGGCTAAAATTATACGCTCCTCTGCCTGTATTTCATCTTGAAGAAAATCAAGAATTGAATCGAGATCAGTCTTTGTTGTAATTTTTGTAGTATTTTGATCTTCCTCATCATGTGATCTACGACTTGTAGATCTATATCGTTCCCACGCTAGAAGCGTTTCCTCAGGTAAAGCAGACTCAACAAGTGGGAAAAGCATAGCCGCATATTTATCTCTAGTTACTCCTAATATCTCAAGCGCCCGGAGCTTTGTTTCTAATAAATCATAAAGATTTCTCAAAGATTTTCTCATATTCTGCTTTTGAAGAACTAATGATAGAAGATCCCTAACATACACTTGTATAAGTAATTCTTCTCTGCCAAAACGTAATTTTAATTGTTCGATAGCTTTATCGTAACTGTTTCCCCCGGGTGGAAAACTTTTAATTAAATCTTCGGCAACACTTCCCTTCTCCATACATTGGGATAGGTATGCAAACTTGTCATGCGAATCTAAATTAAGGTCTTTATCGACTTTCTCAAATTGACCCCAAAATCTAAGCCAGTTCCTTAAATCTCCATTAAATGTAGGCAACTGTATTTTAGGGTAACGTAATAATGTTTTTTGCTGAGAAACGCTACAATTCGAAACAACGTCTTCTCTTTCAGAAAGCGAAAGTTGTTTCAACTTAAACTGCAAAAACCGCCAACGGTCTATATAACTTTCTGATTCATCGATCTCTTTCTCTATTACATCATCTTCAACGTCTTCAGAAAAAAGAAACTGCTTAACAATTTCTTCAGAATTTACCATTAGCGTAGCTTTTTCCTCAATAACTCTCAGTTTAATTACTTTATCGGAAATTTCTAAGTTTGCTTCTTCAGCATCAAACTCATTACATGCTTTACTAAACAGTCTCCTCTGCTGAGTTCTATTTTTCTTTGCTGCTTCCATATCAATTCCGAAAATAGTATAAACAATTCAGAAAGTAGGATAAACAAACAAAAACTCACTCATTAATCAGCAGTCGAGTCCTGTCGCGGACGCCAGATGTTCCGTTTTGGATATCGGAATCAGAAGTAATCCAGAGTGTAGTAAACTGTTCCATAAAAACGTCTTATATCACAAGTACTCAAACAGTTTATTTACAATTCTCATACGTACACTCTGCTTTAAATCACAAAATAACACTCAGCAGCATTTATGGCGTAAAAAAATAATATACAATTTTCTCTAGCAAAATTCTAAAATCAACTCAAAAGCCATTCTCTGCGTATATCACAAAACTAGACTGTTGCCATTCGCAACTTAACAAATATATCAAAACAAAGATAATAATCAGGGTAGAGTATAAATCCAACACATATAACAAATATTTCAAACGTTATTAACTATAATTATTTATAAGTTTTGAGTTTAAACTCAGGAATTTTAGCATAAAATAGGTAAATTTAATGTATCAAAAGTTGGGGTTTTAATATTTCATACACATTTTCCACAAATATAACTAATTACGGAGATGGTCATTTTTCAGACTGAAATGATCAAACCTCCATTGATTGAAAAATGGACTAAGCGGTCGGATAATTAATTTTTATGACGTTTTAAATTTATTCAAATTGTTTTCGCAAATTCCGAGATTTAATGTCCAGTGTAAAATTCATTTCAATTTCCAATGTATATTTACATAGTATAAATTAATAAATATCTTTATTTTCAGGTGACCTTGTGCGAACAATGTTTATTGATAATTTAAATATTTACCTTTATCATAAAAATAAGTTATCTAGTCAACATAAAAAGCACCTATTCTTGACCTAGGAGAGGCAATGGAGTCCTGATCAGATACCAACTCTCTAAAATGAGACATAACAAAATAATTAATGAAAAATTAAATAAAAATGCAATGCATAACCTCGAAGTCGAAAATAAAAGTTATGCATAATCAGGAAATTTAAATGTATTAAACCTGAACCCATAAATTTAACTTGAATCAAGTTACAAATAATAAAATATCGATAACTTTTTAATAATCTAAAACCACTTCTTAATTGTCTCTATAATCTATATTATAAAACTATTATATATATAAACCAGTTCTCTGTTCTCTATACAAATCTACACCGTTTGACCAATCCACACCAAATTTGCTATACTTGCTCTTTAGACCCCTGCAAATTACATAGGCTACATAATAACCCCCCATTATATTTCTCTTGGGCGTGCAGAGAGGCTAAAAAATATTCGAAATCCGCATATTAATAATATTGAGTATTTTAAGATGTCGGATCAAATTTGATACATTCATTCTTTAGAATCCTGCGGGAAACATAGGCTATGTATTAACCCTCGTTCTATTTGTCTTACGACGAGAGGGAGGTAAAAACAATTCGTAATCCAAATAGGTAAGTAGTTACATATTTAAAGTAACATCGAACTGGAGCAATACGCCGGGCTATTGGCGACGATCCAGGATCAATACCGTAGAGGAAGATGCTAGATCTAAATAGGAATAATGTTCAGTATCTATATCACAATTTTATAGTGGTTAAGGTGTTAGCCTCTAGATTGGAAGGTTCCTGGTTCGAATCCGGGTCCGGGCATGGATGTTTGTAAGCGTATGGTGTAGAGGCGGCTGGTGCACCTTAAATCTGTCGTGGTCGAAAGTCCTCACGTTGGGTTGACATGGAAGTTTGGAGAGTGGGGTGCCAGCTCAGGTGTTGCTTCGTCATCTGACCGAGGTTCAAAATTACGAGGTGTCCTCGGATCTTTCCCTTAAGGGACTGATCCCGGACCGTCGTCAATAGCCCGTTGTGTTGCTCTAGTACGACGTTAACTAAAATTACCATTACCATTACCACAATAAATTTGATACGCTTCATTTTTGAGGGTTGCGAGTTTGAATCCAACAAAAACCATCTTGTACAGAGTAAGGTGAGGTAATTTTAATTAACGTCGTACTAGAGCAACACAGCAGGCTATTGACGACGGTCCGGGATCAATCCCGACGGGAAAGATCCGAGTACAGCACCACGTAAATCTGAACCACGGTCAGATGACAATATGGAAATTTAGAAAGTTTGTGGTGTGTGTGTCAGCTGAGGTATATGCTCGTCATCTGACCGTGGTTCTAAATAACAAGGTGCTGTCATCAAACCTCTCTTTCCTTCGGAGTTGATACCGGACCATCACCAATAGCCCGTTGTGTTGCTCCAATGTGACGTTAATTAAAAAATACCATCTTAATTTTTGTAATTGTAATTGTAATTTTTAGTTAACGTCGTATTAGAGCAACACAACGGGCTATTGACGACGGTCCGGGATCAGTCCCTTAAGTGAAAGATCCGAAGACAACGCCTCGTAATTTTGAACCATGGTCAGATGGCAAAGCAACACCTGAGCTGGCACCCCACTCTCCAAACTTCCACACCAACCCAACGTGAGGACTTTCGGCCACTACAGATTTAAGGTGCACCAGCCGCCTCTACACCATACGCTTACAAACATCCATGACCGGACCCGGAATCGAGCTAGGAACCTTCCGATTTAGAGGCTAACACCTTAACCACTATACCGGTTGTATAATTTTTTGTGTTGAATGTTTTCGGCCGACCAATCGTAAATGGTCTACTTTGGAAAGGGCATGCCTACCTTTTCAGAGCCTTTGGTATCATGCGTGGTTCAGTAAGCTTGAGGCGTGAGAAAAACGTTTTGTTAAAAATTTCAGGATGTCGATCGAATGATCCAATTGAAATTTCATTTTCAATCGCAGACCCCTTCATCGGATTATTTAGTGTGTCGAATTCGAGGCCGGTATCTTTTCCATTCCTGTCTGTCAACGCTTTGAACACATTCTGATAGAGCTGAGTTTTTCTCGAGATAGAAGCCACAACAGAATTAAGGTGCGCCCAAGATATGTTTCCCCCCCCCGCCACATGTCAAGCGATTGTTGATTCTATCCAACACGTCCCATATTCCTGTCAAGCGATTCTTGTCAAACTATTGGCGTGAAACTAAACATTTCTTCAAAGGTCATTCTGCCTTGAAATGATTTCAGTGGGACTCCACCAGGAAGAATGAATCATGTGAATACCATCATGAACAGAACGTAAACGTATGAAGGTGTTTGGCTGTTCACCATTGTGAAACCCTCACCGGATTGATAGGTTTCATGCGTCTCTACAGATTTAACGTACACCAGTCCCCTACTAGGGGTTGTGAATGACCCCATGCACTCCAATCATCATCCTTGCTTTGAAATGTTTTGTGTAAAGCTAGCATTAAACATTCTAAGCCGGAATATAAAATCTGAATTGTCTCAATGAGACATCTTCACATAGTTTGAGCTGACCAACCGGATCTAGATCGGAAGGTTCCTGGTTCGAATCCGGGTCCGGGCATGGATGTTAGTAAGTGTATGGTGTAGAGGCGGTTGGTGCACCTTAAATCTGTCGTGGCCGAATGTCCTCACGTTGTATTGGTGTGGAAGTTTGGAGAGTGGGATGCCAGCTCAGGTGTTGCTTCGTCATCTGACCGTGGTTCAAAATTACGAGGTGTTGTCCTCGGATCTTTCCTTTAAGGGATTCATCCCGGACCGTCGTCAATAGCCCGTTGTGTTGCTCTAGTACGACGTTAACTAAAATTACCATTACCATCACATAGTTTGAAAGATGGTTGTGAAGTTCCCCGTAACCTCACCGGGTTTGGGACGGGTCGATGGACATAGAATCGAACTCCACGGGGGTCCCCCTCGGGTTTTTGGAAAAGGAACCCGTTTGGGGAGGGTGGAAAAGAGAAGGGACTTGCACGAAGACCAGCGAGGAAGCAGGACGCGTTGTTTTGCGCTGGAGATCGAAGGGTATTATTCCCGATCATGTATTATACCTGTAAATACTATAGTCAAGAAATTTGTAAATAAATAAGTGAAATATGCTCATGGACTAGTGTTACTGTTTGGAGGACGACAAGGCAGAGGATTAGGAAATTAGCCTAAGGAAGAATCGTCACAGTGGCGCAGTCGGTAGGATTGTCGTCCAGAATTCCAAAGAAAAGTCTGAGCAGATCCGGATTCCACACCGGACGGCGATAAAGGAATCTTCAAGTATTATTGAGACTGGGGAGACCCCATAGTTGATAATTGGAAGTGAACGCCGAAGGAATGTCTTCACAGTATCGAGGGAAGCCGTCTGCAAGGTAACTACAAGCTATTTGCGGGGAATCGGCTGAGTTGGATACACCGGTATAGAAGAAGAAAAAAGCTTGTACCTGGAAAGCCCGTGAAAGTGCCAAACCAACTCCAGGACCAGCAGCGAAGCCTACTCCCGGAGCAGCAGCGAAGCCTTCTTTTGGTGCATCAGCGAAGCCTACTTTCGGAGCATCAGCGAGGCCGAATCAACGAAGTCTACAAGATCCTGACGCCATCCCAAGGGAAGTCCGATAAAGGTAAATCCAGATACCCGTTTAATTTTGTTGTTACTTAAAATTGAACAGGGGGGCTTACACAAGAAATGTATGTCACTGTTTTAAGAATATTATGGAAAGTTAAGTTGAGAATATTGTGTTTTGTGAAACTTAATGGTTAAGAGGTATTTTACTAGGGTAAAATATTATTATGTTAGGATTGCATAGTAGAATATATAACTTCAGTTGTTTATTGTAGTGTATAAAAGTATAGGTATACTTTGGAAGGATACAAGAGTGTTGTAACTGTTCTGTTATTGTGTATTGAGGGCCAAAACGAAGTAATATTGTTGTTAGTATATATATATGTAATTGGTTTAACTGTCTACGGAACCTATAGTATAAGAAACAGTACAAAAGGGTAGCCGTAATACGGTAAATTCTATATATAGATAGAAGTGTGCAACAAAATTTTAACTGAATTAAAACTAGAATAAGTTGGCAATATAATACAGGGATAGAAATAACTTGTTTATTTAAGATTAACATAACAAGTTAAAGATAGACTATTATTGGTCTTAAGTATTATATTAGTTGGATATAATCTAGCGTTAAAAATGGCTTTTCTAATGAGGACGAAGAAAGCTGATCTCATCTCTCTAGCTCTGGAGTTGGAATTGGAGTTGAATCCAAGAATGACAGTGATAGGGTTAAGTGAAATGATAAGTAGCAGTGAAAGGTATGAGGAAGAGATGGTTAAGGCACTTCTGGAAGGTATTGTTAATGACAGGAAAGAGAGCGAAGAAAAAGAAGAGTTAAATTATGAACGCGGACAAAAGAGATTAGAATTAGAACGTGAAGATAAGAGATTAGGAAGGGAACAGGAGATTAAGTTAAAAGAGTTGGAAATCAAAATGAAAGAACATGAAAACCGTAGATCACTAGAAAGCACGGGTACCGAAACGTCGGAGGGTGATCTAATTAAATACGTGAGACTTGTTAAGGAACAACTACCAAAAACTCCACAAAGAACTGAAAATTGGATATTTTTATTCCATCAGGCGGAAACGATCTTTGAGGTTTATTCGGTACCAGAAGAGTATTGGGGAAAAATTATTTTACATAAATTGTCAGATTTTATTAGTAGTTTAACGAACAATTTAGGCATTGAGAAACTTACTGATTATCAATCAATTAAAGAATGCGTTTTAGCTGAAAATAAACTAACCCCATTACAGCACAAAAGGAATTTTGAAAACAGTGGTAAGAGACCAGGAGAAAACTATGTACAGTGCGCTGCTCGGATAAGAACTCTTTTTGAGTACTATTTAAAAAGCCGAGATATTGCGTCGCTACAAGATTTAAAAGATCTGGTAATGGCAGATAAAATAAAAGATTTATTGCCAAACCACGTTACATCCCATATTCTGGTCAAAGAGGGAGAAAAATGGTTAAAGCCAAACGAGTTGGTGAGGGAAATAGATATTTATCTGGAGGCTCAACCTCATGCGAGTTCATCAGATAAATTTAGTCGCGACATAGGGTTGAGAAATTGGAGGTTAGAAAGTAATAGAAACGAGAGGGATGGACAGAGAAGTGGAAGCAAAAGTAGTATTGGAGATCGCATCGTTAAGACGAATAAGTATGAGAAGGGCCAAGGAAGGGATAGTATAGATTACAGAACACGGGAAAGGCAGAAGGTGAAGTGTTTCCTATGTGAGGAAATAGGGCACTTTAAATCCAATTGTCCAAAACTAAGAGATCAGAGAGGAAGGGAAAGAAAAATTAACCAGGTGGTTAGCAAAACAGATTCGGTGTTGGATAATTACCCGGCTGAAAGGGGATTAAACAAAGTGGCCGTACATTTCGAAATTCCAGAAGGAAATAAAGAAGGGGAATTACCTCGGGAAGAATTTGGAATTGATAATGAAAAGTTCAAAGGCGTTATCGATAGCGGGGCAGAAATAACGGTGTTGAGGAAATCAATAGTCCCCGAAAATTATTTAGAATCAGGAGGGAAAATATTGTTAAAACCAGCTATAGGTCCTGAAGTAGAAGCGAGACTTGTTTCAATTCCGTTAAGTTTATGGACAGAGACGGAGGATATAAGGCCTTTTGTAACTATCCAGGCAGTCGTCGTGGAAAATTTAAACGAGGTCGCATTGGTGACACCACGTGATTTACGACTTATGAGAGAGCAACAGCGCCGGTATCTAGGGGAATTCGTAGAACCACGAATTCAAGACGATGCTCAACAGGGAAAGTTACCTCCTGGGGATTGAGGGGAGAATGACCCAAGTGGTGAAACCACAATGGAAGTCCTCGATGTAAGGACGGTAACAATAGACGCGATTGAGTATCCGAAGGTCAAGGAAGGGATAGTGGAAACCGATAATGAGATGCCCTTATCACAAACGCAAAAATTTCGGATAGAGCAAGGGGCGTGTGAGTCTTTAAGGTGCGCGTTTAGCAATGCGAGAGAAAGGAAGAACGATTACTGGCTAGACTCGGGAATTTTATACCACACTGGGAAGATCGCGGGACAGCCTTAGAGTCAGTTAGTAGTTCACGTAAGTCGGAGACAGGAAATCATCAAACTAGCGCATGAAACCTTAACGGGGGGACATCCAGCCTCTAAGAAAACAAAAGAGAGGATCGCTATGTCATTTTACTGGGAAGGAATGGGCTGTAACGTCGTGATAAAAGAAATATACTTTTTTAAAGAAATAAAGAAAAATTTATTTACAATATGGTAGCGACATCACCGTTACAACTACCTCTCATCATACGTTTTAAACATAACGGCTGAAACACGCCATTCCAACACTGCACTCAGTCCACACTTCAACGAAGCATCCAATCGACTCTAAAAAGCCGTTACAAAAAAATATCTTTTCACCAACGTTATACATAAAAGAAAAAAAATGAACTTCCGGGAAAACCATTTAAGCTCACATAAATATGTCAAAAGAAAAGATATCCTTTCCAAGAGTAATAAGAAGTATAAATAAACACAGGAAGTATCACAATATCTTGGAATAAGGAAAAAGAAATATTATCATAACATTTAAAAGATATTCCGGAAGTGTACGTTACAACTCTTCCCCCCTTAGAATAACTTTTTACCCTGTAAAAAGTTACCATAACTTTTCAAAAAAAAACTAATTTCTACAAAATTTTATACAAATATTTCAAATATACATACAACTGCCAAGTTACCTACAAAACTATAAAATTAAGCTCAAAGGACATTTTGGTAACTTAGAACAGTCGGCTAAGGCTGTCAGCATTCTGGTGTTTTCTGCCCTGACGATGGATTACCTCATAGTTCCAGGGCTGCAATGCAAGAGCCCATCTCATGAGACGTGGATTTACCCCAGAGTTCTTTTTTAACCATACTAGAGGATTATGATCAGTTTGGATAAAGAACTTGGTAGGTCCATCCAGGTAGCATCGTAGCTTCTTGACAGCAAACACAATAGCGGCACATTCTTTTTCTGTAGTTCCGTATTTTCGCTCTGCTGTTGAGAACTTTTTGCTGAGGAACAGAATAGGATGCTCCTCCCCCTTTTCTGTCTTCTGGGATAAAACTATACCCATGCCTAAATCTGAGGCATCACATTGAACGTAAAACGGGGCTTTAAAGTTAGGAGCATACAGAATAGGGTTCTGAGTTAGCCTCCTCTTCAGTTCTTGAAAAGACCGTTGGCATTCATTGGTCCACTGAATTTCGGACTTCTTGACTTTTCCCTTCAGGAGTTCGGTCAAAGGAGCAACAATAACAGAAAAGTTTGGGATGTATTGGCGGTAATACCCGGCTAATCCAAGGAATGCTCGAATGTCTGTCTTGGTGGTTGGAATAGAAAATTTTTGGATAGCCTGAATTTTCAACTCATTAGGGGACCTCTCCCCCTGTCCCACATAATGTCCCAAATACATCACTTTCTCTTGGGCAAATTTGCATTTGCTACTTTTCAGACGAAGGCCCGCTTTACTTATTATCTCCAAGACACAATTTAGATGTTTAAGGTGAGAACTCCAATCCAAAGAGAATATGGCCACGTCATCCAGATATGGTACTGCGAACATGTCACACCCTCTCAAGAGCTCAGACATCATTTTGCTGAAGTAATAAGGAGCATTTTTCAGTCCAAACGGCATCCTTAATGGTCGAAACGACCCGAAACTGGTCACGAAAGTGGCATACCGTTGAGCATCTTTAGTCATGGGAATTTGCCAGTAACCTTTTGACAAATCCAGAACAGTGATGAATTTGGCATTGGAGACGGCTTCCACTCTTTCCTCGATGTTAGGGATAGGAAAATACTGAGTTTTCGTGATTTCATTCAGCTTTCGATAGTCAATGCAGGGCCTTGAATCTTTCCCTGGTACCTCAACTAAACTCATAGGCGAAGTGAAATCACTCTCACCCACTTCAATAATTTTCATTTGGAGCATCTTTTCAATTTCGGCTTTCAAGATCTGAGATTGTCGGACCGACATTCGATATGGCTTCGCACAGATGGGCTTTATTTCAGAAAGTTCGATATCAAACTGGATACGATCTGTGAGACCAGGCACGTTTGAGAAACAATTGGAATATTTACATATAATACAACTGAGCTGGTCAATCTGGTCGTCATCCAGTCTTCCTTTCACTTCACTGTTTCTCAATATCTCCCCGAGATCAAAAATATTGGGATTGTTTTCCACGGGCGGGAATTCTTCTTCCAACTCTGATTCTTCATCCTCACAAGTAGTGACCAGATTTATGAATTCAGGCCTCTGGTAATAAGGTTTTAAAAGATTTACATGGTAGATTTGTGACGAATTTTTCCGGTTAGGCAGGGCAACAAAGTAGTTCGTCTCCGAAATCTTGCTTTCAATGGTCCCAGGACCATGCCATTGAACCGCTAACTTATTTACAGGTGAGGGTGCCAGTACCAGTACTTTATCTCCAACATTGAATTCACGTTTCACGGTATTTTTGTCGTACCATTTTTTTCTTTTCTTGGCAGCTTCCTCCATATTATCAATAGCTAGGCTGCGACATTTTTCCAATCTTCTGAGAAGATTGATGATATATTCAACAACTGAAGAATTTCCTTCTTCCGGCTGTAACCAGTTTTCATACAGAAGAGTGACGGGAGTCCGTAAGTTTTTTCCATGAACCAATTCAGCTGGACTGAATCCGGTGGATTCATGAGTAACTGTCCTTAAGGCGAACAAGACTGCATGGACATGCTTCTCCCAATCTGGTCCTTCTTCGGTACACAAAACTCTCAAAATCCGTTTCAGGGTACGATGAAACCTTTCTACCGGAATGCTCTGGGGATGATACACAGAGCTAAGTACCACCTTGAAGCCGAAACGTTCAAAAAATTCCGATGTGAGTTCGCTCATAAACGAGGTTCCCTGGTCGTGTTGAATCTCCTTAGGAAAACCCATTCGACTAAAAATCTGAAGGAGAGCATTAATTACGGATCTAGATGTTATGTTTGGTACTGCCACAGCATCTGGGTACTTCGACGACATACACATTGCCGTAATCAGGTATCTTTGGCCTGAGTCCGTCACGGGCAAAGGTCCTACAGCGTCAATATTAATACGGGAAAAAACTTCAGTAATCACTGGAACAAGAGTCATGGGCGCTTTTTTCTTGTCCCTTGCCTTTCCAGCTCTCTGACAGGAATCGCAAGCCTTCACGAAGTCCTCTGTTTCTTTGTAACAGTTTTTCCAGAAAAAGTACTTGGTCATTCTGTCTTTGGTCTTGGTGGTCCCAAGATGACCTGACGTGCCTTCATGACACAATTTCAGTATCTTTTCTCGATACTCTATGGGCACGACGATGAGCTTCCTTTCGATACCACTCTTGTCTTTCTTAATCTTTACCAAAAGTCGGCCTTTCACAAGTTCAAAATCTTTAGGAGGGTTTCCATTTTGGATTTGTTTAACTTGAGAGCTCATCTCTTGATCTTCACCTTGAGCCTTGATTAGCTGCTCAGTGTCCACTTTTAACAATTCAGTGATATCTTGATCTTCTGCCACATGAGTGAACTCGTCACTTACTTCCCCTGTTTCCATTTCATTTTTTTTCCAAGGTACTGAATTCTTCGTCTGGGATAGGTTTTTCGGATTCTTTAATTAAAGATTGAGATTCTTCCCTTTCTTTAACTTTTTTCTGATGCCTTGTCAGTACTGCATTTAGTTGATCCACAGATTGACAATCTTCCCTTTTTAACAAGGCAGCAGTCCGATTCCCTAAAAGATATCGTCCGCGGTCTAGTTCATCAGGAATCACAGCAGCTTTAGTGAGTGTTTTTCCCAATTCACACTCTACCAAAACTTCGGCAAGAGGTAAACAAGTTGAGCTGGAGTCCAAAGGTTGCTGTACCCAAACATGTTCACCCGTCATGTCAGCTGAATTCACCAATTTCCGACACACAATGTCAATGGTCGCTCCGGTGTCTCTTAGTAGATTTATATCCTGACCGTTTATTTTTCCTTTCATGATATACGGTTCCAGGTACTTCTCAGGTTCTATGTCCGAAATGTAATTTACAGTTTCCGAAGGTTTCTTCAACTTTGGACAATTCGGTCGGATATGACCAGGCTGATTGCAATGAAAACACCGCATCTGTCTCCTGCGGTCGAATTCCGGATTTGGGTCTTGTTCGGAAAATCTTCGTTCTATCTTAATCCCTTTACCATTTATGGTATCGCTTCTCCTTGGTGGATTATCGGTCTTTTCAAACTTGTTTTGAACTCGACCCTCGAACTTGTCTTTCGCAAAGACAGGGTATCGTTTCACAGTTCGTCTAACGTCTTCAAACTTCTCCAACAGTTCCACCAAATCTGTAGGGGAGTTTATTTCTGTCCATTCTCTGAGATACATATCTTTGAATTCGGATGGTGTTTTTTTCTTCATCTGATCTGTGATGATCAAATCTCTCAGTTTTTCAAAAGTAAGGACCTGACAACCTGCAATCCATCCATCGAAATAAGTAGACAATTCATGATAGAAATCCCTCCAGTTCCGATCAACTGCTTTATGGTGTGAACTAAATAACTGTCGAAATCTTTCTGGTGTTAGTTTGAACCTTTTTAACAGAATATTTTTGATGTGATCATAATTTGTAGCTAGGTCAGCTGGTTCACGGGCTATTATATGAGCAATCTCTTGGGGGATCAAACTTAATAGGTGAGATACCCACATTTCTTTTCCCAGCGACAGCAAAGTTGCCTGTCGCTCGAACAAGATTAAATAAAGACTCATATCATCTTTCATGTCGTATTTCGGAAGGATCTTGGTCAAGTCTCGATTCGATGGTCTAGAATGATCAACTGCACCTTGCTGGGTTTGTCTAGTTGCTTCTATTCTCAATTTTTCCAACTCATACTCTCGTTCTCTCTGCTTTTCTTTCACTTCTAGGTCTTCAATTCTCCGCTTTTCTTCCACTTCAAGGGCTTCAATTCTCCGCTTTTCTTCCACTTCAAGGGCTTCAATTCTCCGCTTTTCTTCCACTTCAAGGGCTTCAATTCTCCGCTTTTCTTCCACTTCAAGGGCTTCAATTCTCCGCTTTTCTTCCACTTCAAGGGCTTCAATTCTCCGCTTTTCTTCAAGGGCTTCATTTCTCCGCTTTTCTTCCACTTCAAGGGCTTCATTTCTCCGCTTTTCTTCCACTTCAAGGGCTTCATTTGTCTTTCGAGTTTCTATAATTCTACCAAAAAGTGCTTTGGTGAATTCCTCATCATATCCCTCACTTGAAGTAATAAGATTCACTAGCTGTTTTATGGATTTTTCTACGGTGATTTCTAAATCTATCTCCTCCACCAATTTGATCAAGTCCTCTTTCTTTCCCTTAACTAAATAAGTCATGATTAAATTCTAAACAGTTTCCCCCTTTGGACTCAAATATAACGTAAGGTACAAAATGAAAACTTTTCGAAACCGAAACCGTCCAGAATTCTGACTTACCTTATAGCCAAGCCTCAAGAAATATAACTCAAAGACAATAGAACAATAGAAAAGAAATAAATGTACAAAAACCAATTTTGTAACCCAAAAGACCTTCAAAAGAAAATTAATTATAAAAAATTTTTAATCAAAACACCATTTCAAATACAAAACAAATTTAAATTATTAATTAAGATAAATAATCATCTACGACAACTAAAATCTCTTAAATTTCTATTTCACATAAATTCCAAATCAATACTAATTTCTATTATAAAAGCAAAATTTGCAATTAAGAAATTTTTTTTGTTTCGAAACCTGTTACGATAAATGGAAGTTATCACAAAAACAGAAGTAAAATTGTACATTAAATATAATAGTGCATAAAACTTTAGACTTAAAACCGAAACCACTTATGTGGAACAGTTGCTTGATGGTACACAGGAAGTCCTTGAGCAGGAACCCAAAGTTCGAACTGGACTTTGCTGACGATGACAGGACGGGATGCCCAAAAAGTTCGGACCGGATGGCCCTTTCGATGCTGAACACACACGCGTTTCACACACAGGAACAGGACGGGATGTCCCAATTCTACTGACCGGACTAAGCTTCGTTGCTGGACACACGCAGTAACAGGCCACGTTTCATACACAGAAACAGAACGGGATATCCAAAAACATCGGACCGGATGGCCCACTTCGTTGCTGCCGGACGCACGCAAATTCTCCACTCGCGAGGACGGGATGTCCACAAACTTCGGACCGGATGGCCCCCTTCGTTGCTGCCGGACGCACGCAAATACTCTACTCACGAGGACGGGATGTCCACAAACTTCGGACCGGATGGCCCCTTCGTTGCTGCCGGACGCACGCAAATACTCCACTCACGAGGACGGGATGTCCACAAACTTCGGACCGGATGGCCTTCTTCGTTGCTGCAGGACGCACGCAAATATTCCACTCACGAGGACGGGATGTCCAAAAACTTCAGACTGGATGGCCTTCTTCGTTGCTGCAGGACGCACGCAAATTTTCGCTGAACACAGGACGAGATGTCCACAGTTTATTCTCAAATCAGGACGGGATGTCCAAGACTTCAATTTAATGGGAACGATCACAGTGCATGCCACCATTAATAGGTAGCTGTAACGTCGTGATAAAAGAAATATACTTTTTTAAAGAAATAAAGAAAAATTTATTTACAATATGGTAGCGACATCACCGTTACAACTACCTCTCATCATACGTTTTAAACATAACGGCTGAAACACGCCATTCCAACACTGCACTCAGTCCACACTTCAACGAAGCATCCAATCGACTCTAAAAAGCCGTTACAAAAAAATATCTTTTCACCAACGTTATACATAAAAGAAAAAAAATGAACTTCCGGGAAAACCATTTAAGCTCACATAAATATGTCAAAAGAAAAGATTTCCTTTCCAAGAGTAATAAGAAGTATAAATAAACACAGGAAGTATCACAATATCTTGGAATAAGGAAAAAGAAATATTATCATAACATTTAAAAGATATTCCGGAAGTGTACGTTACAGGGCAAAGAGATAACGAGATGGTGCGAGGCCTGTCACAACTGTCAGTTAAGAAGGAGGACGAACTCCAATTGAAGCGGTAGGAAGGCCTGAGTTGCCGTTTCAGGTGGTTAATGCGGACATTTTTGGGCCAGTAGAGCCTAAATCTTCAAGGGGGCATCAGTACGTGTTATGCATTATGGACCAACACAGTAGATGGCCGGAGGCGGTACCTTTGAGATCGTTAACTGCGAAGGCAACCTGTGAGGCATTCACTGAGGTGTTCATGAGGATGGGGGTCCCACGGACTATCGCTATGGATAATGGGACAAATTTTGCATCCCGGTTAACCAAGGAATTTTTGGGTAAGTTGGGCGTATAACCCCAAAGTTTTCGACACCTGGATACCCTCCCGCGAACGGATTAGTGGAAAGGTTTATAGGGACCATGAAAAATATGCTTCATCATGCTATTAGTGATCAAGGAAGAGAGTGGGATAAATTACTACCCTATTTATTATGGGCGTATAGAGAAGCAGCAAGTTCCACTACGGGTGTACCACCGTTCATGTTAATGTACGGTCGTTTACCGGAAGGCCCGTTGGTGATTTTAAAATCCAGTTGGGTGGAAGAAGCCGTGATACCTCAAGGAGTGGGGGAATCAGTCTCAGAATATCTCAGGTCACTCAGAGATAGGCTAAAATCGGCTCAGGAATTCGCTACGACACAGGCTGAAGTACAACAGGCACGGTACGTCCATCACCACAATTTAAGGTCCTCCAATCGACAGTTCGGACTGGGTGATGAAGTAGTTGTCCTGGTTCCCGACAGTACAAACAAGCTTTGTTCGAGATGGATGGGGCCAGGAGAAATAGTGGAAGTCAAATCACCCCACTCGTATATAGTGAAGTTGTCAGATGGTAGTTCCCGTCATTTACATCAAAATAAGATACGCAAGTACGTACAACCCATCGGGGCAGTGGGAGTAATATATGAGTCAGACGAAGAATTCGGAGAAGTCCTGCACGCGCCTATTGACAAACCAATAAACGGCAGGCAAGATATCGAGACGTTCGGTAAGAGCAAGGGACTTGATCACTTACGAGGACATCAGAAACGAGAATTGTGTTCTTTGTTGAACGGGTTTGGCTCTCTATTCAATGGAGAGATGAGGAAAGCCAATGTAGGGTCCCACACAATTCGACTGAAACCGGGCGTAGAACGGAAACAACCGCACATTTATAGGATACACGAGTCAATTAAACCGCAGGTCGAGAAGCAGATTGAGGAGTTGATAATGAGGGAGCTCATTGAACCGTCTACAGCGGAGATTGCCTACCCCATAGTCTGTGTGGCAAAAAAGGATGGTACTGTACGGTTGTGTTGCGACTATCGAGGTCTCAATGCGGAGAGTCAGATTGTAGCGTTCCCAATGCAAAATTCGGATGAATTAAGATTCAAGGCAGGACGTGCAAAATTCCTAACTACGCTCGACCTTTTAAAGGGATATTGGGAGATTCCGATGGAGGAGAGTTCGAAAGAACTAACTAGTTTTGTGTCACCCAAAGGGCAATACCAATGGAGGGTCATGCCATTTGGACTCTCTGGAGCCGCAGCCACTTTCCAAAGGGTTATGAACCAAGCGTTGAGGGCACTCTCAGATTACGCAGAGAGCTTTATAGATGATATAATAATTTATTCTCAGACATGGGAGGACCACTTGACTTCCAGAAAATTTAAAGCTTTACAGATCTGATTTTTCTGTAATTGAATGGAATTTTTGTAATTTTGAGCAGAAGTTGTACCGCGGGGTTCATAGAAATCAAATTTTTCAACCAATAGAACCCAGATTATTTTCATTTAAAGGTATAAATAAATATTCACTATGGGCAAATTGTTCTCCAGCCAATTAATATTTCATATTATAATATTTCATCAGTCTTATAGATATAATCCGTTTCTAAGCTCGTGGCAGCTGAAGAATTTGTACCACAAAGAATCATTAAAAATCCATCAATAACACTGTCAGGAAAATTAGAAATTCCTCAATCCTGGAATGCTTTGACAAAACAGTGATCCTACCTCCAGGGTTCTTACTGCTGAAAGTTGGAAGGCTATATTGAGCACTCTGAAGTTTAGTGAAAAAAAGTGAGCTTTTGATCCAAGCCTGATCTAGAGAATGAATATGGAAACAACGTTACACATTTAATAATATTTTATGTACAATATTATGGAGATTAATACCTGCATTGAACAGAACCTTCTGTAACAATTGTAGAATTCAGTTCAACAGCCTTGGGCTCAGGTAGATCAACAGGTTGAATTAAACTCTCAGATGAAGAATTGAGAGGTGGAAACTGAGCAGCAGGTAAGTCATGGAAAACCTGTTGCTTTTCGTCATCAAGCTTGCCTGCTTCTTTTAGCACTGCAACAGAGAGTTAAATGCTAGATGAAAGTTTCCTTTCCTGTTAAAAATAGTAGGCCCTTCCTTGCCATACTACCTTTCCAAGTGACTGGGATCTACAAAAAGAATTATTTTGCTTCTTTGGCAGTAGAAAAACAGCCTGTGGTTTAGAAGATAGGTTTTTGTGTTCACTTTCTGCAGAAAAAGTATCTGCTTGCTTTTCAAGGGAGAGAGATAGTTATCGCAATACAATATGACTGAGATCACAATGCACGTCTCTTGGTTACAGTTTATTATGTTTTGCAACAGGTCCTCAAATTTTGAGAAGCATTTCTAAAGGCAATCATAGATGTTATTGGTACCTACATGAACCAGAATCAAGTCACGATTCTTTAAAGATGAAACCTTATTCGTTACACGTTCAATGGTGATTCCTGGAAAAGCTAGAACATGTATTACATTACCATGTAATTGTGATGGTAAATACTGATCTACGTATTTGACCATCGAATCCACACCAATAATTAAATCCTTCATAGTTGCACTACAATTTTTGGACAATTTACAGACAGGAAGAGCAATTAAGAGAAGGGCAGAGAAACTAGTCAAAGAAGAAACAATCAACAAAGACTGCAGCACAAATGCAATCACTCAATTTTTAAAATTCAAAATGAACTCATAAAATAATTCAACAAAGAGTAAAAGTCACGAAAGCGAACAATGGAAACACAACGAGCGAAAAGCAAACAGTAAAAAATATTTGAGAACTGACATACACAAGAAATACAAAAATGAATATCACAAACAAAATAACTTTTAAAATAACAAAATATATTATGTAAGAAAAAGGATAAACGATTCCAGGCAAGCTTCGCAATATCAAGGAGCGTAATCAAATCCACAGACAGGCACCGAGCCTTCCTAAGCGACTGGCGTGATTTTCCACTACAATGCATTCCAAACTTGGCTTAAACTGAGTTGGCTCCCATGCCAAAAAAGTTTTTGAGCCAAGACGGCGAAATCTATAGCGACCTCCGAAATTCTGTAGCAACCTAGTGTGCCCCTAGGCGCTGCATTTCGCACCCAAAAGAAACTTTTGTTTACGCTGCTTCCTAGGCTAGCTATGAAGTCCTCACGTTGGGTTGGCGTGGAAGTTTGGAGAGTGAGGTGCCAGCTCAGGTGTTGCTTCGTCATCTGACCGTGGTTCAAAATTACTAGGCGTTGTCCTCGGATCTTTCCCTTAAGGGACTGATTCCGGACCGTCGTCAATAGCCCGTTGTGTTGCTCTAGTACGACGTTAACTAAAATTACCATTACCAAATAAGTAAGTAGTTACATATTTAAAGTAAAGTCGAACTGGAACAATACAACGGGCTATTGGCGACGATCCAGGATCAATACCGTAAAGGAAGATCCGAGATCTAAATAGGAATAACGTTTAGTATCTCTATCACAATTTAACTAATTCACAATAAATTTGGTACACTTAATTTTTGAGGGTTGCGAGTATGAATCCAACAAAAACCATCTTGTACAAAGTAAGATGAGGTACTTTTAATTAACGTCGTACTAGAGCAACACAGCAGGCTATTGACAACGGTCCGGGAGCAATCCCGACGGGAAAGATCCGAGTACAACACCACGTAAATCTGAACCACGGTCAGATGACAATGTGGAAAACTTAGAAAGTCTGGTGCCAGCTGAGGTATATGCTCGTCATCTGACCGTAGTTCTAAATAACAAGGTGCTGGCATCAAACCTCTCTTTCCTTCGGAGTTGATACCGGACCGTCACCAATAGCCCGTTGAGTTGCTCCAATGTGACGTTAATTAAAAAATACCATCCTAATTTTTTGTGTTGAATGTTTTCGGCCGACTAATCGTAAATGGTCGACTTTGGAAAGGGCATGCCTACCTTTTCAGAGACTTAGGTATCATGCGGTGCCTCAGTTTGCTTGAGAAAAACGTTTTGTTAAAAATTTCAGGATGTCGATCGAATGAGCCAATTGAAATTTCATTTTCAATCGCAGACCCCTTCATCGGATTATTTAGTATGTCGAATTCGAGGCCGGTATCTTTTCCATTCCTGTCTGTCAACGCTTTGAACACATTTTGATAGAGCTGAATTTTTCTCGAGATAGAAGTCACGACAGTATTAAGGTGCACCCAAGATATGTTTTCCTCCCATGTCAAGTGATTGTCGACTCTATCCAACACGTCCCATATTCCTGTCAAGCGATTCTTGTCAAACGATTGGGGTGAAACTAAACATTTCTTCAAAGGTCATTCTGCCTTGAAATGATTTCAGTGGGACTCCACCAGAAAAAAATGAATCATGTGAATACCATCATGAACAGAACGTAAACGTATGAAGGTGTTTGGCTGTTCACCATTGTGAAACCCTTACCGGATTGATAGGATTCATACGTCTCTACAGATTTAACGTACACGAGTCCCTACTAGGGGTTGTGAATGACTCCATGCACTCTAATCATCATCCTTGCTATGAAATGTTTTGTAAAGTCAGCAATAGACATTCTAAGCCTGAATATAAAATCTGAATTGTCTCAATGAGACATCTTCACATAGTTTTCATATCCTCAAGAGATTTGCTTCGTGAAAGGCGATTGTTCGCTATTCAGCAGTGTAGTATTCGTTTTTTCATGATAAAATTTAATATGATTTGAAAATAAGAATCGTTGGAAAACATAGCATGCCTTTTTTATTTGATTTTATTGCTGTATTTAATAAAAAATAGAACATCTTTTGTGCATCATATAAATAGATTACAATTCCTATGCGCTAAGTTCTTGTGTCTAATTAGCGTAGTACAAAGATGTTTAGTTATGTTTACACATATATTTGAGTATGTATTCAATTCATTGAACGCGATTAACACTCTATTAAGGACATCCTATTTTATTTTAAAATAACCGGTTTGCAATTACAGATTACTTAGAGGATTTATTCTTTTAAAAAAAATCAGTGTCATCGTAGTTGTTAACCTTTACTCACCATGTGCAGATCCCGTGTGAAATATAACAGGACAACTATACAAAATTGGAAATCATTAACTACAGTATTGTTTGAAAAGTGCATGAGTACGAGTACTAAGGAACATAACTAGAGTTTTTATGAAAAACTGCAAATTAGAGCAACCAAACCGCCGGAAGATTTCTTAGACGTGAATGGAAATATTCTACAATTAACTTTAAGTTTAAAGGGGCTTATCACAATTTCCACAGAATACCTAATGTGGCGTAGTGGAAAGTATTTTAATTAAAACAAATTTGATAACAATTTGAAGAGAGTAATAGAAATGAAGCACAGGTTGTATCTATTATTTCGAAAGTATCGGCAAGACATATTGCGAGGAGTACTAGAGTTTCGAGAGGTTTCCATTTGATGTGTGTGTGTGTGTGTGTTGAATTCTTCAGTTATTGGAGTCTTGTTTAGCGATTCATAGAAAATATACGCGTCAATATTCCATAAATAAAATTTTAAAACAATCAATATCAAAACTATATTTATTTCCTTTGTGGAGAAGTAAGCTCCATGCATGAAAAATTGTGACTAAGCAATGGATTGCATGGAAAGTAAAAATTTTCTGATTTCTCTAATTTGAATTAGTATTACTAAGAACTAATTTAATATATATATTGTTCAAAATATATTCTTTAATCATTAGATTCATGTTAAACCATTTGTAGAAAGTATGTGCATTTGTAATAGGCAAATTAAATTTTGAAAAAGAGCTTTATTTTAAACAGCATACAACAATAACTCCAAAATATCCCTAAAAGAAAGTACTAATAGAAATAAACAAAAAACATTTGCAAACTATTTTTAGATGAATTCGAACATTGCATATATGTCTTATTTTTCAAATCAAAAGGAAATTTAATCATGGAGCAAGAGTTGGTACTTTTTACTATCAACACCAGAAGAAGGGAAGTATGACCGCAAATTAATTTGAAAGATGTATAAATATTTTATTCTCCCACCAAGGGCCATGGTAGCCTGTTTGCTAGAGGAGCGGATTAGCAATCAAATGGTTTGGAGTTCGAAACTCGAACCAACCAAAGGCTTCTTCAGAGGCTTTCCCTTTGGTTTGTTTCTGTTGGGGGACATTCAAATGAGAGAACAGTAAGGTGTGTCATAGTTATCGTGCATTCTCTTGAAAATAACGTGAGAAAGTGTGAAAAAAACACTACACGAAATATGGCATTGGGACTATCATTTTTTCCAACGAAGAATTTATAAGAAAGCTAGCTCCATTTTGTTTATGAAATAATAAAATTCATGTGTTCACACTTTGTGTTTCAACACTCTTCCGAAATATTACAAATATCTCTTCCTAGACCGGGATTCGAACCAAGTACCAAGAAGACGTGCGTGAATAACGTATTATTCCAATTTCCGATACAGTTACGCTCCTTCATTACTCGCCGACACTACATCAGTTCTTGTTAACGCAAACTCACAAAGAATTGTGTAATTTTTTCAGACGTTGATTAATAAGTTTAATTTTGAGATTTTATTCCACATTGAGTAGTGCATAAAGATTCTGTACATTTGTTTGAATTCTCACACACACACATCCATTAAGTTTATTTAAAAAATACTATAAAACGTCATTAATTGTTGTTTGTGATGCCTCTACCCGTTAACTAAAGCAGCTTCAAATAATAAATGCGATTGAAACTTTACTAACTAATCCTGAGGTTAGGATGGCCATGTTTATACCATCCATAAATTTCTATGGAAAGGGGACTGAGGGGAGGTTAATTATTAAATTTCTACGCAAAACTCTCCAACCATAATAAAGAAGCTATACTCCAAATCCCAGATACGACTACCGTAGAAAAAAAGGTCGTTCAAAAAACGACCTAGATCCACTCTAAATAAATTGATGTTTGTTCATTCCTTTTCCACTCCAAATCCAAAATTGTTTCAGAGTTTGTCCTGTCTTTTCATGTTCTGCCCCTCAGTAGACCGGATATACCATTGGAAGCTTCCCAATGGGGGTACAGAAGATTTCTCAGAAAAGTGTCTACGTATGGGAGACTGCGGTCCGGCCTTTTGTGAAGACAGCTGCGGACATCCATCCCCGTAGGCAATAGCTCACTCTTCTCTCTCGCAGTTCGCACAGAAGTTCCAATATTCGGTGTCCTGGTGTAATGAGGTGGAATGACTAGAGACCCCCACTATGTGAGGGGTCCGGTTCTTAGGAGAGATAAAAATCCCATCTCTTCAAGTTACTGTATGCGTATGCCTGTGGCGTGTTCGTTGAGAATAGAGATAAAGTAAACGCCAAACGGCATTCCTTTGTATTTTGTAAGCTGCACTCTGCCCACTGGAATCGTCTACAGGAAAATCTTTCTCTTCGGGAAAAAGAAGTTGAATTGAAAATTTAGAACCATTTTCGAAACTATTATTATTGCTATTCTGCTTTACTTTTTGAAATGAAAACTGTTTAATCTGAAGTACGATTAAAATCTTACGAAACACAAAAAAAAAAAGAAGAAGAAGAAGAAAGCAATTAATAAAATTATGTGACGTAAATTCTAAGAAAAAGATCGGAAATAAAAAATGTAAAGGTATGGTTTTCGCTTCTATCAAAACCACATGACATACGCTTTAAATTACGCACAACTGATTAGTTTAATATTTCAATACGTACTGAAAACTTAATGAAGTGCGATAGTTGGTGGAGTTCGAATGACTTGGTGAAGCGGATGACCAATGGGCCAGAAATGCGATAAAGAATTTGGTTCTTTCTCACAAAAATTTATTATTATAAATGGATAATTAACCCTTTGAAAATTATACTAAATAAAATAGCTTTTGCAAACAATGAAACTGGGTAAAGACGTATATAAATGTAATTTGTATATATATAACTAAATTAATTTTTTTAAGGGGTGATGAGTACTTGTATGTCTTTTCTAGAGTAACTACTAGATATTACACTACCAAAAGTGAGAAATTTTATAGTCTTAATGTGCCTAGAACAGGCCTATACCAAGCTTTTACAGTTTGAAGATAATAAGACGTTCCACCACCCTAAAATTAATAAAATTTACCAGTCTTGTACTAAAAACTTATACAAATTACTTATAAGAAGTGACTTAACCAAAAACTGGTTCTTTAACACTATGCTGCTAGCAGGTGACTAAATTTTTTAAATCTGAATTCCCTAAATCAAAGTGTATAGCTTTTTTTATTTTATTTCTGCGATATACTACCATTTAATTATAAACATTTCAGATAAGAAACAAAATATGTTTCAAGATAAATATGTCACATAATGCATCAAGGGGATATATGTATATATAGCAGAGTTGACGTCTGTCTGTCCTCTATACAGATCTACACCATTTGACCAGTCCACTCTAACACTTTCTTCATAACTCTGGGGGTAACGTAGGCAACATATTACCCCAGTTCTATTTGACCTAGGTGTTCAGTGGGATTTAAAAGCAATTAGAAATCCTCATGGGAATAACATTTTTAGATTATTTTTACGATCACTGAAGAATTCAGACCAACCATATGGTAGGTACACTCATCCTGCAAAAAGCACTGGCTGTTATATATTAACCCCTATTCTATTTTTCTTAGGTTTCGAGAGGGGTAAAAAACAATTCCGTGATCCAAATTGGAATAATATATATAATCTTTAATATCACAATTCGACCAATTCACAACAAATTTGGTACACTCTTTATTTGACAAAAGTGCTTAACACATGCAATATACAGTTGCAGATTTAGGGGGCTATAGCTAAAAGCTGCTCTAAGTTTACTTTCAAAAATAACTTATTCAATTTGAAGCTTCGCACTACTGTGTGATAAACCATTATTGCCTTTGTATTTCTGAAAAGGTGCTACTTGCAAAATATAAAACCTACTAATAATAATCAGTAAGCTGTCTGGTCCCAAAACCAAATAAGTAAATAATATTCTGCCGAGTAGTATGTAATGGGTTAAATGATCAGATGTTCATTAATGTTGCACTTCCATTATGATTACCTGAACCAAAAGAAATTCATTATTGATGACATATGAAATTATCACCAAAAACAAACATCATTTAGTTATCAAGAAACATAACAGTTGTTTTGATGAAAAAGTTAACAATGTGAATTTATAATCATGGTGCAAGGAAATTCTTTACAGGCTCAGGTGAATTATTTCTGAATTTGTATAATCTTTTACAAGCCATCTCTTAACTAAAGGAAATTTATTATTCATAAATACAATGATACAAAGCTCTGAATTTTTCTTTTTCAGGATGCAACTCCATTCTGTTTACCCTTATCCTGATAGAGAAAAATTAATTATGTTTCCTCTTACATAAAAATACAATGATACAAACTTTTCCAACAGAATCCTAAAAACAAGAATTGTTTCTTTCTATACACTGATTTTTTTTTTATAATTACCCTTAAGTAGTTGCCATGCTTTTCACCTACATGAATCTTGAATGACTACATCTCGAATTTCTCACTTAAAATCATAGCAGTAACTAGTCTTATGAATGTTTGAAGTTACTTTAAAATCATTCGTATTCATTTGCTACTTCTGTGAAATATTTCTTGACAATTTAATCCAACAATCTTGACCTCATTACATCTTATAATCATCACAATGCAAATGATTTTCATAGCTTAAAATCGCTACATATAGAATTTTCCACTTAAATTCTAAGCAGTAGCTAGATATAAAGAATATGCAAGACTACTGTATTCATACGTATTTGCTGCTTATTTGAAATATTTCTTGACAAAACAATTATTTTTTTATTCAATAAAGTCTTGTGTGAAGTTTTATTACATCTTATGATCTTGACAATGCAAATTATTGAAGTAAATTTGACAACCAGAAGCTGTCTTGTCTTCTCAACATTTAATGAAAGTAATTTATTGCTAGATGGGTAATTAGTAGCTACAGAGTTTAGTTCTATCTGTCTGGTTAAAGTGAGTATGGCATGAAATTAATCAATCTTCCTGAAGATTTAAAGCTTTACAGATATGATTTTTCTGTAATTTAATGGAATTTTTGTAATTTTGAGCAGATATTGTACCGCAGGTTTCATATAAATAAAATTTTTTCAACCAATATAACCCAGATTATTTTCATTTAAAGGTATAAATAAATATTCACTATGGGCAAATTGTTCTCCAGCCAATTGAGATAATATTTCATCAGTCTTATAGATATAATCCGTTTCTAAGCTCGTGGCAGCTGAAGTATTCGTACCACAAAGAATCATAAAAATCCATAATAACACTGTCGGGAAAATTAGAAATTAATCAATCACAGAATGCTTTGACAAAACAGAGATCCTACCTCCAGGGTTCTTACTACTGAAAGTTGGAAGGCTATATTGTTATATTGAGCATTTGGAAGTTTAGTGAAAAAAAGTGAACTTGTGATCCAAGCCTCATCTAGAGATAGAAATATGGAAACAACGTTACACATTTAAAAATATTTTATGTGCAACATTATGGAGATTAATACCTGCATTGAACAGAACCTTCTGTGTAACAATTGTAGAATTCAATTCAACAGCCTTGGGCTCAGGTAGATCAACAGGTTGAATTAAACTCTCAGATGAAGAATTGAGAGATGGAAACTGAGCAGCAGGTAAGTCATGGAAAACCTTTTGCTTTTCGACATCAAGCTTGCCACCTTCTTTTAGCACTGCGTAAAGAGTTAAATGCTAGATGAAAGTTTCCTTTCCTCCTGTAAAAAATGAAGGCCCTCCCTTTGCCATACTACCTGTCCAAGTGACTGGGATCTACAAAAAGAATTATTTGGCTTCTTTTGGCAGTAGAAAAACAGCCTGTGGTTTAGAAGATAATTTTTTGTGTTCACTTTCTGCAGAAAAAGTCTCTGCTTGTTTTTCAAGGGAGAGATAGTTATCGCGAGACAATATGGCTGAAATCACAATGCACGTCTCTTGGTTACAGTTTATTATGTTTTGCAACAGGTCCTCAAATTTTGAGAAGCATTTCTAAAGGCAATGATAGGTGTTATTGGTGCCTACATGAACAAGAATCAAGTCACCATTCTTTAAAGATGAAACCTTATTCGTTACACGTTCAATGGTGATTCCTGGAAAAGCTAGAACATGTATTACATTACCATGTAATTGTGATGACAAGAAATACAAAAATGAATATCACAAACAAAATAACTTTTAAAATAACAAAATATATATTATGTAAGAAAAAGGATAAACGATTCCAGGCAAGCTTCGCGATATCAAGGAGCGTAATCAAATCCACAAACAGGCACCGATCCTTCGTATTTCGTAAGCGACTGGCGTGATTTTCCACTACAATGCATTCCAAACTTGGCTTTAACTGAGTTGGCTCCCATGCCAAAAAAGTTTTTCAGCCAAGACGGCGAAACCTATAGCAACCTCCGAAATTCTATAGCAACCTAGTGTGCCCCTAGGCGCTGCATTTCGCACCCAAAAGAAACTTTCCTTCGAACCAGTCAGGAGAAATAACATGGAGCTGCGTGCACACGGTCCGTCTAGTTACTTCTAAGGTCGATGCTTTCCGGGCCATGACGTCACAAAACCAGATAAAACGATCTAACGTTTCATCTCCGCGATGAAAAATGTGTACACGATCGCGAAATTATACTTTTCATCGCATCGAATTTATTTCTGAACCAACTGTAAAAATAATTATGCCATAGGAAAGAGCGTATTCTAAACTTTCATGTGGTATTTTGAAATTTTAAAACTAATAGTATTAAGCTATAGATTTGACAATTTTAATTTGTATCGGAAATTACTATCTAAAAATTCCGAAATTTGTATGACCAACTTTTAATTGCATCGAATTTATTTATTAACCAATTTAAAAAATAACTGTACCACAAGAAATAGTAAATTCTAAGGTTTCCAGTGATGTTTTCAAATTTAAAAACTGATAGTAATAAGCTATAGATATGGCAGTTTTAACGAAAGTGTCCTGATTTTCAAGAAAGTATTAACAGGAACCAAATTAAAATTTCTAAAAAAACTCGGTGATGTGTAAAAGTTTGCGTTTAGAGGTATTCTAAAAAAAATTCATGGCTGAAGACAGAACATTTGTACCGTGTTTCGCTCACTCGCAAGAATTTTGCTTTTTTTCGACTTTGACAATTATTCCACCCTAAACTACGTAATAGCCGCATAAGAAGAAAAATTATTCTCCATCTAGTTCCCTATACAATTTTGAACAAACCTTATTAATTTAGCAATTTTCTGATGCGTACTTTCTGGGGAAACCATCTGAGAATTGAGCATAAAAAGCTAGTTTTCATTCCTGCAGCAGAAACTTCTTTTTAATATACAGAAGAATAAAAATTATGAGTGGTGTCTGTGATCCAACAAACTTATTTATCTAAGTTCAAAATTTTCACGTCACTGGTTATGGGTTACAATCAAAGTAACTGGCTTAGAACCAGATGAAACAATTTACGCGGTTCCATTATGTGATTTACTATGCTAAATTCTGTTGCATTTTAATCTTTAAAAAATGTGTCCAATTATATTTCCTATTACAATAATGTTATAGATAATATATACTATTAATGTTTAACTTAAAAATCACAAAACTACCTAGAAACTAAACTGATTTCATTACCTAAGGTCCAAGAAATTTAGACTTGTACAGGCAAGGAATTAATTTTAAAACCATAAAATTCGATTATTTTAATTTTAAAAAATCATGCTTTTTTCATACCAATATGGAATGATAAATTTGCAATAAGACATAAAACTTTGAAATTTCAACAGGTATCTGTAAAGTTCGTTCTATTTATTGTTACACTTACTCGTATCTCAGATTTTTTTTCAGAACTAATCTTTTGTACTCATAAAACTATAGGTATTGTCTTCTGTTTTGTGAATTCATTAACGATAAAGTTATTTTCTAATAAAAACGTGTAATTTATAACAAACTAGCCACTGCGTGATGTAAGGCAGCCGTGAAACAAACACTTCCTTTTATAATAGATTTAAAATTTGGACAATTTTGCATAAAATTTAAAAAAAGTCCAAATTTCAAAATTGTTTTGTTATCTTTCAAACTCTAAAGTTTTCATCATTAGGTTTCTACTTTTTAAATTTACCCAAATATTTAAAAAAGTATTTTATATCGAATACAATATTTAAACAAGTTACAAAAAATGCATGACAAAGTCCTTACAGTTACACAACTTGAAATTTTAAGTTAATGGTAATTTAGGTGTTACAATTAACAAACTAGGATCAGGGGCAGTAGAGTAGTGTGCAAAAGCAGCCTCATTAATTACAAATCTTGTTAAGATGGAAAATATAACACAAATTTATTTTATTTCTTCAAAATGTTTTGCAATGTAAAAAATTTAGTGTTAATATTTAGTTGATCATAGAAGCCCTCTTGTTTATTTTGATAGTCATGAGGCTATTTAGAAAGTTTCCTGTTTATGTATGCCTTTCCAAAGCTATTATATATTATTTGTTCTGCTGAAATACAAAGAACTTCTACATTATTTTTATTGTTAAATGTTTTTATATAAAGTGGGTAGAGCCAATAGGCTTAACAGCAACATTGGTAAAATTTCTTCAAAGTTGAAGATAAATTTTAAATCAGATATAAAATAAATGATGCATACATCTTGGATGAAGCATTTCATTATAGAAGTTTCTTTTTGATACATTACCAGAGCCTGCATTTGATAGTTATAGACACTGCAGTTTTCTTTTAACTATCCTCTTGCAAAATTCATATACATGAATGTTTTGTACAGAATATTTGATTATTTTAGTAAGTTAAAGGTAAGTTACCGCTATCATGTGGCTGAACATAACAAAATCCACCATTTTAATGGATAAAATCAGTAAGCATTCAAAATAAAAAGAGCAATATCCAGAAACAAAATTTATAAAGCACAAATTTATTTTTATTTCACAGCAAAAAGTTATTTCTTTAGATAACACAAACAAATCCACTATTTACAGTCGTAAACACAAGAGAACACGCATTACACACAATATAAAAGTTCAATAATACTTTAAATGGTAAATGGAGGCAAATTACCAAAAATCTCTTTTTTACCAACCAGAGGAGAGAGCATATTCTATTGAGCAACAGGAAAAACCCTAGCTGAATCTGACTCTCGATAACATAAAATATGCACTATGAATCAGAATCGAAACAATATAAATACAATACGAGTAAATGGGTACAAATATTGTTATCTACCTAGGTTTATATCCTGAGCTATACTGTTATCACCTGCTATTGTTGAGATTCAGCAGGTAAAAAAATTTGCTCCAAAGAATACGTAACAGTTCATAAATTAAAAAAAAGACATGTTATTTAAAATTTTTGTTTAACAACCAAAAAGTAAATTCTATTGAATAGCATGCAATAAAATGCTCACTCAACAAAATCTACCATTTGATTTAAGTGCAAAAAAAAAACAATGTTTAAAGATCAAAATAGAAAATTTTGCATTTTAATAAAAGTGGATGCACATTTTGTTCTCACAGATTTTTATATTATGAAGATTGTTTAGCCGACCAACCGGTATAGTGGTTAAGGTGTATGTTAGCCTCTAGATCGAAAGGTTCCTGGTTCGAATCTGGATGTTTGTAAGCATATGGTGTAGAGGTGGCTGGTGCACATTAAATCTGTCGTGGTCGAAAGTCCATACGTTGGGTTGGTGTGGAAGTTTGGAGAGTGGGGTATCATTCCAGATGTTGCTTTGTCATCTGATCATGGTTCAAAATTACGTGGCGATACACTGAATGGCTTAGACTGGGATGGTGGTAACTAGTTGAAAATCCTGAAGATTGTTGGGATAAAACTTATGATAAAAGGTGATCCCACTCTTGGTAATTTATGTTGAGGTTTTTCTGCAATACAAGCATCAATATAAATAGAAATTCTCCATCATTGTAAAACTGGCTCAAGGGAAATGTTATGCTGAAAATACACTCGTGCAGAAAACATGGATTACGAATCATAAATGTGATATTCAAGAGCATAAATATAGCTAAAGCGAATTGATCTTTATGCATTTCAAAAAGCAATATGAACTATCATCAAAAGAATAATGCATATAAATAGAAGCAAATGATTTAATATCTTTAGTTACCAACCTCAAAGTCTGGGTAGTATTCCAGATCAAGCAGACTCAACAGAATGCACCATTTGGAAAACTAGTAGGAAATAGAAATATATGAAAATAGTAAAGAAAGCAGATGCAAACATTGTTACTTACCTGAATCTAATCCTTGCTTTCACTTTTTCTCCATCTGGATAGCGAAGTTGAATCAATAGATCGAATACGAACGAACACATTCTGCGAGAAAAATGAAAACCATTTTGCCAAAATAAAAATGCGGTACGCGCCTCTACTACAAGGGTTGCTTATTTAATTGGCGACAGAACTAGAATGTCGAAAAAATTAGTGATATCGCTAAAATCTACTGCCATGTCACGTGGACCAATCAGATCATCAGGGTTCATTACTGGCGGCAGATGAAAGTCTCCAGACAAGCGAGAGATATTTCGAAGGAGCCGAAAATGCAATGCGCATGAGCAAACTTTCTTTGGTTATTTCGCTATTCTTGTTGCCAATTTAATGTAGAATTCTAGCAGTCCTGCTATAGATCAGCATTTGCCATTCATTTGTTGACTGTAGAGTCGGTTGACTCTTGAATCGGGAATTGTTGTGGCACGTGTGTTTTCCTTTTCGAGATTTGGAGCCGGGGGAAGTATTAAAAATTTTGTTAGAATGAGTAAATTTACAATGGTTGTTAATCCAATAATAGGGAAAAATGAGTGGATGGAAAAACCCGAATATTATGATTATTTTCAAGAAGTCGCACGGTGAGCTATTGCTACATTTTCTTTTATATTGAAGTATTCATTAATAGCCCATGTGTTCAGTACTCTCGTCATACAAAAATTATCACGGTTTGCACAGAATTAAATATTAGATGAAACAAACTATTAAATTTCTTTTAATCCTGAACACTTTGGTTTGAAAAGCTCATGTTCGGGGGAGGGGACATTTTCTACGGGAACAAATTCGTTGGATCCGCAAAGTTTATATTTTTGAAGTTGCCCCAGTCACGTAAAAACAAAAATGAATTAAAAAGTAAAATTAAAGTAATCGATACGACACAAATTTGCTTTTGAATGATGCTATTTCAATGGTACTGATACACAGTGTATGCTGATTTAAATCTAGATGTCAATGTGATCCTAAAGAGAATTGCTTTAAGTCAAGGAGTAAAAATTTACTGCATTGGATTTGTTGAACTTGGATTTTTTAAAATTTTAATCTGATTTTTATGATTAAATATGTCTGATATGTTTTGAAATCAATGTAGAATCTGAATAGTACCTAGCTATTCCTGGAAGTTCACCTCATGATCAATGCAGCTTTCAACTGTCACTATATGTTGCTGGGTTAAGAAGTGGGAGTATTTGGTAATTGTAGAGATCAAAACGTGGTTGTGGTAAGCATGGTATTAGAAGAGTAAAAATTCCATTGGAGTTCCTTCTGCCATGGTCGACCAACCGGTATAGTGGTTAAGGTGTAAGCCTCTAGATCGGAAGGTTCGAATCCGGGTCCGGGCATGGATGTTTGTAAGCGTATGGTGTAGAGGCGGCTGGTGCACCTCAAATCTGTCGTTGCTGAAAGTCCTCACGTTGGGTTGGTGTGGAAGTTTGGAGAGTGGGGTGCCAGCTCAGGTGTTGCTTCGTCATCTGACCATGGTTCAAAATTATGAGGTGTTCTCGAATATTTCCCTTAAGGGATTGATCCCTGACCGTTGTCAATAGCCCGTTGTGTTGCTCTAGTACGACGTTAACTAAAATTACTATTACCTTCTGCTATGACTACTGCTCATGCTGTCACTTGTTCAATATCATGAGGAAAAGTGTTGTTTACAATTACCCCTACTTTCAAGGGTAATAGTAAACACGTGGGGTAATAGTAAACAGTTGAGTACGGTGTTAAATTTCTTTCCTAGAATCTTCGTACTAATTAAGTATAAAAGTAGAATAGTGACAAGTTAGTTTAGTAGGATGAACAATGTTTAATTACACTGCTCAATTTACCACCACGCATGCGTGGTTTTAGCAGCGCCCTCTGAACTGATGCTAAAAGTGTATAAATAGAGTGCTGTAGTGAGTCGTTGAAAATAGTGCATGGTTATTTTTTAGTGGCGAATGTTTAATGAGACCTAAGTATGCCTCCACGACGAAATAAGGTGAAATTTCAACAACTTACGGAGTTTGAACGGGGGAGAATCATCGGCCTTCCTGAAGGAGTTGGCAGCACTTTGGTCTACTGCTACAGGTGTACTAATGTCGGCTTCGTCAATTCGTCGACGTCTGCTGCACCGTGGACTGAGTGCAAGGATTCCTTTATACAGGATCCCCCTCACGCTAACCATCGACAGCTGCGTCTGCAATGGGCTCACGAGCACAGAGCCTGGCGGGCTGATTGGCAACAAGTTGTCTCTTCTGACGAATCCCACTTTAATTTGTGGAACAATGATGGCTGCATTCGTATTAAACGCTATGCCAGTGAACGCTGCCTTCCAGAGTGCGTTATCGAACGTCAAATTGGCCGAACACACGGATTTATGGTCTGGGGTGAGATTTCGTATCATGGATGATCTCAGCTGCTACGAATTGAAGGTAATCTGAATAGCAACAGGTACGTCCGTGAAGTACTAAAGCCCGAAGTCGTTCCCTTCAAGGCATCCCTGGAGCTATCTTTCAATAGGATAATACATGCCCACATGTTGCAAGGAATGTTTGAGACTTCTTTTCAGCCCAATGCATGCAACTTCTTGCTTGACCTTCTTATTCGCCTGACATGTTGCCTATTGAGCATGTGTGGGATTTGGTTGGTCGACGTCTCGCTCGTGATCCGCGTCCTACAGCTTCAAAAGACAAACTTTGGGTGCGCATACAAACAATATGGAATTCTTTTCCACAAGCAGACATTCAACATCTGTTTCACTCCATGCCACGTCGTATAGCAGCACTTATTGTAGCGTGTGGTGGTTACACTGAATACTGATTTCAGACACTTAGTATTGTTTTTTTGCTTTGAAAATTTATTCAATTATTTGTACTAATACAAGCCGTTTGTGTATTAAATTTCATTTAATTCTGATGACTCCTTCATGGTGTTGCATTTTTTACAAACAGCAGTATACTTTATCAAGAGTTTAAAAATAGGTATTGAAAGTGAACATACAAATTCTGTGTTAATGTTTAATTAAATGTTTTTGTTTATTTTATTGTAAGTATTTTTTAATATTAGCATTTTATTTTAATTGTTTGTAAGGGTTCCATTTGTTGTTACCCTGCCCACCAGCTTTATGTGTCTAATATAGTGCTAAATTTTTTTATAATTGAGGAGACAATTTTGGCAACTATTTTTCACATGATTGAGCTGAACGACTATTTTCATTGGTAAGAATCATGGGGAGGCCTGTAACCAACTATACAGATTGGTTTTATCTACCAGTTTTATAAAGGGATCAATCTGGGGATTACTGAGTAGAAGCAAAAACAAGGTGGCAAACTTTTAAAACTAAGGCAAACTTTTAAAACAAGGTGGTAACAGAACCGGGAAATCATGGAATTTTTAAAATTTTGACACTTTAATTGCAATTATTATTTTTTGTCCTTTTTTGAGATGCGCGATTACAAGAACTTTTTGTACCCACCAACAACCCCCAAATTGTGTACTTCCAGAGTCTCAAGTTACTGGATCCAGAAAAAGAGGTCATAAGAAAGTTAGGCGGGACAGAAGTAAAGTAGTAATGGAAAACAAGAAGTTGAAGTTCAGAAATTGAAGCGCAAAAGCATAATAGACAAAATGGTAATTGATTTAACCCAGAGTCCAAATCAAAAGTAAGACTAAATCCCTTTCAAATTACTTTCAAGAACCACTCACTCCCAAAAAAATCACCTCCAATGCAGCAATTAGCAATCCAAAATACAGTTATTGACTCACTTTGCCAAAAATATAAAAATGCCTTGAAAGGGGAAAATATATAATTAGAGGTCTATTACCAGAAGATAAACTTAAAAATATAAACTTTGCCAAGGTCAGGTTTTTTGTCATGGTATTGAAGAAAAAAAATTAAATTGACACTTCATCATCATCCGAGTGATGATGAAGATGAGATTTCATATTCAAATAACAAAAGTGAAAACTGCACCATTAAGAACTTTTTGCCAGAGAATATCCATGAGAGGATATAGCTGCTTGTTGAATTAACTGGAGGCTATAGAATAAAAACTAAATAAAGATATGCTGCTATTGCCCAAGGGGATGTTGAAGATGACGGCAAAGTCAAAATTAATGTGCTTGAATGCTATTGATGAGTACTCTCACAAATTATGTCGGGTCTGTTACTTCGTAATAAAATATTTCATGCATATAAAATTTGCTGACCCAGGTTTACAAAAGAGGTAGCAAATAACAGTTATGAAATCCATTTATGATATTATTTGAATGAATGCAACATAAAATTATTTTTTTATAAATTCAAGAGAAAATGCCAACTAATGCAAAAATAATAAAGTAACAGATCTGACGTAGTTTAATATAAAAAATTAAATATTTTCCTTATGCAAAAATGTGTAATAATTTTATATTTGGGACTAATTACCCATATGAAAGCAAATTTTATAGTTAAAATAATTGTAACAGGGTTCCCACGGGTGCTTACAAAGTGCTTCTAAGTGCTTATTTTGACCTTCCATTTCTAAGGGCTCTTAGAAGTGCTTATTTTGCATCAATAGTCCTTAGAAAGTGCTTATTTTCCTTTGAAAACAAAATTCAGTTTTCAAATGACAATATTTTTTTACAATATTTCCGACCTCTTTTTAGCGGCTGATCGGCGATAAAACTGCTTACAAGTACGGTTTTGGTGATGATTCGGGAACTGGCTTGCTTGAATGGCAACCCTTGATACGCGATATACAAATCCTCGATCATTTCTTGATGATCATATAATACACTTCAAAAACTTGAAAACCCATAAAAATCGGTCTATTTTTGACTTGTGAGTGGCTCTCGCAATGCACAAAATAGTTGCCCTGATAGAGCAAACTAGAATACAATCATCAAATATTAATTAATTTTGTTTATTCAGTTACCCGCGAGTGCAATGTTTAATAAATTTATTATAATTATGGGGAAGTGTATTTTTAAGTTTGTAGGTGAATCGAAAACAATATAAAAATCTATTTTATACTGCTATCTGAGTAGTAACCCAATGTGTTGCAATTTTTTTTTAAATCTAGCTTTTTTTTTTATGCTTTTAATTCTTTGTAAATACTATCCCAGGGGGAAAATTTGTTTTGAAGATTTTCGGAAGTGATTCTGCTTTGAAAATTTGAAGCAATCGGTTATCAGTTCCAAAAGAAAACCAACCCGATCGCTTAAAAAAAAACATTGGAGGAAAAGATCGCAAAATAGTAAACCACAGTACTGGAGAACCGAGAATATTCGGAGAATTTCAATAACCAGGACAAGTCATTTGAAAACTGGAAATGTCGGACTCTTATCGTATTTGGCTGCTGACTGAAAACGAAAGTAATTTTTCTATGCTTTATAATTTTTTTCACTTTGTATCTGGGTAACAAATACTCAATTGCCGACTGTGCTTGAATTTCACTTTCTTTTGTTATGCCATGCGCAATCTGTTTCCATTGTCAGCTAAGATGATTATTTTCAAATTAATTTTGTTTCATTAAAATGATGTTTGTAAGCATATCGTGTTGAAGCGGCTGGTGCAATGTAAATCTGCCATGGCTAAAAGTCCTCATGTTGGGTTGGTGTTTAAGTTTGGAGAGTAGGGCACCAGCTCAGATGTCTTGCCATCTGACCGTGGTTCAAAATTATGTGGCAATACACCGAATGGCTTAGGCTGGGACTGAGGTAACTAGTTAAATATCTATTCAATAAAGTTGCATTTTATTTTTTTAACCTTTTTATAAATTTATCAAAGTTTTTGCATAATTCTTATGATCTGTTTTGGTTCAGTCAAATTTGACTCTGACGTATACAATTTGCAATCCTTTTACATCAGGGTTTGCAAGTCGGGCTGGGCCCGACTTGCAAACCCGCCCAGAAAAACCCACCCGGGTTTTTCTGGGCGGGACCAACAAAAACCCACTGGGTTTTTGTTATGAAGTGAGTTTTTGTAAATAATCTGACACATATATATATCCAAACCCGCCTGGTATTTATTTGTACGGATTATAGAGAGAGTGTAGTGTATACAAAAAAAATTTAAATCATAATATCATTAAAACTTGTAACAAAAACAGTTGATAAAACCAACACAAAATTTACATGAAAATATAATATACTATTACAAAAAACTATAATTAACATGAAATATAACATTCCTTCAGAATAACAACATTTTAGATTGAGCTTTTTTTCTAACAAAATCTAATATTTGACGGTTACAAAATCACTTCCATCAAAGTTGCAAGAGCTGCACCAAATTGCACCTAACAATGCGCTTTATTCAAATGTTTAAGAATATTAAAGGGATTAGCATTACAGTGTTCATTTTGTTTTTTATATGTACAGTTATTATCTGTAACTTTTAAAGAATTTTTGCTTTTGCATTTAACTTTTTTTTTCATTAGAAAAAAATCAAGAGCTCCTATATAATGCTATATATTTATCCTTAGAATGGCTCCAAAATGTTTTTGCATAAAATTGCTTCAAAACAGTGGTTTTAAAGAAATCTTGTATGTATATATATGCTACAAATTAAACGTTTTTATACCACAAATTGGTACTTTTGCTGCTCCAACCAGTAGGGTAGTTGTTAAAAAAAGGTGTGTGTGTGTGGGGGGGGATGTTCATTTTTGAAGAATTTCAACCACCTGACTGTGTGATCCTCCTCCCCAATCAACCAGTTTCTACTTGAAGGATAAATGTTTTTCCTTTGACTTACACAGAGGTATTTAGAGAATTTTATAGGACATGATTGAAAAAAAGGACGTACACTTTGAAATTATAAAATGGGGTATACTTCAGATTGAATAAAAAAGTGGGTCTGTAATCCCCCCTCCCCCCTCAAGGATGTGGCTAAAAGGGGAGTTCTGGACTCCCCCTTCAGCTAAATTTCACCCATAGACTCTAAAACATTTTACTTAATTAAAATTACATATTATGGACCCCCCCCCCTGCCTAACAAAATCCTGGCTACATGATTACCCCCCACCACCACCCTGAATACATCACTGGTTCCTACATCAAGCATAAAAAGATCAAGTTAGAATGATATTCTACAATTATTTATAAAAACCCAGAAATCCCCACAAAAACCCACCCGGGCTGGGTTTTTCTAAAAAAACACTGGTTTTTGCCAACACTGTTTTACATACTTTTAGTAAATTAATAGTTTGCCTCTAATTATATTTTATTGAAACCTACGATGTGCCAATAAATGAATTTACTTCTTATTTTCATTATGAATTTATGAAAGTGTATTATAAAATAATTACTGAAGTGGGTAATTTCCATTTCATAAGCCGGACGAAGCTGCAGATACAACAAAGTAAGCACTGTAATTAAAAAAAAAAAAAATTAAAAAAAAAATTAGGAAATTTTTGAAAATGAAAGTGTTAGTGAATCAGGGAGGTGACCCCTAAAGATCATTAAAATCTAAAAACAAAACAATATGAAAATAATAAAACTCAATCAAACTTGCTACAGCAGCTTTGAGATCGACAACACCAAGTCCAGTCCTCGTAAAACTTAACTTTTTCTTTCCCTTTTTATAAAAGCAAAGTTTTTTTTTTGCGGTCTCCATTCTATAGTTTGTGTTTGTACTTACACATATACTAACTACTAGCCACTGCGTGTCTAGCCCGGCATTGTTCGTGCCTGTGATGTTTGGTTGCTATCTGGTGTTAAATTTTCCGCAAATTTCAAATCCTTTAAAATTTTTATTCAACCTTTTACGATCGCTGATATAGAAAAAAAGCACTGAAGAACGCCAGTGATAACTTTAGCAATCTTTTGCTTTACTGGAATCCATTTCGCAGGAAATCCAAATGAATGTATCTCGAAAGAAACTAAGGTCATTCGAATTTGTTCTCTCCTTGGAAATAAAAACTGCCATGGTTCCAAAGGCTGACGTAAAGGGGACACGTGAGAGCGAAAATTCTAATTTTTGATGTTTCTTTATTCATCTGATTTACCGCAGTAGAATGAAAAATGGTGAAAAAAACTATTAAATTCATTTTAAAATGTTCTAGATTGAATTTTAAATTTCGCCTCAACCCTAAAATTGTAAAAAATTTGGACTACCTGTGTGCCAAATCTCTTTACTGTAAGTGCCATAGATTCGTCAGGACTTCGCGGGCAAAAAACAAACAGACAGACAAACACTTCCTTTTATAATAGTAAAGATACATGTACACGTAAATGCCCACATATTAACTGCTGAATTTTGTAAAAATCAGACTTCTTATTTGAAAAATCTCATTTTTGTGTGGCATTATTTGTGTATAATTTTTAGAAAATAGACTTGAATATTACATTTTTACATACTACTGTTCTTATAAGATTAACTAATCTGTAAGAGCGTCCCCATTTGGTCAAAAGTCAGGTATTACATTGTATAATACGGTTTCTATAATGTTTTATACAAGTCCTTATAAAGTCCTTATTTTGTCCTAGAAAGTGCTTACAAAGTCCTTATTTTTGGTTAGAAAAAAAACAGTGGGAACCCTGTGTAATATCATACTAAAATTTCAAAACATTGTCCGGTAACAGACCTGATAATTTTCATAACTACCTACAGGAAAGTGCCCTACAGGAAAAAATTTTAATAAAATGTTTATACTGACCATGTCAACATGTACAAGACATATGTAAAACTAATGCTAATCACAAACAATGGTTGATTATTTAAAAAAAAAAAAAACATTTCAAACTCAAAAATGTCTCAAATTTGAAAATCGTACGTAAACGATATTGTAAAGGAATATAGTTTAATGTCTATTACTTGTGAAACTCAGGATTGGCTTTTGAGTCCAAAAGCAACAGTAACAAAAGCAGTAACACTTGAATACTGTATTGATCCATCACTAAATTGGTGACCGACTTCTTCATTCTTTATTTTCACAATTTCTTGATGTTATGACATCTGACCTTCCACAAGAGAAGAGTGGACGGCCCTCAAAAGGAACACGTGTGTTAGACCAGAAAGGCATCCGACTTTTTTGCACCTGCCTGTCACTTTCTAACGGTTCAATGATCCAAGATGAGACTCTCACACGTGTGTGGATTTGACACTAATTGCAGGTGTCATTGAAAAACACCTGATGAACATTCCAAGAGGCGACTCCCCGTGTGAGAAACAAAAAGAGGACATGAGGATTAGAAGCCACAGGGGAAGGTGTTGGAAAAAAGCTCTTGTTGAGACAGCTATATGCAGGGTTGAGCCGTTACTTGTTTAACATATCCGTGCTGTAGGGCAGATGGTCAAGCTGCTTCCACTTGAACTTGGCCAGTTCCATGTGTGTGACCCTGGAGACGTGTGGACGCACGTTATCATGGAGCAGAACCACACCCTCCGTGTGAGCAGCCCCAGTCTTTTGTTCTTGATGGACCTGCATAGGCTTTGGAGTGTCTCAGAGTACAGTACACATTGACAGTACATTCAACAAATAGCGGACCTTGGACGTCAAAAAAGACGGCGAGCAACACCTTCCCTGCTGACGCCACGACTAGCCCCATACACAGTTCCTTTTGATGGTCGGTGATCTGCTTTGGAACCCATTGGAGCACACTTTCCGATAACGCAACCTATTGTGAACAATTGTCCACACTGACATCCACCTTCACCGCCAAGACTTGCAATGTGACACGCCTATCACTTCTCACTAGGTTGTCCAACTTGTCAGAGACACAGTCTTCCCCGTACACGGTCACCATCCGGCGATGAATAACAGCCAATTTAACACTTTCCGCTGTCTGAAATCGGATAACGCCTCACTGCTCCTCAATCCTCGAATTTTGCAATGTGAATGCCATCCTGTCATCACACGCACTGCTGCGTCAATTGGACGGCCCTCTTTATAAGAGCCTCTGCTCTCTCCTGTACATGCGGGCGCCCGCGCATACTCTGATCCATGCCGGAAATTTCAATCACATCCCTAGGTGTCTCGCTACGTTCTCCCATAGCGGCATTTGCAAATATGTTAACAGTTACGTTGTTACGACATTTTGTACCTTTTTATTTGAACACCCCTTGTATACTAAAAAAAAAGTCTCAAACAGCGCAATTCTCTGAATGCATGATAAATTCATCTTGCAATGAAGAACAAAATGATGTGGAACTTTATTATCGCACAACTTGAGTGCGAAGAAAATCAAACGATAGAAGTTAAAGAGTCAACAAATCTATAAGCAGACGATAAAATTCAATAATTAAATAAACCCGGGCAATAAATTTTTTTAAAGTTGGAGTACGGGAACTTTTAGGACACGCTGTATTTTACAAACATGCTTTTTACTGTAGGTAAAGAACAGAATGCAGACAAACTACAATCTTTGTTTTGAAAATAAGTGGATAACTCAAAATGGGCAAAAGGATGTCTAGTTTTCACTGTATCAGTGTATCAAAAAATTCATCATCACTTCTAGATGAATGTTGGTCATCAGTACAATCAGTGGGAAACCTTGACACTTTGCAAATGTAGAACAAAAAAATCTTTTTGTACACTAGATTTTCAAACAAAACAAAATAAATTGTAATGCGTTACTGTAACTGAAATTACTTTATCGAAAATTACGTAGGGAATTGCCTGTAAAATTACTGGTTTTCAAATGTAACGAATTACCTATACGATTACTGTAAAAAGTAATTTTTACAAGTAGCATGTTACCGTCTAATCCTGGCTATATGGTGAGGTGAAACACCGGAAAAAAGCGAACTCTGAAGTGAAACTCTTTGTTTCTGCATGAACATTCGTTCATCATTTGTGGAGTAAAAATATTTAAAAAAAAAAAAACTTTTATAAAAAAAACTTGAGTTTAAACAATGATTTGTATCTGTGTGAACAATAAAGACCTGAACACAATTTCCTTAAATATTAAAAGATAATTTACTTAACTGAATTAAGTGAAATCATATACAAAATTAACAGGTAATAAAAAGGGGCCCCAACAAGACAAAGGAAAATCACTGACTGTTCACAAATGATGATAGTAAACCAGATAAATGTCCAGAAGAAAATAGATGGGTGCCGATGGTAAGACTTGATGAATGGACAAATTCACCCTCGGCTACGTGTCTCGGGAAAACACCAAGATTTCCAGATGTCAGGTTTGGGATCCAGTTGGTTAGGAGAGGAAAGAGTTTTCACCTTTAATGCAGCACATCAAGTCGGCAAGCAGGGACTACCGATCGGCTTCTTCCAGAACAAAGGGTGGGGTGATTGTTGGTGTGTATGTCTATTTATAGCGCGATTTCAACTTGAAAAACCCGACAAATCACTCAACCCCATCCAAAGGTAACCCCTTAAAGGAGGAGCCAATCCATTCCAAGTAGTAAGCCATCAGAACCCCCTCTCAGGAGTGGACAGTACTGGAAAAATAAAGAATTTTTTTACAAGTGTTCGATATAACTTCCTTTAGTTACACTCATAATGTCAAGACGGAATGCAAGTTCCTGCAAAACATTCTGCAAAGTGTCAGTGGTAATTGATTGTACAACATCAGAAATCCCTTGTTTAAGTTCACATAAATTTGTGGGTAATGGTGGCACATACACTTTATCTTTTACAAACCCCCAAAGGAAGAAATGGCATGGGGTCATATCAGGTGGCCAGCTGCGTAGCACCAAGTCATCTGGTCCACTGTGAGGTAGCTCCGTGTTAAGGAAACGACAAACCTCTGTAGCCCAGTGGGGTGGTGTCCCATCTTGTTGGTTAACGAAGTTGGAGAGATTTTCTTTTATCTGGGGGAATAGCCAGATTTGCAACATATCCAAATAGGTACTACCAGTAATTGTTTTTTCGAGTGCCCATCTATTCTTCCCAATATAAGACTTCCATCCTTTCTATTCATATATTACTTATCATTCTGTGTCGTTTATTTTTGAAAATATGGAATTTTGAAATCGGATGATTCATTTTGAATAACCCTGTATATACACATTTGCACAAAAATAATTACAAGCATACACAATTTCTTAAAAAATTAACCCAACAATATGTCCCTTGTGGCATAAAACACAAAACCAACCATCGCCTGTACTTATTGAATTTCTCTTACTGCTTGACATTTCCATTTCATAAGTGGAGACGAAGTTTTTCAGACTTGATACACAATATCAAATACAAGTTCTCTAGCTTTATAGTAAACCCAGAAAGGTTTTTAAAAAGATTATTTTTTCATTATGGATCTTGGTGCAACTTCTAAAGAAAAGCAAATATTTTCCATGTCGTTATTTAAAAGATCAGGAATTTAAAATTCTTTACTAAAAATGTGTTATTGTATTTATGTCTAAAACTAAATACTTAATATTATGAGTAATAGTATTTAGTATTTACATGCCCTACTGATATAAACAAATCAAAAAGACTTCATCAGCAAAATGAACTTTTCACCAACTAAACGGTTATTTCACTGATGAAACCCTTATTGGGTTGTGAAAAAAAGAAATAGGGCTTATAAAATTTCATGGTGAAATTTTGCATTTGCACAGTACAAATTTCATTCTTGTATCTAAATTGACACTTTTTGTTTGATTGAGCACCAGTCGTTGAAGTAACAGGCTGACATGTCTAAAGCTGTTGAGATAGTGAAGGCCAATGTATACACTTTCTCAGCAGCTTCAAACACCTATTCAAAGACATTTCAAATGTGTAAAACTGCTGAATCCAATCATCTAAATTTCCATTCTCACCCTGAATTTACATAAAACTATCAATTTATGGACTTGAAGTGATGTATTGAGAAGACCAGGATGACTTCACCTGATCCTTCAGAAATGCCAACTACTATGGATTCTCCATAGTTTCTGTGGAAGTGAATCAGATACTCCATATTACGGAATCAATAATTTTTTCTACAGAATTTTTTTTTTTCCCCAACACATCAATTAGTTTACTTATTTCTGTATTTGTTTTCATTTTTATATTATTTCGGTAAATGGGTGAGTGCTTAAATTTAATTATTAAATGTTTTTTACATATAATTCTTTCATACACAATTATTTGTTTGTTGCGTTCTTAATGTTCATACTATCTGTTTCAAATTTGTAATTAAATATTTGAATTAATGATATATGCATGTTATTAAAGCAGATTTCTTAAATTTTTACTTGACTACCGAAAAATTCTTAAAAATACAGATTTTTTCCTTTGTTACTACTGAAAACTTCCATTGCAGGTTGGCCTCTCTGCTTATGGCATAAGCAGAGATGCCTCTGATATAAGCATCTCTGCTATATCTGATCCAAATATTAGTGGGATATTTTCCAGTTTCAGAAATGGTTTAACTAAGGTACAATTCCAAGTCAAATGAAAAATGGATATTTCCCATATTCAATTAAATAAAAATAAGATAATCAAAAGAAAATAAAGTATCAGATGTTGCAGCATTATATATATATATATATATGTAACATTATTCTACAAAGACTATGAAATTAGCCCCCTTATCAATTAGAGCAATATGGATACGTACCCCGGACCAGTGGGTGACATCCCGAAGGATCATATCAGCATCGGAGATCTTTCTTTTGGTAGGGAACGTTTTAAGAGACGCTGTCCCTTTTGTACTTATACTGAGTGACTCGCTGCGTTTAGTCCAATAGGGATCAACAAGTGGGGGCGTCTTACGTTTCTAGGGATTAGGGAACAACTCTTCCCCTAAGGAGGGAGTTTGAATCTCTTGAGCGGGGCTTTTTCTGCGGTGTCGGACGAACAAGCAAGACGTACTTTCGCCTTCGTCCTGGTGACTCTACTCTGACGCGACCATGTCGCCATTTTGCCACTGTCTTGCATTTTCATCTGAGTACTGCCTGTGTGCCTTTTATGAATAAAGCTTTGATCCGAAACAGTTTCCTCACTCGACCACAACTGCTTTACATGTATATATTTTTAAATTACGTAGAGGAATGGGTTGTATTGAAGGGAAATGGTCAATACGACCCATTCCTCAACGTAATTAAAAATATATACACTCATTGCCATAAAAATTTGTGCACCAAGAAATAATTGTGAGATCGTAACAAAACTTGACATGAAGGTACATGTCGGACAGATATGCAAATGAATAGAAATGCAGCGCGATTGCGCTTTGCCACTAGAGGGCATTGAACTCTTGGAGTATAAAACAGGTAAGCAGAGCTTGTTTGAGTGTACTTAATCTTTTGCAAAGGAAACGCTGAGGTAGACATGCTGCTTCCATCGAAGACAATATGAGCAGCTGTCAGAGTTTGAGAGGTGAAGAATCATCGGGTTGATGAAAGCTTGGTGGTCAGCCCGGCGAGTAGCTCGTCAAGTAGGCTGTTCTGATTTTACTGTGAGGAGGTGTTGGTATCAGTGGACAGAAGAGATGTCATTTACAAGGCGACCAGGCTCAGGACGCCCTCGACAGACCAGTCGTCGAGAAGACCGTCACATCATAGGAAACGCACGCGTAGAGCTAACTGCCTCATTGGCCACTAACCAGACACAAGCAGCACCTTCACTATGGGCCCCTGTGTCTTCCCGAACCATCGCAAGGCGCCTGGCTGAAGGACATCTGGTATCACGGTGGCCATTACGTGTGCTACCAATGACACCCACCCACCGACGCCTCCGTTTGGAGTGGTGTCGCACATGAAGGGATTGGACTGCAACGGAATGGAACCAGGTCGTCTTCAGCGACGAATCTAAATTCAATTTGAGCAGTGATGACAATCGTGTTCGTTTGTGGAGGCCCCGTGGTGAACGCCTCAATCCTGCCTTCGCTTTACAGCGACACACCACTCCCACAGCTGGTGTGATGGTATGGGGTGCCATTGCTTACGATACACGGTCGCCCCTAATATTGATCCATGGCACAATGACAGCCCAACTGTACGTCCAAGACATTCTTCAGCCACATGTGATGCCAATCATGACAGGGCTCCCAGGAGCCATTTTTCAACAAGACAATGCTTGGCCACACACAGCAAGGATGTCACAAGACTGCCTCCGCCACATTACCACCCTTCCCTGCCCTGCTCGATCCCCAGATTTGTCACCAATCGAGCAAATCTGGGATCATTTGGGACAGCAAGTTGGACACCCTACAAGTTTTATCGAACTAGAGGCGCGTTTACAGCAATTGTGGAACGAGATGTCTCGGGACATCATACAGCACTTGTATGCCTCAATGCCCGCTCGTATCGCATCGTGCATTTGCGCTAGAGGGGGTCCAACACAGTACTAAAACTTCCGTTCATTTGTACTTTTTCTGCAATAAATGATCCTTTTTCTTTGATTTTCTAATCACTTACTTATATCAAAGTAGTACTTACATGTGTAAAATTTCGTTTCATTTTGACGACTTTTTCTTGGTGCACAAATTTTTATGGCAATGAGTGTATATATAATGCTGCAACATCTGATACTTTATTTTTTCTTGATTGTCTTATTTTTATTTAATTGAATATGGGAAATATCCGTTTTTCATTTGACTTGGAATTGTATCTTAGTTATACCATTTCTGAAACTCGAAAACATCACACTGACCCATATAACTATTGGCCAATTGCTTGTGCAATCTTTTTGAAAGGATGAATTCCTGCCTCATTTGTAACCTTAAAATGACTTGGGCTCCATCATGTTTACAAAGCAATTTCAGCAGTGTTGCCTGCGCAATGACAGATAACATTATGTGCCTTGAAACTCAAGTTTGCCACATTAGAATATTTACTCTTTTTTGAAGTAATGTAGGCTTCTATATACTTATATTGCACACCAATCCTTTCGAAGGCAACATGAATCATGGCTGGACATTCAGAATTAGACCACAGCTTTAATATCATTTCAGACTTCTTCTTTAACCTCTCCATTGCGAAAAAAAAATCCAACAATCCTTTCGAACGCATGCATTACCTAAAGCAATTCTACAAGTTCTGTGCATGCAGACAAATAGTTTTGTTATACGTATTCATATTCGAATTATTTGTGTCTGTATCGTGTTTAGAAAACTGCTAAAAATATATGCTCCATTATTAAAGTATTTTTAATTGTTATAAGTATATTTGTGTTATATTTATAATATTTTTTCTTATTACAGATCATCCTATGCAGATATGCTGCATGACAAAGAAAGAGTAAGACAATTTAATAGTATTAAATTAATTTCTTTACTAATTTGTATTAATATGGAATTAAGATTTATTTAGGATTGGGTTCTGTGAGAAATATTTCTTTCATGGGGGGGGGCACATAGTTTAATAGGCCCATAGCACTACATCTGTGATGTTTGATCAAAATTTGGTACCTATGCAATCAAGATCATGCCTATCCAAAAGAGTGAAATCTCAATAGTCAACCCCCTCCCCATATATATGGTAACATGACCAAAGTTAAGATAGTCAAGTAAAAAATTAAAAAAGAAATTACTAAAGAAATTGAAAAAGGAGAAAATTTGAATTTTTTATGTAATAGTGTCCTAAATGTTCCCATATTCTAACTTTAAAAAAAATTATTGCCCTTAAATAATTGAATTTATAGTTTTATCGATTCTTTAATTTGTATTGTTTTGTTTTCTTTGTGCGATAATAAAATTCCATGTCATTTTGTTCTTCATTGCAAAATGAGCTTATCACGCATTCAAAGTATTGCGCTGCTTGAGGCTTATTTTAAATGTAAATCATATGAAAGATGTAAAGAATTGTGCAAAATTAATATCCAATTGATGCAATACCGAGTAAATATACTCTATCAACTTGTTTGTTGATTCTGTGAGACTGGTTCGGTGAAAGATAAACACAGGAGTGGAGGACTGAAAATCGTTACACCAGACTTTGTGCAAGAAACTCAATCTGTGAGGTGTTTGTCCCAACAAATGGGTGCATCAAATGGATCAACACAAGGCTTTAAGATCTTGGCATTTTCGTGCTTATCGTGTAAAAATGTTCCAAGAGCTAAAGCCACCGGAGATTGAAATGAGGCTTTATTATTGCTGATGGTTTCAAAGATTTATTCTCAACAATATCAACACTGAGGACAAAATATTTTTCTTATATGAGACAAAGGTTTCATTTAAGCGGTTACGTGAACATGCAAAACTACTGCATTTGGGCGACGACAAATCCCCATTAATTAATGCAAAAACCTTTACATTTTGAAAAAATTGGCGTTTGATGTGCTGTGTATAACGCAAAGGGATTGTTGGGCCTCTGTTTCTCTAGTCAACTGTTGATGACACTGTATATAGAGAACTTATCCAACACTTTGTTGCATGATTAGAAGTGAATGAATGAGTCTCGGCACCTGCCATACAAGTTATGAAACCAAGGACATGCTTCAAGATTTTTTTGGCCATCGACTCATCTCAAGAAATTTTTGGCCACCTTGTTCCCCTGATCTGAGCCTCCCTGACTTTTTTCTGTGGGGATATTTAAAGAACAAAGTTTATGAAGATTATCCTGAAACAATAGATCATCTGAAAATTACCATTACTCAAAGGATACAAGCATCTTGAAACATGTTTCTAAACATATGCGCAAACGACTTCAGCTTTGCCTCTAAGAAAAAGGCAGTCATTTTGAACACATTATTATAAATGTAAGTTCAAATTTTTTTCTTTTGTTATATTGAAATTGCTTTTCACCATTAGAATAAAAATAATTGTTTTAAAGTTTGTTGTTTTTGTATAATAAATTCACGAATCGTCAGTACAGGAATCCTCTGTATATATTGAGTTGTATGTGGGAAAACCTGGCATTGGAACAAGCAAAAATGTGTATGCAAATTTGAAATAATATATTTATTGAGATGTGGTAAAATGTGATGCTTTCCTTATGACGGGCAAAAACAAAATGATAAAAAATAGTGACACAACTTTTACATTCAACTACGGAATAAAAACGAAAAAGATCCTTGAAAAGTAAGAAAAAGGCAGCAATAAAATGCAAGCTTCTTTGAAAGCAATAAAAAATATAAAAACACTACATGAATAAAAAATGTGAAGTGAGGAAATAAATGGGTTTGACCTTGATGTTACTGGCGCAATTATACAGCACAAGAATGACTGTTTCCAGTCAAGGAAGCTTGCCTGTTTGTTTGCAATCTACTTCGCATGATTTTCAATGGCCAGCAAGTAAGTTTATAGATAACATTATCTTTATTTTTTACGTTCATATATCATTTTGAAATGTTTTACATTCAATAGTCGATAGTATTTTCGGATGGATGAATCATTCATATCATGCAATAGGAAATATGCACTATGTCACAAAACGTCCTAAAAGGGCACTTATTTTACAAATTCAATCATAAACAATCCGAAAATCAACTTCAAAAATAAAATTTTTTTTTTATTGAAACGTAATAAGCTATTAAAAAACGCATCAAAGTCACATGCCTGAAAACGGGGTGGAGCATGGTTTGAAATCTTACATGAAATCTCGCACTACATTCACCGGCTGAATGTTATTTCAGGTTGCTTTCATTGATTTTATGCTAATTTTATTTAAAAAATAATTGTGTTGAATTAGTCTTTCCATTATTATAAAGATTTCTTCTCTAAAAATGACGACTGTATAACAAGGCTTTGTAAAAGGCCAATTGGATAATCTACCTAAATTGGATTGTATATCCATATTTTCTTTTCTGGGAAACCATCCAGATTTTATGGGAGTAGAAGTGAAAGGCGTAAAAGCGAAGAGGTAAGATAATATTGTATACACACACAGTATATTTATTTCTTTAAAAAAGTGTATTTTTATATTGCTTAAAAAGAGTAGTGCTATTATCAAAAAGTTGTTCTAAAGAAAATAGAATATTAATAGTTGGTTCTTTCTTTAATAAGTTACACAATTCATTCTGAAATAGATTTTTTATATAGATAGTTAGAATAGTATAACAAATAAGAGATTTATATTAGGAAAATAATTTAAAAATAGATTAAAATTGTATCAAAATAGTGAATTTTGAAAGCTGACTTCAAATTAATTTTCTATGTTAATTTTTTAGCACAATTATTTTTGTTAGTTAATGAACAATAATTTTTTTTTAATATTTAAGCGGTAATACTTAATGTACTAAAGGATGGTCCAAAAATAACATGCTTAGAGAAACTTGTTGCAGAATCGCAGCTGCATTAAATATTGAACACAAAACAGGGTTCCCACAGGTGCTTAGAAGTGCCTATTTTGACCTTCCATTTCTAAGAGCCCTTAGAAGTACTTATTTTTGTCCTTCGTCCTTTGATTAGTCCTTAGAAAGTGCTTATTTTCCTTTGAAAACAAAATTCAGTTTTCAAATAAAGATATTTTTTTACAATATTTCTGACCTCTTTTTAGCGCCTGATCAGCAATAAAATTGCTTACGAGTACGGCATTGACAATGATTCAGGAACTGGCCTACTTGAATGGCAACCCTTGATACGCGATATACAAATCATTGATCAACTCTCGATAAGCACGTGATATACCTTGAAAACACTTGAAAATCGTTCTATTTTCAACTTGAGAGCAGGGGTGCCAGTTCAGAGGTTTTACCTTTAGATCTAGAGGTTTCAATTCGCTTCAGAGTGAAAAACAGAGGTACAAAATGCTCAGAGGCAAAAAATACTCAGGTAAAAACAGAGGTTTGGAAAAAAAGAACAAAGGTTTATGTAGAGGTCTTAAGTATAATTATAATACGCCGTTTGTAAACTAGCCTAGAAGATTTGTGATGTTTTGAGTTGGTAACACTGACTTGCTAGTTTTTAAGAAGTGATTATGATTTACAGAGATTAACCTAGATTCAGAGTGTTTTACGCAGTGACCATTTCTACTCCGTGTTGCAAAAAGGTCAAGAAGGTTTATAGAATCGTGGTATGCTTAGCGTAATCCACATGAGTGAGATAGTCTCCATTATATAACGGCCTATAGTGCCAATCGATTGAATGAATGAACATGCCATCACAGTGTAAACATTATCAAGTGAACAGTTGAATATTGTCGCTATTAAACCTCACTGTAAAGAATTCAATGTTCAACTAGCCAAAGAAGTACGTCGTAGGCTACCAGATAATGTTAGTGTGTAGCTTCATTTGTCTACACTACATCCCAATAATGCTGTGAAAAAAGTGAAGTGGTAGCATAATTCCATTTCCTGCACAATTCATAGCTGTGTGTGAAAATGTGGATTAGTACCAGAAAGAGTGGGATAGGCTACCATTGATCTCAGAAGTGTTAGCCGAGGAATTTATCAAGCAGAGCCCTGTCAAATTCTCTACTATTTTACAAAAAATGACGGGCAGTTATTGCCATATATTTATCTTGAGAAGCAGCTGTTATATGTTTACAACCTTGTCCAGGGCTCAGTTCCAGAGTTCTGAAATTGTTTCCATAGCGCAGAGACTGTCTTGAAATATTCATACATCTCGTTGCTTCCATGATTGTGTGCCCTGCTTTTAAACGTCCAATATTGTGCCATTTCACAAATTATTTCAAATGATACTTCAGAGCCATAACAAACCATTTTGTGTGTTTGCACACTGAAATTAAATGCTGTATTGCAGAAATTTATTCAGATATTCACTTTGCACAAACCATTAGAACACTTTGGTAATAATTCTAATTAGGCTTGTCTTTCACACGTTCCCTGCAAAAATGGATTACATCGATTGGGTATTTCATGGAATATAACTATTTTTGGGTATGTAAAGATAATTTTGGACGTGAGTGTATTTCAGAATCCAATCAATCAATGAAATGAAGTGATTGAGCCAAGAAATTGGTTCGTTACTTTAAAATTCTTTATCAGCAGGTGTGACTAAATTGTTTTAATCTGAATTTCCAAATCATCATAACTGTATAGCTTTTATTATTTTATCTGCTAAACATATAATTTAATTATGAACATTTCAGATAAGAAATAAAATTTGTTTAATATAGAAAATATATGAATGAAGGGGACAGACATATTATATAAATATAACATTAACTGGCGGAACGTACTTCTTCTGTCTTATTTTAAGAATAAAAAAGGTTAATTGGAAAACAGTAAAGATGAATTATTAGTGTAGCACCAACCTTTTCGCTGATGTTTCGTAAATACACCAGTTAGACATACGATCTAAAATATTTTAATATCCAATCCTCTGTTGAATTAACTCCAAATAACTGTTTGTTACTGTATTGGGCTCAGTTTCATAAAATATGTCTACACGTTTTGTCTCACAAACATTTATTTAGACATGAAATGTGTAACTATTAATTTTGATTTAAAAAGAATTTTTAATAAGTCCATTTCATTGAAAATTTAATTGGACAAATATACTTCTGTTCAATTTTTTTACTACATAGAAGATGCAGACTATAATTTACATGATTCAATTAATTATCTGTAACAAAACTTGATACTTTACATTTAAAGTTTTCTTCTGTTGACTTTTCTGATTTGAAAACCAAATTTGCCAAATAATTTCCAGTATGAGCAATTGGTTCATTGCGAATGTTCGACCCTCCATCCATTGCCATGCAAGCTCTCATTTTCTAGCCCAGCTTTACATTTCATAATTTCATGGTTGTAAATGGTAACCATTTATCAGCTACATTTTATGACATGGTGGTTTATAACCTGGCCATAGAGAGGTGCAAAACTTTTTTAATTCCTTATTTTTAACTTAATTTAATTGGACAGTTGGCAGAAAATATAAATGGGGAAAGTTGTTCAGCAACATTATCTTTTTTTGTTGGAAGATGTTCTTACCACAAAATTATCCATCATTTTTAATCTTTTACAAGGAGTAGGCAATGATTTAGAAGTTGTAGAAGTAGAAGGCTCGGGGTCATCATCTTCATTATCCTCTAAACAGAAATAAAATTATGACAATTGGAAAATATATTATCTAATAATATTAAAAATTAGTCTTTGTGATAGCTATTTTCCTTTCTTTGCCTCTCCCCACCACAGATTAAAATCTTTATTTTTTAAATTTTGCCTTAATTGTTTAACTTTAGTTGTTTTATTTGCTACTTTGGAATAATAAATAAAAAATAATCATCTGAATTTCTTCCCTTTCTGCAATTTCTGTCTCATTTTTGTTCTTCCCGCACACAGTTTAAAATCTTTAATACACCAATTAACTTTAATGTTTAAAACAGTAATTAAAAATAAAAATATGTCTATTTATTATTTTGAAGTAATTACAGTCGAGTCTGCATATATTGAAGTCGCACGAAACACTGAATTTTCACACGAAGGCTTAAACTTTATTTCATAAGTGAAAAAAAGTCTAACTTTCTTTTGAACAGTTGAATTTACAATGCAGTTGCATAATTCTTTTTCCAGTGCACTAAAATTATCACAGCACACAATGTTATGCAATTCAAAGAACGCACACAAATTTTGAAGACTGTCCACGGCAGATTTGGATGTCACTAATTGTCTATTTAGTTCAATTTCAATGTCTTCCTCTTCGGAATCAACATAAGTATTTTGTAACATTGCTGGAATAATGGCATTGTCTGCTTGTGCTTCAATAATATAACTTCCAAAACCTTGAAAGCATGGTATGATTCGTGGGAAAAGAAGTGGGTGGTTGAACCTACATTTGGATGTTTATGAATGAATGCAGTAAGTTTTTCTTCCCTAATATTTAGAAATTACTTGGAATTTTGGCAGTGATCCCAGTAACAACTGCACCTCCTGAACAGACTGCTTCGTTTTAAAAACGAATCTAGACATCTAAGGAACAGATCTGGCCAACAAAGACTCATAGGCTTAGCTCTGATGGCAGTTCACAGGGCCATCATCATTCTTTCAAAGGAAATAATGAATAAACTCGTTTGTTGCTGGAGGAGGCTCAACTTAATTTTATAGTTTTTTTTAATAAATTTATTTAAAAATTTTCCTTCAGATTTTTCATTTTGAACCATTTCCAATCACCACATAGCCGAGTCTGCACATATTAGAAAAGTACAGTACAAAGTCCGGAATCCTCAGGACCTCTGCCATTCTGGATTTCGGACTTGTACGGATTTTGGATTCTTTGCAGTTTTTTGTCCAAAAAAACCCTAATCTCCCTCCACACACTTACAAACTTGTCTGCACGTTATTTGCGTCCAGAACACATAGGCAATACTAAAATAGCAGATATATAAATAGAGGGGGAATTTAAAACAATACAACACATTTTTCTGTGTGGTATTTCCTCTGATCATGTCCATTATTTCGTGCTGTTTCATTAATTTGGTCCAGATTGTTCTTTAAAAATTGACGGAAGGGTAAAGAGGAAGAAAGAAAAAAAATAACGCTTGTTAGCAAAACGTCTGGATTTGGGACTTTGTATATAAATTTTGTTGTACATATACCGGGGTGAGGGGAAATGAGATAACTTGTAAGAAATCAGTTGCTCAGTCACCGAACCCACCCTATAAAAAGGCTATACTTGCGTAGTTGTTAGTAGCAGTGGTTGTAATTTACTCTAGGTATATTTCTCACTTCTGTGTCAGTCAAGCTTTCCTTGTGTGCAAGTCCATTTCTTTACAATGTCTGTCTTGTGTTTGGCACAGCAAAGCCAACTGTGGCCCTTGTGCCATAAAAGCAAAGGAACCTCAATAGCAGTACCTTTAGGTGGCATGGTGCAGTTTGAAAAATTATTTTAATTTCTTTTTCCCTATTGAATAGTTTTTACTCTTGCTTACTTTTTAATTTCGAGATACTTGATCTAATTATCTTTTATATTAAATTATTTGCAGAATGAAAAGTATCATATTGCTCTGAAGAAAGGTATAAAATCAATGAGGGATCAAGGAAGAATGGTGAAGGTTTTGGATATAGGAACAGGAACTGGTTTATTGTCCATGATGGCTGCTCGTGCTGGTGCAGATAGTGTAGTCGCTTGTGAGGTAATATTTTCAATTTCTATTTTCCCAGTATATTTTAGATTTATTATATTTAAAATGTATTGTTTTTTAAGATTATTACGAAAGTAAAACCAGTCAATTTTTCTAATAATGATTTGCACTAATGGTACAAAAATGAGTGATTCGTTCAATTGAATCAAATCTTTAAAGTGAATGAATCGATCAAACTTCTCCCTTCAAAATGAATAGAATCATCGACTCCCTTTTTTTTCTTTTTTTTTACTAGTGACAGTCTGTAGTTTTTGTTTTAGACCAATACATTTTCAAGTTTAGCGATTTTTTTTTTCTCAGTGAAAAGTAGTTCAATAGGTTCTGAGACATAATGGACACCAAAGCACAAAGACAATTGAGCAAAAGAAGCGTCTCCTATCGCGAGTAGCTGCCAACTGGATCAGTTGTTTTGATTTGTTCATGAATTTATTCATGTGGGATTCATATCTTTGAGATTCAGATCTTGAAGTTTATTTGTTTAGTTTAGAATGAGAAGATAAACTTGCGTTTAATATTTTTACTTTGAATTTTCTTTGTGTTCTTTACACAAAGTTGAATTTAAAATTGGGTATCACTTATGGATGTATTTTTGAACTGTAATTATGAAAGCAGTTTCTTTTGTTTCTCCAGAAATAAATTTGTTTTCTTTTCAAAGACTAAATTTGTTTTTCATAAAAATAAACTTACATTCATTAAATATCTTCTGATTGAATTAGAAAAAGGGAAATTGATTTATTAGCTTTGAATTTAATTGAAATAGTTTTGATGAAAATTTTCTTTTTTATCATTTTATTCATTTTTCTAAAAACATTTTGTCCCTATACATTTCTGTCTTTACTCTGTTCTATTTTTTAAACAATAAATTACATTTTGTACAATTATATTTTGAGGATATTTATTTACTACTTTGAAAATTATTTTTCTTTGTGTGAATTATTAAAAGATCTCATTTTCTATGAGCTTCATATAGAATGTTCGATTTTAATTAACTAAAAAATGATGATGCAACTAAGTAAACAATCTCAATCATTGCACTGATGGTTACACTATTGAAAATGGGGCAATATAGAAAGTCAAATCAGCATGCTAATCTTTAATTTGAAATTAATATGTATGTATAAATGTTTTGTTGTTGTTTCTCATGCCTACACTGGCAGACCAAAGGAGTGCCAGGCCCGTCGAAGATGGCAAGAGGCGAGGGGGGTGCGCCTTCCATGTAATTAAGCCCCATTGGGAGGAAGTCCGACTTTGCTCGACATACGTGACACATCCGTTTTACAGGATGGTCCCTTTCACACATCCATTCACTCACACATATCGTAATTTAGATCCCAATCAGAGGTCGATAACCCCCTGATCAGGTACCCCCAGAGGTATTGATTTGGTATGGGAACATGGGGGACTTTGTGACCACGACCTATTTAACGTGCCCCAGCCACCATTAGCGAACACGACAGTCTTTAGCCAGGTTCAAGCGCCGATCTCGCAACCATCAGAATTGCAGGCTCTGCTGAGGACAGAACCCACAACCCTTCTGATGCGAGCCCGACGCTCTACTGACTGAGCTTCCGCGGTTTTAGTACTATGAGACTACTCTCAGAGTATTATGGGCTTTCACGTGAGTTATGATGGGGAAAAAATGTTCGATTATATCATTTCCTTCTCCCTGAATTGTGAAAATGAACTGAGAGTCAAATCCTTGGTTTTCATGAATTATTTATTAATTTATGAGCATGTGCTTTTTCAAGAGCAATCTTATTCAACTGAAGGCGCTCTGATCTTTGATCCAACAGGCTTTAAAAAAAATGAAAAAAAAGCTTAATTTTAAGTACAAATACAAACACTACCAGCAATTTTCATTTCTCAGAAAGAATGCAACGAAACGAGTATTACCAACCCTCAGTGCTCACCCGATGTATGGGGAAAGCAAGGCTGTTGTAGGTGTTTCCTTAAGCAACACAGGAAGGAAATGCACAACGCTCCTCTCTTCCTAAAGAAGCTCAATCATTAACTATAGTCTGTTAGGTAGACGTCTGGCATGTTCTGAACATCGTAACCTTACAGTCTGTAAGGTTGATTGGGCAGAGCTAACTTCAGTTTGTTCTCTCCCAGGTTGTATTTCCAATGTAGATGTTTGTGATATTGACACTGAAATGTTTGGGTTAACACAAGGAATATCTATTAGGTAGCACACTTTTATGATGTAGTTTTGGTGTCAGTGAATCGACAATCCAGAGGAAGTAATGTATTAAACAATAAGTTTCCTATACATGAAATCGCACCAGGTATCTACTTGTCACCTCGTTCAAAATTTCTTGCATCAACAAGATTCTGCCATTGGTTTGTGGTTTAATTCACAGATATTCGATGAGTGTATCAAATCCAATTGTTCTCTTATCTGTCTCCCAAGCAGTATTTCAGCTGAAAACTATCCAGACAAGGCTGGTGTTCTGTAGTTCATAAGAATTCTTACCAGTTGAACAGGTGCTGAATCACTTTGAACTTTTTTCAGTCTTTTCACAAAGTGAACTGCTCTATCAGCCTGGCCATTCGATGAAGTGTGGTATGAGGCTGTGAGTCGATGCCAAATACCACTATGTTTCATAAACACTTTCAATTTGCAGAAATAAATGCTGTGCTATTACCTCATTGCTTTGGAAGGAAGTCCATCCAAAGCAAGCAAATATATAATTTCTTTATTGTCAATGATGAAGTTACTGCCTTAACTGGGAAAGCTTCAATCAACTTTGAAAACGAATTTTGCACAATATGAATCATTTTATTCTTGATTGGTCCTGCATAATCCTTGTGTATGAGTTCTGTTCAATAAAAAATGATCATAAATTAATAAAAAATAATTCCCTGTACTAATCCTCCAAATTTTTATGGTCTTTCTCAAAATACTCTCCATTACATGCAATGCACTTATCCCACCTCTTTTCTAGTCTTCAAACGCATGCTGGAAACCATTTTTTGACAGGTCCTTCAAAATCGCCTACGCATTTTTTACCACTGCCAGTGATGATAAAAACCGTTTTTCCCAGAGGTGTTTCTTCGAATTCGGGAAAGAAAAAAAATCGCATGGTGCTACTTCAGGACTATATGGAGGATGGGGAACACACAGGACTCTCCTCATAATCTTCCTGTAGCATCACATAGACTTCAGCTGACACATGACATTGGTTTTTGAAAGATCTGACGACATTTTAAGGCAAAAACAAAATGTCAATGCTGTGTATTGCACTTCGCGTGCCACATCCATTTTCGCTGTAGGCGAAAGTAAAACTAGGCATTCTTGGGCGGCTGCCAAGGCCTAAGCAATGGCGTCATGAATGTAAAACTTCCGCTATCTATTCTCCACTTATCCCGCTACACATTCAATATGAATTATATTTTTCTTGATTTTTTTTAAATCACCTTTAAAAAAATTATGATTCTTCCATGATACGACCAAAAATCAGCTACGTCAGTTTTGTCTGGGGATATGCAGCAAAAACTACCCTCCATAAATTAGAAACTATTCAAAATTCTACTCTCCGTATTATCAGTGGTTATCCCTGGTATTACAGAAATAATAAAATCCGAGAAGATCTTAAAATTACTGAACCTAAGTAATTCTTCACTAAACTTGCAATTAAATTTTATGACAAACTTAATCTTATTGATAATTTAGCAAATCCCCAGATATGACCCTCGTCTAAATAAGTTTAACAAAAGGCCTAGAGCCATTCTCTACAATTAATTAAGTTTTTTCTTAAATTTTCTTTTTGTTTTCTTGTGTTCGCTTAAATTTGTCATTTTGCATCAGCTGAGACAGTCAAAATCGGACTCCTTCTGAAACCACTTCCACCTCAATCCTCATTGGTTCTACGAAAACCTCATTGACCACACCATATAAAGTTCTATCACTAAAAATTTTCTGCATTTGTAGCTACGTTCCTGAAGAAGGTAGAGGGTCATCGGCCCAAGACCTTCGGACCCCCCCTCCTCCATCAATTATGATCATTCTTTATTGAACAGCTTGACCATGATCTAGTTGCAACTGGCCATGCGTGTAAAGCTTAATGTGGCATATTCACATTCTGCACACAAATAAAATAATACCTTACTGTATCTTCATTATCTTTGTCTAAATTAGGCCACCAAAATAATGATCTGGCAATACTCTTCATGCCTGTAATTCCTTAGTGAGTAGAATGTAGTTCACTCAATTACTTTGTCTCAAAACAATTGGTATTTGAACGTTGTTTCCCCAAAAATAATTTATTTTGTTATAAGTTCTTATGGTAGGTACCTTATAATACATCTGAGTTAACGTTTCTTGGTGACTTGACACCTGAGAGAGCACCTGATCTTCCTTGGTGCCCCGCCTCTCGAATTTTTTCAGTTGTAACTGGTCCAGCATCTATCTTTTCTCTAACTGTATTATAAGTTCTTTTGGCACTGGTGGGTTAAATGCAGTAGTTGTAGGTAGAGGGCTGCATGTATCAGAATTGCTGTTCTTTACACCATTGTGGCAACGAATGGTGTAGTGAAATGCCAATAAGGTTAGAGCCCATCTCTATTCATGCATTTGCCATAAATGATACATATCTGTTCTCTGAGAAGATGGTTACTAAAAATTGGTGGTTCGTAAGAAGTATACACTTTTGACTTAATAGGTAGTCTTGAAATTTAGTGGCACTGTAAACTAATACAAGATCTTTCTGCAAGTGAGAAAATTTTAATTTGTAGGTGTAAGTGTATGTAAAGCAAAAGCTATTGGTCTATCTTTTGAATCTATCTTGGGGATAATACTGCGTCTAATCCATTTGGGCTGGCATAGCAAGGGAGAACTACACTCATGTTCAAAAGTAAGAGAATTTGCACATTATGGCGCAAAAACTAATGACAAATTTTAATGAAAATTGCTATGAATATATGCAGTTATAGCAGGAAGAGATGTACCGTGCTAAAGTCATGGTATGTGGTATGCACACATGATTGTCAGTAAAGCTCATCAGTGCAGATATGTCCAAAAATCCACATTGCAAGATCCAATCGAAAATAAGTCTAATATGGGGTATAGCCCCCTCTTGCAGTCAGGCAGATCGCACAGTGTGACGGCATACTGGACACGAGGCAGTTGAGGAGTCTCTGTGGCCGTCGGTCCCACTTCTGCAGCAACGCAGTTTTCAGCTCCGGAATGGTTCTCAGAGGGAGATGGCGAGATGCAATTGCCCTCCAAAAAGCGTCCCAGACATGTTCTGTAGGGTTTAGGAATCTGGCTGGCCAATCCATACGCAGAATATTCTCAATTTCCAGATAAACGTTGACCAGGTGAGCCTGATGTGGACAAGTATTGTCGTCCATGAAGAGGAACCAAGGGCTAACTGTGCCCCTGAAATGTCGAACATAGAGCTCTAAGATATCTCTATACATCATAGCAGTCAGGGACCCTCTGTCAAACACATGGAGGGATGTGTGGCCGTTCAACATGATGCCTGCCCAGACCATGACACCTCCTCCACCATAGAGGTCCATTTCCCTGATGTGGGAGCGATGGTATTGGGTTACAGGCTCTCTCCAGATGAGGGTACGTTGAGAATCAGTGTTCAGGCTGAATCTCGACTCACCTGTGAATAGCAAGGTGCTCTACTGAAGTCTGGTCCAAGACTGATGTTGTCCACCATGCAAAACGCACTCTCTTGTATGCTGCAGTGAGCGAGACACAAAGAGCCGTTCTTCTGGCATAAAGCCCTCTCATGAAGCCTTTGGATAACTAATCCATGAAACTCGGGCTCCAGTGGCAGCATGCAACTCACATGAGCTCATTAGTTGTCATGGCTCTTTCATGACCTTGTCCTGGTCTTGATACATAGATATGGATCCAGTGTCTTGAAACTGTTTCCACACTTTGCAGACAACACTGAGCATTACACGGTGCTCAGTACACACCTGCACTTATGATTGCCATGCCTCCATTCTACCGACGATTCTCCATCTCATTCCGTCATCTGTACATTTGTGGCTACTCGTTTTATCTGATAGCTGAAAAATGTTTGTGAGAAACACAGCGAATGTCGCAGAGGAATACGAGTGGATCGTGGAAAACGCCTTGTGCGCATATCATTCAAAGTTCCGCCTACACGCAAGTGTACTCTTACGTATTTGACACTGAATATTTGCATTCTTCTTCGGCAGCATAATTAGTACTTTTGGTTAAGTACTTTTTGTAAAAATAAACACAATGTGCAAATTCTCTTAATTTTGAACATGAGTGTAGTTCCTTGTTTGAATCAAGGTGTATCAAAACCGATGAATCACAAAGTGTTGATTTTGTATCTTCAAATTCTGCTCTAATTTTTCTAAAAATTGTCTGGCTATATTTCTTATATCCTCATATATTAATATTTAACATTTATCAAGGCTATCTAGAAACTGCATTGTGAATTGTACGTTCACCCAAGATAGATTGCAACAAATTAATTAACATAGTAAAAATCTGTTTTAAATTTAAACTATCTTATTTTAATTAAATTTTAAAAAGCATGTTTTTTTGGACAGTATGCAAGAATTTGTTACATTTTTTAAAGGTATTTTGGTGCTGCAAAGTTTGGAGAATATATTCCAAAGCTTATGTGTTTATAAACTTATTTTTATATATTTCTTATTATAAAATTTAGGTATTTCGGCCTGTTGCAAACTGTGCAGAAAATGTGATAAAACACAATGGTTTTGAAGATAAAATTAAAGTTGTTCTGAAGCATTCTACCGAGTTGAGTGTTGGACCAGGTATTTTGTGTTTACTTATTTACTGTGTTACACCATTTATTGATGTTTCTAAAAGATTCTAGTCTTTAATATTTAATTAGGTTTTATTATATTTTACTCATATATAAATAATTTGTATTGCAAAGCTGTTCCACAGAGTTTTGGTTGGAAATTTAAATTAAGATTTTTCAACAAATTGTTTATAAAATCCTTAGATACCCCTTCCCCTCCCCCCAAAAAACTTTTTACTTTAAAGCTATATTTTTATTGACATGTTTGTTAGACAGTTATGATTGTTAAGCTGTTACTTGTGTAATAATTATCCCAAAGCCACAATATCTGCAGTGTTATTTCTTCTGTTGAGTACTTCTATTCCTTGATTTGAGTCTAGAATTAAAAAAAATTTATAGTCCTTTTATAAGCTTGTTTTTCTAAAAAGCTTTTTTATTTGGCTTTGCTTCCATCATGTTCAAGATGTCAATGGATATAATTTTTTTATACTTTTTCCTATAAATACGCTTTTGTTTTATTTTGAACCTTATAAAAGTGATACCGACAATTTAAATGTGTAAAAGTTTCAAATACATATTTTTATAGATGGTGACTTAAAAGAAAAGGCAAATATTTTAGTTGCTGAAGTTTTTGACACTGAGCTGATTGGGGAAGGTGCTCTCAAAACATTTCAACATGCATTGAAACATTTATTAGAGGTATAGTAGCATTTTGTGTGTGTTTTCTAACAACTGCTCAGTATTTTTGTAAAAGGAATTTGTTTGTAAAAATTGGTCACATATACCAAACTTCCAGAAACCTAGAAATATGCCAAAATTAGTTGCTTGAAAATTTTGAATTTTGCGCATTCCATGTTTAAAAAAAATTGCTTGCAATCACACCACTGGCATTGGTCATCTTCCCTTTTTGCTGCATAAGGATTTAGTATATAATTATTATTACTTCTCTTGAGAATGAAATATTTGCATGACTTAGTTTTAAAAAAATTTTGCATTAGATTTATTTTTGGGAATTTATTTTATGCATCAACTTTAATCTCATAAAAATGAATGCTTGTCTAATAAAATGAGTTCCTTTTAAATTATTTTGTAAGTCAAAGTGTCTACTGGTCTCAAAAGTCACGAAAATATGCCGAAAACAGGAAAACTGCTTACGAAAGTCCCTAAATCACAAATGGTGAATTGAACAATTAAGACAAAGAAATTATGCAAACAAATGAAAATGGTGTTAACTCCCCCAATCTAACCACATCTGGAGAAAGTTTTTTAAATACACAAATTGATATATATATATGTGTGTGTGTGTGTGTGTGTTACTTCATTTGATGCATAAAACATAAAAATTACATTACAAAACGTTTTTAAAGTAATTATTGATTTTTTCTTCAATTTTTATTACAATTTCAAGTATTCAGAAAACAAAAATAATGAATGTAATATAGAGTATTTGTTTAATATGTTAATCTACTTTGACATGATTTATGGTGTGTCTTTATTTTAAAAATTTGTTTAGAAAACAGTTTATTGAAGCTGAAATTTGATACTAGAGTCCTCCTTTCTCGAGATTAGACTAAGCAATTTAAAAAAAAAGTGTGATTTTAAAGTATAATAGCATCTAACTGACCCACATAATCATTTAAAATCAGTTCATGCATTTATTTTAGGAAGTCCCTTAAAGGTTCCCTAAATTAACCGACAGAAATTTAGTAGACACCCTGTAAGTCCTCGAAAGGAACTTAGAAATTATATGTATACATAAATGAGTAGCAATTGTGATCATATATTGACCTCTATAGCTGGGCTGCCTCAGGCAACTCTGTTTCTACTTTTCAGCCTCGTTGACAGGGGTATGTTTGAACAAAATTGTCTAAAATGCTATTTTAAAAAATTTGAAAATTAACCTAAGGCAATGAAAGTTGAATCCTCCTTTTTTATTTTTGACTAATAGTATGAATCAGTGTTTCTGTCACTGGGGGAAAATATTTTTTGGTCTTAGACCTGTATTGCACAGCATTTTTTGTTTGATTCATTTATTTTTTTTTGTTTGTATTTCATCTGTTTTAATTGTTTTATTGATATAATTCGAAAGTAAACTGTGTATGGATTGTTGTAATGAGCGAATGTCTATATTTCAGCCTGATTGCATTGTGATACCATCAGCGGCCACTGTGTATGCTCAAGTTGTTCACTCTCCCTTGATTTCGAAGTGGAACACTCTTTCTCCTATCCAAGTGACACCTGAAACAGTAATACTACCTCCAAAAAATGTGGTTTCTTGTCCTGGTTCTGCTGCTGTTCACGACATCCAAATGTCTCAAATTGCAGAAAAAACATTTTCTGCACTCACGGATCCAGTTTCTGTATTTCAGTAAGAATTGGTTTAAATCATTTTCAAATTTTCTCAAGCTGATTACAGTGGCACATTTATATTTTAAATATTCATAGTTGAAGTGTTGAGGCTTCTTTAAAGTATTGCAGGCAATAATATGCTGCTTGTGCAATTTATTAAATATCGCCTGAAGCTATGAACATAAATTTTATATCAATTTAACATTTTCAAATTTATTTATCTGATCAGAGTTATCTGAATATAAATTACTCATTTTCCAGAAATCTTTCAAACAGTGATATTTAAATGCTTGTATTCCTTTCTATCCTAAAAATCCAGAGAATGTTTCTAATCTACAAGTTTATGCTCTGTCGATATAAGAGCGATTATTATTAACTACATGCTGCTCGTATCGATAGAAATTCCACCTACAATCTCTCGATTCTAGCAATATATATATATATATATCGTATTTTTTTATTTTTATGTCAGTTTATAGATTTTTGATTTCACCATTTGTTAACATTTTAAAATTTTTTATCATGTTTTGTTTTGTTCTGGGTTGAATATCATTTGTGTTGCAACATTTACAGATTACACAATTTTTGTTCAGTTTCTTTATTACTTAAAAATACGTAACATATGACACCTGCAATTTCTGGTACCAAAAAATATGCAATCTCACCTTTAATGCATTTTTAATAGAAAACATAACAAATGACTCATTTGCAGCCAAAAAGGGGATTGGGTTTGCATCCAAAATATGTGTATTTCTCTCTTCTTTGTCAGTAAAAAACATTCATTGTGTCTATTACTTGATATTGTACCGACCAACCGGTATGGTGGTTAAGGTGTTAGCCTCTAGATCGGAAGGTTCCTGGTTCGAATCCGGTACATGATCACTGGCTGTGTATAAATATTTTTTTCACCACTATCTGTTAACTTTTGATGGTCATTGGCTATGTGTAAACCTTTCTGTACCACTATCTGTCAACTTGCCTTGCTTTTGCATGGTGTTGTTTTTTGCACAATATGTACTGGTAAAACAATATTATTGGAAAACTGATCAACAATGAGCTGCATACAGCAATCGTTATATTCTCGATGTTATTTTCATGGTTATTTTGAATATAATGATTTTTGATATTTTGTATCTTCTTTCTCTTGTAACATTACACAACCAATTAGAAACTATGCCAACTTGTGACGTCACACAAATAATCAAAACTTTAATAGCCACGGAAACAGGAAAATCTAGCATTTTATATAATAAGATTAAGAAAATCCAGTGCAGATGCTTTACATTTGTCTGCTAGTTTGTTATATAAATAAAGGAACTTATAGTTGAGGAACTATAGACTGTCTTGTATTTTATTTATAAACTGTTTCCTTCAATCTCTGTTTTAGGTTTTCGTATGTTGGTGAGAAGTCAATCGAAATGAACGAAACTTTTATCAAACAGGTACCAGTCATACTTGACGGAAAATGTGAAATGGTTTTTATGTGGTGGGTATTGAAAATGGACATGGATGGAGATGTTACTTTGAATAATGGACCAAAATGGGTCCAGCCAAATCCAGATAAAAGTCAGGTTTGTTATTTAATGTGTACATTTTATTTTTTGAATATAATGGCAAATTATATTGAAATATATCAAAAAAATTGATGAGGTGCATTTCTTTAATTTGATTACTTACTTTTATCTGTAAAATTACAATAGTTGATATCAAAGCAAAAAAAAACAAAAAAAACTGATTTTCATTCAGTGGTATTGTGATTCTGGTTACACTAATAATTTGTATATTACAATTGTCATAGTTTCTGTAAATGGTTTTTGAAAATTTATTTATCTGACTCCTTTGTGCAAGTTTTAAAGCACTTAAATTGTTCATTTTTCATGCAAATCTATATTAAAGGGTATTAAGTTTATTTCTTTATGATTTATATGTTATTTGCAATGCGCTGAACCGAGGTTTATGGAAAGAGTACAGGGAGAAGGTTGTGTCTTCTGTCGGAACTTTTCGACCATGGCGTGATTTTTATTGGCTGACCCAACTCAGAAAAATCGAAAACACTCGAGTATACTAAAATGTGGTGTTTTGGAAGGGCTTTGAATTGAACCAATTTTAATGCACTTTATGATGCATGTGCAATAAATATATTACTTAAAAAATTTTATGAAAGATTTCGTTAGTATTTTTTTTTTAATATTGCCTTACCTTAAGTTCTTATTTTCATGAATTTTCTTTCTTTCAGTTGTTCTCCATGTTTTCTACATTTCATTTATTTGTTTTGCTGTTTTTTTTCTGCTTAAATACTTTATTCAGATGATAGTTTTAATTTTGAGATAAGTTTTAATCATTTTGTTGATTATTTCTGGAAATATCAAATCCCATCCTGAGAGATTCTCTTGCACTCAACTTTCTGCAGAAGTAAAAAATAATTTTTTTTCATTTGCTTTGTTTTCAGTTTAGTTTGCGTCAATATTTTCACTTGGTGACGCGCCGACCAATCAGCCTGTTGGTTAAAGTGTTAGCCTCTAGATCGGAAGGTCCCTGGTTGGAATCTGGGTCAGTGCATGGATGTTTGTAAGCTTATGGTTTAGAGGTGGCGGGTGTATCTTAAATCTGTTGTGGCTGAAAGTCCTCACGTTGGGTTGGTGTGGACGTTTGGAGATTGGGGTGCCAGCTCAGGTGTTGCCTCGTCATCTGACTGTGGTTCAAAATTATGTGTTTTCCTTGGATCTTTCCCTTGGGGGATTGATTCCGAACTGTCGTCATTAGCCCATTGTGTTGCTCTAGTATGATAATTAAAAAAATTACCAATTCACTTGGAAACGCATTCTGTTTTTGAATTTTGACATTTTTTTACCCCCTTGCAAAATTTTAATAGTGATTCTGCAGTCATTTCGTGACTTATTGTGTTCAGATTGTTTTGAAAGTATTGGACTTTTTACTCAGAATAATCATTTGTATTCAGTACTGGACATTCAACTGTGTAAGATGATCATCAATTCCTCCCGGATTGCATCAGAGGAAAAACGTTTTCCAATGAATCCTGATTCAATCTGAGTTAATTGATAGGAAATAGAATTTTTGCATTGTAACTCACGGAACAGGTCTCTGAGGGAATTAATAAATCAAAGAATGTCCCTTCGGTAAAGTTACTTCCCTCATTTTAATTACACCTCATCCCCTTTATCATAGTCATAGAAAGCATTGTCTAACACTCGTCTTTTAGGTAAACTCATTCAAGAACCACATTTTTAAGTGAATCTATATGTATTTGGAATGCAACTGCATTACAACAAACCTGTTTATTGCATTTATGAATTCTGATAAATTTGTGAGGCTGAGAAATATTTCAATGTGGTTGCTGTTGTGTGAGAATAATTGTGTTGCAAAATGAACATTTTGTTTCTGCTCCTGAATGTATTGAAAATGATTCAGTTGTAATTTGTGGCAAACTTGTTATTTATTGTCATCAATTGTAAAAAGGCATTTTCAATCTTGAATCCATTTTTGAGTCTAACCCATATCAACAAACCAAATACGTTGAAGTTTCAATAGATATGGAACATCAGGGGAAAACAGATATATAAGGGATTTTTACACCTTGAATGATTTTCTTTAACGTCCAATTTTTCCCATAATCCTATATTGGTTTAACCCATATCATGGGCACATGCTACAACATTCAAGCCAACATCACCAAGTTGTTCAATAATTAAAATTAATGGCTCTTTTCATTGATATTACTCCTAGCTATAACAACTTGCAATTGCATCAATAGGCCCCGCACTTGATCTAGTTTCTAAAAATCATAGAAAGTTTTTATCTTCATTGAATTGATGAACAATGAATTTATTCGTTAATATTTTCTTCCTCGTTCGAAGATGTGACTTTCATCATCCTCATTGCATTGAGGACATCTTGCCGATGATTAAAAGGCCAATTTATGAAGAATTGAAAAATAGTGGAAAGGGAATTTCAAACATTTTTTAACAAGTGTAGGCGTGTTTACTGAAATAACGTTAAGTTGGAGCTGTTGAGATATCTGTCGAATAGAAGGGTCTACTTTTCTGTAACAAGATAGCCACTTCATAATTTATAAATACTCATCACAGTTTCTTTGTAATAAAGTTTTTCTCTCCCATAAAATTATACCTCTGCTTGCGAGATTGGTAGCATATTACTAATCTAGTTCTTCATTCTTTTTATTCCACGTATTCGTCTAATTTTCTATTCATATTGTACTCGAAGATAATTTCTTTTTTTCCTAATGAAGTGTCATTCTTTCTCTTGGAACAGTGCTAAACACATTTTGACATGCTTTATCAATGGATGTTTTCTCAAAAGTTCCAGCCATTATAACACATTTTTGAACCATTTTTTTATCTTTGCATTCTTGCCTTGAAGTCCTGTCTGTTTGAATGGCTTTATTTAAAGATGTCTTGTCTAAATGTGCTAGCATATAATTAAGTTCTTATTTGAATGGTATTACATTATTAAGAAGTCTGAATGACAGTACATTTACAAAATGAAGATTGAAACATAGATAAGAGGCCAAATTAGGTAGTTACCCTGTCTTTCTTAATGCTCTGCGTTATACATACTACTCCAAGGTTTGTGGAAAGGGAATACTTGTTTGTCTGGCATATAATCTGGCAAGTTTAATACAGTTCTAAGACCTCTTTATGTGCTTCTGGTTGTCCACTGACAACACTGCTCTCACTAAATCTCGACCATGGAGTGTACGAAACGGACAACGTGTTAATCTTCCATTAACCTTGATGCTGGATTTCCTCTGAGAAAAGTTAAAATATGTAAAATTGATTGTAAATATTTCTAACACAATTGCAAATAATCTAACTCATAACGCACCATTAAAATTACTTTATTAAGTATTTTGGAATAGATTCTGCTAATGTCATCTTTTTTTTATGATTATAGTGGAGAGATCACTGGATGCAAGCCATTTACTACTTACCAGATGTTGTTACTGTATCTAAAGGAGATAAAATTACTCTTACTGCTTATCATGATGAATACAGCCTATGGTTTGCAATTCCTAAGTACTACTTCTATTTAAGTACTATTATTTCACTAGCACATTAGTTAATGAACATTAATTTTTTTCATGAATACCTAAGACATATTAAACATAAATACCCAAGATTATCTTAAGTAAAACCAAGTGTAAGTACCACAAAATTCAAATTAAGTTAATTACCAGCATTATTTTTTACATGATTTTTTTGTGTATAAATTATTGTTTTAGCCATCTGTATGTGGGAACAAAAGCAAACCACTCTTGTATAATTTAGTTTTAAGTGAAAGGTTAAACTTTAATTTTTCTATATAACAAATCTAGTACTGTGTATTCAAATACACTGATATATGTGTATTCCAAATCACAGTATAGCTGTGCCTGTAATTTTTTAATTTCAACAAAATATTTATGTTGCTGTGTGTAATTTTAGAATTTCAGAAAGCTAGTTTGGAATCAAAATAATTTGGAACTGAAACTATAAGTATATCTATTAAAATGAAATAACAGAAATAAATAGCACATTAACACACTAGATTGCTTACTATTAGTAATTAATTTCAATCAAATCAGTAAAATTGAAAAGATTCTCCAATGAGAAGGATAAGCCTGGTGTGAGCTATTTGTCTGAAGAAGGCTATTTCTGTTTGCAGCATTCTTAAATCTCCACAGTGAACTATTTTCAGATATTTCTTCTTTTTCGTTGAGACTCATTACTACACTAAATCCAGTGCACATACATGCTAACCATGGCCATGGGTGTTATAGGAATATTATTTAGGAAGCTATCCATATAAGTCTGGAAAAATGATTTAACATTTGGAGCTCCAAACTTTCTGTACTCCTAATTTCGAAGCGGCTCTACCAAATGACTTGAAACTTGGTTTCTGAAGTTAAATTATGATATACAGGGTGCTTTTAGGGTGTCCTAAAAGTACCCGTACTGAAGATTTGGGAATTTATTATACAAACAAAAAAAAACTTTGAAACAATTATTTTTATACCAATGGTAAAAAGTACTTTTAACCTAACGTAGGGGAAAAAATTTGAACTTACATTTGTTATAAATGTTCAGAATTTCTGCTTTTTTCTTGGAGGCAAAGCTGAAGTCGTTTGCGCATATTTTTAGAAACACGTATCAAGATGCTGGGAGTGACTTCTTGGTATCCTTTGAGTAATGGCAATTTTCAGATCACTTATTGTTTGGTGATTATCTTCATAAATTTTGTTCTTTAAATATCCCCCCCGAGGTGGCCAAAGATTTCTCGAGATGAGTCGATCGCCAGAAAAATCTTGAAGCATGCCCATGGTTTCATAACTTGTATGGCAGATTGCAACGTCTTGTTGGAACCAAGAGTCTCGTTCATTCACTTCTAATAATGCAAGAAATTGTTGATATAGCATACCTTTGCTCGTTATTGCATCATTTGGATATTTGTCGCCCAAATTCTTTACATCTTTCATATGATTTATATTCAAAATAAACCTCAAACAGCACAATTCTCTGAATGCATGATAAATTCATCTTGCAATGAAGAACAAAATGACGAACTTTATTATCGCACAACTTGAGTGCAAAGATAATCAAACGATAAAAATTAGAGTCGATAAAACTATAAGCAGACAATAAAATTCAATAATAAAAAAAAAACACACTGGCAATAAAAAATTTTAAAAGTTGGAGTACAGGAACTTTTAGGACACCCTATAGATTCCAAATTTTGTGTCAACATCGGGGGGGTTACTTTAGTAAACTATGAAGTTGGTGCTCAAGTTGATATTAAGAAGGCCTCTTATGCAAATTTTATGCTTATGAATTTATAAATGTCAAATGACATCTTTGCTCTGCTGTCAAAATTGTTTGAATGAAGAGAGGTGGTTTGTTTTGTATCCATGACTCTTTATACAACTCAAAAACACGATTGGTGTGTAATGCTGCATTCCCATAAGCTTCTTTTAATATGTGGTACATTTCTGTAGTTTTTCCAGTTTCAAATAAAAAATAATTCGCTTCTTTTCCATGGTAGTTGGACACGAGTATGTACTATCAATTTCTTAATTCCCTTGTGCTGCTTATCAAAATTGTCAAACTAATCTGGCTTATTTGACAGAGATAGTGTTGCTTCTAGGAGTACACATTCACATTTCTTGACGACTGTTTTATGTGCTATTATGTCAGTCCCGGAACTTTTGGAGCACAGGTTACAGTTTTTTAGTTAGAATGCTAATTAGTATAATAATTTGTCAATGTATATTTTCAGAGCTAGTAACAAAAAAATAACTGAAAGTCCTGCGTGTAACTGTCTTGCCCATGTCGCTGATTCACATGCCAGGATTGGTATGAAGAACGATACAGATCGGAATGACAAATATATCAAAATGTTGAAGGAGGTATGTAGCTTAATATTGAATTTAAAGTAATATTGTAATCCAAACTATTTACTGATGTAAAGGAGGTAGGCTTCAACCTCATAGTTGAAAAATTGCAGGATTCCTATTGTCTTTAAGAAATGCCATAATTTCGTTTAGCCTTTGAATTTTGACCAAATCTTATTTTTCAGAAACCATTTGTAAGTTGCTCACAATCCAACTGACAGTGTTAGTCATGTTCCTTTTGTTAAGTAGTGATTTAATGTCACATTTTTGTTATTAGTTTTTGAATTTTAATACTTGCCTATTTGATTTTAAATAATTTTTTGTTTAGTTTTAATTTTAGTCATGTTCTCCAATGTGTCAATTTTAAAAGTATCATTAAAATGAATGCTCGTGATTTACAAAACGTTTTTGGAAATTGTTTTTGAAATTCTTGGAAAAGTATTTTGATTTGTTTAATGCAGGAGTGGGAATCCTGAATTAATTTGATTCGAGTGCTGAAAATGTTGAATATTTTTGTTGCAAAATTGAAATGTTTATTACTGATAAAAGAACACCAAGTTTCATCAAAATGATATTTTTAATCAAATTACTTAATTTACTTCAATATTACTTAAAATATTATTATTTTTAGAACCGTTTAACGATGTTGATGCACATGCAGGCGACTCTTTGCTTAAAATTTTCAACCTTGGCTACTAGGGGTATCATTTAAGCAAAATTATCACAAAAGCTGCCAATTTCAAATTTTGGCTACTTTTTAAAAAATTTCCAAAGGTTAACGAAAATATAATCTTTTTTTAAAACTAAGAACAGACGGATAAATTATTTTTTGGGTTTTTCTTTTGCAAGAAAATTTTTTAAAGGACACAGATTGTTTAAAGTGTAGAATTTTTTGCCACTGTTTTTTTAAATTTATGCTTTGTCACAAGTGCCTTGACTGGTAGCTTTGATGTGTTATGATAAGGGGTTAAAGCAGGCTAATATTAATCTAATCTGAAATGAATGCTTCCAATATGATTGGTATTGATTATGTTTTTACCATTATGTTCAATTGTTTTTTAAGTACTACATAGAATAAACTTATGGCCATTAAATTTAATATAGAATGCAACTTAAGAATTTTATGTACTCTTGTCGTAACCTGGTACTTCTTTGTTGGGAAGGGCTGTATTACACAGTTTTTAAAGTGTCTTTGTTAATGGTCCCTGATTTGACTGCCCCAGATTTTAGTTACTTCACCTGGAACAATAATTCAACAAATGACGTATACTCTGATTTGATATGACAACTGATTTTAACTAATCAAAATATGGCAGGGTCCCATAATCCTCAAAAGATCTTAAGAATACTTTAATTATATTTTTCTTAAAATAAATTTTGTTTTGCCTGAAAAATATGCGTAAATGTTGTCCTTGAATTTTTGCAGAGCTATTTTACACTAAATTTGCCTGCTATCTAAAACGTTTTCATTTTGAACATTTTTTCCTTGTGCCTTTTACTTTTATTCATGCTGCTAATTAGATATAAATTTTAGTTCTTTAAATTTATTGTATAATGATATTTTTAAATATTTTTGCATTGCACTTTAATTTCCAAGATTTTATTTCAATTTTTATATTAATTTTTCTTGAAAATGAAAGTTTGGCTTAAAGAGCCTCAAAAATTTGGTTGAAGCACTTCAAATTGTCTTTTGAAGTTCTTGAATTTGTTTTCGGTAAAAAACTGAAAAAATAATTTGGAATTACGTGGCCCATTGTGTTTGCCACCCCCCCCCCCCCTACCACCACTATCAACCTGTGAGTTATAGGTGGTGCAGGTTTAATTTCTACCTGGGTCTATTTCTTTTTTTGTGTCAGCGAAATTTTCATTGTTTGTGCATGCTCATTTTCTTGACATTGTTTCTCTTATGTGTGGTTCACCTTGGCCAACTATAGTAAAGAATGATTCATACAAATTTAGTTTTTGGTTATAATACCAGTATGTTATGAATCATGAATTTGCTTATTCATATTTTCATAGCATTTTAGGTAAAATATAATTTTCTTTCTGTGATCATGTAAGAAGGATTTTGTAAACAAATTTACTAATGTCTACACGTTTCTTGTCACAGGTTATTTCTCCATCGTCTGTGTGTCTCTGCGTTAGTGATGGTTCCCTATTACCACTTATGGCTGCAAAATTAGGTGCTCGCAAGGTACTGATAAATATATTTTAATAAAACTAGATCAGAATTTAATATTTCATTATATTCATATAAACCAATTTAGTTGTGACTAATACTTTTGTTAGTCTTTACTCTGCGGCAGGTAGACAATTTTTACCACTACAATTTCGTTAACACCAGCGACGTGGTATAGATCTGTGTACTATGAATGTTATCCCCTTTTAAATGACCGTTATCATCGGTCACTATTTACGAGCTGTCAGTGACTGACCTTCTAGAGGGTTCCTCCTTTTGTTTGGTACCCTACCCTGTTGACCGAGAGGTGTGAACGCTTTGGGGGAAGGCAGAAGGTCGCTCCAGTGATATCTATCTCACGCCAAACGATACGCCACACAATACTATAAAAGGAAAGCGTCAGTCGTAAATGCCACTTGAGGCTCTTTCGCTCAAGTTTGGTAAGAGGGGTCGGACATGCAGGCGAAAGAGCCATTCTCTGAGACGATTGAAAAAATCTAAGCGCTGCAGCGTAAAGGTTAAATAGCTATTAAATTGAATAAAGCTATATTGTAAGTCATAAATATCAGAAATCTAACTTCAAGTGGAATCCTTTGACGAACAATACAAGGTTTTGTTTCCACTTTTAGTTTTTCTTTAAAAATTTTAGTTATAATTTAAAGATTTAATTATAAATAAAAGTTATTTTTTAAGAAAAATTTTGAGTGAATACATTTTACCTTAAATGCATTTTGCACATAAAAAATGAGCTTTTTGATATTTTTGGGGTTTATATTTCATTTTCCATCTAAAGCAGTGGTTCTCAACCGCTCTCAGACCAACGCCTGGTAATTTTGTTTATTAGACTGAGGTCCCCTGTCCCAACAAGTTTATTCATAAATACCTTTCCAGTTTTTTAGTTTTTACATTAAATTGACATTAACTTATTAAATAATTATTGATTATGGCATAATTATAAGAGTATTAGTACATTTATGTACACTGGCATGTTTGGGTAGTATAAAATTATATTTAAATTAGTTATCAATCACTGGACTAAAGAAATCTTGTAGCATACTGTAGTTTCCTCATGTCAATATCATTAAATTATTCTGCTGATTTTTATTGACACGTCTCATTCAGAACACCATTGTCTCTTATTCACATTAAAATGTGAGTGTGTATGTCTATTTAAAAAAATCAAAAGTCACTGGGGTTACACAGTAACGTGAACTTTTTAAGAAACTAGTCCGAATGAACTTTGAGAAGTTGATATGGGAAGGGGAACTGCTTTTGTCTTCAATTCCACAGGAAAAGCTTCATTACTTTAGTTTTCTTGATTTGTCACTTTTATTTGCTGCACTGATGTTATTTAAGCATTCCAGATCTGAGCTTATCAACACATATGAATATTCTCAGAATCTTCCAACAAAAAATATTTATTACAGGGTTTCCTTAAGTCAGGAAAAACCTGGAATTGTCAGAAAATTTAATTTTGTCCAAAAAATCGGAAAATTGCAAATTTTTGTCTAAAAACCTTGAAAATTACCTCTATGACATGGAAAATAACTATTCATACGCTTTATAGAAAAGTAGCCAGTACGGTTACTTACAGTTTTATATCACTTTATTTTATGAACAGAATTTTTCAACCGATTTTAAAAGAAACAGCTAATATTTAACAGTTAAAGAATTTTTTTCATCCACTGGCTTAAATTAAAGAATTTAATGTTTTATGATACATTAAATAACAAATGGATTTACTTCAAATATGTTGAATTATTCCAATAATATTACTTGTTGCTTAATATTACATCAAAATAATATTAACCTTTACAATGTGGCTGATAGACTTTTGTTACCACTAAAATTTCGTTTACACCAGCGGCATGGTAGCGGTGGTTGTTATCCCCCTTTTAAATGACTGCTGGCATCGATCACCATTACGAATGTCAGCGACTGACCTTCTAGAGCAGTGGTCCCCGGGCTGCAGACCGGTACCAGTCCGTGGATCAAATGGTACTGGGCCGCCCAAGGAACATTAAATTATTTCCATTTTATTTACTATGGTGTATTTCTCTCGGGTTTGTGCGGTTCTTATCTATGAAATGTCCACTCAAATTAGGAGGCGGTAAAACAGAACTTGAAATTTGTTCTGTTACTAGAGCTTCAATTATGATTTCTGAATTCTGTATGTCTCTATTTTCCAATTTTGACAAATGTAACAAAGTAGCTGCATTTAAAGCCAAACTGAAGTTGTGGAAATGGCGCGTGAACAGAGGCATTTTGGACATGTTTCAGACATTAGTGGGGATTTTAGGCGAGACAGCCTAAACATTCATTCTCCCAGTTGGTGCACGATCACCTGTCTTTGCTTTTAAAAGAGTTCGAGTGCTACTTCCCAACCATAAAAGACCCACGAACTAGAAAGGAATGGATCCGCGACTCATTTGTCTACAAATCAGGCGAATCTAGCATGTCTGTGCTAAAAGAAGATCAACTGCTGGAGATTGCAAATGAAGGCGGCCTTAAAACTACGTTCGATTCAACAACTCTGCCAGTGTTCTGGATTAAAGTCATGGCGGAATACTGAGATTGACACCACAGCACTTAAATCCCTATTGCCATTTCCGACAACCCATCTGTGTGAAGCTGGGTTTTCTGCAGTGACAGCAACCAAAACAAAACAATGGAATAAACTGGACATAAGCAACACACTTCGGGTGTCATTGTCTCCTATTACTCCCAGATGAAACCATCTCGTTGCAAAGAAACAAGCTCAGGGTTCTCTTTGATTTAGCGTTCTAGTGAGTTAAAATGCTAAATCACTTTATATTCATTTTTTTGTATCACTATTTTATTTTGAAGGCATGTTTAAATACAATTAAATTAAAATTATTAAATCAAAACAATCTATTATATAAACTATCGACGTCCCCCCCCTCAGCGGGCTGCGTTAAAATTATCAAACGTTGATCCTGTCCGCACGCGTTAAAAAGGTTGGGGAGCACTGTTCTAGAGTATCCCTTCTCTTGTTCGTTGAGCCCCTACTCTGCCGACTTTGAGGTGTGAATGCTTTAGGTAAAGCAGAAAGTAGTCAGGTGATATCTCTTCTCACCCTAAATGATACTATGAAAGGAAAATGTCAGTTGTAAATCACACTCACGGCCCTATCCTCAAGTTAAGTAATTAGGTATTTGGCTTGGGTATTAATTTTTACAATACATAATTCTTAAATTGGTTTTTAGTTATTGGCTATTGAATGCTAAATTTTTTCTTGTTTTTTCACCTTTAAAATGTTGTGAATTGCTTAAGGATGACCTGGATTTCGTACAAATTAATCTGGAAAACCTGGAAAGTCAAGGAATTTTATTTCTGAAATAGAGTGGAAACCCTTTTATTCATAAAAATGCAAAAAATGGGATAATCCCAAGGCCCGGTATAATTGATGCCAGTTACTGGGCCACATCCTAGACATCAAATGAGAGAGTAATTTTGTACCTTAACCTTCTTCCGAGAATATTTATATACTTCATAAAAATGGGATGCCAGGTATCCCCAAATGGATTCAAGATTTTATTTTGCAAAGAAGTGGATTAAAATTTTTTTAATTAACCCTCAATTAACAGTCAAATTTTTTTTTTATCAACCGTGAGTTTAAAATTCATCAGTTACTTAAGATTAAAGAGTTAATTTAATTATTTTATTTACTGTTGATTAAAGTTACTTCTAATTAACTGTGACTTCAAGTTATAGCAATTCACTAGATTCAGTAAATCTTTTTTCACATTATTCTCAACCAATCTTCCTTTAATTAAGTTTTGAAAATATGGGGTATCAGAAAAATAATTTATCTGATACACTATAATGCAGTTGTTAACCAATTTTAACTGTTTTTGTCTAGTGTGCTGTAAATAGAATATAAAAGTACTTTTTTTTCATTTTACTTGTGAATCAATTTGTTGTAATTAGCGCTATTTAAGAGTTGAAATATTTATCAATTAATTTTATTCTATTTTTTATTTTCCTCTTCAATAATTCGTTTACTGTGTTGTTTTAAAAAACCATATAAAGAATAATAAACTATGAAATTAAGAGCTTATGAACATACTATAAACCCTCTGAATGAGGTACAATATAATGAGCCTGTTGGGAACCCAATGACAACACTTTCGGAATGGAGAACACAGTCATTGACCATGCAATTTTTACTGCTATGCAAAAAACCTCGTTTATCAAATGTTTTCAACGATCAAAAGTTTTTGTCAATAGGGTCTAGAAAATAAATAGTAGTGCAATATTTTTTTTGCAATTTAACTCATGATCAACTTTATAAAATTTATTATGCTTTCCATTTTAGGTTTTTGCAATTGAATCAAATCATTTTCATCAAAATATGATTAAGTCATATATAGAAGAGAATGCAGAAACTGCTGTCATAAAGTTAATTACAAAAGAACCAGCAGACCTTACAGAGGAAGACTTAGAGATGGAAAAGGTACTATATGAAAATATTTATAGATTGTGTCTGAAAAGGTTGTTTAAATATTAAAACTGGTGATATGATATAAAGATAGACATATTAACTTTTGTTATGAAATTTTTTTTCAGATAAATGTTCTTTTAACTGAGCCATTTTTTGCGAATTGCGTACAACCTTGGGAATTGATGCGTTTCTGGCACTTAAGGACTCTGCTAGACCCTGTTTTAGCTCCAAATGTGACAGTTCTACCTAAGTATGGAGAATTAAAAGCTGTGGCAGTTGAATTTGAGGATTTGTGGAAAATAAGGGCTCCTGTTAAAAATGCTGAAGGTTTTGACCTCTCTAAATTTGATGAAATGATTCAGGTATGTCGTAAGCTGCTTCTATCTGTAATGATTCTCCAACGATATCAAAGTGTTTGGCAAATGTAAACATTCCAATTGCTTCAATGAGGCATCTGTGTAGTAGAGCATAAAGTATTTTTCTGTCAAAAGTTTGAACTGTTGACTGGCATCAAGCTATGCCAAATGTTTCTTCCTACTTCTACTCCACACATTGTTATATGAAGACCATGCATCAAGGGCTGGTCTGGTGGTTGAGGTGTTAACCTCTCAATCGGAAGGTTCCTGGTTTGAATCCAGGTGAGTGCATGAATGTTTGTAATGGTACGGTCTAGAGGCGGCTGGTGCACCTTAAATCTGCTGTGGCCGAAAGGTCCTCACGTTGGGTGGTGTGGAAGTTTAGAGAGTGTGGTGCCAGCTCAGGTGTTGCATCATCATCTGACCTTGGTTCAAAATTATGTGTTGTCCTCATATCTTTCCCTTAGGGATTGATCCGAGACCGTTGTCGATAGCCCGTTGTGTTCCTCTAGTATGACGTTAATTAAAAAAATTACCAAAGTTATTGCTTGCATCAATGGTGTAGCTGCTGGGCCCCATCTGAAACTGCTACCGCAATGCTTAAAAGAAGACCAAATTTGCTTCTATTTTTAAGAATGTATGCTTCTAAAGCTATTTCACAAGTCTTCTGACTGAGCAATCCTGGTATAGGAACACTACCATGTTAATCATCACATGCCCATTTGCAGTTTGGAGCTCCAGCAGCTGGTTCAATAATGAGTTTTAATTTGAACATGTGCAAATTTTTTCTTCTGTTTTGCATAATTCTTTTGCTTTATAAAATTAGAATGACACAGTTGGGAATATGGGAAAACATGCTTCTCACTTTCCGGGCCGCTTTGGGTCCAGGTACCCGGAAACACCTACGTCAGGAAGCCTTCTGGTTGGCATTTTCTAAGTTATTTCTTAATTGTGTGAAGTATTGTACATTATACACTGCTATATCAACAGAAGCTAATATTTTGTAATGACGTTATGAAATGAAAATGTATATTTCTCAAGTACCCAATGCATAACTGTACAAGTGTATACATTTTCCTCTTTCCCTTTGCAAATTTGAATAATTTTATCAAAAAATAAAAATGTTATTTAAATTTAGAAAACAGACAGTACAAGAAAGTTGTATTTGTTGGGCCCAATCTCATCAACATGCTAATACCATGGTACCAACAACGCCCATGCATGCTCTGTCTCTAAGTTAAGTCCTTCACTATTTGCTAGTGTTATCAATCAATTTGAACACTCAATGGCATTCAACCAACAGTTTAACCTCATTAAGGTAAATTAGCTTGATACAAATTACTGATGATACGAACTAAATTCCAATCCCCATCAAAAAGTAATGGTAACTCAAAGTGATAAAGAATTGAGGTAACACTAATCACTGGTCAAGACGAAAAAGTTTTCGAAACTGTCAAACGAAATTCTCTTTAGTCGGATTATCAGAAATATTAAGTTTACTAAAATTTTGGGAGAGTGAAGGGAGAATAAATGAAGATTCTGAAGATGAAGGAATGAACAAGCCTTTAAAAAAAACTACTGTTGGCTTAGAAATTGTTACACGCTGTTTGTTAGGCAGAGAAAATTTATCAGCTCAACTAAACAGCATTGACACTACATTTAGGACTTTCTTTATAAATATCATGAAAAAAGCAGAACACGAAAATCAACAACTATTTCAAGTCAAAGTAGATTTCTATGCCATGTATTTTAGTGAAACATACATATAGATACAGCTTATAACAACTATTGACTCAAAATGGATGAGCTTGGAGAAATTGCTCTTAACATGGCATGTAAAACCTCCCTTGTTATGAATAACATGCTGGTCCTATGGCATCAATTTTTTTTATAGCTTTCTGTGATGCAAATTTATTAGTAACAATTTGAAATTCAAAATTTGCCATTTACTTTGAAAGTTATAAATAAAGTTGAATCTACTAAAAGTAACTATGCATTTAAGAAAATTCCTTAAGCATTAATTTTAGTAGATGCTTTAGTGAAAAATTGAAATTCTTCTCTTCAGTTGTAAGATATACTCGTTTTATATATTTTTAAAAATTGTTTTATGTTTTTCATGGAATAAAAATGTTTTTAGTTCCACATCATTCTTTCAAATGTTGTTCAGTCCCTCCTAGTAACATAGGTTCTGGTTATAAAATTGCAAAATTCCATTTGAAATAATATTTTAAAGTTATATTGTAGACAAATTGAATTATGTGAACAGCAATTAGTGAAATGCTTTGTATCCAAATCATATTCTTATACATATTTCCTGTTGATTCTTTTTTTGATTAGAGAGCTGTTTCATTTGCTGATGCTGCTATTGAGCCTCATCCTCTATGGGAGTATCCATGCAAAGCTGTCTCAGAGCCTTTTAGTTTAATTAAATTCGATTTTTCTACTAGTACTTTCACAAAGGGATTTGAACTGTCTAGTCAAGTGCCGATCTCAAGGTATAGGATTTTCAACATTATCCATAAAATCAAGTTTATGCACTGAACTCCAATATCTTTTATAACTGTTCTGTAGGTAGGTTTTAAAACTTAATCAGTGCTCTTAGACCTGGAATTCCTGAAAACTCCAGGAAATTAATTATTTATAAGGGTTCTGAGAAACTTGAATTTATTCGAGGATTTTTGTTTTTAAAATATTAGGTTTATTATTTATTAATTGGATTTTCATTGTATTAATTTGTCGCCATTTTAAGTTTTTAAACGTATTAGACGTGCAACTTGCAGTGCAGTTTCCAGACAAGATTTTACATTAAACATTAATATATATGAGGTTAAAGGAAATATAGCAGGACAAATTTTCAAATTAATTGAGTCTTTTAGTTACATTTCAATTCTGTTTTGATACAAATCAAAATTATTTGAAATTATAGATTAAAAAATAGATGCATTTTATAAGGAAGAGGTGTATTTAAAACATCAAGGTTTAGTATATTAAATTAGCCGACCAACCGGTCTAGTGGTTAAGGTGTTGGCCTCTGGATCGGAAGGTTCCTGGTTCAAATCCGGGGTCAAGGCATGGATGTAATTTTTTTTTTTTAAATTACGCCCGCCATCGTCATTTCGGACATGAGGCGTCTTGCTGTCCAGTATAAAATCGAAGTGTCTCCAGAAGGTGTGAGGGCCCGAAAGTCATCACTGGAGCGGACGTAAGAAAGAGAGGGGCAATTAAGAGATGCTCCCCAGTCATATGCGAGGTGCCACAAAGTACACAGTGAGGTGAATCAACCAAGGATTCATGGATGTAATTGTGCTGTCCTTAGTTGGGGGTAGTGATGATCGTCCATTGGGTGCCCCTTCACAAATGACCATCGCTTCCCGGCCTTGCAGTGGCCTATAATTAGCAATCAAGTGCCTGCCGTAATTTAAAAAAAATGTATATTCAATTCTAAAGATTTAAGAAAATTAAATCAATTAAAAAATTTCTGCCTTTTTGTAACCCAATATGTTTTAAAGTCTTAAGTGTAAAGACTTAAGTTGAAAACATTCCATGAATATAGAAGTTGGTTGCTGTGGTGGCCTTATAAATTATAAAATGTCCGGCACTCCTGTTACCCTAAAACATACGTCATTGTAGTCTTGACACCAATAAGTGAATTGTAAAGTAGTTATAACATCTTAATGGCAACTGTACTATTTTTCGTGTTAGTAGCATATTTTACAATATTTTCATAAGCTTATAATTATTTATGCCACAAAAAGAAAGAGTAAATAGATTGTCAGTCAGATTTAAAAAAAAGCACTGAAATTTAGAAAACAAGAATATTTTTTATAATTTTCTTGATTATCCAATATTGGGCAGATTTTAACATTTATAACTTTACACTTTACTTGCAATTTACACAAAAAAAAGCAGCTTGCAAAATATAGTAGGACCATTACTTTATTGTGAAATATTTATAGTAGCAAAGGGATCAGTCACCCATTGTATATTTTCCAGTCATCCTGAGTAATATAAATCCAAATTAGTACAGCATTGTCAGCAGCATCTGCAGATTATTCTGATTTAATTTTACGTAATCCAGTTTCTTTATCCAAATCTAAATAGGATCAGGAGAGTTCACCACCATCAGATTTGTTTTCAGATAGTTAAGCAGATTTGCAATTTTTGTTGGACCTTTTTTGCGCATCATTTTTTTTGTCTAATATAGGATTGAAAATCTTCTGTTAAGTAACTTAATTGAAATAATTACTAAAGATGAGCAAACCTAGACGTGAACATGCATTAAAACCCCCAGTCCTGCCTTTGAAAAGGGTGCTAATATATTCAAAATCAAATATATTTTTTAATTAATTGATTAGAAATTTCCTTGGTTTGCTATTTTATGGTCATTTTTGCTACATGAAAGCTATTTAGACAAGGAAATCTGCTTGTCATAAAAAGACCCCAGCGGATGTTCTAGGTAAATTTTGCTTCATATTTTTTTTAATTGCAAAACTAAAATATTTTGCTTATCACGTAAAATAATTGAATCACTAGGAATTGTTGAAATCAGACAAGAATTTAAAGAAAAGGCGACATGTTCCTTTGTGTCAAAATGACACCAACACGCATTCTAGTGTTAATAGCTTTTTTGTCTTCTGCTACAAATTCTAAAATCTAAATAAGCTCTCCCCTTTCTACAAACAAGGGATATGTTTTCTCCAACAAGAAATCGAGTTATCTGCTTTCAATTGAAATTTTTATAGTTACAGGTATCTATGGTACTAGATGAATATTTTGTTCTTGCAAACATTAAGAGGTTCCTTTTGTTCCAGTTCAGAAGATTTTCTTTTAAGAGTTTATAAAGAAAGGTTGCTAGATTGTTTTTCGGTTGTATGACACAAGGGTCATATTTGGCCAAGCTGTGCCAATCACAGGACAGACCACACAATGAAGGATGAAGAAAAAGCAAAAGGATAGGCGAGACTAAAAATTAAGAGAGAAAAGATCATGTGGGTACTTGGGGGTTGCGATGCCTATACACACCTATAGATGTCTGAGGGCTGAGTAAGCTAGGTAGTGAATGGGCACCCAAGATTTGTAAATGTTAGAAGCAATTGTTAAATAGTGCTGATATCTTTGCTAATTTTTCATATTTTAACATCTTGTAGCCTGATATTTTTAACTTGGATCACCAGCTATCAAATTTGTTGGGTTTGTCATGTGTTACTTTATTTCACTGGCATTTTACTGTTTATGTAATTTGTCTTTTTCAAATTACATTTTACATTGGAGTTTTAAAAGTCGAACTAAAATGGGGTTTCCTTAACTTAATCATTCCTGTTTGAGAAAAGCTGCTTTTATTCATATTATCACTTCAAAACATATATGTATTTAAAAACTTATTTTACTTTTTCTTAGTCAAGATATTTTTAATGAATTTACTTTTTTAATATTTTTTTATCTTATATTTTTTTTATTGTTTTATGCTTTTAATGTTAGTCTGGGGTTAGTATACAGGGTGGTCCCGAATTCATGGTACAAACTTTAATGGTAGGTACAGGACATTGTAACAATGATTTATTGTATAGGAATGTATAGTCGCAAGTGACGCGGTGAGGCGTAAACAGGGGAAATAAAAGGAAAGAGAAATGGAGTGATCGGTTGGTATCATTGCGGGTAGAGGGCAGTAGATGTCTAGCCGCTGTTGAACATGATGCATCGCAGTAGGGAAAAGCGCCATTCACAATTGTGCTGCCGTAGACGATGGGTGACTTTACGTATACAGAAAAAGCAGACATGCATTACATGAACGGCCGTGCAAATGGTAACGGCAGAGCTGCGTTACGAATGTATCGCGCGGAGTATCCTGATCGACGAATGCCGGATCATAGAATTTTTCAACGGTTACATCGTCAACTTTGTGAAACAGGTGCGTTCGACGTCAACAGACATGGCGCTGGTCGAGTAAGAGCTGTACGCACTCCAAGGCTGGAAGAAAGCATCTTGAACATTGTGGCTGATAGACCCGAGTCAAGCACAAGAACTGTTGCGCGTGACGTAGGTGTGAGTCATCAGACTGTATGCAGAGTGTTAAACGAAAATCGCTTACACCCCTTCCATTTTCAGAAAGTACAAGCATTGAATCCGGCAGATTATCCTCGCCGCGTGAACTTCTGCCTGTGGGTGATGCAGCAATGTGCGTTGCAGCCGGATTTCGTAGATTATGTGCTATTTACAGATGAAGCGACATTTTCACGCGAGGGTGTCTTTAATGCGCACAATTCCCATGTGTGGGCAACCGATAATCCACATGCAACGCGTCGACATGCGTTTCAACAACGTTTCAGTATTAATGTGTGGGCTGGTATTGTGAACGACTTTTTGATTGGCCCATACTTACTACCCACGCGGCTCACTGGCGGAAGCTATCTTATTTTTCTGAGAGAAGTGTTACCACAACTGCTGCATGATGTTCCGATCGCCATTCGTAACCGCATGTGGTTTCAGCACGATGGGGCGCCAGCACACTTCAGCATTGATGTACGGAATTACCTGAATGCCACGTTTGGTACTCGATGGATTGGGCGTGGTGGACCAGTCCCTTGGCCACCCCGATCTCCCGATTTATCGAGCCTCGATTACTTTTTATGGGGACATCTAAAGCATCTTGTTTATGAGACTCCAGTTGACTCAGATGAGGATCTCGTCGCTCGCTTATCTGTAGCTGCTGCAGGTGTGCGTGAAATACCAGGCATCTTTGAACGTGTACGCCAATCGCTCCACCGACGCTGTCAAGCATGTATCGATACTGGTGGACGCAATTTTGAACAATTACTGTAAACATGACACTTGTCAACAACGCTTTCAATAAAATCTTTGTTTTTCCTTTCGGCCGTTATTTCCCCTGTTTTCGCCTCACCGCGTCACTTGCGACTATACATTCCTATACAATAAATCATTGTTACAATGTCCTGTACCTACCATTAAAGTTTGTACCATGAATTCGGGACCACCCTGTATTTTGAAATCTATTTTTGCTGAATCATAATTTGTCTTGCATTTGGTACAGCTTATGCTTGGATCTTGCACCTTAAAACCCAAACCAACTAACTGAAAGTATTGGAAAAATGTCTCATGAGAGAGAAAATATCCAAGTTTGCTTTGCTGGCATAGAACAAGGCACACATATATTTAACCATTGAGCATTTACTGTGACCTGCTAAGATGATCACTTCTGGTCAGTGTAATAGAAAATTATTTGCCAATCAATTAAATTTTTTTAATACATATTTAGATCAACATCCAGGTTCTGGAGATAAAATAGCTATTCAATGCTTATTTAAAAAAAAAAATGTAAATTATTATTTGACAAACTAAAGGAAAATGGAAAGTGTGCCAGTGTTCCCCTATCAATGCATTATGAATGAATAAAAAAAGTTTTTCTGTGTACTGTATTAAAAATTACCAAATCCAAGTTATCGAAGATTTGTAAAATGAACATTGGCTCTTTTTCTACCAACGTAGATATTATCCTTAAAAAATAAATGTTTTTTTTTTTTTAATTGAAAGTATTTGTTTTGTGTTTACTATTTGTCTTTTGAATTATAGCTCGGGAATATGCAATGGAGTTGCCCTGTGGACTGAATATAGCTTTAATGATACAAAGTTGAGTACTGGACCGATTACTCCAATTGTACCAAATTCTCCTGTTCAGTGGTATATGAATAGCCTACAAGGTGTTTACTTTGTGCATCCACCGATGTCTGTTTCTTCAGAAAAACATGATTTAAAGTACAAAATGAGTTTTAAAGTTACTGATACTACTTTTGAGTTCAAAGTTCAAGAGAGATAATTGTACTGAGTATAAAGACATCTGTAAACAACTCATTCCTTCATATGATCATCTAATTTTGTATGATTTAAATGTCATTACCAATTCACATTGAAAATGTTTCACTCACATTTTATGAATTGTATATGTATTGCCTTTTTATATACATAAAATAAAACATGAATTTTTTGAAACATTGAATCTTTCAATAAAATTCAATTTTCATGATGTAAATCAATTTGTTGCTTTTATGTTTCAAAATTGCCGACCAACTGGTCTAGTGGTTAAGGTGTTGGCCTCTGGATCGGAAGGTTCCTGGTTCGAATCCGGGGTCAGGGCATGGATGTAATTGTGCTGTCCTTAGTTAGGGGTAGTGATGGTCGCCCATTGGGTGCCTCTTCACAAATGACCATCGCTTCCCGGCCTTGCAGTGGCCTATGATTAGCAATCAAGTGCCCACCGTAATTTAAAAAAAAAATGTTTCAAAATTTTAGATGGATATAAATTTTTCTAGTAGTCTTTTGGAGCACACTCCAAGAGAATACGCATGATTCTAAAGGCACAAGTTTTTATTAATGCCATGTATATTTTTTAATGAATGAATACACCAATGAAAAAAAAAAGTTTAGAAATGTAGCACTTTATAAGGTTAACATCTATATATAAAAAAGATGTGTGTATATTTTCTATACAAATCTACACTGTCTGACATATCCACACCAAATTTGGTACACTTATACTTTTAGAACACTGGGGAAAACATAGGCTATTATTTTCCTGTCTTCAGACCAATCTGTAGCCATGAAAATTGGCACACAGGAATTCCTAAAACTACCCCTCGAAGCCCCAATTTTAAAATCTAAAGTGTGTTTTCCTGCAGTAAATGGACAAGGAAAGACGTTCTACAGGGTTTGTGTAATTGAGTTAACACCAGGATATGTTGCAGTCATATTTTAAACCCAAGCAATGCCTAGTTATTCAGCTGGTTAGAAATAAAGAAAAGTAAACCTACCACTTATTTTTGTACTATGCTCTTCAAAACAATTTTTTTGAAGTGTGATTATTAACTTTGACAGAGTTCAATTACTAATACATCTCCAAATGATAAATTTAATGTGTGTGCAGGGCTCCTAACAGGTTTCAAGGTCTGAAAAGGTGACTAATTTAGACAAAAAGTGACTAATTGAGTTGAAAAAGGTGACTAATCGACAAAAAAAAGTGACAAATAACAATAATGTTAAATATATTCAAGTATAAAGATAGAAAATAAAAAGATCCTCCCCAGCCACCCCTATCTTTTCTTTCCTTGGAAGGATATTTTTATTTTCTTCATTTAAAAAATTTATCATTTTAAAATATTAAAAAAAAAATTGTTTTTAATCGTAACTATGATTTTGTTTATTTTTGACACAGCTTGAAGAATTTCTTCCTTTTCTTTGAAAGATTATGTTTCATTTTTTACGTTGAAAAAGTCTGAAATTAATTTTGTATTTTTCTTCTTAATAGAATAATGTGCATTTTTTAAAGTCTGTCTTTGCTGACCAGCATCATCCGAGACTATTGCCGCTCCTTCAATCATTGCCTGTACAAGTGCTGCTTCCTTAAAATCTTTATTTTTTATATTGCCTTCTTGAGCCTATCATTGGCTTCCTTTAATAATTTTGAAGCACTGTCCAATGCTTTGCTCAACTGGGTACTTAGGATCAACACCACCAATGTCTCTCAGACTGAAGAACTGGTTCGAGTAAACATCAATAGGCTTCATTCTAGATCCTTCTTCCTCAAATTATCTTTGAAGTAATTTCCACTCATACAGTAGTATGTCTGTCGGGACATCCCATGGCATTGCTTTTGCAACTTCTAATGCTTGTCGAACACTCTCAACAGGACCAAGACAGGATAAACTTTTAAGGCGAGATGAACTGAAGGACTTCTTCAAAAGATATTTAACACTGGCAATGTAATGCTTCTGAGACCTTTGAAAAAATAAATTCCTTTCCTTCTCTTTGATATTCTGTAGCGCTCTAGAAATTTGATCTCCAATCACAATATCAGCCAGAGACAACAGTTTGTGAGAACATATATCTTCCAATTTATCCATTTTCAAAACTCAAATAAATTCCTCTTTGTAGAAGATCTTAAAAAAAATAGTTCTTGTCAACAAGTTGAGCATGAAGGTTTTGTATTAGAGGTTCCTTTTTCTGAAGAAATTCGGTCACACAATTAAATATACTTGCACTTGATACGACAAATATCACCTCAGCATTCATAGTTTCTCTTCTAAGTAAATGAACAATTTTTTTGTAGCCTGGTTTTTGTATCATTTTTGGCTTCTTTATTGGAATGTAGTCAAAGAAATACTTTCTAACTGCAATTCACTGTTCAAGCAACCTTTCAGCAGCTGGCTTTAGGCTTAGCCACCTGCTTGATGAAATGGTGAGTGGGAAGTTTCAAGTCTTCTTGAATTTGTTTGTATGTTGACCAATGCTTAGGCCACTGATTAAAAAAATCTGTGAATAGTAAAAACTAGTTCAGACACATCTTTTCCAAACTCTTTTAGACGTTTAAGAAAAGCATTATGTATTGTGTGAATATTACATGTCCCAATGTTAATTAGTTCCTTTTTTCGGGTAGAAAGTAATGAGTCATTAATCTTTTTAAAAACTGACTTTCACTAAAAAACTCAAGAATTCATAACAATCAACTTTGATGATAACAGATTGCGATTTTCAATACATTCGCAACGCTCTTTCAATATTTAACCCTCTGGATACGGAGACGGTCGAAATTTTTGCATTGTCTGGTTACGGAGGGGGTTGGAATCTTTCAGATTTCAAACTCTTGAAGAAACGGCTGAATTCCATTAAGACTTCCATACCCTCATTTCTGTGCCACAAGGAGAGCAGTGCGTGAATAACCTCCGTTCCGTAGACAGGAATGTCGGGGTTCTCGATGGGGAGCTTCGAGCGCTTAGAATGTGTGAGAGGTTGATGATCTATCCCCTTAAAAACTTTGCCGAAGAAATCTTCGAGTGTAAATTATCATACATATTGAAGATTCCGCCGTCCTTTCAGAGTTTACCTGCGACGTATCTATACCTTCTAGACATAAACAGACCCACAATAGAAACGGCAACATGTGATGACAAAGGTACTAAAGGCATTACCTCTCCTCCTGGGAGAAAGCCGCCCCCAAGAGGAGAGGCCGGTTCAGCCGTGTTTCAGTTTGCTGCTTCTTTTGGCTGTTTCCGTAACACGAAGGTCGTAGCCGCTCCGTATGCTGAGGTTTAATGTTGAGTTAATATCAACTTGATCTGTCTGGTCTCTTGACCTCTCCATTCTTGTCTTATACCAGAATCCGAAAATAAAACGGGTATGTTGGGACGGCCCTCAGATCTGTGTAAGGAGGATGTTATCCCCCTTTAAAGTGACCACTGGCATCGATCACCATTTACAAGCTGTCAGCGTCTGACCTTCTAGAGGGTTCCTCCTTTTGTTCGATCCTGTCGACCGGTGATATCTCTCTCGCGCCAAATGATATGCCACACAATACTATGAAAGAAAAGCGTCAGTCACAAATGCCACTCAAGGTTCTATTGCTCAAGTTAGGTAATTACGTAAGAGGGATCGAATATGCTTCCCTTAAACTTCGACACTTCGCCTTACGGATAGCCTTTTCTCGTGGGAAAATTTCCAGAACTTGCTGCTAATACACAGCGGGCAACATGAAGTATACTTTTACAGCTCAAACGGTACGTTTTTGAATCCATTCTTGCTTTGGAACGTAGCGTGCATTTCGAAATTTAATTCGTGCAAACCCTGTTTTTTTTAGAGGAAATATGAATTTTTTTAATTGCACACTAAAACTTTTTCTTCTCTAAATGGAATTTAGGAACTTAAAACCCCTGAAAAGGTGACAAAATGTCAAAAAGTGACAAAAAATAAAAAGGTGACGTGTTAGGAGCCCTGATGTGTGTGCTACACAACTAACTATAGCAATAATATGAGGGCATGTGTTACTAATATCTCTGGACTTCACCATGGCAGTAGCATTATCAGCAAGTTTTAAAAAAATGTCTTTCAATAAAAACTAACATAAATTTGCATCAAACAGTGCGTATATTGTGAATGATACATAAGAACTTAAGGTTCATTTTATCAATCAATAAATTAATTTCCTGAAAAATGGTTTTAAATAGAGCATTCTTTGCTAACACTAATTTTACATGTGGCATTCTGTTCATAGTGCAGTTTCTAGAATTATAAAGAGGTTTTGAAAATTTACCAGGACGAATGTTATGCACCGTTTGTGACTCATTTCAAAATGGAACTATGAATATATTTTTTTTAAATAATTGTCTGGAAATTGGATCAATGCCATTTGTGTTTACATTGTAGTGAGTCTTGATTTAAAAGAATTTCAATGAGGAAATAAGAAAAATGTTTAACATTAAATGTGCGACATTCCTCACTTATCACCAGCGAAACTTTAATTTAGAGAAAAATTTTACTGATTCATGTTGTCCATCACAAGTAATGAGTCAACAGGTTGAGTTCTCGGATGATTCCGAGTAAGACTATCTGATGGTAATGCGCTTGATGACTGGAAAATAAAATGGACGAATTCGTCTGAAGAATCGAACAGTTAAAGGAAGCTGCATACCTATTTAATAAAAATAATCACAAACAGCATCAACATGATGTTTATTCCACATTTGAAAATTCAGTCTCTGCAAGTGCAGTCTCTCACTGCCTGGGCATACTTGCCAACTTCGAAAACTGCATCAGTAAAACTTGTGCCGTATGCCCCTTGCCTTAAAACACAACATGAATTAATGTGTATATGTCACAATAACAAGTATTTGTATTTAAAATACATAAGTAAAATTCACATTTTTACCAACTACCTATCAGAAACCTTGTAAAGCAGTGTTTTAATTCCAAACTGAACACCCCCACTGTAAAAAAACATTCTTTACGAGTACGTGCACATTGCATCCGAAACACATACCATTTAAACTTGTGTCAGGAATCATTGGTGTTCATAAAGCTTATTTACAAATAGATGAAAGGGAAAAAAAATCAATGTTCTATTTACAAAGTTGTTTTATTTAGTGTTTTATCCAGAAGACTGGACTGCTGAAAATTTCAATGAAGCTGCACTAGCTTTTTTGGCCTTTAACTCGCACTGAATTTTTGCTCAAAACAAGGTTTGGGGTTTTGTGTCTTCCAGAATAGAAAGCATAATTTTGGACAATCTAGTGAATTTTAGAAGTCCATCAGCTCCTCTCATTTTACCTACTTCAACCCACTGAACATCAATATGGTCATGTCCTTCTATTATCACATGAATAAATCTTCCAGCTGAAGACAACAATACTCCTTTTCCAACTCATCCATTGCTTAGTCTTTGCACTCAAGTACGATAGAAAATTTTAGTGGATGGTTGAGAGAATGAAATATTTTGACTGCTCAATCGAAATATTAAAAATCCATGAGTCAGTTAAATTAAGTGGAAATCCGTAAAAGTTAGCAAGTATGTCTTCGTGATATGTGCATCATTGGCAAAACTTTTCTCTAGCCAAAAATAGTGCACGGATATCTGTTGGCGAAAGACCTGAACAGCTGATTTCATCTCCAAAATAATCTGCTGCTCATCTATCAGTGCAATATGGAATTTGGCAATGAGGAACTTGCACCAGTGAGGAAAATGCACATTTCTGTCAAAATGTTCAAAAACGACAATTAAAACCCATAAAATGGACTTAATTAAAATTTCAAGTTTTAAATTACCGAAAAGTATGGCAAAAGCACGACCTCAAAACGCTAATTGACGTCATTGTGCACCATGATGTAATGTTTACGTTTGTCTAGCGAGTTGAAATTTCACATTGCTTGCTCTTTTAATTTTTAAACAATCAATTTAAAGTTTTTTCTTGCTAACATGGACATCATAAACAGACCATCATGGGGCATAGTGTCGTCACAAAAAGCGGCGTAGGAAAACTAGCGTTTTTAAAATGAAGTAAATAGTACAAACTTAAAATTTTTTTTTTTTTACCTTTTTGGGTTATAAAAGTAAAGAAAGATACTTTCCATCATATTTTTTCATTTTCTATATTATAAAAATATAAATTAAAAAATGTGCAAGTTCCTTATTGTCTTGAAACAATACACTGTCTATCAACTAGTTTTGGCAAATGTAGCTTTGATGTACGGCTCTAAAATGGGAACAGTACTGTATGCGTGAAAAGTCGTGTGTTGCAACTGTTTTTCTGATGAATTTCAGAATAAGAAACATCCAGAAGATAAATATTGCATTGTGTGTGCAGGTATACCAAGGGGGAGTCTGCAATGCCAAAATCCTTTGGTGCTGGACCAGTGTAACTTTGGATTGCATAAAGTTACGGCTGCGTAAGTGATGTAATTCGAAAGTTACCATTACAGGCATTTAATCTATACAATTATCCTTCATTCTTAATATAGACTTGAATCGTTCAAACTTCCAGTGTCTGCTTCATTTATCCACCAATTTAATCAAGTATTTCCATCAAAACTATTTGTGCCCCTACACAACCTACCAATTTTTGTGTATTTGCTGCATGTGTGCACAGTACCAATCAGCTGATATGTTTTAACTCCATGGAAGGAATAAGTGGTGAATGATATTGGCATGAGGCCATCATACACTGAGAATTACCTTCATTAAGCGTAGAGGTAGGTAGCTGTCAGCTAGCTTTTAGAAAATACAAAACTTCCTCAACAAACTCCACCAACCACATTACCATGACATTAAGGGGTAGCTTTGGAGTCATTTGTACAGCTTCAACCCTTAACTATTGAGCCCCATGTCCCTTTCTCATTCTGTAACACTACATTGCAGAATTATTTCCTGCTTGCTTCTGTACAGAACAGATCATATGTCTCGGCCTTGTTCTGATCAATAGGTTACCATGACACTCACTCATCAAGATTTCTTATCTATCCTATTTGTTGCGAAATGGCTGGAAATGATGTATGGTGTCTTCGTCCCAAAAACGGTACAAATCATTCACAAGGAGAAGATAACCAACAGCTAAGATAATTTCGTTCTTATTATTCCGAGAACAAGAATATATATACACTATTTACACCATCGTTTCAACATATTCCCATGCATCAAAATATGTATATCACAAGCCAGCCTGGGGGAACAACCTCAACTGTTGCTTCTAGTTCTCTCGTCTCCCCAATGGCCTCTGCCGTAGTTTTTAAAATCGACCAACTGCAAAAGTCAGATTCTGAAAGAACACCACCTGCAGAGGACGCTTCTATTTTCACCTGCTCTTAAGTCGTAAAGCGTACGACACAAGGACAGCAGCTGGCGGCAAAATACAACCAATCAGAATACATTTGGCATTCTGATGATAGTTTTCTTTTTCCGGACAGAGTACCTTGCGATGTCATAGGTGCACGGTAATAGATGAAGGGCAATGGCGGTGGATTCAATATTATTTCAGGCTCATACCTCCTGGTGTCTAAATCTTTTCAAATTAACAACAAATGATCTCATTTGGAAATAGTTTCTCTACCCCAAATGCTTTTGATGCAGTCATTGCAGATTTCCTCAATTTAAAATCAAAACTCATCTTCAGTTGACTTGGTTTCATGGCTGACTGTTAATGGTTTTCACTTTTTAATGTTCATTGAAAGCAACATTTGCTATCATTGCATCAAAAACTTGCATGAGCTGCAACTCTTGCTTTCCTCTTAGCAAACAGAATTTGCAATGCCTGTCATTTGTAGCAACCCAATAAATTACCAACTCCAGAAGATACTGTCACTTAAATACAAGGTGAAAGATCTGAAGAAAATTGAAGTTAGTAAAAATAGTGAGGATTTGGAACAGATTGCCCATCTAAATACTCTTGAAATACAGTTTCAATGCTAAGTTAAAGTAATGCAAAAGTGTTTAATAATGTAGGGTTAAAAAATTTTGTTTTTGTAATATCTTAAGGTGAAATTCCAATGTGACGGCTGAAACAACTACAACAGCACAATCCAAGTTACCAGTTCAACTTTTCCACAAGTTTTAGTCACTATGTGAATTTTATGGAGGATACATTGTTGTTGGAATTTTATCTTCTTAAGGAAGAGTTATTAACTAAAAGGCAGTTAAAAACGAATTGAGCCTCATCCGAGACAAGGTTTTCAAAATATTCTTATAGACATCTTTTGAAGAATGATTCAGTGTTTAGAAAACTTTTCCGTTTGAATACTGACCAGTTTAATTACGTTTTGTCAATTATTGAAAGTGAACTAATAAGTGTCTTGTGGTTATTTCAATGACCTAGCAGCTTCTATCCATTCATGATTATCTTTGTGTTAATGATGTTTAGGGTTGTATAGGCTTGGATGTTCTTGCAATATCTTAATCAGTTCTGAATGATCCATTTCAAGCTGAAAAGGGTTCCATTCATGCAGAGTTAACCGACGCGATGTTACAGCCGTGTGGCATTAGTCGTTTCAGTCATCGCATTGAAATCAAACCTTTACTCTCCTAAATGGTTACTTTAGGTAAGAGACAAAGCATACGAAATTTGAACAAAAGTACAAGTGTAGCAAACTGGACAATTGGTGTGTATTGCCAACAAACTAAACTATTGACTTATTGCAGGCCTCGAAATAGGTTTTTTAATACAGGAGCACCTTGTGCACCTAAGTTTTTAAAATTAGTTGCACAGATTATATTTTAGGTGCACATATAAAAAAACGTAATGTAATAACGTAAGAACATTAATGTAATGTAAACTACTTTATTAGTTGGGTATGTTTAGATAGGTTAGTAGTAGATAGCGAATAAAAATATTAAAAAAAAATTTTTTATCTGCTAAATTATTACTTACAAACATTTAGTCATCATCAGACATTGGTGAGCAAAAAAACATAAAAAATAAACGAGTACACGGTATTTTAAACAGATAAAATCTGATTTTGAAGATAAATAATGAAAATATTTGTTTTCGATATGCAGTGGCCAGATAATTCTAAGGAATTCCTTCGGCTTTACACTTCACTGAAATACAAGGTGTTTACAGAAATCCGGGATGCCTATAGGTTCTCCGGTGGTCACGTGATCTAAATTTTCCCTTCTGCGACAGTCGCTTCAACAGAGCCATCTGGAAAAAGTTTCGATCATCGGAAAGTTCTAGTGGCAGTAGCAAAAATAAACCTTCCTCCTGTATAAACCCGTTACGGCCTAGCGATTTTGTTTTTGCATAGTGTATACAGGGTGGTCCCGAATTCATGGTACAAACTTTAATGGTAGGTACAGGACATTGTAACAATGATTTATTGTATAGGAATGTATAGTCGCAAGTGACGCGGTGAGGCGAAAACCGGGAAAATAACGGCCGAAAGGAAAAACAAAGATTTTATTGAAAGCGTTGTTGACAAGTGTCATGTTTACAGTAATTGTTCAAAATTGCGTCCACCAGTATCGATACATGCTTGACAGCGTCGGTGGAGCGATTGGCGTACACGTTCAAAGATGCCTGGTATTTCACGCACACCTGCAGCAGCTACAGATAAGCGAGCGACGAGATCCTCATCTGAGTCAACTGGAGTCTCATAAACAAGATGCTTTAGATGTCCCCATAAAAAGTAATCGAGGCTCGATAAATCGGGAGATCGGGGTGGCCAAGGGACTGGTCCACCACGCCCAATCCATCGAGTACCAAACGTGGCATTCAGGTAATTCCGTACATCAATGCTGAAGTGTGCTGGCGCCCCATCGTGCTGAAACCACATGCGGTTACGAATGGCGATCGGAACATCATGCAGCAGTTGTGGTAACACTTCTTTCAGAAAAATAAGATAGCTTCCGCCAGTGAGCCGCGTGGGTAGTAAGTATGGGCCAATCAAAAAGTCGTTCACAATACCAGCCCACACATTAATACTGAAACGTTGTTGAAACGCATGTCGACGCGTTGCATGTGGATTATCGGTTGCCCACACGTGGGAATTGTGCGCATTAAAGACACCCTCGCGTGAAAATGTCGCTTCATCTGTAAATAGCACATAATCTACGAAATCCGGCTGCAACGCACATTGCTGCATCACCCACAGGCAGAAGTTCACGCGGCGAGGATAATCTGCCGGATTCAATGCTTGTACTTTCTGAAAATGGAAGGGGTGTAAGCGATTTTCGTTTAACACTCTGCATACAGTCTGATGACTCACACCTACGTCACGCGCAACAGTTCTTGTGCTTGACTCGGGTCTATCAGCCACAATGTTCAAGATGCTTTCTTCCAGCCTTGGAGTGCGTCCGCGCGATACATTCGTAACGCAGCTCTGCCGTTACCATTTGCACGGCCGTACATGTAATGCATGTCTGCTTTTTCTGCATACGTAAAGTCACCCATCGTCTACGGCAGCACAATTGTGAATGGCGCTTTTCCCTACTGCGATGCATCATGTTCAACAGCGGCTAGACATCTACTGCCCTCTACCGGCAATGATACCAACCGATCACTCCATTTCTCTTTCCTTTTATTTCCCCTGTTTACGCCTCACCGCGTCACTTGCGACTATACATTCCTATACAATAAATCATTGTTACAATGTCCTGTACCTACCATTAAAGTTTGTACCATGAATTCGGGACCACCCTGTATTTAGGAATTTTAATTACGTTCCTTTAGAGCGAGAATGGTCGATACTAATATATATATTTAGTTCAAACATAAAAATAACATAAAACACGTCCACCCTTTTTTTTAACATTAGGTGCACCTGGTGGGGGAAAATTAGGTGCACAATTTTATTTTCATGTGCACCTGTGTATTTCGAGCCCTGACTTAATGTCAACAAACTGAACTATTGGCTCATTGCCAACTATGCCAAACTCCCATCAATTTGTTTTTCCTTGAAAAAAAGATTAGTTCTTTCCCAGCACAGGTCTAAGTGTAATAATTACTTCTAACGTTTTCTCTTTTCCGTACAATTTGTAAATAAATTATGTTAATTTTAACCACTTATTCACTTTACTTGCTCACCACCCACTTGTTATCAGGGCTGTAGTGGAGTTTATACTGCGGTATATGCCGTATACCCTCTGGTTTTTCCAGCAAATTCGTGAAACGCAGATAGCTATAGAAGCGAAAGAATTCTATTTCAAGATATCACCTTGGTACATAATTCCAAATCGTATAGCTATTAATCAAAAGCAATTCATTCAAAGTATTGTCGATAGAATGAAATTCAGACTTTCTTCTGATGTTGATGAAGAAAATTGTCAGCTTTTGAAGGATATATCCAAGCTTGATCCAGAAATATATAAATACAGGGGATATTCGCCACATAGAAATGGATGTAAAAAGGATCTGTTGATGTTTTGGTATAGATGAAATGTGCTCTATTCAGGGTTTGAGGAACCCATGAAAACGCCCAAGTTGTTCCAGAAAAATTAAAGCCTCTTTTAAGAACATTTGAAATATTACCGTGTTTCAAGGCCGTTTACGGGAGCGGGTTTAGTTTAATGAATACCTACCCGGTCTTTAGAAAGGATTTCCTACATATATATGGTTGTGCATGTGTGTACATGTTTTTTGCTTCCCCCCCCCCCACCGGAAAGTGTAAGTAGTAAGTATTTGTTTCGCCATGGAAAAAATTCTGCGGGTATCAGAGTGTACCATACAAAGAGTGTACCATTAGATGGTATACCATGGAGCCCATGCCTATACTAGTGCAGGGGCCCCCATGGTATACCCTCTGATTTATTTACGACTACAGCAATGCTTGTTATACAAGTAACTTTCACAACTATAATACATAAAATAAAAATAACTAGGAAGGAAGTAGAAATTTATAAATTTGTATCTTTCATTTTATTTCTAAAAATGTACAACATCTATACATGACAAAGTAGTTCTTAATGTCCTTTTCTTTTCTTCTCTTTTGGAGATTTAGAATTCACCTTGGATTTGCTTGACTAAAAATAAAAGTCAACATCACTCTCAATTGGAATACTCTTAGTCTTTAACTACTGTTTTACATAAATAGTTCTAAAAATTGGAAATTTACTCTCTTAAAATGAACAATTTCTTACCGCTTTTGATTGGTTTGCCCCATATGGTTTTTCTATAGGTGGAATAAAGGATTTATTTCTTCGTTCTTGTCTTTTGACTTCTGCATCAGCCTTCTTTTCCTGCAAAAAGTTATGAGTACATAAGATAATATTCTGTGAAAATAGATTTTACTGTATAAATATTATAAGTATTGAGTACATAACAGCAGAAATTACCAGGAGAGAGTTGAATTTTTGTATTACTATACAAGAAAAACTATTTTTATTACTAGTTTTCTGCATATGTATTATTAGTTCACTTGTCTGTACCAACCCTTTTTAAGTATGCAGTAGTACAGTTGCCCGAGTCTTTTACATTGTTCTTATTGTGTTGCATTCTTGTCTCTTATTTCAATACCACACAACATAACACAGGCGACAAGTAGTATAGACCTATATTTATAGTTCGGAATTTTCTAGATTGTGGTAAAATCTTCAATGGTGATATTTGGAAACATGGACTCTTTCGACCAAGAAAACAACAATTGGGCTTAATATGTGGAAAGGTTTGAGCACTTTATTGCAGCAAATAATATTAAGGGTGACAAGAAATTGTGTACCTACAGCCATTGCTCTGCTGCGATTTCACTTCTTAATAAGAGAACTTATGAGAATTAGAAATTGCCAGCCTTACAGCCAGGTAAAACAGCTCTTGCAACTTTTACCAGTCGACCTATCTGTGTGTTAGGTTCTATTACAGTAGAAACTGAGTACAACAACCAATAGAGAAGTTACTTTTGCTGTTTGTACACAGCAAAGGGCCAAACTTATGTAGTCCAAATTGGATTGACACATTACAAATTTTAGAATTTCATACACACGTGGTTTAAGTAATGCCCGTTAAAGTACAGTTAAGTAAAAAAATACAAGGACAAAGTGGTAACAAATATAATTAATTTATATAATAACTTGCCAATTTTTCAGCCAGCCTTTTCTTTATCCTGTCTTCTTCTTTCAGGAAATATTCTCCTGAAGCCAAAAGCTTATCAACCTGTAAACAAATTTTCATGCAATTATCTATTATGATTAAACAACCTTTATCCAGAAAACCTTTAACTTGCATTAAAAACAGTTATTTTACATATTTTCAATTACCAGAATCAAACATGACTACACTGGAGTATTTTCACTCATTTAACAATAGAAAAGTTATCTTTAATAAAAATTAATTGAAGATTGGCGAGAATGTGAAACTTGAGTAGAATGGACAAAATAGTAGCATTTTTCATTCTAAAACAGACAATGAACAATATAAATTAAGGCTATCTTAATGAATGCCGTGTAAGTGAAAAACAAGATGAATCAGAGATGAAAGTTTCAAAGAAAAAGTTAAATGGATTGTAAACGCATGAACAGAAATGATGTTGCTCAGTAAAATCGAGTTCCTACAATCCTTGAATTTTTTTTTCGTTTTTTGAACTGAGATTTTATTTTAGACACAACTTACCCACAACCAATCTCCAAAGAAAGAAATACACCTTCACGTATTTTTAATTTCTTCATTTGCATAATTGATTAAACATTTCATTCAATTAAATTTGTATAATTTAAAAATAGAATTCATGACTCTATGCTGCACGCAAAACTGAAATCCTTTTTTGAAGGTTACAACTTCACAATTAAACGAAACATCCTATGGAGATTCGAACTCAAATTTCTAAGAGATCAGTGGACGTCATTGCAAAGCAGCTGCGTAGTACTAACCATCAGGTTCTGCACTTTGCACCATTTCATGTCATGGATAAAATAACAAGTTTAGAGGGAAAACAGCAGTGAAACACAAGAAGCATAAACAAGATTTTCAAATCTGTCCTTCTGACACCTGATGAGACTTCACATTCAAAACATTCATTCGGTTGTGAATGTTTTGTATGTACAATAATAATTCAACTGTAAGTTTATTTCTAACTCAGAAAAAAAACCGGTAAAATGACACATATTCTGGAAAACTGCTAGTGGAAACTGAATTCTAACAAACTGCAATGTGAAAATGAAAAATATTATCCGATTTGAAAATTATTTGGCATTATCTTTAGCTGTGCTAGGCACAAGTTTTCACTACAGCAGTTTGTTCAGAGGCCTTTCTGGACTACTCTAATGTACTATGTAGTTTAAAGAAATTAAATGAATACAGTAATTTGAAGTTCTTTGCTTTACCTTGCTTTCAGGTTGAGGTGGTGGGAATGGTGTATATTCTTTCTTTTCCTTTTTCTTTTTAGGCTCCTTCCGTTTAACATTTTTATTCACATACTTGGGAAGGAAGCGTTCCCAATTTTCGTTTTTCAATTTCGGATCTTTAGCCAATTCATTTTTTATCATTAGAGCCTAAAAGTAAAATACATATGCTTCATTATTTTACAGTTCCTTAAATACCAAAGTCATTTATTAAAATGCAAATAAATAATACTTGCCTTAGTATATTTAAATTTAAAAAACTTATAACAATCTGCACAAAAGTTTATTTATTTTGAAATGGAAGTGTGAAAAAAAACTTACTTTAATGTTATAAATAGGGTGAACATTTCGCATTGTGTCTTCAACTATTCTTCTCACCTGAAATATAAACAATATAAAAACATTTTTGAGTTAGAGAAAAGAGAAGCTGTCTGTCTTGAAATAATTGGAGGGGTGAGTGAAAGAAGGTGTTATGTGAAATTTTTGTAGTTTTGAGATATTTGGCATCAAAATCTCTAGTACTTATACTAGATGAGTTTGGGATTGGCGGTGTTGTAAGTATCCACATAGGGGTTCTTGCTCTATAATTGTCAGCACAAGTCGTACCGTACCAAAGCAACTTAAAAACTGCAATAATCCCGAAATGGAAACAAATGTCACATGACCTCTTCTTATACTCAACCCTTCAATTATTTGCTTTCATTACCTTCTATCTTAACTGGCTTTGTTTTATTGTTTATAAAGTAATATCATGCTACTTTATAAAAACTACACATATCAAGGATTTCAGGGTATTTGATTTAAATAAGATTTTAATTAATGCATTGCATTCATTTGTACATCTAAATTTGTCAGATATGAGACAACAAATCACACTATAATTTCTAGATAGTATTGATTTGAATTAAACACTCAGTCGTAACGTGGCTACCGTTAATTTTCACCTTTATCTAATAGCTTGACCTTTGGAACATTTTTTTGGTAGACTCAGGACCTCCAAACATGCAGGGTAAATATTATAAAAGTAAGATTCAATCCTTCCAAGAATTTCTCCAAATTTGTACCAAAGTCCTAATTAATATTACCACCTCAAAAAGAGAATCCAGTCATTTTCAGTTTAAAAAGGTAATTCTCTAGGTGTTACTCAGTAGACGCAAATTTTTAAAACTTATTTGAATAAAACATACATTCTACCCCAGGTTATTTCATTTTTAATGTCATTATTAAACTTCAATTATCAGAAGAATTTTAAGCTTGATTTAAATAATTTCTTAAAATAAAAACCACTTGATTTAAATCGACATACCTTGCTGGAGTTATTTATCAATGAAATTGGAACATTTAGGGAAATATTAGCAGAATATTTTATATTTTGAGAAACAATAAACTTTTTTTTTTAAACTTACCTGCTGAAGACCTTTGTAAGGCCCCAGAGACGAAACAGTACTTCCTTGTACAAGCACATAACAACTTGTGAGAAGTTCTATGGCCTAAAATAAAGATTATTTTGATACATGTACTTTACATATATAAGTAGAATTTGTGCACAGAAGTGGCGAAAAAACTAGTACATCAGTCTAATACTCTTAACTAATATATATATATATATATATATATATATATATATATATACATGCACAGTCAGATGCAACCAATGAAGCAAATAGGATGTTGTTATGTATTTTGCATAGACCTGTCTGTACCAGTTTTTCTGGCACTTCGGTGTATATATATCTCTATAGTAAAAGAATAATGTAAGAATTGATTTTAAAGAAGTTCAGCAAAACAAGTTTGAAACAGATTTCATGTCCTGTATAACTAATTATATAATTTTAAAAGCTCTCTTACATATTTTAAGCATGCGTTGCAAACTAGTGACTACCAAATATCAACTCGCAGATGCAGTTAGTTTTATATTATTTTTATAATATAATTATTCTATCCATAGCTAAAAGTCAATATTTTTCATGTTTAAAATGATCAATAATTTTGATTTGAAATTATTTTTTATAAATGATCAAAATACTGCTTAGTGCATTGCAACAATGTGAAAATAGCTGTTTTGAGTTATAAACAATGAGATTTCATTGCAATTTCAAATGGACCATTCAAATCTTATATTTCTAACACATCACAATGAATATGGAAACTCCTTTCTAATACTTTTCCTTCAAAATAAGCATCACAATTTTTAAATAATTTATTTTTCTCAAATTGAAATTTTTTGAAGAATTAAATTAGAGAATACTTTCAAGTTCCCAGAAATACAATCTAACTTGAAAGTTATCATTTAATTCAAAAGTAGAAAAGGTTAAAATATATGACACAATGTAAGTTATAATTAAAAAAAAAAAAAACAGAACCCTGATTAAAGCCCCTATACTTCAAAAAATAATCTAATACAGAAAACTGAATGGTAATTTCAATAATAGAAACTAATAATTTAAATTGACTAGAAAATATTACTTTAAGAGTAGCTCCTTTGGGTCCAACTAAACGCTGTCTTCGCTTGACAAATCTATCTCGCTTTCTTACCATAGAACCAATTTTTATGATGTCACATCCAATAGTGTCATCTAACACACGAACTGCCTATAAAAAATCAGACTGAATGAAAATTCTAAAAATTACAAGACCATTACATAATATTACAATTAGCAGTTTGTAAGAGAACTTAAGCTACAAGCAAAACACAGTTGATATTTTTTCTTTCCCACTAAAATCTGGAACAGATTACAAAATGGTATTTATTGAGTCTTAATTTTAGTAAATAATTTCAAAGTACAGAAGAGTGCTTTAGAAAATAAAACAAACTTGGTAAAAAAAATAGCTAAAAGAAAGCTGTGATAGTATTTGTACCACCTAAAAATTGATTTTTAAATATCAATACAACAAACCTGTTCATAAGGAACTCCTCTAGCAATCAATTTTATCACATCTCTGGCTTTGAGAATAATATAAGGATCCCATGTCTTCCTGGTGGTTAAAACAGCCATGCTACCTTCAACAACATCCAAATTTGCGACAATGCCCTTTAAGGAGAAAAAAGGTCCTAGTAAAATCAATAGCACATGCAAATAGTTATTTAATCCAATTCTTTAAGTTTGTCATACACTTGGCAGTGATATTACGTTGCCATGCAACATCTTATAGCATCACACACTTCATCATTGGCAACCAGTGAATTCCAAACCAGGATGTAGGGAGGTTCATTGTTTTAGGTTTTATGGTGCAATATCCAAAGATGGATAAGTTGCCCCAAATGAAAGATAAGGCGATACAATAAAATAGATTTCAGACACCAGAAAATAACCAGACAGACATTAATAGAGGAAGCGCAATGAATAAAACCGAGTTACTTAACATTAAAATACGAAGGCTAAAATTTCACACAGTCAAATGCAACAGCTTTTTGATGAAAAGAGAACTAAGATGGTATCCCAATTTTTGATCATAAAAAACTTCATTAAATGCAATTTAAAAATGCTGATGGATTATAAATAAGGCAAACATCCTGAATGATGAAGGAAGGTACAAAGTGGAGAATTGCTGGGTTGACCTAATACGTCCAATAAAATTGTAAAAAACTGTTGATAAAAATGTCTGACTTGCACAAGTGAAAATAATGCACAGAGAAGGTTGTTAGAAACGATGGAGTGGTTTCACTGACCAATAATAATAAATATGTGACTTTTAAATGACCAAGAATGAAACAGATATTATAATTGTAGAGGAAATTAAAATAGAAGAAAATCAGGTATGTACCTGTTTTCTTCTGTTTTTACATGACTTATTGTGATGTTACATTCTGTGAAACATGCAATAGGAACAGAATTTTCTTTCATAAGGTATAAAAAAATTATGTTTATCTTTTCTTACAAAGCATAGTACATGTAGCATAAAAAAAGGCATTTCTTTCTTTCTAAATGTGTAAATAATTGTTAATTAATATTAATTTCTCTTTTTAATTGAGTGGATCTTTTATTTTAATATTCTAGTTTGCCTGCAATGATTTGTACAGTTTGAGAAAAATAAATTTTTTTTTTGTATATGAATGTTGTGCATATGATTATGTGCAGTTTATTCATGCATGCATATCTATAACAGCACATCAATTCAAAATGCTTCTAAATATTTAGACCACCAAAATATTTATAAATAGAAGTAAAATAAAGGACTAATTTCCACAATTAATTTCTTAATTGTTCCAGAGGCTTTTACTTATCCACAGAAAGGTAAACAAATACTACAGATTGAAAGTAAAGTTGGGAGATGAAAGTCCAAGTAGTGTGGTAAAACTCTTTTTGTGAGGCCTTTTCAATAGCGAGGACCACCTCGTTCATTTCATTAAACTTTTTTTTAGAATAAATTTTATGTTTACAATCCACTTCCTTGCTTCTTTGGGGCGGGCCTTGACAAACACAATGGGCTAATGATGACGGACACGGATCAACCTCCAAAGGAGGTGGTCTGTGAACAGCACCATGTAATTTTGAACCACTGTCAGATGACGAAGTCACACCTGAGCTGGCCATTCCCACTCTCTAAACTTCCACACCATGCCATCGTGAGGATGTTTGAAGCCACAACAGATTTAACATGCACCAGCCCCCTTACATTAACGCATAAAATTGCTCAACACCAAGTCAAGACTGTAGGGGGATGACTGAATTATGCTGTAAGAGTATTTTGTAAACGGAATTCAGGCTATAAGGTGCGACAATCAATGCACAAGCATACTTCAAACTCTGAAAAAATTAGAACACTGAATAAAAGCCATGGCTTAATAAGTTCCAGCATTGTGTTGCAAATGGCTTGGTCTCAAATGATGGGTAGTATATTGCTCCATCTAAATTACCTTACACTTTTTTTTACTTTTAATACATTTCATTAGCTACCTATTGTGTTTTACTGTATATTTGATTGCTTCACAAAATTTTTTTACAACACAGGATAACTTGAATAAGGTAAGGATCCAGTTAAAATTTGGATAATTTAAGTTACATAGAAAAGAGGAAAATATTTTGAAGCAGAAACACATCTCATTCAAAAGTAATTTTTTCTTAACCAACAATACATATCTCTAATATTATAAAAGGAAGTGTTGGTCTGGGTTTTTTTGCGTGTGCAAAATCGTGACGAATCTAAGGCACTTACAGCAATGCGATTTGGCACACAGGTAGTCTGAATTTTTTGCAATTTTTGGGTCGTGGCAAAATTTTAAAATTTAATCTAGAAGATTTTTAAATGAATTTAATAGTTTTATTCTCTATGTGGTTCTTCTTCGGACGAGAGAAGAACAGCCAAAATCTTGTATTTTCATCCTATGTGACCTTGGATCTACGCCAAGTTTTTTTTCATCGCTTTGGAGAAGCTCATAAAATTATTCTTTTTCGTTTCCGCTTTGATTTTGCGCAGCGGAGGTCCCATTCTATTTCCGCTTCCATTTTCATTTTCAATGAGAGCAAGAAATAAAAAAACATATTGAAATAAAAAACATATTGACTGGGATTAAGTTTATTTTTGTAAAATCGGAATTGCTAAAGATAGATTAAAAATTCCAACGGATTTGAAATCTGCGGAAAATTTTATTTTCGATTGATACCTAAAAATATGATTTTCTTTAAATAAATAATTTTTTAATTGAGTATATCTTCAACGGATTTGAAATCTGCAGAAAATTTTACACCAGCTTAATACTTTACACTATGGGCACGGGCAACGCCAGGGTAGCCACGCAGTGGCTAGTTACTTGAATTTTTGAGTATCACTTTTATAGTATTGGAAAGCAATTATTAATGTGTTGTTAAGTGACTTACATATTCAGAAAGAGAATTTTTAACCAATGGCCAACATTCTCTTATGTATTTTTCTCTGTATCGTGGAAATAAAGTTGCAAAGGAACTTTCACAAAGCAGAGAATGCTTCATATCTTCTTTTTTAAAAGGTTCAATAGGCATGGACCAGGCATTTTCAACTCTGTTATCTATAAAGAAAATCCAATGATATTCAGATTGTAAAATATACAAATTATAATTCACTACAATGTTTTTATATTTAGTAGTATATGGACATAATTAGCTTCCAAAGCATGAAAGAAAACAAAACTCAGCATAAATTATACTTGGTTTCTCCTACATAATATTGATTGAAACATACTCAACTACATACACTGGACAAGATAAACATGTTTAATTGTACAAACCTATTAATAAATTTTAAATAAAGTAATACTTCAAAAATATGAAAGTTGAAAATTTTTTGAGTGATTGTAAAAAGATATGACAAGTCTTCGATGTGAAAAATAAAACACAAAAGGTAATATTCTAGAGTTGTCTATTAAGAATCAGTCTAGCACTGCAAAGTTATTAAGAAAAATACCAGAAAAGGATATATTATTGTTTTCTCTACATAGACCAGCAATCTTATAATTCAAGAGATTTATACATCCTATGGTTTTGTTTACCTGATGCTTTAAACTATTTTCATAAATTTTATGAGGATTGATTAAAAATTATGGTTTAAAAAATTATGAAATTTTACCACATGAAAGCTGTTTTTTTAATTTTAGACTCCCATCAAAATAATCAGATTGCTAAAATATTTGCACAAATGTTTTAATTTGATATTGTAAAATATTAGGTGTACAACTTTGCTTTCGTCGTTTTCCTATACATGGCTTTAGCGGTAAGTAGTGGTCGAAATAAATAGATCATAGACGTCATGCAATAAACTTGGTCATCTGGTAACATAAACCCATAGAAACATTAGTCGATTTGTGTCTACATCATAAAGTTATTCACAATTTAAAATGTCAGTTTACGAGCCAAATTCTCATCATGTGCGGGAGGTTTTAATTTTCTGCTTCAATATGAAGAAATCTGCATCTGAGGCTCATCGAATGCTCTCAAATACTTATAGTGAGGCCATTATTAGTAAAAGAACGTGTCGTGAGTGGTTTCAACGCTTCAAGAACGGTGATTTTCACGTTGAAGACCGACAAGCGGTGTAAGAGAAGGTTTTCGAAGATGCAGAATTGGAGGCATTATTTAATGAAGACTCATGTCAAAGTCAAAAAGATTTGGCACGATCATTGTGAGTGACTCAACAAGCAATTTCAAAACGCCTCAAGACATGGGAATGATTCAGAAGCAAGGAAATTGGATGCTGTACGAGTTGAAATCGAGAGATGTTGAACTGCATTTGTTTGTGAAAAAGATTGAACTTTGGTGCAAAAAGGTGAACTTGTCGGTTAACCCCAACAAAACTAGTCTAGTCCTCTTCACCCGGAAAAGGTTACGAGATATGCACTTGATAAAATTCTTTGGAACACCACTTGCATACTCGGATGAGGTTAAATATCTAGGAGTAATCTTTGATAAGACCTTGACATGGAGCTCACATCTCCAGTACTGCACGAGCAAGGCCAAGAGAGTGTTTTGGGCTTGTAGACGTGCCATTGGTAATAATTGGGGTCTAACACCGAAAATGGTGCATTGGATATATACCGGGATTATTGTTCCGATGATATCCTATGGCGCCATCGCTTGGTGGAATAGAACCCGTAATGAGACAGTGAAAAAAGAACTCACTAGTCTACAAAGAATGGCTACCATTGCAATTACTAGTGCAATGCAAACCACTCCCTCACAGAGTCTAGAACTGCTTCTGGGGCTTCTACCACTGCATAAACAAGTGGAACTAGAGGCAATTTCATGCTCACAACGCCTCAAACTCATGGGACTATGGAAGTCATCTTATGAAATGCCTGCCTTCAAAAATGTCGATCTGCAGGTGAAGGAACATCCCCATCTATTAATGAGATCTGACTGGATGTTAAAGCAATTTTGCTTTAAAGCCAAATATAATATCATCTTTCCAACCAGAGAAGAATGGAGATTCGTCTCCAGACTGATAGGAAGGGGGGATGAAATTTGGTACACAGATGGTTAAAAACATCTCATGGCACTGGGTCAGGTGCCTTCTGTCCTAATCGAAAAATAAGGCTGTCTTTCTCTTTGGGTAAGTTGGCCACTGTATTCTGGCTGAGGTTCTGGCAATCTCTGCTTGTACTTACAACTGCCTCAATAGAGGTGTAGTTAAGAGGGTTATTAAAATCTTCTCTGACAGCCAGGCAGCCCTAAAGGCTTTGCAAAGTCACTGCTTTTCCTCAAAAGCAGTGTGGGAATGTCACAATGTGCTTGAGGACCTGGCTGAGAGAAACAAGATCTCTCTTGTTTGGGTCCCTGGTCACTGTGGCATTGAAGGTAATGAAACGGCAGACCTATTAGCAAAACATGGGTCTGAAACACCATTTATTGGACCAGAGCCTGTTTTGGGTCTGCCTCACAATGTGGTTAGAGGGAATATAAGGGATTTGCTCCTTGTCGAGTCCTACCAAACATGGCTTCAGTCTAATAATCAAAGACAAGCCAAAGAGCTCAATCAGCAGTCTCCATGGGATAGATCAAGAGAGCTGCTGAATTTCAGTAGGAAAGAAATCAGGATAGCTATTGGCCTCCTAACTGGCTACTGTACCCTGAATAGACACCTCAACATTATGGGTGTTTTAGATGACCCACTAAGTAGAGGTTGTCGGATGGTAGAGGAGAGTTCTGTACACGTTCTATGTATATGTGACCATTACTCTGCACAACGATTTGAATATCTGGGATACAACTGTATCGAACCCTGGGAACTGTCAAACATTCCAATCAGGTACATGCTGAAATTTATTTCGGCCATCGGTCTTTAGTGGATCAGTAGGGGTCTCAGTACAATAGACTATTAGTCGCAGTGCTGGCACTCTTCGGAGTCACCCCTTTACAAGTCATAAGTCATTTGTTTGTGAATAGCTGCTTGAAAGCCAAAGACGGAATGGATTTTTGTATCGCATTGTGACTGGGGACGAAAAAGGGGTTCATTACAATAACCCCAAGTGCAGAAAATCATGGGAATATCCTGGGCATGCTTCCACGTTGACGGCCAAACCGAATATTCAGGGCTCAAAGGTCTTGCTCTGTGTTTAGTGGGACCAGCTCGGCGTAGTGCATTATGAGCTTTTAAAACCGACTAAAACAATCACAGGCGATCGTTGTTGAACGCAATAGTTGCGTTTGAGCCAAGCATTGAAAGCGATAAAGTGATTTTTCAGCACGACAATGTTCGACCCCATGTTTCGAAAGTGGTCAAGACATACTTGTAAACGTTGAAATGGGAAGTCCTACCCCACCCGCCGTATTCTCCAGACGTTGCTCCCTCTGACTATCACTTGTTTTGATCAATGGCACACGGTCTGGCTGACCAGCACTTCCTGTCTTATGAAGAAGTAAAAAATTGGATCGATTCAAAAGATGACCAATATTTTCAATGCGGGATTCGTACGCTGCCCGAAAGATGGGAGAAAGTAGTGGCCACCGATGGACAATACTTTGAATCATGAATGTATAACGAGTTTTTTACAATAAAACCTCGAATTTTGGAAAAAAAGCGTCAGAAGCAAAGTTGTATACTTAATATAAAAATTGGTCAACTACTGGATGGATTGAGGTTAATTTACTGAATGAGTGGGTCAATTACTGGTCCAATCACTATTCAGAACTATTAAAAATTCGAAAAAACTATCAATTAAAAATCGTAGTACTGTAAATAGCTCATTTCTATCACCATTTTTGAAGATGCAACGTATAAAAAAGATTCTGAAAGTGTCATTTTGAATAAGTTCCACGGAAATATTATCATGAAACATTTTCACTAACTGGTAAATTTTTTCTGGCTGGTTGTACTTTTTTATAAAAGGTAGCTGAATACATTAGTAACTGATGTCATTGGTAACGTTTACGTTTAAATATTGGCAAAACTTTCAACAACTATACGATCATTTTGATGTGAGACTAAAATAGAAAGACAGCTTTCAAGTGAAGAAATTTAAATCGCAATTTTAACAGCAATCTAAAAAAAATTCGTGAAAACTAGAAACGTGAGATGGACGAATACTTTTGTGAGAGCAAGTTTTTTTAGTTTGAATTTTTAGAAAACACATTCATACCTTGTGCAGACATAATGATCGAATCGCAGAATCTAAGAAAAGCAGTTACTTCAATGAACCTTTAAATCAATTTTTACTTTCTTGCTTTCTTCAATTCCAAATGTAGGCTAGTCGTATTTTTGTTTTTCTCCTTCTTCAAATGTAAAGTTTAGCTGTTTACCCCATGCATGACACATCATTCAAAACCGAGATTTGTGAGCATCAAATACGTCATATTAATAGACGGTATTTTAATTGACATTGCACTGTTGCAACGAATCGGGCAGTTGGCGAGGGTCTGAAATCCAACTCGAAGGGAAAGATTCAAGGACAACACCACGTAATTTTGAACCACGATCAGATGACGAGGTCACACCTGAGCTGGCACGGCACTCTTCAAACTTCCACTTAACGCCACAAGGACATTTAAGGTCACGACAGATTTAACGTGCACAATTCCTTTTAGTATACACTGTGTATGGTTGTATTTGAACTCGCAATCCTCTAAATTTAAACCAGAAATTAAAAAGGTAAATTAAAGATAAGCCTCACATAAAAAGCCAAAAACTCACTGTAACTGTGTTTTGTTCTAATTTGTTATTGTTGCGCAATATTGCGTGTGTACATTTTCAATGTAAAATTTTTTAATATAACTTGATTCAATTCAAAGGTGAAAACATCCAAAAAAAGAAAGAAATTATTCGTGAAAGGTAATTTTTGTTTGTTTTTTGCACCGGTGTGAGCATTTTTGCCTCAGTGAATTAGTATTGTAAATTTTGCAAAATGTTAGTTCGTATTATCAAGCACATTTTTATACATCACGTTTGAATTTTTCTCAAAGCAATTCGACATTGAGTTTTCGAATGTGCAGTTGATCGGACCAACTTTTATGCTCAGTGTATTTAAAAATATTTAATGGAACACGTGTAATCTTGGTTTAAATTTGCTGAAGCGTACCTTGTGTATGACATGCGATGTAGATAATTCTTGTTATAAATTTTCTCAAAAGTAGTCTTCAACAAAATCAAGAATGCTAGTCCGCATCTGCTATACATTTGAGAACACAAATTTCTTGAGTGGATTGTTAGTGATTGGTTTTTATGACGCTACATTCGAATCTAGGATTTCTGTTTGTTACAATATTTGCTTCATTTATTATATACTTACAGATGATCACACATGAGTAGCCCTGTTAGGGTAAATGAATACTTGGACTTTATTGTCCTCATATGACTTGTATTCTTCAAGTTTGAATGGCAAAGAGTAAAGCCTGTGCAAAGCTGATTGTTCAGAAGTCCAAATGCAAGTACTATTTCAAAGCAGGGTTGCCAAAAATATGGGTTTTTGAACAAAAACCCAGCCTGCCTGGGTATTTGTAAATACTTGTAATATTGTTCTAATTTCTTGTCTTTTTGTGTTTGACAAATGAAAATATGAATTACCTTCATTTTTTAATTCTTAAACAAAAATAGCCTCGTTTGGTTTTACAGTTTTATGCCCTAAAGTCAAGGGCATAGTCACAAAAAAAAAATTTTAGAAGGGGGAGATTAAATTGAACAGAACAGTGGATTATGGAAAACCAAGTAGAGTGGTTATCTGCTGTTATGAAATGGCCTTTAAATTTAAAGTTGAAAAATGTTTTCCCAAGTCCCTTTGCTTGAAAAATATTTTATCACATTTTGCAGTAGTAAAATGGTGGAATTTCTTAAAAGAAAAAGTAAAGGAATAGCACTAAACTGATGTGGAGTTTTGTACCTTTTTCCAATCCTTGTACTCTGTTACTACAAGTTCTGCATCTAAAGAACACATTTTTGAATATTTGGGTTCATGTCTAAATTGCGTAATAGGATTGGTAATGAACAATGCGAAAAATTGGTAAAAATTTATAATCAATTTACATGTAATAAGCTTACAGAAAAAACTATACAGCTCGTAGCAAAACCTAAAATTTCTGTAATAGCAGTAAATTGCAGTTGCAGATTTTTCGCTAATCTTTAAAACAATTGAATGAGTATACAATACAATACAAATATTGACGACCAGCTACAGGCTCAAGCCCAACAAGGCTGGTCCTTTGTTTATGAATTCTCCAATTCCCACTGACTATCCAATTGTGTCTTAAATTCGTACACTCCCTTTGAATTAACTATATTTTCTGGCAACGCGTTCCAACTGTCTATTACCCTATTAAAGTAGTAGTTTTTCCTTAAATCCCGATTAAAATGTGTCTTATTCAATTTATACCCATGGCCCCTTGTTCTGTTATCCCTATTGAAATTTAAGCCCTCTGTGTCCCCTTGTTTTACAAACTTGAAAAGCTGAATCAAATCCCCCCTCCTTCTTCTTCTTTCCAGTGTATACATGTTTAGCTTACTTAAACGTTCATTATAGTCGAAATTTGCTAGCCCCTTTATTATTTTTGTAGCTCTGTGCTGAACCCTTTCAATTGATTCTATGTCCTTTCTCATATATGGAGCCCAGAATTGTACAGCATATTCTAGATGTGGTCTTACTAAACCCTTATATAACGGCAAGATTATATTCTTATCCCTTGAAGTTACAGTCTTTTTAATATACCCCAATAACCTATTAGCCTTTTTACCCGCAGCTGAACATTGGTGACCCATTTTAAAATCCCTGTGAATTATCACCCCAAGATCCTTGACAGTTTCTCCCTCCTTTACCTTTACTCCCTGCAGACAGTACTCGGCTCCACTATTCCTGTAACCCATATGCAGAACTTGACATTTCCCTACATTAAATGACATACCCCATTTTACAGCCCATTCGGATATCTTATCAAAATCCCCTTGTAAATTTTCTATCTGTAACTTGGTATCCAGTGTCCCCCATATTTTTAAGTCATCTGCAAATATACTGATTCTATTCTTGATCCCCTGACCTATATCATCTATGAAAATTATAAATAAAATTGGTCCCAAAACTGATCCCTGAGGCACCCCACTTATAACTTCTGTCCACTGTGAATAATTTCCTTTTACCTGCACTCTCTGCTTTCTACCCAATAACCAATTCTTTATCCATATTAATGTTTTTCCCTGAATCCCCAGCCTTTCCAATTTAAACAGTAATGCCTCATGAGGTACTTTATCAAAAGCCTTTTGAAAATCTATGTACATGATATCCACACTGCTCTTATTATCCAGCTCCTCAGTAATTTTTTCGTAGAACTTCAAAAGGTTTGTAGAGCAGGATCTGCCCTTCCTAAACCCATACTGATTCTCTGATAACAGTCCCCCCTCCTCCAAGTATAACATTATATGCTTTTTTAACAGAGATTCAAATATTTTGCAAATTACTGATGTTAGACTTACTGGTCTATAGTTGCCCGGATCACTTTGTATTCCCTTTTTGAAAATTGGAGTTATGTTGGCCAACTTCCAATCCATTGGCACCCAACCTGTGCTATATGTTGAATTAAATATCGTGTGAATTACTTCCCCCAGTTCTTCCGCGCATTCCACTAGTACTCTCGGATAAATATCGTCTGGCCCTGGTGCTTTAGATGGCTTAATTCTTTTCAACTGATGTACTATTTCTTCCCTGTTGAATTTGCATTCTTTAATTATACCCCCTGCAAAGGCTCCATCCTTGGGGTCCTTTTTTAAACTATAGTTACCATTGAAAACCCCCAGAAAAAAGTCATTTAACACGTTTGCCATTCCCTCCTCGTCTTGAATTAATTCACCTCCCTTCCCCTCTAACGGTCCCAGTGTAGTGCTAAATTGTGTACCGCAATGAGTCCAGTGTACCGCAATGAGAAGAAGCAAATACTTCACTTTTCTTTCTGCAATTTTATATGAAACCCTAAACTTTTAATTTCTTACTATGAAAGGTATGAACACAGAAATTATATAATTAATTTAAGTTTTTAAAGCTAAGACTGCAACAACTGCTTTAAAAATAAGCAAAGTTTTGTTAAAACTTGTCTGCAATTAGTTTAAAACTTTTGATTTTTTTAAATGACTTCATTTATAGAAGAATTGAGTAATGTTATCACACACACAAAAAAATGTAATACATTGAGTTTGCAACAATGTGAAAAATAGTTTTTTTAACTTATAGATAATATTTCGGAGTAAGAAAAATCAATATTTTTACTCTATTTCATGTTCATATTTTATATCATGAACCATAATTGTTTGCCATACCAAATTGTAGAGCCATTTGCAAGTCCTAACTCTTCACTCCAGTAGTTTCGTAAATGACTGTGTCTAGTGTCACCAAAAACTGGGACAGACTTCCTTTTTGCCTCCCTCTCAAAGGCATAACTAGATGTGTACGGACATCATAGCCACAAGTGATCTGTTCTCCTTCTGTTTTACCCTTGTTTTCCTCCCTTGTTGTGTTTGGCATAGCTTGTCCAAAAAAGGCCCTTCGCTCCATAAAATCCAAAACCAACAAACTTTTTTGCCTGGGCTAAATTAGAACTTGCGACCCATGACCTGCCTCCTTTCCTTACCTGGTCGCACATTATTATTATTAGGTGGGTGTGGGACATACTAAAAAGTGTTATGGTAATCTGCAATCCACTGTGACTGATGGGCTCTCAGGGCCAGGCACCCTTTTTGATATTCAGATCCAAACTGTCCTTTTGCAAGATCATATAACGACGAAATTTGTTTTGTGATTTACAAAATATAGCCTTTGTTGTTCAAAAGCCTTGAATTTACATCATATAATATCATTATTCATAGTTTCATTCATCAGTTCTCTACAACGTAAGAATTTTCAACTGGAAATACTGTCCCTAATGCCCTGATACATATGGGTCATTCTTGTGAAATAGGAAAAATTGGCTTCTTAAAATTTTTTCAATCGAAGGTTTTTAAAACTTTATTTTTTTGGCCTAATAATTTTCTACCATGTTCATTAAGTAAATAAAAAATATCAGCAATCTAAATTATTAACATTTTGTTAAGGAAAAAAATATTTCAAAATATTGGAAGGCAGGACAATGACGAACCTGCCAGGACAATGATGAAAATAGAAAAAAATATATAAATTTCTTGTTTAACATTTCATATGACCATGTATTTTTAATTCAGCTGATTAAGTACATAAATAAAATTACTAGGAACATGACACTTCAAAAAATTATGGACTCCCGAATATTTAAGTATTATTAGAAAGTAGGAACACTGGATAGCTATTACTGCAACTTTTATGCTTTTTCAACAGATTACGTGTTTTGCTGTGTGGTGTTAAATTACTGCAATCAATTCTCAGCTATTTTAGATCTGTAGTATTTCTTTTTGTATTTTTCCATTTGCCTTGTATATTTTTTAAATTTTTCTTCCAGTTTCTTTATACGAATGTAGGTCTCTGCTCTATCTCTTCTAACTTTTTTTCTTAACATTATCATCTCTTGTTGTGTCTGGGTTTGAAGAACCTGAAAGTGGAATATCTATACCACTTTCTCTTGGTTTGGGTAGCCAATTCTATGGGATGACAATTTCTTGTTCAAGCGATAGAGTTTTGAATTTTCTTTCCTATTTTTATAATTCCCCTTTTCTGCCTCGAACTCATTTTAGCTATAGGCTTTACCACTCCTTTCTTCTTTTGGTTAACATATATTTCACATGCCTCTTCAATTTATCTTGTATCAAACGTTATGGAATTTTTTTTAATATGCTCCTGACGACGTTTCTCAGCTAACCTTTTCTTTAACAACTGTTCCTCAAATGTTTGTTTCTTTTTACCACTCATATCTGTCCATATATTGTTTACAACTTATATAAAAGAGCATGTAATGAAGGATATTTAGTAATATCTAGACATTTTTAGGTGCAATGACAAAAACATTATGTTTTAAATAAAAGAAACAAATAAGTTTCAAAATTTCAAGCCCATTATAAGGTATTTTACTATTTAAAAAATTACAATGGATAATAAGTAATCGAAAGTTAATAGTTAAAAGTAAAGAATATATTTGTCTTCAGTTAATAATTTAAATATTTATAAAATACTGAACATAAAACATCATTTTCCTGTCTTGACATCATTGACTTGGTATGTTAAAGGCAGGATAATGATGAAATAGGCTTGTTCAGGGCTTAATGGATGAACCCTTAAAAATTTCAGTTCAAATTTCACACACATTTAAGAAATATCTTTTATACACTTGATAATAAAAAAAATTAAAAATTTACTACAAAAATTTAATTTTTATCAAAGCCAGGAAAATGATCTTCAATATACATAAACCTTAAACTCTGAACTTGTATGTGCTGACCAAAAAAAAAGTTGATAACTTTTCAAAATGGCAGTTATTTATTTAAATAACCTCAACCCCAGATTACTTGAAAAGTATTCTTTTAACTCAGTGCTGTCATCTATTAATTGCCCACATAATGATATCTGAGATGCCAGGAAAATGATGATATTACTTGGGACAATAGTTATTGAAGTTACTTTTGGAAATTTTTGCAATATTATTTCCATTATTGTAACTAATAACCTTTCAAATGTATAAAGAAGCAGAATAAATTATTTACAAGAATATATAAATAAATATTAAAACCCTAATGAATGAAGAAATTGTAAAATTTCACTCGGACATGCCAGGACAATGATATTTTAAAGTTTTAAAAATGTATAAAATACAAAAATATGTCATTAATTTTCTAATTCTGTAGATTATAAAAGTGATCCTAAACTATTCTTGAAAGTTGACAAAATCTTCAGAGTGATAGAATTCTATAAATTTTGAAGGGACATGAATTTTGCCTATTTTGCAAGAATGACTCATATAGCTCATTATAAAAAACTTTAAGTTAACCTTTTCCGTGTGATGATAGTTGTTTACACATGAAAAAATTTAATTTATCACAAGCTACGGTCGCTTTTGTGGGGGAATTGCAGGCATTCCCATTCAATATTTAAACCATGGGCCAGTTTTCGTTCAAGTCCCTCATTAATATAGCTCCCTGCGTGCTATACTATGAGATATACAGTCTTACAGAAATATGTTTTTCTGATAAACCATCCCACATGAATTGTAAATTTTTATGGTACCAGGAACCTTAATTGTTTGCCAAACCAAATTGTACAGCCATTTGCAAGACCTAACTCTTTACTCCAGTTGTTTCTCAAATGTTAGACCTAGTGTCACCCAAAACTGGGACGGACTTCCTTTTTGCCTCTCTCTCAAGGCATAACTAGGTGTGTAGTGATCTGTCTCCCTTCGGTTTTACCCTTTTCCTCCCTCGTTGTTGTGTTTGACGCAGTTTGGCCAAACATGGCCCTTGCTCCATAAAATCCAAAACCAACCAACCTTTTTGCCTCGGCTAACTTAGAACTGTCAGCCCATGACCTGCCTCCTTTCCTTACCTAGTCACAGACCGTCTTCATTTGCTAAATTACTTTTTGTGTTTTTTCTACTTTTATTAGACTGTCTAAGTGACCGAGCGATGTCTATTTTGATTGGCAGTGTGTATAATAGAGTGGCCAAGAGCAGAGGGACACAGCACACCTAAATTAAACATTGCCATTTATTTAAAATACAATATAACTTTTCAAAATACACTCTGCACTGTCCGGTGACTACTCCTGTCTGACTCCTCCACTATTTCATATTCTTAATCACATCAGAACCCATGCTTAGTCTCTAGATCGGAAAGTTCCTGGTTCGAATCCAGGTCCGGCATGGATGTTTGTAAGCGTATATGGTATAGAGGCGGCTGGTGCTCCTTAAATCTGTTGTGGCCGAAAGTCCTCACGTTGGGTTGGTGTGGAAGTTTGGAGAGTAGGGTGCCAGCTCAGGTGTTGCCTCGCATCTGACCGTGGTTCACCAAAACGAGGTGTTGTCCTTGGATCTTTCCTTTAAGGGATTGATTGATCCCGGACCGTCGTCAATAGCTCGTTATGTTGCTCTAGTACGACGTTAATTACGAATAACCAGAACCCATGCACTGTCATCCATCCATGTTCATCCACTAGAACAAGTAGCAGGTAGAACACAAGAACAACTGTTCTTGAAACCGATCTGTGTATCTAACTCCCTGTTGGGTGTATCTGCTTCATTACCAATGTAAGGAAAATGCAAGGAATCGTGACATAGACGTTAACTCATATAGTGAATTCATTTAATTTTCACTGCGAAACCCTCAAGTGTCGCCACCATTCAAATTGCGGCTGTAGGCTTCAGCCTATTTAAAAAAATACTGCACGTTTTTTCAGCTGTTTGATGAAAAAACAAATTGACAAAGAAAAAGAGGTTTGTTTAAAATGAGATTACCCGATAGCTTCGCTATAAGAATCTTTTTTTTTTATTTTAAAATATCAGTGAGACTTAAATTAAACTTGCGTGCCTGATTTTCTAGGCGCACCAGTCAGTAAACTTAAGCGTTCTTTTTAAGGTTTTGTTAAAGTATTGCCTTTTTTTACATTCATTTTTCAGAAATTTGTGAACGGAATCAAAACTAAAAACGGACTGAAGCCTTTTGTCAAATCTGAAGGTCAGCATCATTGGCATGGTAAATATTGATGATTATCCCCACAGTGCCCGATTTCTGAGTGGTAATATATAACATTGTTTTGCGACACTGAAACAACGCAACACATAAATGTAGCAATGCGATAGTTTTGGTGCAGATAACAGTTGGGTCACATTGCAATTTTGTCGAATTTTTGTTAGGAAAAACCTTTTTTTTCTGAATTTTACTAAGCCAACATATTTGATTCGTACTTTATGCAAATCTTGTCATGGTTATGCAAATCTTGTCGCATGATCTTTCATACTATTATAAAAGTGTTTGCAATCTGTTGTATCAGTATTCCTGCTTTAATTCCTGCTCTCACTTGTTTGATCACGTACCCACTTACTTGATCTCTTTGATCAAGTTATTAGATTTACTTTTCAATGTAACTATGCATCGATTGTAATCTTTTTTTAATCTTAATTTAAATTCATTTGTTATCTTTTGAATAAATTCTAGTTTGGATTTTTAAAGACTTCGTCATGGTGTACTTTATTAACTTGAGTTTATATCAGCCTAATAGAAGGTGATAGTTTATTTTAATTCACTGTATGGACACTCTAATTGATCTTAAAATTCAATCAAATAAATAGTTAGTAGACTTGCGCACAATTCTTTCTTGCAAAATTTTGGTTTCCATAAAAATCCAATTTGAAATTAAATACCTTTGCATTTCTTTTCCCAGACCCAAATTAAAAGGCTGTATGCGTTCTATTTATTACAATTTGGAATCAATTCTATGGCAAAGTACATACTTGATCAGTATGAATGCAGAATCAGGCGTCGTAACCAATATAAACAATAACATGTGATCGTGAAGAGACGGTAGTAGCCAATCACAGCATGTAGCTCATTTTAATTCCTGGATCACTTTTAGACGCCGTTTGAGAATACCGTTCTTGATAATCCTCGAGTTAACTCTTACCCGTGGATCAACTGATCCTCGAGTTAACTCGAGAATTGTGAATATGGCCGTTAGTGTGTTCAGCATGGTAGTATCTATTATAATCTCATCAACAGCAGCATACTTCTCAGTACCCTGATCCATTGGATTTGGTCACATTTTATGTAAAGGTAATTATTATCGAGGTATTGCTGAAATGGTCAACAACTGAAATACAAGACGTTAAAGTTACTTTTACACAGATCGGGATCACATCTTTAGGTGTGTACTAGCTTCAAGCACCCAAAGTACCCTAGTGATCGATTCTTTACCAGTGGAGTTTACTGTCTCTGGTAAACATGGGGATCCTGACACCAGAATGCCCAAGTAATCTTTCTCTTTCTTATCTACATTTTTGCTTTTCACAATTGACAGTAGCTGTCTCGTGTTTAGACATTATCAGTCTTGTGTTTGGTGCAGCTTTTCCAAATATGATCCTTACATCGTAAAATCCAAAACCAACCATAAAACTACTATGCCAAATATTTGTAAAGATTTGCGTGGTAAATTAATTTTAGCAATAATGATTTATCTATAGTTTGAAATTGCATTAAAACTAACTGTTTTTACATATACATTTTGTTTCACTGATGAAGGGCAGCAAAGAAACATTACTTACCCCTTATGTTAAAAGTGTAGATTCGCCTCTGCCTGCCTAAAGGTTGGGATGATTTGACTTGCTACATAGTCAACAAAACTTCATTGACTTCTCTACTGCTTTTAAAACTGCTGTATGATTCAAAGAACTAAATTTAATAATTAAAAACCATAGCCCCATTCACATTTATATATAATTTGATTCAACATTCTAATTATTTCCAATCAACCTGATTTTTTGAGATACCATACATGCCTGATGGTATTGCATTCCATGATGTTATTGACAGTGTAAATGGATTAATGTGAAATTTTTACCTTTTGCTTTCAAGTGCTCTTTTATTTTTATGTAGGAAAGATATCTTTAAATTAAAGAATTCTAAATATTAAAATTTTTTTTTTATATTTTAGGTATCATTTAAAAACGAAGGAAGCTTTTAACAAGATGGAGGATCTTGTGCTGTCATCTGATGATGAGAGTGACGAATATTATGATGATAATTATTTTATTGGACCAGAAGATGGTTCCCATGCTTTCAAATCCGTCTCCAACTCCAGTTCACATCAACCGAACCAACAAAAACTAAAAGAGAGTGCGTTTCAGCCAAGTGGGGGACTTCATCAGAAGTTTCTTAATAAAATATGCGTTGATAAGTATGAGTGCCAACATGCTCCAGATTATGCTACAAATGTTTTAAATAATGATAGTAAAAAGAAAGATGCTATAAGATCAAGATTGAAAGACAAAGAAGCTAGAGCTACAGTGGAGCAAGTCTTGGATCAGAGAACTCGTATCATTTTATTCAAGATGCTAAGCAAGGGAATTATTTCAGAAATTCAGGGGTGTATAAGTACTGGTAAAGAAGCAAATGTGTACTATGCCCCTGTAATTGATGGTCAGGAAAGGGCTATAAAGATATATAAAACATCTATACTTATATTTAAAGATAGAGATAAGTATGTTAGTGGTGACTTTCGATTTCGACATGGGTATTCTCGAAAAAATCCTAGAAAAATGGTTAGGACATGGGCAGAAAAAGAAATGAGGAACTTGTGTAGAATTTACAGGGCAGGTTTGCCATGCCCTGAACCATTTGTTTTACGAAGTCATGTTCTGGTGATGAGTTTTGTTGGAAAAAATGGCTTTCCTGCTCCTTTGTTAAAAGATGTCACTTTGTCTGAAGACAAGTCTCGAGAGTTATACTTAGATTGTGTATTAATAATTAAGGATATGTATACTAAGTGTAAACTTATACATGCAGATCTAAGTGAGTTTAATTTATTGTATAATGATGGCAAAGTGGTCATTATTGATGTTTCACAATCTGTGGAACCTGACCATCCACATGCCATGGACTTTTTGCGAAAAGACTGTTCAAACATTACTGATTTCTTTAGAAAAAAGAATGTTTCTGTTATGACAGTGCATCAGCTTTTTGATTTTGTTACGTCTCCCAATTTTGCATCAGAGGATGTGTTTAAGTATGTAGATGGGTTGGAAAAGGAAACCGAAAAGGGTTCTGAGGAAGCCAAGATTGCTGAAGAAGTTTTTAAACATAGCTATATCCCAAAGAGATTAGATGAAGTTATTGATGCAGAAAGAGATATATTTGATAAAAACAGAGATATATTGTATCATTCGATCACTGGTCTCAAGACTGACAAACCTTTGAATGAATCTGATGGAACTGATGATGAAAGTGAAAGCTCTAGTTCAATTAGTGAAGAAGAAAGTGGGACTACAGAAAAGAAAAGTTCTGCAAGGCCTCGAGATGAATCCCCAGATTCTAAAAAACAGCGGAAGAAGGCTTTAAAGGACGCTCGTCGAGAAAAGCAGAAAACTAAAATACCTAAGCATGTTAAGAAAAGGAAAGAAAAACTAGGACGACAAAATTGCAAGTTGAAATAAAATTTAAGAGCTCTAGTTAATTTTCATCAGCAAAAAAATAAGTCCAGTAAGAATATGAAATAAATATTTGAAAATAAGCTGATACAAAGTTGTTTTACCAGTTAATCAGTGTATTTTTTGAATGAATGTGAATAAAAGTTTTTGAAACTTTTAAATAAGACTGCTTTAATAGGCTTTTGTTTCTAACTATATATTGAAATATAGGTACTTTGTATTCTAAAGGAAAACAAATCAAGTTGAGATTACGTTCAGTAACGTAAATATATTTACATCTAATTATACACAACTTAGGGTAGTATATACTAAATTTTATAATTATCTTTTTGTATTAATTTCAGTATTGCATAATTTTTTTTAACAAAATGTGCCCACTTGCGTTTGGTTATTAGCAAAGATTTTTATTTTGGGTATGAAGGTGAGAATTTACAGATTAAAGTATGTAAATGGCTTCTTGTGAGATGTGTATATATTAATTTTGCAATCGAGGGGGGGGGGCAGAAAGATGACCAATGACTTTAATTTCACTGAGAAATGTTATTTTTTTTTCAGTTTTATACCCTTTAGTTAATTTTCATAGTAACTAAATGTGTATTTTAAGTAACATTTATGCTCAGGTGAACATCCGAGGCGATTTCGTAAATGGGTTGTTCTCAGAATGAGCGTCTGTGTGTCAAGGTATAGAATGTGCCATATTTATTAAGATTTAAATGTTTTATCTTTCAAAGTTGTGCACAGGACATGATTTGTCCGACTTACTGGTTTTGGTTTTTCTTCAGGCATTTACATCATTACATCCAAAATTTTAACTCTTATAGATACTTAAGGGATTAAGATCTGATAAAAAAAAGTATGTGTTTGCAATTCCTATAAAATAATTAATAAAACGGACTAATGAATAAAATTTAAAAAGTGAAGAAAATAGTTTTTGCTGTGTTCACACAAAATGTTTCAATCCATTGTGTTTTGGTAATGCTCTTTAGTTTCCTTCACAGCTATTCAAAACTCAAAAATAGACCCAAAGATATTGGCAGGAAGGAACACATGCAAGATTATTTTTTAATGCGACTTGTGTTAGGGAAATTATTTCTGAAATGCACATTTTGGCGCTCGAATTTATTTTAATATGTAGCAGTTATTTTATTTGAGTCTTAAATTATTATATACTCTAGATCAGCAATTTACCCTTTTCATCCCATGACAAACTATGTACTAAAATTTTGCAGCACCAAAGCATTTGCCGATCGAACAAAAAATTAAGTATTATTTTGTTAGTAATTGTAATAGAACACACACACATACCAGTTTTGCTTGTAAAATATCTGAAGTAATTTATATTTTGAGATTTAAAAGCACTAAAATTTTTTGTGTGGGTATTGCTTGGAATTTATTTGTAATGTCAAAAGTAACCATTAAAACTAGGGGGCCCGCCCCCTGCTCACTAACGCTCGCCAACCCCCGGAGGATTGCTTCGCAATCCTCATTGGTTCGCAGCGCGAACATATGCTCGCTTCGCTCGTATCAATGAAGACATGTGTCCTAGCATAAGAGAAAGTTTACAAAATATGATATTCCAAAAACATATTTTTCAAATCTAAATTTTTTTGCTGCTTTTTAGAAAATATATATACAGTACCTATGGAATCAGAATTCAAATGAATACTTTGAGCAAATTTGGCTCGAAATGTGAGCGCTGATTTGGAAATTGAATACCCAGCATGTTGTTTGTGAGTACATTTACCCCTGTACTCGAGCCACCCACGCTTTTTTATTGAGTTTGTAGTCGAAAGTTGTAGTGCAAGCGTCTTGTTGAACTATAATTGTTGGCACTGAATAGGACCTTTTTTTTTAAATGGCTCTCAAAAGATCCTACGCTTTCTTTGATTTCTATTATTAACTGCAACAGCTCGACTAAAATTTTTTTTTCAATAAAATTTCATCCGATAACGCTATAAATTCAATGGAAGCGCGAGGCTTCGTGATAAACAAACAATCATACAATATTGCCAAAACGCGATTACAAATAACGTCTTTTTTGCGTGCCACGTAAGAGAATTATATATATAGATGAAGTCTTGCCCAATTTAAATCGCTTCTGTCATTCTTGTGGCACACTGGTTGAAGTCTGATGCTCTAGGACAGTGATGGCGAACCTTTTCAGCTCAGTGTGTCAAAAACTTAGCTCAACTCGGGTGCCATGTCACATCTAGAAATATACATAATTTTGTAATAGTTGCAGCCCTAGTAAAGAAATTAATATTTTTTATATACTTATTTATTAAAGCAAAAACAAATAATTCTTCTTTTAGTAACTTTTTCCTGCTGAATCTTAAATTGAAGGTTGGTATTTTGTGCACTTTCAAGATTATGCAAGCACTAGTAACTTCATTTGTCAGTTTTTTTTATTATTATTGATTTTAATATTAGTTAACGTCGAGAACAAGGTTTTAATGAAGTAGGTAAGGGGAAATTTGCGAGTAAAGCCATCGTTAGATACACTCATTGCCATAAAAATTTGCGCACCAAGAAATAATTGTGAGATTGTAACGAAACTTGGCATGAAGGTACAAGTCGGCCAGATATGCAAATGATTAGAAATACGGCGTGATTGCGTAATGCCACTAGAGGGCGTTGAACTTCGTTCTCCTTGGAGTATAAAACAGGTAAGCAGAGCTTGTTTGAGTGTACTTAATCTTTTGCAAAGGAAACGCTGAGGTAGACATGCTGCTTCCATCGAAGACAATATGAGCAGCTGTCAGAGTTCGAGAGGGGAAGAATCATCGGGATGATGTAAGCTGGGTGGTCAGCTCGTCAAGTAGTCCGTTCTGATTTTACTGTGAGGAGGTGTTGGGACCAGTGGACAGAAGAGACGTCAATTACACGGCGACCAGGCTCAGGACGCCCTCGACAGACCAGTCGTCGAGAAGACCGTCACATCATACGAAACGCACGCGTAGAGTCAACTGCCTCATTGGCCGCTATCCAGACACAGGCAGCACCTTCACTACGGGCCCCTGTGTCTTCCCGAACCATCGCAAGGCGCCTGGCTGAAGGACATCTGGTATCGCGGCGTCCATTACGTGTGCTGCCAATGACACCCACCCACCGACGTCTCCATTTGGAGTGGTGTCGCTCACGACGGGATTGAACTGCAACGGAATGGAACCAGGCCGTCTTCCGCGACGAATCTAGATTCAATTTGAGCAGTGATGTCAATCGTGTTCGTTTGTGGAGGCCCCGTGGTGAACGCCTCAATCCTGCTTTCGCTTTACAGGGACACACCGCTCCCACAGCTGGTGTAATGGTATGGGGTGTCATTGCTTACGATACACGGTCACCCCTAGTATTGATCCATGGCACAATGACAGCCCAGCGGTACGTCCATGGCATCCTTCAGCCACATGTGATGCCAATCATGGCAGGGCTCCCAGGTGCCATTTTTCAACAAGACAATGCTCGACCACACACAGCAAGGATGTCACAAGACTGCCTCCGCCACATTACCACTCTTCCTTGGCCTGCTTGATCCCCAGATTTGTCACCAATCGAGCATATCTGGGATCATTTGGGACAGCAAACTTTGGTCGAAATAGAGGCGCGTTTACAGCAACTGTGAAACGAGATGTCTCGGGACATCATACGGAACTTGTATGCCTCAATGCCCGCTCGTATCGTATCGTACATTCGCGCTAGAGGGGGTCCAACAGAGTACTAAAACTTCCGTTCATTTGTACTTTTTTCTGCAATAAATGATCCTTTTCCTTTGATTTTCTAATCACTTACTTATATCAAAGTAGTACTTACATGTGTAAAATTTCATTTCATTTTGACGACTTTTTCTTGGTGCGCAAATTTTTATGGCAATGAGTGTAATTAGAAATTTTGTTCTTAATACAGGTTAAGAGAAGTTCTGGTGTTTTTTGTTTTGATGAGGTACCTTGCCAGAGATCTGGTCAAAACTAAACAAATCTTGATAGACGAGATACCTCATCAATAGAACAAAACTGGCCAGATCTTGATAAATGACACACTTCGTCAATACAACAATACTGATCAGATTTTGATCTCGTCATCACAAAAATAATCGGTAATATCTTGATGACGATATATCTTGTTATTAGCAAAATTGATCAGATCTAGATGGACGAGATATCTCGTCGAAACCACTTAGAAGGTTAATTTAACAAAATAACTAAACTGATCAATTATATGCATATTTTATCCCGAACTCGTCAGCAGAGGTGGTGGTTATTTTTCAGGGATGGGCGTGAATTATTAGGTTTCTTAGCTTTGATTTGAGTGTGATTCGTGTTTATTACTCAAGTGGCATAATTATGAGGGTGTTACAGGCCCAGTCAATTTTTTTGTTTCTTATGTAAGATGTTTTTCTGAAGCTCCGCTTTAGACGTTATTTGAGGCTGAGGATCGAGACATTCTGTCGTTAAATAGAATCTCAATGCTCAAATAAATTCATTGAAAAAGTGTTCATTAATCTGTTTTCATATCACTGTTTATCACCTATTTGTAACTTTTGAGTTGGTTTTGAAACAGACTTCACATAACAGCTCGAAAACTATTCACATTTCCTTATCCCCTTCAGAAGCCATGTTCCCAGTAACTTTCTAAACTTGACTAACCCTCCTATATGGAAGACCTGGAAACAATCAAACCAAAACCAAAAAGCTTTTGGTGCTGATTCTAGAGCTAAGACAAAAGTCAAGAATTTGTCCTCACATCAATTTCATCAAACCATTTTCGTGGAACCTATTTCTTGTGACTATATTTCAGCTTTACTTTTTCCGTTTTTATAGGTTTTCGGATGGGTATAAGCATTTTCGGCAATATTGACACTCATAAGAAAAAAATCGCATATTGTGTTGTTTGTGTCTGGCATATCCCTGATGACGCCCGTAGACTCAATAACGCTTCATGTAAGTTTTAACCATATCATGGTATGACAGAAATAAGATCTTCAATCGTAGAACTCCCGAGTTGCAACAAACGGCTTACCACTATCCTCCTCAGATGATAAAGGCCACTGTCAGGTACGATTCATCCCTTGGTTTATTACTCTCTTCTGGGTCCAAAAGAACTTTCTTAGTAAGTGTATGTTCATTACTTGACGTTGTTTGTCTTGTGCTTGGTACAGCTAGGCCCGGTATGGCCCTTGTGACATAATAACCAACAAACCGACCTCGCATGTTGGTGGACATGGGTAGAAAGAGCATATTTTTCCTGGGAGAGGAGGACATCATTGAAGAGGGTCGGGGAACGTATTTAGGGTGTGGATTTCACATCACGATTGGGCCTTCTTTGGCAAGAAAGAAGTGAAAATATCCAGAGTAATTTTTAAACGAAAAGGGTTGAAACGGAGTTTGAGAAAACTTAGATGCAGAAATATATATTGGACTTAAAGGAAACAAAATAGACTAAAGGATATATAAATCTAATAAAAAGGAAATGTTTTTATGTATGACATTTTGTGAAAACAAATTTCGTGAGAAATAAATAAAACTAATAAGAACAAAACTCCCATGACCTTTAAAATACTAATTAGCACTTGTTGGTGTCGCAACCTTTGAAGCCTTCTCTGTGTTGATCCTTTGCCGTCGCTAGTGATCTGAAGTACTCAGAGCGCGTGGAGATATTCACAAACTGAAACTTTTAAGGAGACGCTCGTGTGATCTCTTCAAGTGCGGAACTCTAAAATATTTAGAATTTTACACAACCATTTTATCTAACTTGTCGGAAGCCCTATGCAAGTTCATTTCATTAAATTTAATTTGTTCTTCATTCTCTCCTGAAATTAACTTTAAGAAACAATTCCAAGTAGAAGCAGAAAGAAAAACTGGTAGTTTTTAACTTGAATGATCTGCTATATTAAATGGCGTCCGCGACAGGACTTGGAATTTGGAATTGATAATTTGTGATTGATTTGTGATAGTTTATTTACTTCTATCTTATGATGGAGAGTTTGAAGAAATTGCGTACTCCTCTTGGAAGTGGTTTCACTAGAATCGCTAATGCGTTATATGAACGTTTAGAAGAGGAGGAACTTGATATTGATGAAATAGAAATTTTAATGGCTCAGTTAGATGAAAAATGGTTAGAACTTGAATTGAAAGAAAAAGAAACAATTGATTTGTTATCAGTTCAAGATGAGTGTTCTCAAGAAAGTTTTAATCAGGCTTACGAAGTTTTTGAAGAGTATAAGGAAAGATATATACGACTTAAAAACTAAATTTAAGAAAAGTATTAAGGACGATGTTAAAAGGATGTATGACGATACTAAAAGCGTACTTAGTGAAACAGTATCGAAGCGAAAGTTCCAACTTCCTAAAATTGAACTTAAAAAATTCAATGGTGATGTTAAGGAATGGCTTGGTTTCTGGGGTCAGTTTAGGAAAATTCACGAAGACTTGGAAATTGCACCAGAGGATAAATTACAATATTTGTCACAATCCACTGTAGAGGGATCACGTGCCAGAGATATTGTAGATTCCTTTCCCATATCTGCTGAGAATAATGAACAAGCCGTTGAGTGTCTAAAAGCTAGATTCGGAAGAGAAGATTTACTCATAGAAGTGTATGTGAGAGAATTGTTAAACTTAATTTTGAACAATTCTTTGCATCAAGCTAAAGTTACACGTCTCGCCAAATTGTATGATAAAATTGAAGCGCACCTCCGTGCCCTTGAAACATTAGGTGTAACTTCAGATAAGTATGCTTCTATGCTGTATCCCCTAGTTGAAAGCTGTTTACCAGAAGATATGATTCGAGTATGGGAAAGAAGTATTAGTTTAACAAATGAAACTAGGAAAATGACAAATAAACTGACCGCTCTTATGAGTTTCCTTAAATCAGAAGTTGAGGGGGAAGAAAGAATTTCAATAGCAAAAGAAGGGTTTGGTTTAGATGTAAAACGTAAAGGGAAATATTCCTATTCGGCATCTAATAACCATCAACAATTTCCAGCCGCAATGGGACTTTTTGATAATGCTGAGACTCGTCGTAATAAACAAGCACTGTGCTCATTTTGTGAGAGAACGCATGATTCACAAGCTTGCAGAATCGCGTTAAAAATGAGTTTGGATGATAAAAGAAAAGTCTTAGCAAAAAATGGTTGTTGTTTTATATGCCTAAAAATCGGTCATAGAGCTCGAGATTGCAGATGCAAGATTAATCGTGAAAAGTGTAAGAGCAGACATTATGCTATTATGTGTAATGAAGATAAATTTAAAGATCATAAATCGAAAACGTACACAGAGGTGAAGCTAATAGTCAAAATGTAATCAATGATGCAGCTTTAAGCAATTGTACTTGTTGTAGAGTTCTTTTACAAACATTGTATGTACGTTTACGAGGTGCTACAAATGAGGGGAAAATAGTTCGTGCACTTGTCGACTCTGGAAGTCAACGATCTTATTTGAGTAAACGTGTAGCGGAAGAAATGCAATATAACTTTATTAAAGAAGAAAGTGTTATTCATAATTTATTTGGAGGCAGAGAACATCCCGAGAAACATTTTCGATACAGAGTATTCATTAGCAGTTTGAAAGGTGATTATAATTGTAACTTTGAGGTCCTTGACCAGCAAACAATTTGCTCAGATATACCCATTCCAATACTAAAACCATGTGCAGAGGAACTTGATTACCATAACATTACTGTAACTGATCAATTAATCTCTGAACAAGAAGAATCACTAGAAATTGATCTATTAATCGGGGCTGATGTTGCGGGTAAACTCTTCAATGGAAAGATTATTCATCTGCCGTGTGGACTTGTTGCTGTGGGAACATATTTAGGTTGGACCTTGATGGGAAAGATGCCATATGAAACTTCTGATGACAATTCTACGATGTCAGTTACAAATATGTTTGTTAAGGATGTAACTGTCACCGAACTCTGGAATCTTGAAACAATTGGAATAATTGACCCGGCCACGCAAAAAGCCAGAGAAGAAAGAGATTTACAAACAAAATTGAAATTAACAAATCCGAATGCATGGAGACATGTATCAGGAACAGACAATCCTGCTGACCTTCCATCCAGAGGTAGTACTGCTAAGCAGCTTTTGTCAGTTAAATGGTGGGAGGGACCCGCATGGTTAAAGAAAAATGAAGTTGAATGGCCAACACCAAAATTGGTATATAATCAGGAAAACATTATTCAAGAAATCCGAAAAGGTGCTGTAACTAACACACATGTAAATCTAGAAAAAGAGGAAATCTTTCATAGAATATCTTCATATGTCAAACTTGTGAGAGTAATTGCTTGGGTTTATAGATTTTTCTCTAATGTAAAATTTAAAACATCGCATTACCTTGGGGATCTAACTTTAAAAGAAACAAATCACGCAGAAATAGTTTTGTTAAAAATTATCCAACGCGAAGCATTTTCTGGTGGAGTAAATGATCAACACATAAAGACTCTTTATCCTGTACTCGACGAAAAGGGGTTATTGAGAGTAAAAACGCGCATTTTTAACCGAAAAGACAAAAATAACTTTAGATTACCCATAATCTTACCATCAAAACATAGGATAGTGCATATGCTTATAGACCGTAAGCATAAAGAACTAGGACATCCTGGAGTCCAAATATTGATGAACCAGCTAAGAGAAAGTTATTGGATATTGCGTAGTAGAAAAACGATTAGACAAGTTATCTTGAAATGTATCCGATGCAAACGATTCACTGTGACCCATCCAGAACCAAGAGCCTCTTCCTTACCTGAAGATAGAGTAAGGAATGCAACGATATTTGAAGTCTTGGGTGTTGATCTTGCCGGACCGCTGTATTTGAAAGATGGGACAAAATCCTGGATAGTTTTGTTCACTTGTGCAGCATATCGCGCAGTGCACATGGAATTAATTACTTCCTTGACAGCGGAAGCCTTCCTGCAGTCACTAAGACGATTTATAGCTCGCAGAGGGAGACCCACTATTATTTATTGTGATAATGGCAGTAATTTCGTAAAAGCTCGCAGCGAACTTTGCAAAGTAGACTGGCTAAAAATAAAGTCTGAATCCATGATGAAGAAGATAACTTGGAAATTCATTCCTCCATCTGCACCATGGTGGGGTGGATGGTGGGAGAGATTGATTGGTATGGTCAAACAAGTTTTACGCAGAATATTAGGGCAGGCTTTGTTAAATTACGAAGAACTAAACAGTGTTGTGCGATACTGAAAGCCTAATTAACTCTCGGCCCTTAACTTACTTATCTGAAGATATAAACGATTTGATTGCTTTAACGCCTTCTATGTTTCTGCAGGAAACAATAGAAAGTGGCGTACCCGATATTGATAGTGTAGATGTCACTTATATGCGTAAAAGATACCGTTATGTACAAAAAGTACGTGAAGATTTACGAAAAAGGTTTCGACTAGAATATCTTGGACAGTTAAGACACAATGGAAAAACTTCGGAAACCTCGAAACTTATCTCTGTTGGTGACATAGTGCTCATTGGTTCAGACAATCTGAAACGTTTACAATGGCCGATAGGGCGGGTTGTGCAAGTCCTTCCTGGAAGAGATGGAATCGTCAGAGTTGTGAAACTAAAAACCAAATCCGGAACTATCTTACGTCCTGTTCAACGTCTTTATTCCTTGGAATTATCAGATGAGACATCAGGTCCTTTCTTCAGGAGTAAAGTTCCGAGAGATACACAGCATCCAGATGCCACCACCAATATTGATGGTAAAGTTGTTCCTGTCAAAGAACATCAGGAGTCACCCAAAGCTACTGTCACTCGGAGCGGGAGAGCAGTGAAACCTGTCCAAAGACTCGGCTTGTGAGGAACGACAAATGGTTGAGTTCTTCCAGGTTACGAACTCAAGGTGGGAGGATGTCGCAACCTTTGGAGCCTTCTCAGTGCTGATCCTTTGCCGTCGCTAGTGATCTGAAGTACTCAGAGCGCGTGGAGATATTCACGAACTGAAACTTTTAAGGAGACGCTCGTGTGATCTCTTCAAGTGCGGAACTCTAAAATATTTAGAATTTTACACAACCATTTTATCTAACTTGTCGGAAGCCCTATGTAAGTTCATTTCATTAAATTTTATTTGTTCTTCATTCTCTCCTGAAATTAACTTTAAGAAACAATTCCAAGTAGAAGCAGAAAGAAAAACTGGTAGTTTTTAACTTGAATGATCTGCTATAGTTGGAGACAAAGAATGAAGCCTATTGATGTTTACTGGGATCAGTTCTGCAGACTGCGAGATACGAGTGGTGAGAATCCAATTACTCAGCTGTGTCAAAGCTAGTGAAGGCTGCTCTGTCACTTTCTTATGGTATTGCTGATTTGATATTGAACGTGGCTTCTCAGCCTCAGGAAGAGCTTTGACTGGAGACAAAGCATCAATGTCAGAACGCACACTCAATGCATTTAAGACAGTTAAAAGAAACTTGGCAAATTTTGATAACCTTATTTGGTGCCGATCACGTCAAAGCTAATGGATATAGGAAGGGTTGCATATAAAGCCTGCAAAACCTATTTAGAAGATATAAAACGGAAGGGACAAGAAAAATTAGAGGACAGGAAAGAAAAAGACTGGAAGCAGAGAAAAAATTTAATGCAGTTGGCAAAGAAAAGAAAGGTAATAAAAGAAGGGAAACCTAAAATTATGAGTAAGGAAGAGGATGAGGCGTTGGACAGTGCTTCAAAATTGTTAAAAAAAAAAATAATAATAATAATAGGCTCAAGAAGGCCAGAAAAATTTTTTTTAGGAAGAAGTACTTGTTCAGGCAATGATTGAAGGGGCAGCAAGTCTTGGACGATGCTGGTCAGCAAAGACAGATTAAAAAAAATACACTTCCCTTGTGAAGAAAAAGACGAAATAAATTTCACTTTTCTACAAAAAAAATCAGACAATCTTTCAAAGAAATGGAAGAAATTCTTCAAAGCGAACAACATATTTAAAAGTTACGATTACAAAATATTTTATTTTGTTAATATCGTTTCAAAATAATATGCTTTTAAATGAAAAAAAAATATCCTTCCAAAGAAAGAAAAAGATAGGGGTGACTGGGGAGTATCTCTTTCTTTTCTATCTTTAGAATAATTCAATTTGATAGATGTAGTTAAGAGATTAAACAGCTAAAAAAACCTTGCTTTAACAGAGTTTAGAAGTTTATATTTAATCCTCTTGTGCGACATATGGTTTTGATTAGCCTTTGTTGCAACAAAATATGTGACTGGTAGAAAGTATAATTTACAAATATCCTCTATTCAAATCTAAATAGTGAAATTATTAACTATGCAAAGATTGTTATTAAAGGAGATAAGTGGTCTGTTAATCAGTTATAATTATACAGCCCAATAGTAAGACATTTATAGTGGGTGTAATATTTCCAAAAATCTTACATTCTTGATTCATATATTTCTTAATTGTTCATAAACAATTTTATAAGACCTTTATTCTAAGTAAATTTTAAGTGTAAGTAAAGTAGTTTCAATGAGAAATGTTTTACCATTAATATTGATTCTAAGTATTTTAAAATCATGTTACAAGTTATTTCAAATCATATCTATACTGTGCATAGAAATGCAGTATTATATTTTATATAAATTTCACATCAGCATTTTCAATCTCAAGTGATATGAATGTGTGCATATGATTGAGCAGTAAAGGAGACAAATAGCTACTGTTTGTGTATTCACAAAAGTGGTTTATTTTTCATTCAATTGCAGATGAATTCTATATATTCAAGTTTTCAAACAACAAAACAGCACAATAGTACAAATTAAGAGATGAAACTAAAAACCACCTTTGCTTCGTCCAATAATACTGTTACAAAAACAATAAAACAAAGAAAATGTACTCTGCAACAGATGGTTAAATCACAGACTAGAAGAAGAGTTCACATTGAGCAGTTGTATTTGCACATCAAAATCAAAAGCCTGCACAAGCCACTAGAAACTGGGCTTCTTTTGGCAATGTTGTATACTGGAGAGTTAGTCCACTCGAAAAATGCCCTTTGAACTTCCATTGCAGCAACTGGCCCACAAGAAAAAGTGTCCATCATAGGAATGACATGGCTTACACTTACACTGTACAAACCATCGAAGCTGATAAGAACTTGCCTAGGTTACGAAATTTCTCTTTATTAATGACTCAGAAACAATCTAGAAATGTCAACATCAAATACGAGAATCTTCGGGGAGTTTGTAACAGAAGATCACTGATCCCGTCTCAAAATCACAGGAGTTATGTTAGGAAAACTGCACTTTTAACAGCAAATCTCAAGGGCATTGATAACCCCAACTGATGCCCAATTCTCATGGGCATCACAAAATAAATCAATTTCTCCATTCATTAGAGATGAAATTAAATCAATACATTTCAATTAATTGTTACTTAATTTTTAATTAGCAGATGTGTGTTTACCCTAAGACTTCATTCACAAGAGGTATTTATCAAATCTACATTAGGCATTAACTAACACACTAGTGAATCACAGAATTGTTCTGGCATGTGCACATGCCTATGCACCCATACTACAACTCAATATACTTCACTAATGTGTTTGATGCCTCGTGTGAATGAGGTCTTGCACAATATGTATCAATATCAGAATTCATACTAATGAGAGTAAAATAAAGACTGAATTTGCTGTAGCAAAATATACTTTTTAATATTACAGGAATGACAAAATATTAAATATAAATAAAAAATTAATAAATATTTCTAGTGCATTTTTATAATACACATTAAATAACTGAAAAAATATTCCGAGAGTTTCTATTGGATGAAAGTGCTGTTTGTTAAAGGGTTTTCAATGTTTACATAAAAACTACAGGGCACTTTTCTCTCGTCCTTACTTCCTGAAACTAGTCCACCAATCTACCTAACATATTGCATACAAAACTAAATTGTTTAGTTTAGCCTCCATCGTTTGTATAAGGGGAAATACTGAACTAAAGCTCGTTATTAATGCAAATTTTTTTATTTTTACAAATCTCATTTCTGTTGAGAATTTTGATTTAAACACACTTAACATGTGGGTTGGAGCAAATAAAATTAGAAAACTGGGTATTTCATGTCACATTATCAACAAATATTCAGTTATTTACAAGATTATACAAGATCTTTTCACTGGATCCACCATCAGTTAAATGCTGTTCGATGTACATTTTGACGAAAGTTTAGTTGTGTGATCTCATGTGGATGTTTCCATGGATATGGCATTGGCGTGATCTTCACTTTTGATGCGAGGCAGAGACGCCGAGGTAGATGGAGAGGTTCGGTCTGGAGATAAGTGGGACGGGGACATCATGTGGCCGTCCAATGCTCCATTTGAAGGCGAAAGCTTCATTCCTAAAGCATTGATCATTTCACTGGAGCTTGTTGGAACATTTGGCATAGACATCAAAGAGGATGTGGGTGTGACCATTGTGGGCGAGTCCATGACACCAAGACCGTCACGATACCTAACAAAATGAAAAATAGAGAATTAAATTATGTAAAACATAAAATATTGAAATCAAGTAGCATTATTCAAAGGTATCACAAAAGATAGAAACTTTCAATAGTAAATTAACAATGTGGATTCTATTCAATTCAAAATGATTAAAAACTTCAAAAAGATCGTCAATGGCCATTAGGGTAGAGCAAGACGTCCACCATCATAACGAAAGAAGTCGCAAGAAAATGCAAATTGTTTTGTTCTAGAAGTGTTGCCACAGTTCACTTTTTAACTAAGCCTTTCCAGCCTGCGTTTAAAAGCTGGGAGGCACCAGCTTCAATCACTAGTTTGTTCGACAATGTAAAAATAGATTAGGCTTCTTTGATGTACAACACAAGAAACGTTAGTTTAAAAAGTGAGTTGTGTGTGTGGCAACACTATTCTCGAACATATTTAAACTTGTGTTTTGTGACTTGCTTCTGTCCTAGTGATGGAGCTCTCCCTTGCTCTACTGAAATGGCCATTGACAATCTTTTCGAAGTTTTCAATCTTTATTTGTCATTCTTTTGTACTTTTTACTAAGTTTTACATCTGTGTTTACAATTTTCCATCTTTCCAATTGTATTTTAAGATTGATGCTCCGCTAAATAAACTATCTTGAAAGTTAACTATTGTAGTCCTCATAGTGCTCTTTTAAATGATTGATGGTCAACTTGTTGAGACAGATCTATATGAAAATCACTGATGTGTAGTCATATAATAGATGATTGTCCTAAATCTTGCCATAAGTAGTTGAGTCAACAAGAACCACTGCAAAGTTAGGGCTGAGTTGCAACAAAGAGTGAAGCAGTGTCAGAAGTAGTATCTAATCAATGGGCTTCAAAACCAATTCAACATGGACCACCCAGTGCAGTGCATGCCGAATGTAATGAGCACCTTATGTTTGTCAGAAGATGCCTTATGCCCTACTTAAAAGTATGAAAGAGTGACTTCCACAATTAAAGACTTGATTATTGAGATAGGTTGTTATGCTGTTTTATTTGCAGATTGATTTCAATGAAAAATTATTTACTTTTTGATATTGCTCAGTGATCAAAGGATGGAAATACATTTATGAATTGAGAAGCAAAATCACTTTCCATTCATAACTGAGATGCTACTGAAAATTATATTTAATCTTGAAGTATTTTGCTTACCAACATTCTGGGTAAAAGTAGTAACAGTTAAAAACTGATTTCTGATTTAATTAAAAAAATATTTATTAAAATTAATTGCAAGTTTTTTTTTTTTTTGTAATTTAGAGTCCTGAAAATTTTAATCTGCATGTTTACCTGATGAAACTTACTCCAAAATGTTTGAAAAGATTTTCAAGCATTTTGCAGTTAAAATCTTATATATTAAACGAAATGTGCAGTCAAATTATTAGAGCACACAATGAATAAAATGATTTTTCTGAGTTTTGGGTTAAAAATGGATGGTGGCCGTGAGGGATATTCAGTGAAAACAAACTAGATGGTCTGCCTATGAAGATTTTGCTTTTGCTGTCCATATGCTATCACATGATATAAATCAGGGGTAACTTAAAATATAGTTTATTGCTGTTTCGGCAATGTTCGGCATTTAATCTAGTGGGTGATGACCAATTAACTATCACTGATCAATTTGGAATTCAATTTGTGTAATACTTATTGGCAAAGTGCTGAAATCATGTTCAAAGAACAAGCCAACTGGTGTCGTGTTCAGAACACATACAGGAAGTATGAATCACCACAGAAATGCTACAGCCACCTAAATTTAGCCTAAAATGCCTCTTGTAAGGTTTTGAAATCAATAATGTTGCCAACTATTTATTTTAGGTTTGTTAACTTAAGTATACCGTAAAAATAAACAGTTCAAAGTACAGTGAAATTTTGATTAAGGGTCGGGACCAGGACCTTCTTCCTCTAGACCCACTCACCGTTAGGTTTAGAGTGTTATATGGTCTATGGGGGACTTCCACCACAACACAGAGGAGGACCAGATGGCCCAACACCAGTCAGTCACTCATTTACTGAGTGCTAAATTAAAAATACATGGGGAAAGAAGTCCAAATAAGACATAATACTTCTGGTGCAACCGAGAATTTAAGATATGGAGAACTACACAAAACCTACGGGAGGAGGCCAGGACCTTGACGGTTTCGTGCTTTCTGAGCGGCAATGCACCGTAATAACGAGCTGACTGTTAATCCAAGTTTCACTGTAACTAGGTTTCTTCGGTCCAAATGCAAAAACATTCAATTATAAAAGTGGCTGTAATTAAATGATCACCCACTGTAATGCATTTTTGTTTTGAATTAGTTGAGTGGATATTGAATAAATTAGCTAAAAGGGTTGGTTTTAAATTGGTTTCTAGAGCAGGTTACAAACATTAGATTTGGTGCTTAAAAATAAAACATTTTAAACAAGAAACAAATTTTCACGCACCATAGGGTGCGCATCTCTTGCCTCCGTGATTTCATCATCTGTTTGTATTCCGAGATTCTCAGTTTCTTCCCATCAACGATGCAGGTACGCTTGGGTCGTGGTCTGTACCTGTAGTCTGGATGTTTTTCCATGTGGAGCTTACTGAGACGGGACTGCTCCTCATAATAAGGTTGCTTCTCTCCATTGGACATAGCTTTCCATCGAGCACCTGTGAATATGGAAATAATTAAGAGTATTTTCAATGATTTAATAAGCAAAAGGAACTTGTCGGAGCTAAATGACACTTACAGACTCCAGAATGTCTTCAGTGCTTTTTAAGGATTTTCGAAACAGTACAATACTATTAGTCACGGTGCTGGCACTCTTTGGAGTCTCCCCTTTACAAGTCATAAGTCAAGGATTTTAGAAAGTAATTGCTTAACTGGTTCACACATATGATATTTACTTGCAAACTGTAGCATAACTTAATCAATTTTGACCTTGCCCAATAGAATTTTTCCAAATAGTTCTATTCCTAGGAACGGACCAATAGAGTTATTCCACAGGATTCTATTCTAAGGACCAATAGATGTCATCAAGTGTAGGTAAAAACAATGCTACACTACTCAGAAATCACACATTCTCAGAGGATTAAAGTCAATATTTAAGCCCACAGAACTCTAAACTGCTTATATAAACCTTAAACACTTGAATATTAGACAAAATGGTACACAAAGTAGAGAAATGAACTTTCATTGCACTCACCTAGAATTTTAGATATATTGGAATTGTGCATATCAGGACAGGCTTTAAGTATCTTCCGTCTCTCGTCTTTGGCCCAAACCATGAAAGCATTCATTGGCCTCTTGATGTGCGGCTTGGATTCACCATCTTTCTTTGTTTGTCGAATGATTTTAGCCCCCACAATTTTGCCTATGAAAATTAACATGATTAATAAATGGAAAGAAATTTAATTAAAACTTAACAGTTTAAAAATATATAAAAGAATTAGTAAGGAATAATTAGACATTTCTACATCAGTGATAACTCGAGTAGAAGAAACTGTTCTTGAGAACTGCAACTCATGTAACCAATTAGCTTTGACGATTCTAACCATATTGTAATTATTGAATCATTTTGTGACTTAGAAAAATTGTATTTATAATTATTGCATAACTTTGAATTGTATAATTGCACTGTTTGTAGTTTACATTCTCAATTGTAAACTGCAAACAGTGGGGATTTTTCTGCTATGAAGCATGCTCATTACCATAAGTTGATCCTTTTACTGTTTTGTTAATTTAGTAAGAAATTTAAAGGGTTGTGCAGAGAGGAAGTTATGGGACTTAGGCACTTGCCCCTCTTTATTAATAAGTGCTCTTCTGTAGATAGTATTTAGTTCCAAAATTTGAAGAAGCCTGTTAAAGAACCATAGTTGGTGATTAATGTGTGAAATGTCTTGTATGTGTATGGATACGGTTACCTAATCTAATTTTCAGATTAAATACTTGCTAGTTAACATCCTCCAAGTCTTATATAATATGCTGTCTTTCTTTCACATTCATCTTTGAAAAACAATCCTTTGTTAACTTTTATTTTAAAGCCTGACCTTTGACTCATTCTGCCTTTATCCAAGGAGTGAACTAGTGGGTATTTGTGAGGATATAAATACCCAATGTTAGGAGAGCTACCATTACTCCTAACAGGATAACTCACTAATATCAGTGTCCTTACATTCCAGGATTCGAAATCGGGACCTGCCAGTTGGAACACAAATGTTGAGGTTATACAAGGTAGGCGGCTCCATTGATAACTAATTTTAAACTATCTCATGGTCTTTTCAGCTTTCCTCCCATTAAAAGTTACCTTGAAAATATCAGCAGACTTCAGAGAAAAAGGAGCCCTTACTACACAGCACTGATTAAAAGACAATTTATTTACACACCACTTATATACGTAATAACCTTAGTTTCAACTTGGTAATGACTGAAATTAAGTACTTGAACAAATTTAGGAATATAGTGCACCTTCTACGAGAAGGCAGTCAACTTCTGAATAGGTGTGAAAGCGTGTTAAGAGAAGACTGCCATACGCAAAAGTATAACTGCCGATGACTGTGAATTGTTTCCCTCCTGCCAACTCGTTATCAATGCTATAGCTTTTGGCACCGAATGATAACTTGAATCTATGCAAAAGACATAATTGAGAGAGGAATTTGTTTACATTACCACTAGTCCTAATTTAACTAATAGACTCTCATGGGAGCCACATAGCAGTTTGAGAAATACTGGCATTAAGTCACCAAGCCTTGTGTAAGTTATCTAGTGAAACGACAACTAACATTTTGCCATTCTTTCTTGGAAGTGATGATGTTAAGTCATAAGACAGGATACAACAATCACACATATGGCATAATGCAGTGCAATTATTGTTTAAAAATTTGATGCAAATTTCAAAGTTCCTCCAACTAACTCTTTGGAAAAAAAAAAATTCAGACTTACTAATAGACTCTTATGGGAGCCACATAACAGTTTGAGAAATACTGGTATTAAGTCACCAAGCCTTGTGCAGGTTATCTTCTAGTGAAACGACAACCAACATTTTGCCATTCTCTCTTGGAAGTGATGATGTTAAGTCATAAGACAGGATACAACAATCACACATATGGCATAATGCAGTGCAATTAGTGTTTAAAAATTTGATGCACATTTCAAAGTTCCTCCAACTAACTCTTTGAAAAATAAATACAGACGTGATTTTTTCTTTTGGAGCTACTCAGAATAACCATATAACTGATTCAAACCAAGCAAAATTATACTACTCATTAATTTTGTCTATGGTATTAACAATAATAAAGGCAAAAATGCATTAAATAGGCTGTAGCGTCTCTTTCCATTTTCAGATCTTTCAACTAACCAAACAAATAAGAGATACAAAATAAATTAAAACTAAATGTAAACAGCCATGTGTAGTCCTGATTTCTTTTATCAGAGTATAACATCTCATATTTAGTGGTCACAACTGTAGAAACTAGACATTTTGAACACAGGGCAGGTATGTGAAACTGTAACTTACTTGGAGAAGATGCCAAGTGAGGATCGTGCTTCTTATCACCTTGTTCCATGGCGGGTGAGGGGATATCACAGGGGTCATGTGCATTCATGCACTGGGAGAGATACATGTGCAGATTGAAACTTTGGAAAGGTCCGCCATGTTGGGAAATGTGACTGCTTGGAATAGGAGGGGACATTGCCTCTTTTACCTTATCTGTAATCAAGTCAAGACATCAAACAAGAGTTGGGGAAAAAATTACACTACTTATGAGTTCTATCTTTAAGAGAAATGAAATCATCATTCTCTTGATTCATTTGAAATTGGAGATTACCTTGATGAGTCATCATGCCAGGTGGTGGTCTTACATGAAGTGGCATGCCAGGATAAGCTCCTGGAAGGTATGCTGATGGAGCCATCTGTAAGAGTTGCAAAATAATTTTAATTCCACAGATTTTAATTGCTTCACATTACATTTTTTTGTAATAATTTTGTCCAGACCATGCAGTGAGCAACATCTTTTAGAATACAAACAAGAGGAGCCAGCATCAGGCTTTCACATCAGCAATCCAGGCTCCAGAACCAAGTTACAACAGGCCCTAGTACCATGATAAATGATAGGCTCCTCATAAAATACAATGCACCCATTTCTGAACTTGCACTAATTTATACACGCACCCTTTTTATTTGTATGCTAGTGAAAATTTGCTCAAGTACAAATATAATACAATAAAACATCCTTAAACTTTGAAAATATACCGCCTGTAAAATGCAAGAAAGTTTCCACCGCATCGTATTGCATTATCCCTCAGGAACTGGGGATGAGAGTAGCCAGAGGCTAGGACCCCACTTTATATGGGGGTTCTAGCCCCTCTGGAGATACCTTCCATACTTATTTTATTAAACTACATTACTGAAGTATAGTTTGTAAAGTAATATCTTTGGTATAAAGTAAGATTTGCTGGGGCGCTTAGATTTTTTCAATCGTCTCCAGGAACAGCTCTTTCGCCTGCATGTCCAACCCTCTTACCTAAATACGTAACTTGTGCTATAGAGCCTTGAGTGGCATTTACGACTGACGCTTTCCTTTCATAGTATCGTGTGGTGTATATCACCAGAGCGACTTTCTGCCTTTTCCCCAAAGCATTCACACCTCACGGTGGACAGGGTAGGGTACCGAACAAAAGCAGTTGTCCTCTAGAAAATCAGTCGCTGACAGCTCGTAAATCGTTATCGATGATAGCGGTCATTTAAAAAAGGATTACATTCACCGTACATTGATCTATAACCATGCCGCTGGTGTAAACAAAATTGTAGTGGTAAAAATTGTCTATCTGCCACAGCGTAAAGGTTAAAGCACCTAAACAGTAATTTCAATGTGAAACTTATCTAAATTTAATTAAGTTAGTCACAATGCACTTTTTAAATTATGGTTTAAATTCTTTTAAAAAATTGTAATTTCAGAATGTTAATTTAAATAATTTGTTAATACTAATATTTTGTTCCAACATCAAAATAACACAAAACACGTTTCCCTCCTTTTTTAACGTTAGGTGCACTGAGTGCACCTAGCGGGAAAAAATTAGGTGCAAAATTTTATTTTCATGTGCACCCGGGTATTTCGAGCCCTGCTGTAAGCAGTATTCATTGATCAGGACAACTATTGAGGTAAGTTCCTGTTGTCCGAAAAGCCATAGAGGATAAGTTGGAAAGTCCGAAAAGCCATAGAGGATAAGTTGGAAAGTCCAACAAGCCATAGAGGATAAGTTGGAAAGTCCGAAAAGCCATAGAGGATAAGTTGGAAAGTCCGACAAGCCATAGAGGATAAGTTGGAAAGTCCGACAAGCCAATTTAGAAGATATGATTTTTGTGTCCAGTGAGAACGCGAATGTATGATACTTGATGGGAGGAATGTCTGGGATATAATATGCAATATGATATGTCAAGCACTGGCCATAATAGAATGTATTGCAATTTGGAACCTGGAAATTGGTACTGAACTACTGTAAGAGGCATGTATGTAATTTAGTTTGTAAAATAGAGTAATCCAAGATTTCTTATCCACATCCTTACATATTGAATTTTAATGAAACTAAAGGAAAAAAAGAAATATTTATCCTGAAGAAGTAATGTTTTCTCATACATTGCATCTGCTTGTCAACCAATTCTAAAAAAACTAAAGCTTCAGTTTCCTAAGAAAGCGTATCTGTGGGTGACATCACTAAAACGTTGTTTATACTAACAGATGGTGTTGGTTTCTTAGAGAGCGTTGATAGTGAGCGTTGATAGTGAGCGTAACGAAAATTATAGGAGATGCTATTTTTCTTGTAGCGGCAACGTACGATGCGAGCGGAGGGATGCAAAACAAACAAACATTTTTGACTGACATTGATCAGTTCGTTTTTGTAAAATCGCGATCGTTAAACAGAGAATAAAAATTTCAACGGATTTGAAATCTGCGGAAAATTTGACACCAGATCGATACCTTAAATGTGATTTTCTTTAAATAAATAAATAATTATTTAATAAATAATTAAATAATCAAATGGTAGAGAATTGAACAATAAAACTGTTTTTGGTACCGATCTGGCGTAGAATTTTACGCTGATTTGAAATCCGTCTAAATTTCACTCGATCTTCAACGATCCCGAAGTTAGGAACTTCGGACTAGAGAATAAAAAAGGCACTTTGTTTTGTTTCTCGAATTAAATGAACCACGACAGCCGTATGTGTTGCCCATTCTCCACCCTATTCTGTCCGTCTAAGTTGACACCTCTGGATTCTGTTTAGACGGCTGCCTAGTTATGCCCGCGGCATTATGAAATATCACGACTGTTAGATAACGGCTCCACTTTCTTGGGAAACCGAAGTTTAAGGGAAAATTAACCTAACTTAGAAGTTTCATGATTGTGGGAGTAAGGGCTAAGGAACATAAATATCCATAGACATGTGCTTCTTTTCAAACACACGGTAAACTCCCATAGCTTTATCAAAATCTTGTTCCATCATTACTTACCATAGGGGGTGCAGGTCCTCTCAGGACATGAGCCATGGCAGCCATTTCTGCTAGCATATTCTGATTCCTCTGATGCTGTACAGTATTAGGAGACAATGAACCTCCTCGTTCATGCAGTTTCAATTCATCAGGAGGACTTCTGAAAGAAAAATAATTTATAGATGTGATTTTAATTTTTTTTTGAATGAAAACTCACAATTGATCCAAAACCAAAAGGAAGGTAAGAAAATTGAAAATATGCAGTCAAACAGAAAATAAGATCTTATATTCCCTCTCCCCAAAACACATACCATTTTCAGCAACTGCTTTATATGGGATGTGTCTCAATAATCAATGCAATTTTTTGAAAAGAAAGGCTCGAATTATTTTAGAAGCTATTCACATTGCTCCCATTAATAAATACAGGTCTAAAAAATAAACAAAAAGGTATTTGCCACAAAAAAAAACGGACTCTTTCCACTTAACAGACATAATTAAATGTGAATGTGTCAATTTAAAAAAAAAATCCTGTAAAATATTTTCGTGTATCAATTATATAAAAAGAGTGAAATACACACAATTTATCATGAAATATCTTTTCACAACTATCGAGTATACAATATCAGAGGTACACTAAAAACAATTGTCTCAAATAAAAAAACGTTAAAATGCCCAGCAGATGGCAGCACCAGTCTTAAAACAAAGCAGACCAGTTGAAAGCAATGGCCTTAATCCAGAAGTGATTCCGAAGCAGACCAGTTGAGAGCGATGGCTCCAATCCAGAACTGATTTCAGTGGTGACTTAACGAATCATTTAAACAGGTATTCAGAAAATAATTTCGGATGGGACCTGCCTCGGAATAGGAACCCCATAACACAAAATGAACAAAAAGTTTTTTTAAATAGCTAATCTCAGCTTAAGTATAGATATTTGATTTTTTTCTTCTTCCATTTCAAATATTTCATTAAGGATTTAGAGCCCTTCAAAAGGTACTTGGTCTCTCGTGTCGAGATTTTTTTCGTCTTCCTAAGATTTATTAATGAGGTAGGTATTTTAATTAGCGTCGTACTGATGTAACACAACGGGCTATTGACGATGGTCCGGGATCAATCCCCCAGAGGAAAGATCCAAAGATAACACCACGTAACTTAGAACCACGGTCAGATGATGAGGCAATACCTGAGCTGGCACCCCACTCTCTAAACTTCCAACTCCAACCCAACGTGAAGACATTTGAGGTCACGACAGATGTAACCTGCACCAGCCCCCTTGTACACGACGGTATTTGTTGAATCCGTTCTTCTTCCAATCGGGCCACCGTGGCTTTGAGGTTAGCGTTAGAGCATTAGAACGTAGTGGATTAGTTGGTTGGGTTTAGTGGCGAAAGGGCGTTCTGCGCCAAACAAGGCCAAGTGAATGGAGCCACACAAGAAAAGTTTTACTGGTACAGAAGGAGTAGGGAGGTAACTGAATTAACGTCGCACTGGAACCAAACGGGCTATTGGCGACGGTCCGGGATCACGCTCCAAGGGTCCGAAGACAACAACATGTAATTTTGAACCACGGTCAGTTAACGAGGTCAGCAACTGAGCTAACACCCCCACTCTTCAAACTTCCAGGCCAACGCGAGGACATCCGAGGCCACGACAGATTCAACATGCACCAGCCCCCGTGTACACGACGGTCTTTGGTTGGACCTAGTTTCGAACTCGCAACCCTCGAATTGCTCATCTTCTAAACCGGGATACCCCACAGAAGAAAGGGATGCTGACAGGAAGAAATCGAACCAATGCCGCCAACTCGTAGGTTGCTAGTGCATTGTACAAATACATTGAGTCACGGCCACCCCGTGGTTGAATTGGAAGAGCAGGAGTTAATGAATACATTTCAACGTTTCGATGGTAAATAAAAGGGTACAGGTATTGAGGGGTTGACATCATAAAATTGCAAAAGACCAAACCTGAAAAGGAAAATTTCTAATTTCAAACACCAAAGAATTCATCTTCATTACGATTCTTTAATGCTATTAACCTTTAGACTACGACCGATGCAGCAGTTGTACCTTGAAAGTTATAAGAATCGCGGGGAAATAAAGAAGACTACCAAAAAAGAACTAAGACTATGACCGGGTACAGCCAGTTGTACCTTGAAAGTTATAAGAATCGCGTCAAGAAAGAATTAAGACTACGACCGGTACAGCAGTTGTACAACCCCTAACAACCTTGAAAGTTATAAGAATCGCGCCAGTTATATCCATAGTCGTAGTCGAAAAGTTAATGATTGGATTTTAGGGCGCAATGACCATGGCTGAATAGGAGGTAGGGAAAACTTTACTTATATAGAAAGAGAGCAATACCCTCAAAGAGGAATCAAACCTGCGCCGCTTACAACTCACAGGTTGCTAGTGCAGTGGACGAAGCCAGAGCCACTCGCGATATTAATAGCATCTTTGAATAAAATGCGATAAGCACAAAACAACGTCATACTTTTTCCTGGCTTCACTTTTGTGGCAATAGCGACGTCAACGAACAATACAATTGCCTGTGAGCTGGCAACGACCCTACACTTTAAGAAACCTCTCACCAATGTCGCTTTACGTGTGCGCACCTTTAATTTAGAGGGTGGTACAATAACAAGTACTTGCTCGAACTTATTCTTTGCGTTTTCATAAGAGTACTTCAAGAGAAAGATTTAAATAGGAAGCCAATTTGGGTCTTAAAAAGGGAAATACACCGGAGATAGGCAGGACAAAGAGGTTGTGTAATGAATGAGAAGAGGGGCAGCACAAAGCAAAAATTGAAAAAACTTCGCGAATACAGCAGTGAAGCCAAGTAAAACAATTAGGAGCACGAAGAAGGTTGAGACAACTAAACATCATACCAACAAAAAACATAGTCAAACAATAGCTAACGGTAACAGGTAAGAAATTTTAATCGATGACACCACAGCAGCTCGTCTGTTTTAAGTGAAACCTTACAAGAGTTTTCTTTGTGGTTGCATAATTTTGTGTGTATCGAGATTTTGTCTGCTCTCCTAGGTATCTTAAAATATGAGCACATTTTACACGGCTCAATAGTCGGTGAAAGGGTTTTGGCCAGTTGCAGGAACCCTTTAAAATATGTACTTATCTCCGGGATCAATAGCTTTAACTTTTAACTTGTCTTAAAACGTTGCAAACGTATTTCAGTCCTTGAAAATTTTACCGCAACCAAAAAAAACTAACCACACGGTTATCTTGAAAAAAAAAAAAGTTTTCCTGAAATTTCAACATCGTACAAATGAAGACAAAGTACACATTCACTGCCACTCAGAATGTACTATTTCCAAGTCCACCCCGAACAAAAACAACAAGATGTTTATTTTTCTTTCAAAGAGTTAAAAGTTACCTGAGTGATCTTTTTGAAGAACTCCTGGAGTGTTTAGGTTTGGTGAGATTGAGGGGAGCGTCTGTTTCGATATCAGCATCAGAGCTACTTATACTGGGACTTGGACTGGCCACAGGAGGTACCATGGGCGATACCCATGGTTGAGAAACTGGTAACTGTAAAAGAAACACAGATGTCAATAGATAGTACATGGCCAAATTAAGTAACAAGACAATATTTAAAAATGCTACAACAAAAATAAAAAAATTTAGGAACCAGCACAATTTTTTTGGAGCCAGGACCCTTGTATATCATACTATCATACATACTATTACAAAAAAAAAAACTATTTTTTTCCAACGCTGAATATCGCAGAACTCATTAGATACACAAGCTAAGTAAATAATATACCATTTATAGTGACCGAGACATTAAAAAATAACATTTCTATTATCTCCATCAGACATTTTGCTCCATTTTTGACCTTTCATGGCTTAAAAAATCTAATTTTTTCTTTCATGGGAGAAAAAAAACACGTTTTTTACAGAAGCGGAATATCTAGGCTCCTGGAGCCCGGAATTTGTCGTGTTCCGTGCTACAACTAGGTACTTAAAGAGCAGGGATTTGTTTTTGCAGGAGTGCTCAATTTATATGTTACTTTAGTCAAACATTTAACTTCCTTTACCAGACAATCGTCCACATTAGCGGATTTTGGAGTCAATATCACCACCTGCAGGTAGTAACTCCAGCATTACTTTTAATTTGATTAGAAGTAGCATTTGAATTTTTTTGTTTTTGATGGTTCGCAAATTCATTGTCCCATGTGAAATTATTTCAGTCCCCACAAAGCCAGCTCTGACAGGGGAGAAAAAAACGTCAATCTTTGTCAGGAGATTTCCTTGGACTATCCCATTGTGTTGTGGCCCCTTACATCACCCCCACAATGCATAACCCCACCCGAGGCCACAATTTATCTTGTCGAAAGACAAATCGTCCTGGCACACCTGGTCCTGTCTCCTGGCTGGAAGTGTGTTGTAGAAGAATTCTTTTGTAGTGTCGCGGACTAAATCCTTTATTTCCAAAAGCTGTTGTGTATATTGAATGAGGGAACACGGTTGTTATGGCTCAAGGGTCAGATTCGGCCATGGAGGGATGGTCGATTTAGGTCTTAAGGTACAAGATTCATACATGGACAAGCTGCGCCAAACCAAAGATGAAAAATGTACTTGAAAGAGACGAAAAGGAAAACAGGACTAATAATTATGTCAACATTTATATAGCGATAAAAGTAGATACACATGAAAGCATTTTTTTTCTCAAAATCAAGCATATTGATATATAAAAGCATATCATAAAGAATGTTGAATTAAGAACAATTTTAAAATTCATAAAAATGGTGTTACTTCAAATACACAAGTCTTTATTAAAAGATGATGCATAACAAATTCCATTGACCTTTGAAAATAAATGCCATGGATGGAATGTGGAGGCTCCGGACAAAATCAGAACTTGATAGGCTTCAGAAGTTTCACTATTTTACTCAGAGAGATCACTTACAAAGTCATTTTTTTTTTCGCCGCCCCGTCAGCAAAACTCTATCTCAAACAATAACAAATTGCAAGTGGAGCTGCGCCAACAATTTTTGAATTTTATCAAAATATTTATGTGGCTGTATGTAATTAAAAAAAAATTATTAAGGAGAAAGGAAATAAAAACCATTTGGAATTGAAATTATAAAGCCATTTATTAAAATGAAACAATCAAAAATAAATTGCACACAAACAATTTAGATTGCTCACTAACATCAATCAAATCAGTGAAATTTAAAAAAATCACCGATGAGAAGGATAAGTATTGTGCTATCAATTTGTCAATATTCTCGGTTCATGTGGATTAGTGTTCGTTTTATACATTTGTACGCGATAGTTTCTATAGCTTCGTATTGCCCACTCTTGCTTTTCAACGAACCTTTTCCAGCACTGTTCCTCCTCCCGATTTCTTCAGCGCCCGCTTTGAGCTACAACTACACTAAGCAAGACAAAAGTTTTAATTAACTTATAAGGATATTTTTGTACTGAAATAAAAGCTAGCATATTTTCATTGTAGTGTTCCTACTCTTTTAACAAAAAAAAATATATATATATTAGGGCCCGGGGTAGATTAACCCGTGAATGCACAGGTGAAGAAACTTTTTCAATGGTGCTTTGGTGTGATTTCAGATCTAGCAGTATTTGTTCAAGGTCTATTTATTTTAGCGAGTGTAAGGAAAGATCTGTAATGGATGGTTTGGGGGGTTAAAGTTTTTTGGGTTACACAAGACAAACAATATAAAATAATAGAAATACACACAATTAAAGTTTTACTGATACAGAAGAGATACACTTAGGGAGGAATGTACCCAACACTATATTGGACGGACCTTCTTAAAATTGCTGCATTATTTGTCTGAAGAAGCAAATCTTTTATCCTTGCTTTTGAATGCAAGTGAACGGAAGGGTGTAGTTGTTTTGTAAAAAATACAAGGCTTTTAAAAGTTTTTAAGGACTTGATGCAAGTATTATATATAAGGTTTTAGGGCACTTAAAAACAAATTAAAAATCAGACCTCTTTTAGGTCCGCGCAGTTATTATGCCCCCTCCGGTAAACAGGGCGGGTATAAAATTTATATAATCTTATGAGATTTGTTCAGAGGAATGAGTGCAGTGAATTGCATGTAAAAACCATTTCTAAATGGGAAGAAGCAGGAGATCGATTGTGGAGTTGGTAAAGAATGTTCTCCTTTGTAAAAGACAACCTCAAGCTCTTCAAAAGAGCTTGGATCATGAATGCAGAGTTGCCAGGTTTGGGCGCAATCTTTTTTTTTTTACCACAGGCTAAACATCATTTGCATTTTATTGTATTTGAGGAAAAGAAACAACAGCGAATCTAATTGGTTTGCAAGGTTGTCTAAAGCTCTTTAGCAAGGCGGAACGAAACTGTGCAACTTTGTCTACCACATAGTACTTCATGATAGAGTTGGGTTACACCGTTATACATACTAATGCATCGTTTGTTAATTTTTGTAGCGGTGGCTAAGCTCGCCTACAATAGTCCCCTTGCATAATTTAGCGGTAGCCGAAATACGATAGATGACGCCACTAGTAGAATGATTGCCATTTGCGTGAGACTGAGAGCTGTATTAAGATCACAGTTGTAACTGTCCAGTGTTACCTTTAGCAACTCAGCGTAAGCGAAGGTTGAGCAGCAATGAATGGAGTAAAGCTGTGATAGTAAATGAGCAGTGTCTGCTATCAGAGCCTCAGGTGGTTGTTGAAAGTGATTAGCATCCCATTGGCGATTCAACTATCCGTCAAATTTTTGCGTGTTCAAACCACGCCACTTAGTCACCTATTCAGCATGCCAGGATGAAACAGTGCAACTTTGTCTGCAAAAAAGTACTTCATGGTAAAGTTGGGTTACACTGTTATTTATATACTACTGCATCATAAGCTAATTTGTGGTGGAAAAGCTCACTACAGCTCTATGCATTGGAGTTTACACCCTTTCAATTCAGTCTTGGCATCCGCTGTTACGCTACTGAATAATATCAAGACTACCACCAGTCATCCCACTTCAAAATGCACAAATACTTCTCCTAATCCTATGGTCAGTGCATCTATTCTCCGGAGAACACTTCTGGTGGTAGATAGACAGTAGATACCTTCGCCCATCGATACCAACATGCAAAAAAGTTGACCTCTCCCAACAATAAAAGAGGAAAATTGCAATTTCACGCAAGCTTTTACATCCAGTAGTGGTGGCAGCGAATGAAGTAACGATCCACATGCCTTCTCATCGCCTGCAGATCACGCACAACTTTTGCATTTGCTTCGTGTTCCGGAAAATAACGCACGAGGCACACTTGGTCCATTTCCCTTTTTTCTCATAACAATTCACTTTTATGCCTGGGAAGCTCTAACCCTAATCCCAAAAACTTCCCAGAGGGGCTGCTGAGGCAGATAGCGGCTCTTTGTTTTTACCCCGGCTCACTGTACGAGAGTTCTTTATTACTTCAGGTGGCAGCACTTCAAAACGGAAACAACCGGTGGAGTTGAGGCGCAGCCCGCCTGCTCCACTCGTAAAATATTAACCGCGTTATTTACTGCGGGGAAACCGAACGCTAATAACTTCTCCGGCGAGGGTGGGACTTCAATCTCATCCAGGCTTAAAATATGCAAGGTACGTCTAAAGAGGCGAAGTGTTGTGCGAGAAGTAAATGAAGATGGGTGACCGTCGTAGTTGAGGCGAACAACCAATAGAAAGAGCGATCGAGTCCGCCTCAGATGGGCAATTTAAGAAGGGTTAGGGTTGCCTCTCTATATGCATCAAGCCCCCACGGTGGAAAATTTCGTTCGGCCACGTTTGGCGATTATTCTGAACACAGCAGATCTGCCGAACAGTCATTACGGCGTCTAAATAGTTGGGGTAACACGCAAATGACGTACTTGAGCGTTTTGTGAAGTTGGAAGGATAGGGTAATGGGTGAGAAGCGGGGAAATTAAGATCGCCTTCCGAGAAAATTATCTACAAGCGCAATTTTAGCGGTCTAGCCCAAATACAGATAAGAAAAATAACATTTGAACTTTTTTTACAAATTATTAAGCTGATAGGGTCCAAGTACCTCCTCTTTGGCACAAAATGCACTTTTGCAATGACGTCTCAAAAAATGTACGATTTTTCAAAATAAGTTTTAGTATTTGCTTAAGGAAGGTATATTCACCATAGACATCGCTTGTTCAGAGCAGTTTTCCAAATTGGGTGCTAAAGGAATATTTGCGGCAATTCTATTCTCAGTGGAAATTAAGAAACAATAGTGATGAAAAAAACGCCTAAAAATGCTTTAAGCAAACACCTGTCTACTTGACCATACAGCACATTCACTAGTGATGCATTGTCGTAATCATATGAGGCTATCAAAGCAAGAGTGGCCTAACCCACTAAATTTCCCAATGGAGACAAATGCGATTTTCATGCCACCATTTCTTACATATTCTTATTTATCCACGAGATGATTTGAGATTCTGAAAATTTGTTTCTCAGTGATCAATACAGTTATTTTGTAATTTTAATACACTTGAACTTGCATATTTGGGAAAAAAAAAAAAAAAAAGGTCTTAATAAAAGGTGATGAAAACTTTTTTCTGATTTTTGTGGGTTTGGCCATTCTTGCTCCGATATCCTCATATGTTGTAAAATGAAATTCACAACTGACTGGTCTACGAATAAGACGACAGGTCGTAAGTAGCTAGGGTTAGAAGGTGAAATTAGCTTTATAATATTCAAAGATTATAGGCACATCCACATTTGCTATTTAGTATAAGTTGAGATAGTTTTGCAGAGTCAGAAAAGTAGTCTATGAAAAGGAGGCGTCGGTGAGACGAAAAAGTTCGGGAAACTGGTTTAGAGCAAGGAATGAAGATACTTGTTATAAACCATTAAACTTTGCAGTGGACAAACGTATTTGGACACCGCATGTTTTCAGAAAAAGTGCTTTATTATTCTACTTAGAAAAGGGTAGGCCCTCCTTTTGCTTGTATTACAGCTGCAACACGTCAAGGCATACTTTCCACAAGTTCTCTATAAGTATGGGCAGGAATAGCTCGCCATGACTCTTGCAAGGCTTTAAGAAGATATTGTTGTGAAGATGGGCTCGTCGATCCAGTTTGTCCCAAGAGTGCTTGATCGGATTAAGATCGGGACTTTGAACAGGCCAGTTAAGTAAATTCACCTCATTTTTAGGAAACCAGTTCAGCACAGGATTTGCAGTGTGACATGGAGCTCGATCCTGTTGGAAGAAACAACCCTCATCGCCGTAGTATTGCCATAGTGTAGGCAAGGCTGAATTATCCAGAACGTCGAGATACACATCAGTGTTTATGGTACCAGGTACATAAAGCAATGGGTCAAGTCCTAACCAGGAAAAACAACCTCAAACTAGGATCCTAATTTCTGCAGTATCCAAATACTTTTGTCCATAGTGTATATACAACCAAAGGCCCCACAGATTCAATGTGACTGAAGGCCCGAAAGATGAAATTATTTATATTTTATTTATATTGATACAAAAAGCAAATAAGTAATTTAATTTGATGCGTGACATTATTGATTAAGCAATTGTTCTCTCTCTTTCTCTTTATATATACATAACGTTTCGTTCAATTTCTGTAGTAGACAAGCACAAAATTGATTCAAAATTTTCATTAGTCAAACGGTTCCAATTTCTCGCTTTGTTAATATTCAGGACTGAAAAATTGTGTCCACAGATGCATGTTGACCTAGGGATTGCGGATTTTATAATGCATTATCCAGCAACGAAGTTTAATCCTAAATTACCTATCGTGTGATTTGCTAAAATAAACACACTGTGAAGGGAGCCACCAGAAAATTAACGGAGAGCCGAGGTCTGTGCACCCCTGGTTTCGAGCTTTATTCAAAAGCTTCTTTGCAGGGACAAAGCAAGAGCTTTTAGACCTGCGGGGGCATCGTATTCAACCCGCCTGTTCAGAACAAAATACACGCATTAAAAAAATTAAATTGAAACATCCAGGACAAATAATATTATTATTGCCCTTTTAATTTTGTTAATTATTTATGATATTATTAACTTTTCATTGCAGATAAATTGCATTAGCTGACATGACTACTTTGCATGTGGCTGGACGGTGGTCGATTTTGTCATTAAAATCGATTCTCCATTAAAGAGAGAGAAAAAAAGAAACTCATCAAAAAGAGAGCAACTTAATGGTAGATGAATAGTTGACATCGCACTAGAGCAACACAGAGGGCTATTGGAGACAGTCCGGGATCAATCCCGAAGGGAAAGATCAAGGACAACGCCTAAAGATTTTGAACCACGGTCAGATAACGAGAACACAGGAACTTTCACAACTGCCATACCATGCTTGAATTGTTGTAATTTAAACAGTGATGATAGCCATTGTCTGTAAAATTGATCTCCGAGTTGAGATAGGAGGTTCCAGGGATTTAATGTTCAGCTGAAAATGAAGACCGGAGAAGTATCGATAAGGAAAGCGAGGCCCACTGATTTTTAAAGAGTCTGGAATCTAAAATTCTTTCAGAGGGTGACACACGAAGCGAGTTTCGGGACGCGCGAACTGATGGGTGAAAAGATAGATATCTACTGCGTGTATCACATGCGGTAGCACTGCTCATCAAAACACACCCGATGGTCAAGCATCCACTACTCGGCCGGGATATATCGCCAACCTACTTAACTTAAGTGGGTGATACACGAAACAACTTGAGCAGTGCGCTTTATTTCCTGATCGGCCGAATCGTGACGAAAATAAGCGCAACCCGGGTGGGCTTCACAAATCGCCCCGTGTGTCACCACTCTAAGGGACCCATAACTTTAAAAGGATGGCCCTCGTTAAAATATAGTTCTTTCAGATTGGGATCACAAAGAAATTTTAACCGGTCTGGTTGTTAAGGTGTTAGCCTCTAGATAGGAAGGTTTCTTGTTAGAATCCGGGTCAGTACATGGATATTTGTAAGCGCATGGTGTAGAGGCGGCTCGTGCACTTTAAATCTGTCGTGATCAAAAGTTCTGACGTTGGGTTGATGTGGAAGTTTGGAGAGTGGGGTGGTCATCCAGCGGTCGCAGTTAGAAGAGCAACGGATTATCAACTGGGGTTGCGAGATTAGAACTCGGTCCGGCCAAAGACCGTCGAGAACATGGGGTCTGGAGCACGTCAATGTGGAGACCTCAAATGTCATGTTGGTGTGATGTGGAAGTTTGGAGAGTGGGGTGCCAGCTCATGTGTTGCCTCGTCATCTGACTCTGGTTCAAAATTACGTGGTGTTGTCCTCGGATTAATCCCGGACCGTCGTCAACTGCCCGTTGTGTTGCTCTAGTACGACGTTAATTAAAAATTATCAATTACTCAAAGAAATTTGGTTTTCAAGCATCTTTGTAAGTTAAATGGGTCACGCTGTAACTTTAAAGACCTTTTAGAAGCACATTGCAATATGTACGTTAATATTTGACTAAAATAACACTTTTTGCAAATTCATTAAATAATCCAACACTCCTAAGCCTATGGCCGCTGAAAAGGTGTTAAACTCCCCACGTGAACTTAAAATGTTGACCCCTCTTCTGGAAAAAAAAAGCCCTTCAAACATTATTTCGGATGGCTAGCTAGTTCTTTCATCTGGTTCACTAAATGCCCTATTGTTGAATGAGTATCTATGATTTTTTCCGACCGTTTTCAAATAGCCCGTTGTGTTGCTCCAGCGCGACGAAAATTCAACAACCTACTCAACCCGACTGCTAGTCCACTGACATATATTCCACCTATGTGTTTTCGAAACCTTGAATTCATGATATAACTAGCTTCAGCGTGCATCTTTGATAGCTTTTTAATTCCAAAATCATTTCGGGAAGAACGAATACCCAGTGTGCATTCTGAAAATATTTACTTGATATAATAAAATATACTTGAAAATATTTTAATGTAATTCAAAAACAGAATGTGCAGATTTACGGGTGTATTTAATTACAATCGTAAAAAGAACCTACAAAGAAGGAATAAGTGAAAATTTAATTTCAGAAAACCTTTTCGCTGGCATGTTTACGTAAGTTGAGGCATACTGGACCTGTCATTGGAGACCACCCCTATTTTATTCCTAACTACATGGCGTGACCCTGCGTAAACCATTGGAGAGCTCATCGACAATTAATTAAAATGAAACGCTACTTTTAACTATCAAAAGTAAAATTTTAAAAATATACAAAGATAGTAGCACAGGCATATACTACATAAATAATAACATACTCTTAGGAATATTTTAATGCAAATGCCTCAAGCAACAGCTTTAATTCAATTATAGAAACAGCTGCAGCCTGCAATGGTTTTAAAATATAATGAAAAAGACTAATATCTCGGAGTTGAAAATGTTCGCCACTCCAATCTATTCAATTGGCTCATGATTCATCCAATTATCGATACGATGATTCAAAACCCAATTTATTAAACAATTATAAAAAATTTCCCATTGAATCTCAAATGATCATCAAGAGGTTAGGTGAGTAAATTTTTACTTAACAGACGTTTCTACCAAAAAAATGAAGCGCATATTCTTCGAAATGGATTCTTTTTTGCTCGAGCCCTCGTGCCATAAAGCAGTGAATCCCGAATCAAGCGTCTGTGGTTACTTGAGCAATGGGGAACTTGAACAAGACCGGGGGATTCATTAAGCGTCCCCTAATAGGTGCTCCGCCTGTGTCACGAACAACAATCACGGCAGCCCGGAAAGAGGAAAATGGCGCCAAATTTTGAAAACAGTTAGGACGAACGCTGGAGGGGGAACCACTCGTTATTAAGAAGATATTACCCGACTGCAGCACCGAAGCACTAAAAGTGAATCACTACAGCCACTGACTTCAGTCATTGATGTCGCATTAAGAAGCTAAGTGAAGAATTGTGGCCGACCGTACATCAAATATTCAGGACATAGAACATCGAGTGAATGACGATTATTAGCATTAGCCGCATGAAAATTTAATCGCCAGCGAACAATACAGGCACACTGCCATAAAGCCTCCCTCATTAATATCTGGGGGCCTTTGAGGCCAATTAAATAACACCCCGACTACAAACAGCCGACATAGTAATAATTTCGCCATTTGCGCGTTACCCATTATGGAATCGGGAACGCCATCTTTTGTTCCGCGAAAGAGTTTAAGCAAACATTTCGCGACCACGATTGGTGCGTTATTACTATCTTTTTTGTTGTTTGCTTTCGTGAATCTTTCTTTTTATCCGAATTTAGCAACGATGATGCATCTTTGCTTCATTTCTTTTTCTTCCGAGGCAGTCGGATGTGTAAAAGCTTTGGGGCGAAAATGGCCTAGCATATTTCTTTACCGAGTTCCGAATGTGCCATTTGCTCCGCTGGGGTTGTTATTTTACCAAGCAGTGGAAAATTCAAGTTATTTATTTGTTTGATCTGTGTCAGGATACTCAATTTTTCCTCGGCTTTCGAACATGGAAAATAAGCTTCCCAAGTGTTTAAAAACAGCGAGAATGACTATGAAACGGTAAAAAAAAAATGAATCGTTTGATAGGTAGGTATGGAATATGACGAGCTGTGGTAGTTTCCTTTTCTTGACAAAATAATCAAAAGTGAATGTTACTGAATCAGCATTTTGGGCCACGTATTCACCCAAGAGCTAAAAAGGCTCTTTTACACTAGGTCGTCAGTTCGAATCTGCTTCGTTTTCGGTGCCGTCGAACCAATGAGCAACGAGAACAGGAATGATTGACAGGTTTATTAACTTCCGTTTTCATCGGTCATTGGTTCGACGCATTAGACTACGAAGAGCGGATTCGGAAAGCCCCATCAAGTGTAAAGAAGACTTAATAAGTACTCGAATCAGCTTCAACTGTAGACGGTATCTCCAGCCGCCTAGTAACAAGCCTGAAGACATCTAATTCCGTCGGAGGTATCGTCTACAGTTGAAGTTGATTCGAGTACTTTTTAAGGCTTCTTTACACTTGATGAGGCTGTACGAATCCGCTCTCCGTAGTCGAATCCGTCGAACCAATGACCGACGAAAACGAAAGATAATAAACCTGTCAATCATTACCATTCGTTGCTCATTGGTTGGACAGCACCGATAACCCAGACGATTCGAACTGACGATCAAGTGTGTAAATGAGCCTTTTCAGCTCCAGGTGAATACGCGGCTCAAAATGCTGATTCAGTAGTACACTTAGCTGCATAAATTAAAATTATAGCACAGCCTGCACTTGTTTTTAGTAGTTGAGATAAAAGTTTTCCTGAGGAAAGGGTGAAAAATTGAAGTCGGTGAATCGTACCAGTTAAACATACATGGATACGTAAATCATAGAATTAAAGCATACTATGGGCCACTTGTCGCAATTATTTCCTCAATAAGAGTGCTTGCAGAGTAGATTTACACATTCGATTCATAGCGTTATATCCATTCGTAAAGTCTTACCATAGATGACGGGTTATCGGTCCTCCTAGTGACAGCGGTGGTCGGTTGTGGTCGGAGCGGCCCAGCATTAGTGGTCGGAGATTTCGCAGCTGAGTGAGAGCCTTCGTACCCGGGCAGGAAGGAGCCCATCATGCCTTTACCCAGGGTATTGCCGTTAATTTGGCACTGAGACAAACAAATATACCCAGATTAGAAATGTACGGAAATTTGACTACACAGTTTTAGAGATACCAACCATTTCGAAATACCTCATAAAGATAGATTGACAATCTTTTTGCATCCTTCACAAAATTGAGAGTTTTAACAATTATTAAATTGCATTACATTTGATTGAGTACCACTAAGCAAAATATTGCGTTATTTGTATTGCTTTTAATTTAACCCTTTCAGGTGAAGAGGGCTCACCCTGAAACTACACTTTAAAAAATCCTAACTGTATAGGTTTTTCGGGTAATAAGACAGGTACTATATGGACGGGTTAAAGTAACTGTGGTGTAAGCCCCTTTTTCAAAAAAAAAATGTTAGACCCAGAAACCAGATATAATATAACCAAATTTAACCAAAGATAATTAGTTGGACATAAACCAGATTTAGATGTTAAAAGAAAACGTGAAGTTTGTCATATCTTCATTCAACTGCCAACTGATGGCAATGGGAGTTCTGTTTGTTTGTTTCTGAAAAAAGGACTTGCACCACTGTAACTTTACCCCGTCCATATAGTAACACAAGTTGTCGATCAGTAGCGTAAAATTTGTTCAAAGACATTCAACGGTTAATCAAATAGAAATTTCAGCGGTACTTAACGAAGTTGACTGAATAGAATTGTACTTAGAGGGTTAAATGGAAGGTCATATAAAAAAACTTATTAGTTATTTCTTTTTATTAACTTAACCTTATTTTTCATTTTTGATTTGATTGGTGAGTGACTTTCGTCTTGGAACGTGAAACAAACTAGGCAATCTTCATTGTTTCGATGTTAAAAATTTGTATACAATGCGATGTCTAAATCAGATGCGACTGTTTGCGTGGGATAAAATGGAAATATGAATTGTTTAACAGTGCTGATATTTATGATACCGATCATGTGGGGTTATGTTTTACTTGAGATCCACATCAAAGAAACTCAAAATAGGAAAAAATACAAATATACAACTGCATGTTACAACGGAACTATGCATATCCCTTATCCATTTAAAAAGTAACTAATAACCTTTTTAGAAAAGTACATTATTTCTAAAACATTCTTGAAAATCAAATTTCCCAGTCCTGAAACTTTTAATCAGCGGTTGGCATCTCTGGTCTGTATTGGGTTGAGATATACAAAATAAAAATTGGATTTCAAATTTAAAATTTTCCTTACTTGAAGCTCTTGAATTTGTTGTTGCTGATAGAACAATTGCTGCTGCTGCCTTTCGATGACTGCTTGTCGTTCTCGTTGTTCGACGGCGTTCCTTTCGACGTTCTCTTCTCTCTACAAGAAATAAAATATTGTTATTCATTTGGAATACAAAAGATGCAACAAAGAGAATTCTTAAAAACAAAATTGCTTGGCCAATTTGCTAAATAAAGTACTAAATAATCTTGTTCAAACGTAAAAGCAGCGAGTTCAGTCACAGCAGAAACTAAATGAATGCTCGCCATGAGGGCAGCTTTGGAAGAACTATTGGTGATGCATCAAGCGAGTTATGTAATGAATGAAAAATAATCATTTCAAATGTGGTTGTAACTAGAGAAATAAATTTTCACGGTTAGGAATTTTATTCTCCAGAAAAGAATGAATATCATTCTTTTTATCTCTTTAATCTTTCTATATATCTGTCAAGAAAAAAATCCCTCTCACCTCGATGTTTCCGAATTTCAAATCTAGTTAAAACCAAGGTATAATAATGGGACAAGAATGAAATTCCCACGTAATTCAGTGTTTAAGTTCATTAGTCATACTGATTGAAATTGGAACACACAGGCACTGTACCAACTCGCAATTGGTTGAATTTTTAAATTAAACAATCTTTTATGTCTCATGTTCCAGAGCAGCGCTTGTTGCTTCAGCTGTTTTTCACAGAAGCCGAAAGAAAGCTAAACCATTAAAATGTATCAAAGCTTAAAACGAAAAATTGCTCGCTAAAACTTAAAGAGATCCAATTTCAAAATTGATCAAATTGAATTAAATTTCCATTCTTACGATGGTTTGAAAGAAAACGTGGACTTTTGCAAGAACGGGCGTTTTGAAAAATCACTGAAAGAATGTTAACTCAAATATCTCCACAAATTTGTTGATCCAACACATAATTACCCTCTTATCGAGGAGACGAGATAGGATAGTATCAAGTTCTAAGAAACATTTCCACACAAAAAAATGGCCACCAAGAAATTATAGCTGGGAAAGGAAAAAATCAAAACGAGTGGGAGTCCAAGATAAGTTCATAATGCTTACAACGAGCAGTCATTATCACAGGAATATAAATTCAATTTTTTTGCTTTCTTTCCATCCACAGAAGATGGAATGCTTTATCTTCAACCACCACTTGCATGCTCTTTGTCTGTCAACGGGATGAGTGTAAACAATGACTGCAGGACTGTGGTTTTTTCTTGTGGATTCAGCCACTTGCTGGCGACCTTATGACCTTATGGTAGAAATAATATCCGCCGCGCTGTTTGTGAAGCGCCAAGGGAATCTAATTACGAACTTTGAGGAGATGTTTATGGCTCAGTTGAAGCTCATTTCGAATTGCCATTGTTTAGATGGAGAGTTTTCCCCCCTTTCCAACTCTCCACATCAAAAAGCAGCATTGCTATCTCTCCCGGAGCTACGTATACATTCTTATAACGTGTTCCCTTTTATTCTTGTGCGTTTCATTTCCGTTAGATGGAATAATACGGCTTTTGTACTTGCCCTTCGCCAGTTTATGACATGCGCAGATAAACTCTAAACAATGTGCTTAGTCATTCTTTTATTTTTTTTTAATGATTATGCACTGATTTCAGGAGCACAAGACCAGATTTGTGGAACATTCTGATTGCAATGGATTGATTCTAATCAGATCAATCAGAACGAATCACTTGAAAATTAGACGATTTGTTCGAATAAGTTAGGCGTCCACCCGATTTGTTTTACTTGAATATTTGAATCATTCTATTTTGAAAGAGATGCTAAAACATGACATTTAATTCAAAGAATTTAGAACGAACGCCATTCTTTTATGTTAGAGATTGGTTCCCAACAAAAAGAAAAACTGTCTCACGACGGGATTTAATTGTAGAAAAGGTTCTACAGAGCCGTTGTGAACAGAATCACTTTTCAAGAATTTTACAACAAAGAAACAGGAAGCCTGTAACATGACGAAGTTCTCACAATGGTTCATTAAGCACACTTTGCCAGATTCTTTGAGCCAACAGTATTTGTTAAAAGCGCGATAGTCAAAAACTAATTTTGAGATTCAGTGTAGCTGAATGTAGTGTAGTGGATTAGATCGGAACATAAAACAATACGAGACTTGGAACAAGTAGCATACCTTGCATTTTCTCTAAAATTCTTCTGGAAGTCTTTAAAATATTGCATATTTAACGTGCACGCACTCTGGATATTTTGAGGATCTTCTTCAAAACCGAACAAGAACTCTTTCAGGGCGATTTTGGCAAAATAGGAATTTAAAGATGCTAACACGAAAAAGTTGATCGAACAATCTCATAGGCAAAACAATGGAAATGGGTGCGATTGATACTTCAGAAGTGCAATCTAATAAATTTTCAATTCAATAATTTTAATAACTTGAACCACATGATGTTTTTAAACATTTCTTGTTGTGACCTACAAGTTCCAACATCAAGCAAACGAGTGTTTACAGGAAGACGGACTCTAAGAGCGTTGTAGAAGTTTTTATGTGTTTACCATTCCTAGTTCTTCGTTCAGGTTTCTTTAGTAGTACAAGAACTGTTATTGTGAAGCTAGGTATTTTAATTAACGTCGCACTGGATCAACAAAACGGGCTATTGACGCCGGTCATGTGACGTGTCAAATCCCAAGGGTTTCCAGATCAACGCCATTTAATTTTGAACCACGGTCAAACAACAAGGCCACACCTAAGCTGGAACCCCACTCTCCAAACGTCCACACCAAGCCATTGTGGAGATTTGAGGCCACGACAGATTGCAGCAACGCTCTGGTTGCTAATCCGTTACTCTTACCGTGGCCCATTATTATGAAGATTTTCCTTTTTTGATATAAAAATATACCCCACCAAACCCGATAAAAAAATCGCGGTCCAACGATCGCTTTTGAACGCGAACTATTTCCTTCTCTAAATAATCTCATATTCAAACGGCCCGAAAAATGGACACCTGTTGAACACACGTGTAATGTAAACAATGACAAGCGTCTTTCAGGAAAATGGGGCTTCCGTTCCGTGTATATATAGATATTTTTTCTCACATTTTATTTACAAAAACCACACAACGAACGTGGTAGAATGGGGTGGAGAAAAAAAAGTCATAACACAAAGATGAAACTCCATTCACTTTTGGAATCGACCAGACCACTCCTCTTCATTCTCCGACGACGCGAAAGAAGGGTTTACAAAAAAAAATCATTTTTTCCCTTCCGAATAAACTCCTCGAGAACAGTTGATCTATTCAGTTTCATACTTCGAAAATGAAAGAGTAGAAGCTTCCAACTTTTTCATAGTCTAGTCCTGTCCACACATGATGTCTTTTCCAAGAACTCTCCACAGAGCCCATCCCATCTGATGATATTCCACTGCCTGTTCTAAACTTAGCCAGAAGAGAAAATAATAAGCGATTCCCATTTTTTCCCCTTTCTTGTGTTTCGAATCGTTGTCAGGCACCTACCAGCGCATACAAAGCCCAACTCTGTCCGATATCGGAAACAGCGGGTCAAAGTTCGACCCATCCTTCGACGGAGAGGGGACAAAGCAAGTCATTGTTTCATCTGCTCATCCCTCCGAACGTCTTGTGCAATGCTGACAGAAATATGGTGGTCGTGTGACGTCATGAACAATGATTGACTAGAAACAGCTAGCTGCATACCACATGACGATAAAATACTAACCCTGCTGTGTCTGAGGAGAGAGTTTTCTGTACTTCTTTCTTTTGAGGTTTTCATCGGCGGAAGTGGCAACAAGAATGGCATTATCTCTTCCCCTCCTTTTCTCTCCCACTCTTTTATTCTAAAGATCTAATTTCTTCAACAAGTCTTTTTTAATGAACCACCGGAACTTGATCTCTGAATCGATATTTCTCTTTGGATTTTGAATATTTTTTGGATCGGTAAATTGGTAATTTTTAATTAACGTCATACTAGAGCAACACAACGGGCTATTGCCTTTCTTTTCTCCCGGAGGTTTTGTGTAGTTCTCCGTAACTTATAAATTCTCGGTTACACCGGAAGTATAATGTCTTTTTTGGGCTTGTTTCCCCACGTATTTTTTTAATTCAGCACTCAATTCGAGAGATTGACTGGTGTTGGGCCTTCTGGCCCTCCTCCGTGCTGCGGTGGAAGTCCCCCCCCCCCTTTTCCCCTAGACCTAACGGTGAGTGGGTCTAGAAGAAGAAGAACGGGCTATTGCCGACAGTCCGGGATCAATCCACTAAGGAAAAGATCCGAGGACAATCCCGTAATTTTGAACCACGGTCAGATGACGAGGCAACACCCGAGCTCGCACCCCACTGTTCAAACTTCCACACCAACCCAACGTGAGGGCTTTCGGTGACGACAGATTTAAGGTGCACCAGCCGCCTATACATCACACGCTTACAAACATCCATGCACTGACTTGGATCAGTAAATTGGTAATTTTTAATTAACGTCATACTAGAGCAACACAACGGGCTATTGTCGACGGTCCGGGATCAATACCCCTAAGGAAAAGATCCGAGGACATCACCGTAATTTTGAACCACGGTCAGATGACGATAGATTTAAGGTGCACCAGCCGCCTCTACACCTTCCCCCCCCCCTCCATCGAAGGTTGGTTTCTATCTGTAGCGCTACCCTCTGCTCAGCTCTGTGTCTCGTTAGATTCTGTTCGCGACTCTTTCGTAGACCGTCACGAAAACTCTTCGTCTTGCATCAAAACGAGACAAAGGAACAAGAATTCAGAAAAAAAAGACTCCGCTATAAATATAGAGGGAGGGAAAATGATGAATTTGTGAAGATATTCCCGTCGCCAAACATAACAAGGCAAACTGTAACACTTTCGGTCTCACGATAACTAACTCCGTCGCAACTCTCCCCCAGCCCCTAGCAATAATTCTGAAGAGTGCGGAAACGAGGATGACGGATGACAGGGCAACAATGGACGCCCCGAGAGTGATGGCAGGGCGGGAAGGGTTGGCTTCCATCTTTCTCTCTTCACTTCATTTGACAAAACACTAGTTGTCTCGGTTTGCACATACACCACGTCTCGTTTCAAGAATACCAGGACTTGGGGAGCTAAGAGCGAAACTTTTAAAAGATCTGGTTCCAGGACTAACATAACTTTAGAGAACTATGAGGATGTTGTCCGATCGTGGCTAGTGGTACTAAGATAGATTCGAAATTGATGCATGGTTTTGGAACCAGAGCTATACTGCTTGTGGTACCAGAGAGTGAAACCTTTAAAAGATCTGGTTCCAAGACTAAAATGACTTCAGAGTACTATGATGTCCGATCGTGGCTAGTGGTGTTAAGATAGATTCGAAATCGATTCGGGGTTTTGGAGACGGAGCTCTGCTGCTTGGGGTTCTAGAGAGCAAAACCTTTGAAAGATATCTGGTTCCAAGAGTATCAAGACTCAAAGAACGATGCGGATGCTGTCGAATCGTGGTTTGTGGAGTTCAGATAGGTCGAAATCGATGCCGGATTTTGGAACTGCAGCTGTGCCTGTCATTGGTTCTCAAGAATAAAACATAAAAAAGATATGGCTTCAAGAATAACATGACTTTGGACAGCATTTTTAGTTCACTAATCGGTTACAGACTGATCGGCAAAGGAAAATCAAGCCTAGGGGATGAAAGAGACTAAATTGTAAAACGTAAAATACACATCTCGTTGACACAAAATAAATTAGGCAATGATTTGGAGCAATTTGAGTTTGCTGTTTACTGCATACAGTTCCCATTTCATATAAATATCTTCGTTTGTCCATAAAAGTCAATGTAAAATTAATCTGAATCCAGCAATCACTGACATACTTTCAAATTGTCCTTGCCTTTTGTGGGGCATACGCCTGTCATTAAGAAACACGGATTGTCGTGGATTGAAGAGGTTCAGTCCATTTCTTCAATCGCGACAACCAAACACATTCAGAGTGAAAAAACGCGTGTCCGTGCATGTAAGGATCGCTTCACACCAACAGAATCCGGGTCAATCCGAAACAATCTGAATCCATTATAATCCGACAAACATAGATTGGGATGCATTGGAACGGAGAATTCCCGATTCAGGAAGTGTGGAAGGTTTTAAAGCTACTTGGATAGATTCTGATCCTTGGGGTGAAGCGGCTCAAGTGATACGAAAACTGGAGAGGGTAGTTGAATTGAACGGGGTATTGCTATTAGAGACGGTCCGGGAGCAATCCTGAAGACTAAAAAGAAAAGGGAAAATACGCCGAATATTCCACCGCTGCACTCCCATACGAAAACAATTCCAGACAACAGGGGTATAATGAGTTCACGCAAGGTCAAGGTTGCAGTTCGGTGGACCCTCCGCATCTGGGATTTGTTTCCCCAAATGTTCCCAATCCCGGTTAACGAGGCAAAGGGGATCAGGGGGTCAGAGGTGCGACGCAGGAGACAGAAAACACAAAAAGAAGGGGTGTCTTCGGAGGAGGGTGGATTGGCAGAATGGGACACCGGAAGCGACAGTGACTACCGAGAGAACAGGGATCTTTCACGTGGTAGTAAAAATGATCTTGGGGTGTCACTCTTCTTATCTGGGGGTACTCTAATGAACTTCTCTTTTTAGGGGTTTGGCTGATAATTTGTGGCTTGGAGATATCCTGCTAAATCCTCTTGTCTGGGATCACTGTTTGGTTCACTACAAAAGGGACCTACTTCATTTGACTTCGAATTTCTTAAATTGTGAAAATAAAGTACAAAAGCAATGGATTTCTTGCAGAGATCGGTTATGGGCAGGAGGACTCAGGAGTACAAACTTATTAAGAGGATCGTTGAGGTTAAAACACACACAAAAAATTGCAGGTAAACAGCACCTAAACTCAATGCGCTTGGTGGTTAAATTGGCGATGCTCTCCCTGAAATATATGGAAGGGAAAAAAGAACACATACCGTCTTTTTGGTCATATATTTACCTGTTTGGGTTAAAGGGTGTTAAAGTGCATTAAAGTATCTGAACGCTTGAAAACAGAGCCCACTCAATCTACGGTAATCGGTAATTTTTTACAAACGTCGTACTAGAGCAACACAACAGACTATTGACGATGGTCCGGGAAGGGAATCCTAAGGGAAAGATCCGAGGACACCACGTAATTCAGAGCCACGGTCAGATGACGAGGAAACACCTGGGCTGGCACCCCACTCTCCAAACATCCACACCAACCCAACGAGGGGACTTTCGGCCACGACAGATTTAAGGTGTACCTGCAGCCTCTACACCATACGCTTACGAAAAGCTATACGCTGACTCGGATTCGAACCAGGAACCTTCCGATCAAGAGGCTACAACAGTTGGCGGTGGATTCATACTGTTATTCTAAGAATGGCTAAGTTTTAGTTACTTATTATAAAGCATGTAAGATTCCAGGCAGCAAAGACCAATTGATTTAGACAGGTTTCCGGCAACTTGTCATTTGAGTCAGGTTGCCTTGTATGAACTTAGGTGAAATACGGGGCCGTTTAAACTATGCACTAGTTGTAGTTTCTTCCAATTCGTGTTATTAGCTCATTTTCTATCACTGAGTTTAACCTTTAGACTACGGCCAGTACAGTAGTTGTACCTTGATCTCGCCAAGAAAGAATGTAGACAACGTCCAGTACGTCAGTTGTACCTTGTGTGAGAGTTATGAGAATCAGGCCAAGAAATAATTTAGACTACAGCCGCTACAGCAGTTGTACCTTGAATGCTACAAGAATTGCGCCAAGAAAAATAATTGCGCCAAGAGAAAGAATTACGCTTGTTATATATCTGTAGCCGTTGTCAAAATTTAATGTTCGGTGGCGGAAGGGATAAGGGTGATTTTGAGTTAATGTGTTCCAAATAATCCCCGTGACGATTGCCAATCATGCTTTTGCTTTGGTATCGCATTTTTTTGGCCTCGGGGTTATCTGCCTTCTCACCACAGCCGCACGGCAGTACAGTGCTATTGCAGCAAAAGCAACCTACGGATACAGTACATATTTCAAACCGACAATAGCGGATGCAAAGTGTCACAAGCATGTCGCCAACGCCAGCATGGTCTCGAATTCTTCAGGTTCCGCTTTCACCCTCCGTCTGAGTCGTGACAGTGGAAATTGACCGCCGACAATGCGACACAAGACAGATAGCGCCGCCCCGACTAACCCGATAACCCTGTCTGATGGGGGAAGGAGAGGTCACAAGACGGCACTGGAAACTCATTAAAATATCAGTTTTCCTTCGCTTTGGAAGAATGCTTCCAAAGTATGCAAACTAATGAATGAAGCTGGTGGCAACAGGTTCATTAATGAGTATCGGCACGTCACATGAGCAGTTCTTATTCGGAAAGAAAAACAGGCCAAAAACAGATGAAATCAATAATACAGGGGTTTTAAGGCAACGTTTGGTGCTAATTATGTCACTTGAAACAGGCAAGTTTGTCATCAGTTTTCGGTTTAAAGTAAACAGGGTCAGCCGATTTTGATACACATTCGGCGAATTTGTAGTTTTTGTTTTAGTTGCCACTAAACAATCATATTTTGCTTCACAAGGGCTGATTCAACCTTTATCTGCGTGGGCCAAATTGGGTTTACTTCATAGGCTGGAAGTCCCCCCTTCCCCCCTCCCAGACAAAGACTCCAAACCCTAACGGGTGAGTCGGGAGGTGGAGGATCTGAAACCTTTATCTGAGACTTCCAGTGGATTCCTAACCACGACCTTCAACATGCATGGACTGATTAGGTTGGGCTTGATTTTTATGGTGCAAGGGTCATTTTTGGTCAAGCTGCACCAAACATAACAACGAGGGAGGAAAACAAAGCTAAGGGGTAGGCAGGGGTAAAACAGGACAGACCACTCGGGTACCTCGGAGTCGGGATGCCCGTGCACCCAAAAGATGAAGAAAGAACACAAGTCTGACAACATCCAAGTAATGGACTTGCAAACGCAAGAAAAATTTAGCGACACAGAAAAGAGAAATAAACCCATGGACGAATCGAACCTGCATCGCTTGACACTTCGGGATTCTAAGAGTAGAGGGTCGAACCCACTAAGCCACACTACTACTACTCGAGGAGGCTGGACGATTAGTTAACGTCGCACTAGAGCAACACAACGGGCCATTGACGACAGTCCCTGATCAATCCCCTAAGGGAAAGATTCAATGACGACGCCACGCAATTTTGAACCACGGTCAGATGTCGAGGCAACACCTGAGCTGGCACCCCACTTCCACACCAGCCCAACGTTAGGACTTTCGGCCACGACAGATTTAAGGTGCACCAGCCGCCTCTATACCATACTCTTACAAACGTCCAAGCACTAACCCGGATTCGAACCAGGAACCTTCCGATCTAGAGGCTAGCGCCTTAACCACCAGACCGGTTGGCAAATCGCAACAGGAGAGTCTGGACTGGGTAGGTAGTTGAATGCTGAAGCAACACAGGATAATGGCTACAGTCCGGGATCAATCCCGAAGGAAAATATTCGATGACAACATCTCGTAATTTTGAACCAAGGTCAGACGAGATCGACGCCCGAGTTGGCACCCCACTCTCCAAAGAGCCACACCACGCCAACGTGAAGACATTTCAGGTCACGATAGATTTAACGTACATAAGCACCTACGTACACAATTGTCTTTGGTTCATCTAGTTTCGAACTCGCAACCCTCCGGTTGCTAATCCGGGGGCCAGGGATGGGGTCAGCAAATTTGAAGCGTCTTGAAGAAAACGTAGGGCAAATTGGCCTACGATAACGAAATCGCGAGCAGAACTAGCAGCATTTGATTCACAACGGTCAAATAATTTTCAACGCATCTGCTCCATAACTCAATTCACTGAACTCGTACTTTTATGTGTTATTCACTCTCTTCTATGCAACAATGATTAGCTTTGCGGTGCAAAAACACGACGAAAATAATATTGTTATTCATTCAATAAAGGCTGTACAGGCAAAGGCCATCAAAATCATTAGCAAGCGTAAAGGAAATATTTTTACGTTACCCGCTGTATACAATCGAGACAGCAATCATTTTCATTTTTACATTAGCCTCAAGTGGTATTTTTCTACCCTGTTATATTCACTTCACAACAAAGGAAATGTTTTAGACATAAAAATCGTCATATTCATTCAATACTCGTAAAAAAATTACTGTAAAAGTTCATCTATATTTGCGTCTTTTTACTGCTAATAAAATGCCACACTTACACAAAAACCACACCAAAAAAAAAAAAAAAAAAAAAAAAAAACGACATGTATTGCTGATCTAAATCATTGTTGTCAAGCCAACGAGGTTATCTTAAATCTACTTCAGGGGTAGTGCATGGTTGCAATATGCCAGGAAAATATCCTGTGACGAAATTTTCTATTACATTCGGCAGAAAAAACATCGACATATCTTTTCAATTCGCTAGCTGTGAAATAGGAACTATAATTTTTTTTATGGCTTACATCAAGAACTAGCCACAGCGTGGCTAGTACTTGATGGTATTGTATGGTACTTGTATGGTATTACTCTGGTGTAAAATTTTCCACAGTTTTCAAATACGTTGAAATTTTTAATATGTCTTTAACGATTCCGATTTGACGAAAAAAGAACTTCACAATCCCAGTCAAATGCTTTTTATTTTATGCTCTCCTTCGCTGAAATGGAATAGGGTAGGAAATGTGATCTGTTTTTATTTTTATTTTAACGCGAAGGGCAGAAAATGGAATCTGTTTATTTTTGGAAAGCGAAAGTTTACGTGACTTCACAATCTCACAAGAAAAAAAGAAATTCAAACGTAAAAAGTAACTATCTGGTGTAAAATTTTCCGCAGATTACAAATGCGTTAAAATTTTTACCCTGCCTATAACGATCGCTGAGATAGAAAAAAAAGCACTGAAGTACGACAGTGACATCTTTAGTAGTATCATTTGCTTCACTGGAATCCGTTTCTCAGGGAATCAAAATGAATGAATCTAGAAACAAACGAAGGTCATTCGAATGTGTTCTCTCCCATTCTAGAGACGGGAGATGAAAAAAACTTTGCATGGTTCCAAAGGCTGATGTAGATTTGACGTGAGGACGAGAAGTCTAAATTTTGATGTTTCTTCATTCCTCGGAAGAAGGAAGAATGGTGAAAAAACTATTAAATTCATTTATAAATGTTCTAGATCGAATTTAAAAAATTCGCCTCGACCCTAAAATTGTAAAACATTTGGACTACCTGTGTGCCAAATCTCATTAATGTAAGTGCCATAGATTCGTCAGGACTTTGAGTCCAAGGAAACAAACACTTACTTTTATAATATTAGAGATATTCTAAACCACTTGAAGCACAACTTCCTTGACACTCAGCGACACATAAAAGTGATTCTCAAAAAATGTCACTAAAAGGAGAACTAGAATTCTACACGTACGAACATTTTTTTCTTTCTTCTACGCCCGATCTCTGGTATCTTCGGCACTACAAGAGCATAACTGGCGATAATTGTGTACGATCACTTACAAACCGGGATTCGAACCTACTGGGTGGCAGACAAATACTATGACGACTATACCATTTATTCAGCACATATAAGTTCCTAAAAGGGTTACTAAATGAGTCAGTTCTTAACAGTGCCCTGCAGATGAAAGCTGGAATGAATCTAGACTTTGTACCTTTTACTCAAACAGGGTAGGAGTTTCCCATATCACTACCATCTTTTTCTATAGCTTCTCGACTTAGAGCATTGTTTGACAGCTTAATTCAGCTACTATCAATTCTGCTTGCAAGTACAACGGAACGGTAATGCTACAGGCTCTATTAACCTTTAGACTATCGCCAATACAGCAGTTGTACCATGATCGCGCCAAAATAGAATTTAGACAACAGCCATTGTTACATCAGATTTACCTTGAAAGTTATAAGAATCGCGCCAAGAAAGAATTTAGACAACGGCCGTTACAGCAGTTGTATCTTGAAAGTTATAACCAGCACGCCAAGAAAGAATCGCGTTTGGTATATCTATAGCCGTAGTCAAAAGGTTAACTTTTAGACTTTCGCCAATACAGCAGTTGTACTATGATCACGTCAAGAAAGAATTTAGACAACAGTCATTACATCAGTTGTACCATTATCGCGCCAAGAAAGAATTTAGACAATGGTCAGTATACCAGTTGTACCTTGATAGTTATAAGAATCGCGCCAAGAAAGAATCGAGTTTGGTATATCTATAGCCGTAGTCAAAAGGTTAACTTTTAGACTTTCGCCAATACAGCAGTTGTACCATGATCGCGCCAAGAAAGAATTTAGACAACGGTCATTACAGCAGTTGTATCTTGAAAGTTATAACCAGCACGCCAAGAAATAATAGTGCTTGTTACATCTATAGCCGTTGTCAAAAGGTTAGCTTATTTGAACTACAAGTGTGGGGAATTTTCTGGTGAGTCAATCCATAACTGCCCCGAATATTAACACTCAGCCACTTCTGCTATGGAAGTTTCTACACGACCCGTGTTCTGTACACAGAATAATCGCAACCCGATCCCACGACTTTAAATAAGCCCTCTCCGCAAAATCGTGGTAGATTACACTGCAGGCAAACTCCTCATAATGGAACGTATGATCGCGTAATAAGATCAAAACTTCAGCCGCAGGTGGCACACGCAATGCACTGAACAGACCCCGCAATAGAATTATTGGGCAGGAGATCCCAAATTGCCCCCTGGAGGACAATCCACATCATCAACACACGGTACGATCATGTACCCACGTGGCGGCATAGCAAAAGGAAGTGTGGATGGGAACTTTTCTCACGCTAAGGAAAGGGATCAAATTTGTGTCGTGAAAATCGGTCTTCAATCGATGTTTTGTAGTGCAACAAGTAGGTTAAGGACACATTGACATATGCATTTTGGGGATTTTTATCTCGATAAGGTTTGTTTAAGTTTTGGGGTATTTTTTATGCTTCCGTTGCAGTTTTTGAGGTTTAGGTGCAATTTTGCATTTTTTAAAGGGATAATGGTATTCTGTCAGGTTAGTTCATAATACAGAAATTGGACGAATGGGGTTACATTTTTAGATTTCTGAAACCGTTTCCCGTGGCGTTTTTATTCGGATTGCGGTGTTATTAAAAAAAATGGAAGAAGCATTTAATGCATGGAAATTATCATGGTTAATTCTATATTCTTCAATTCATCCGCTAAACATGTCCAACTGCCATATTTTCCATTTTATTCGAATAAAAAAAAATTCTTGTTTTTTTTTAGTATGTATAGTGTATTTTTAAAGTTACCTTCCTTTTTAGTGAAAAAGTAAAATCCTCATTTCCTTGTCATATTTTATGAATCATGCTGACCACTAAAAAAAGCATCACTAGTTGAAATGAGAGGTTGAATCTATGAAAAGGTGGTTTGATTTCATGGATCCAGGGATATTTGGCCAAGCCTCGCATAACACGACAAGTGACAACACAAAAGAGAGAAATAACCCACGGAAAATTCTCCAACGATAACCTCACATCTCTAGATTCTTTTGTGGAGATCTGCTAAAGCAGGTGTACACAAAATTAAGATTAACAGCATTAATCAACTTAAGAAACGGATCACAGCTGCAGTAGCAAGGTGATACCTAATATCTTGGAAAAGGTTTTCCGTCGTGTTTTATTCACTACTAGCTGAATAACCAGGCGTTGCGCGGGTTTCAAATATGACCGTGACATTTCCCTGTGTTAACTCAAATAAACAAACTCTGTAAAACAGCTAAAATATGACTGCGACATTTCTCCGTGTTAAGTCATACACAAACCCTGTAGAACGTGTTTCCTTATCCATGTCCATTTATTGCAGAAAAACAAACTTTTAGATTTTAAAATTGGGGCTTCAAGGGGCACTTTTAGAACTGCCTGTGTGCCAATTTTCATGGCTACAGATTGGTCTGAAGACAGGTAAGAAATAGTCTATGTTTTCCGCAGTGTTCTAAAGTATAAGTGCACTAAATTTGGTGTGGATTGGTCAAACGGTGTAGATTTGTATAGAAGATATACAATATACAGAAGATTAGGAGTATAAAATGAGGTAATGAAATGCTTCTTCACACACACACATATTGGCTTTAAAAATTCAACGTGGGTAAATTTGATATTGTTAGAATTTGGATAGGAAAATCACGTTTGGTAGGGTTTTATGATGCAAGGGCCAAGCACAAGACAGACATCAATTAATGGACAAACACAGTGTAACAGACACAGAATAGAAAAATAGTGAGGCAACGAACTTGGCAGGATTCGAACCGGAGCAATCTACAACTAGAATAATGATTCGTTTCACCACGAATGAAATGGTTAAGCAAGACTCGATGCAGAACAGTGTCTTTTTGGTTTCCTTTCGTAACAAAATGTTAGTGAATGAAGGCTGACTTGTACGTAATACTGCATTGTTTTCCAACAAGAGGAATCTTAAAATGCATAAAAATGAATGCATCGCAAACAAATGGCTCGATAACAAATTTTTCGGTGCAATGCTTCCATTTTCAAGGGGAAATAAATCTTAAGTACTTCAAAGATACCGACTTGAGAACAGACCACCGATACCCTTGCCAAACACAGAAGTTGTTTACTCATTACAGAAAACTGCAGTTCTTTCTCCACAGGAAGTGGGAAAAGTGCACAAGGGGTGACAGAAAGCGAGGGGGTTGACGACAGAGTCCAGGACCCTTTCAAGGGTGATATCCGAGAGCGAAAGTAACATTGTTGAGGTCGGTCAATGACATAGCTCTCGGCTTCCAAGTATGAACCCGGTTTCGGCGTAAACAATCACTGACTTTTTGAAAAGATCCAGTTACCTTAGTCTGAAATACACCCAGCGATCGTTGATTAGGTATAAAGCTTATGCGCCCTTCTCTAAAAAGATTGTTTCTGGATACACAAAACATAAAATAATCAGACAAGCCAAAAACAAATTTACCTGGCAGTGAGATAATTTTCTCATTGCTAATGGGGCCCTCGTGTAGGAAAAAGGATTGAAAGGTGACAAACCAAACTCACAAAAATGTTTTTAGAGTATCTTTCCCAGCTTCCAAAATGGCCAATTATAACTTGGAATTTTTTGTACTCAGTGTGATCAGGACTGCTCCCGGCAATGCAATTTTGAAATTGTGGCTTTAGTAGCTACAATTTTAAAAATAGCAAAATTCGTCTTCTCGTAAAGTTTATTTTAGTTGCCCATACAGTTACATCTTGGGCGCAAGGTCTTCAGTAAACGCCGTGTGGAGTAGATGAAACGTTTAACGTTGTTTGGGCGCTTATTACAGTCCACAATCACAATAAAAATATACTACACTAGCGTTCATAATGTTCATATTCACCAAACGGTTTTGATACATTTGGGGTGGCCTCAGACCAAAGTCACAAAAAAATGTTCCTCAATGTTGTGACTGAAACAAGGATTCGTGCTATTGGTTTAAGACTGGGTTGATCTATGGTTATGTAAAAAAAAAGTCGGCAAAGATAATAATTTTTCTTGATTTATAGTGAATTTAAGTAACCATATAAAAAAAGCCTTTGAAAAGATTTTGCTTTTAAAAATACTCTTAATCACCATGGTTTGAAAAATTGAAGCAAAAAGTTGCCTTTTAAGTTCTCTATGGGAACCTTGTGTGTGATATATTTCTTATTATTTTAAGGAGTCGATGTAATTTCTGATATAATCGCTCAATGTTAACCAACGGTTTTCCGATTTACACCCACCGATTCTTTATTTTTACCATCTCCAAGATAAACATAAAAATATATATATAAGGACTTCAGCACATCCGAAAAACTTTGAAAATCCAAAAAGCACACCCATCCCGATTTTCAAAGAGGTTTAATTCATACAGTAGCAATCGCTATCATAGCTATCGCATTCGACATCGTTTGAATAATCGACACTAAGCCGCGATCCTATACAGAAAAAAAAAATTCGTTCAAAATCAAAGCAAAATTAGAGGGCATTTAACTTCTAAATTAGAGTTCATCCCAGATTAGGGAAACATGCCGTGAATGTTTGTACTTTGAGCGCATTAAAATTCGTTTTACAGCATGAAATGGAACACCAAGTCATCCCTGACACCTGTTTCAAGTCCAACTTGAGGAGGAGATGGGAAACACGAATTTGAAATTAACGAATTTTTACCAACTCGGAGGGAATGCTGTTGCTGTAGACCTCATTGAAAATTAATCATTTTCCGCATTCATTTTTGAATAACGAACTGGACTGTGTCTTGTGTTTTCAACTAACGTCCATGATGTACAACGAATTCAACTAAAAATAATATTACCTCCATATTTCCGAAAAAGTAAGATTTAATTCAAGCAGTCTGCACACTAATAATGCACATAAATTAACTTCTTTTGGATTTGGCTCGTGGAATCCAACGTTCTTAGTTTGTTGAATGAATTATTCGAAGAAGCAATTTTGATTTGATAAAGGACCAGCTGTTCACTAATGACATGAATTGATTATGCATGTCTTCTTTCCTTGATGTCTTGAAGAACTTGTTGGTTAATTTGAGTTTTATAGCGCAAGGTCCGATAGAGCGAACATGCAGCGCCAAACGCAAAATTAAATACTAACCAATAAAAACAGAACTCAACGAATTCAAACTTTTGGTCTGCCATAACAAAGTTACATTAATTCAAGAAATGTTTTATGTAGTCTTAAAAACGAAAGGAGAAATATATTTTCACCACAAAATGTATTTGATTCTGTCTTGTGTTAACGTAAGTAATATAAGTGATTCAAGTGCAACAAATGCAAAAAGCGTGTGGTAAGTTTCCAGTAGTCAAAATATAAAAAAATATATATAATAAAATATATAATTTAAAAAAAAACAAGTACTCAGTCTGATAGCTCACCACAGAACCATTTCATTTACAATAGAAATAGAAACTGGTGCACTAGAACGTGTTACAGTTTTTAAGATTGGGGAAAGAAATATTTAGAGTGTTGTACAAAAAATATTAACATATTTCATTTTTACCATTATCAAATTCTTTAACCAAATTTCAACTGGGGATATCAGGTATTCATTGTCTGAATTAATTTAAATTTTTAGATTTTCTCTTGATTCAGCCTGTGTGGTATGGAAGATATAAACAATTTATAGTAGTTCGCGATAAGAATTAGACAGTCGAAATATCCGATACTGATATTAAACATCGCGGGAAAAGTTGTACGAGAAATCACAATGGAAATAAGCACATTGACAGTAAAACATCTTTGAGAACCAAAAAGTTAATTTATTACAAACAGAAGCTATGATTTTAGTGGATTGAATGCAGACAGAATTTATGCTATGCCACCAGAAGCGTTCGAAAAGCTAATTACCATACCATTCACATGATTTTTAATCGTTGAGTTAAGCATTCTTTTCGGAAGAGGGGTGGAAGGGAAGAAATAGCAACACGTGTTCCAAGAACTGTGAATCTCATTTAAGTGTTTCACACATGTTAACAAATTTTTGATTTATTAATACGACTGGCAACGCGAAGAATCTCATAAATAACCAGCTGCAGAAAAATAAACTCAAAAGATTGTTGTTCAGGGTTTGAATTGAGAACTAAAAGGAGAAAAAAAAGAACAAATTAAACACAAAAAAAAACGATCTTTGCTCGTGAAAGGTTAATGCTTCGTTCCATTCTATCGCGTTCCATTCGTAATTGAGCGGAACAGTATGCCGTGTTGAAGACCAGATGGCTATAACTATCTGCCTGGAAATGTAGCAAGTCAAAAATGCTGTTTCGATTTGTAATTAATGCTCACTTTGATTTACGAATCATGAATCTTCAGTTTTGGAAGGACTTGTACTTGCTGTTTATTGCAGTTTAGTATTTATGATGATCAAGACAGCTCTGAGAAGAACCATTAGCAATATCCGAGGCTCAAGGACAAAGAACTTAAAAATGTTCTCAAGAATCCAGCAACACCTAACCAAAATTTTTACCAAGCATGTTAGTTTTAACCCCAAATCAGATATCAGCAAGGCAAGTGAATATGAACAGTGGAATTGAGGGTAATATCAATTCAATGTCATAGAGCCTAAAGGAATAACTTTTCGAAGAGATTTTCATTGCAAGCAGAGATGTTTCAGTCGGATCTGCCTGAACTGCTTGGGAACCCCTTCAAAATCTTTTACTGTTAAGTCCGGTTAGCTTAAACCTTACCTAATTCCTAGTCCCCCATCCCACCGAAATTTCTGTGAAAATGGATAATATTGAACTTGGGGTTTTGCGGCGCAAGATCCACAATCAAACATGCTGCGCCACTAAAAAAATGGAGATGATCTGAACAAAACTATCTTTCGGTTTGCAAAAAGCAGATCCCCCCCCCGTTGTTAGTGCATTTTCATATCAATGATGTTATTTGTCATGAAATTATTTTTTCAACCGCTTTTCTGAAAGAGGCATTTTTTGTCAAGCAAAAAAAAAGGTGGCAGTAGTGTTTCCGGTACTTATTTTAAATAACAATCACTTTTATCAAAAAATAAATTCAGAATTATAAGACAGTTCGCTGATTAGATTTCACGCCAAAACGGGTAAAACAACATTTCAAGGTATTTCAGACTTGTGTCATGCGACAGAATTTTGACAGAAGATGTAAAAACTTCGAGGACCGTCTGGTTATGGAGCGCTGAAAATCCCCGATATCCACAAAAATCATACAAGATGTCTGGGGAAAAAAAGCCAATTCTACATTAGGTCAAGCTTTTACAAATACTAGCGGACCAAAAGACGTTTCCCTCCAGGATTTGTCAGCTGCTTTTATATTCTTTCCTCAAGTGACTAATTAATTACGAGAAGAGATCTGAAAGCCAACTTTTCTCCAAACCGATTTTTCAATATCCTTGATGTGTTGCAATCGGAACAGGTTCTATTAAAATATGGGTCGCAATCTGTCAACAATAGGGTCGAATTTTCGCTTTTGTTTACTGACGTGAAGCCATTGTAAAATTGAAAGCTGACAGCTGCAGGAAAACGGAATGACTAATCCGTAGCTCAATTCTTGAACGCATTTGAAAAGCGGGAAAGAACGAATGCGCAGCTCCGGCAGTGCTTTTTGACGCTGGTTATGCTTTTTCTTTTCTTTTCTTACGCGGAGATAATCGTGTTTTATTTTTGCCAGAGGAATACTATTGTTTTTCTGACGAACATGTCTGTCACCGAAATTGGCTTTTTTTTATGAGCACAGACATGTGGAAATGGAACGCATAAGTCAATGCAAACTAATTTTATCCGACAAGATCGAAAGCTGGTTAAGAACAAACTATTGAATTATCTAATTTGAAGTTTTCACTAGAACTTTAGATCCCAACTTGGGAGGCTACGCACTTTTCAACGAAGAAAGTGAACAAACCCATGTTATTTACGTAATCGCACACATTCAATATTTCACTAACGTACGTGGAACAGAAAAAGACGTTATTAATTCATTGTCTAATGGCAACAACGGATATAAACCGTATAAAATCGACCAGTATAATGTCGTAGTTTTAGCATAATTGTTTTTCCTACGCGGTGAGAGCTAGTTACTCTAAAAAATTCTTTAGCAAATGATAACAGAAATCAATGAGAAATCTTGAAGATACAAATCTGGGAGATTAAATATTTCACTAACGTACGTGGAACAGAAACAGACGTTATTAGTTCATTGTCGAATGGCAACAACGGATATAAACAGTATAAAATCGACCAGTATAATGTCGTAGTTTTAGCATAATTGCTTTTCCTGCGCGGGGAGAGCTAGTTACTCTAAAAAAATTCTTTAACAAATGATAACAGAAATCAATGAGAAATCTGGATACAAATTATAGCAGAAAAAAGAAAATCGTAGCGAAAATGTGTTTGACGTCAAAAAATGCCTAATCGCGTCTGAATAAAAGAATGGGATGAAATTAAAGTTGATATTCAGAATCCAACTTTTGCCGTGTTGGAAATAAGAATTAACACCAGTAAAAGAAAACGAAATGCTGTTGGTGGATAATTTTACTTCATTTAAAGATATGAAATCCATTTACGAGAATATGGATACCTGTTTTTTATTATAAATGGATTGAGACAAGTTATGAAACGTGAGTAACGACACTACCATAAATAAACAAAACTAAATAAGAAAGTTTGGCGCAGAAACCGTGAGCGAGGTTTCTAGTTAAAATAAATGAATAATTTTCTTACGGTATTGAACGTATTTCGTTTATTTGAAGAAAAAACAGTGAGAAGTTTACATCTTCTACTTTCCAACGAAAACGGTCTACCGCAGGAACACTGTCGACAGTGACGGACTGGTTCACATGATCGGTCCGGGATATAATAACCATCTATTTGCTTCAAAGGTTGAAGACTTTCAAATATTGAAAGTAAAACATCTTCTTATAAATAGTGAGGCAAATTCTTGGCTTCTAATCAAAGGCTGCATGTTCCTTATCCTGGAACGAGGCTTTTTAGTACATCTTACCGCTTAATTCACTAAGTATGCATATCAGCATTGCTACCAAATAACACTGATCCCTTGTTATGCCGGTTACGATACACTGTAGATATTTACTTCTTTTAACATTTTATTGTTTTCTAATTGGAGAAGCATTTAAAGTTCTGCGTAAAATAAATTATCCTGTCGTCTTATTATTTTTAAGGTATTGTTTTTTATTGAAATACCTACAGGCCACCTCGAAACACAAGCCTCCGGGAATTTTCCAATTTCCTGACATACTTGTCCATCATTGTTACTGCCACCTACATTTAACTTGACAGAAAATGTCATGGTGAGGCAGTACCTATCTGCGAACAGCAACGAAGATTGGGCGACCATCAAAACTCTGGAAATAAACCGACAGCATGAGAGTTTTTTAGAAGTGTATTGAGAGTCAGTGCCATATTTGGGCGTTGGGATTGTCTTTCCAAGCGGATGAGCCATTGTCTGGTGGGTACCCATGGAGTGGGAACAAAACCAGGAGCTGTCCCACCATTGATCAATCCCAGCTGCTGCCTTTAACTGCGGCAATAAAAACGCCTGCATGTGCACGTCCAATAAATAGACAATGCACCTTCTGCAGTTACAATAACAGTGGGAAACCTCGACTGTTGGTTCCAGAGAAGAATCGATCAACGCTGGGAGAGTTCCGACGGCTTCATTCCATTCAAGATTCACTTCGAGCAAAAAGAGTTCCATAAGAGCGCAACTTTTTTTAAATTTCGTAGTAAACTAGAAAAAATTACGCGTCAAAAGGTTTGAGGAAAATACGATTATAATTCAGAATCAAAACACTTTTAAGTGGGATTATTTTTTGTGAAACTAAGTCTGCAAAAGGCTAAGCGCTTACGTTTAGAATACGAATACATAAAATTTAGAGAGGTCTATTTGTAACAATTGTCACAAATCCTGAATAGACAAAGTAGAAAACTAGAAATAAGATGGAGTCCGTAGCCCCATTATTAATTAAACAAATTCTTTTATTTGTACAAAAATGAGTACTACCACTAATTAGATTTAACATCTGTGGTCAAACACTTATGCCCATCTGTTAGACATTGCAGTAAACATAACCAGGTTCTCGGAAGCTTCTCTCAAAACCTGAAATTCTTGCCCCATTCCAAACAAGTTGTCCCCCAAAATTCTTGTCCCATGACGAGGTTGCCTTTCCGACAAGAGTGGCCTTATGAATTGTGAGGCCCTATTCAACTTTCGACGAATAGTAATAGAATTCCACAGTTTTCTCTTATGAACTGCTTTGAACAAAAGTATTTTAATCGCTTTAATAAATAAGTTCTCATTTTTCAAATAATTAAAAAGGGACCATGCTAAAGCTTCCTAGTCAACATAATTGAACTTTATTCACACAAATCTGAAGTACAGTACCTTTACTAAAACACGTGATGTTATGGAGGATATATGCTTAATTTAAAGAATACTGTCTTCCTGGATGTTTAATTTTTAAGAAAGCATTCTAAACGAGCCCATAAACAAAGTAATTCGTGACCATGCTGTCCCTTTTGATGAATTAATCTCGTGGAACAAACAGTGGGGCCAAAATTAGGGGCCTTTTAATATGTGCAGGGCCCTATTTGAGGGAATCGGTGGAGTAGATTTAGGCCGGCCTTGGACTCTGAACTAATCCAAGTACGAAAAACATTAAGTAATGGCCATACAGATACAACACTCAAGGAATGGACATACAAGGAAAGTTTGACTAACACAGAAGAGAAATAGACTCGGGGAGGAATCGAACTGGCACCGCCTACAACTTGCAGGTTGTTAGCACAGTGGGCAAACCCAATGAACAAATATAAATCATCTATAAATAGTACAAGAAAAAATAGCAATTTTTTGAATGTAAAAGATATATATTTAGATTTTTCATGAAAATTGGGGGCCATAAAGGTTTTTACTATAGTCTAGAAACCATGTTTCCGGTTTCTTTACACGGATGACACTGCATGGCATCAAAGCTATAAAATGGGCGCCAATTAAAAATGTTCCAATTTGTAAAAAAAAAAAATCTGGATTTTTTTTTGGTAAGATTTTCGGAAAAGCGAACAGGTGTGTGTATGCTACACCCTCAAAAGTTTTTTTTTTTTTTCAAATTTTTTTTTCTCTTCAGCAAGGAAAAGATCTGGTTCTTGGGAGCTGAACCCCAAATTCTTTTCCAATTCCTAACAAGTTGTCCCCCCAAATTCTTGTCCCATGACGAAGCGAACTTTCCGAAATTATACAGAGGTAAAACTCTCTCTGGGATATTATGAATGACTTGCGGAAAGGGAGCCAGGAGGCGACAACAGGAGGAATAAATCCAACTCCACACCCCTCTCCCAGCTGATCGTTTGCTAGCGGGAAAAAAAATGTGGGCCAAGAAAACTTCTCCCAAACACCACAATAAACATATCTTCTCCCGTAAAATACTTCCCTTCGACGACGAGTAGTACTTATTTTAACAAGACGTGAAACAATAGAGACAGGAGAGGAAATTTTTAGCCTCCTCGTGAAACCATCTGTTTGTTTATACGACGTGGAATATTTCAGGAATCACTATTTTGGGCCGCGTTCGTGGCTTGGAAAATAAAAATAAGAAGGGTCGAGGGTACACCCCGCTTTTGTTGAAAGTGAGAAGGGCAATTAAAGCCACGCTTCCGATTTTTCCTTCAGGTGATTCCCCGCCCCGAGAGTTTTAATTGTTTCTCGAGGGTTTCGTAATTTCGAGTGTCATTTGCTCGCACATTACCGTTAAAAATTAATCGGAACTGTGCAGGCCTTTCCGGGAATGGAACAGTGTTGGCGGTGTAGGTTTGCGAGACTCGTTATTGTGCGGGAGCCGCGAATGTCTTATTTTGAGACACTGGACACACTAGCCTTAATGATAATAATGATGATGATAATAGAGGCTGTACTTATAATTGGAAGTACCGCAGATTTCCCCTTCCATAAAAAGAACTGCGCGTCGTCAGGGAGGGGGCGATAAAAATCGAAGTCTCTATGAAACACCAAAAAAAGGGCGAAAATTTACAAAACCCTTTTTTCATAGTTTTCCCAAACATTTTAGGCTCAACGTCCCTTTTTTAGGACTAATTTCTTCAGCAGCCTATCAGGGTAAAACTCAATCTCAACTAATAATAAATCACAAGCGATTTCATGCTTATAAGTATTGAATTCATCAAAAGTTTTATGTACATGTGAGAAATTTTATAGGAATTTCACAAGTTAGTTTGGAGATAAAAACAACTTTGAGTTGAAATTTTAAATTCATTAACAAACACCCTAGATCCGTTGAAGTCGGAAGTGTGCGTAAATAAATACATGCATGCTGACACTCGCTAGTTTTTTTTTGTTTTTGTTTGTGTCATTTTGTTTTAAAACCGATCAGCTGTAATTTGCATTTTGAAGTGTGTAACTATGGCAACAATGCACCAGTGTAGTGTGGGTGTCTGAGCATGGTCCAGTGGATAAATGTTTTAAAACTTTTTTAGACGACAATTTTCTTAGCATCTTATTATCCACCTTGACTCCTCAAACTCTCCCTTCCCATATTTCCTCTCGGTCCAACATTGAACTCAGGATTCCTTCAGCGACCACTTTGGGAAAATGTCCTATCGAACAAAAGAAGGGGTCATCGCTATCAGGACCGTCACATCTGTACTACAATTCCTCGAGTAGGATAGGCGTGTAGTTAATTAATGTCAAACTGGAGCAACACAACTGGCCATTGTCGACAGTCCGGGATCAATCTCTTAAGGGAAAGATCCGAGGACAACACATCGTAATTCTGAACCTCGGTCAGATGACGAGAACAACACCTGAGCTGGCATTCCATCACTCCAATCTTCCACACCACACCAACTACTGTCCCTTGGACTATGATGTAAGCAAACCCACTGGAGTTCGAATGCATAAGAAAAGAGACATCGAAAAAGGTCAAGAAAGAAAAAATATCCTACCCAAGGAAATTCATCCAGTTTTCTTCTTCCAAAAATAAACTTGAATGCAACGAAAAAGAAAACAAGATCAAACTTTTAAAAAAACGACACTTATTAGAATTTGGTTAAATTACCACCGTTAAAAAACCCATTCACTGTGTTCCATTCCGAATCCAGCTTAATTAACAGACTAGGAATTAAGAATTCTGAATTTTTAATGTCCCATGGATATATAAAACTCTTCCAGCCAATAATTCCTCAAAAGAATCCGAAAGCTCCAATAAGCAATTACTGACAAAACGACTAGACTCGAAAATTAGGGAGACGCGGCATTTGATAGGTAAATAATGTTAATGAGAAAAGATCAAAGACAAGATTCTCACAGTACAATATCATTAATTAAAAATCATTGTAGCTTGAATTGGCAATACGACGCGTTGCTGCATGCTGAGGGAACGGCTGCATGTGAGCATTGGCGTAGACAGATGTCTTGGAAACCTCATTACATTTTTTCCCTATTTCGAATTATAATGAAGGCTAAAAAATTAATAAGTATATTGGGTAATGCAGCAATGTGTACTTTTAAGGTACATGACAGAGAGTGAAAAAATTATTCCGAAAAAGAAACTAACCTCTAAAGAGAAATCAGTCATGCATGCATCCCAGAGGACAGAAAGGGGGTTCTCTAACCCTTCGAGAGTAGGAGGATTTCTGAATAGTGTGGCAGTGCTTTTAACCCGCAACACACCTAATGACTATGGCAACTTTTTTGTTGCAGTAAAAATGGGAAAAGTTGCATTTATAATACCCTAAAGTTGCATTTATGGAAATAAATGTTGCATTTCTTTTTGATACACTAAATTCTAAAATAAATTATTCCTAAAAAATGAAAAAATTCAAAATATATTGACATTTTTAGTCGTGTACAACAGTATTATAATACATTCTTAAATACAGAAGAACGTTGAATGGTCGATCCTTGGCCAGTAATTTCTTTAACATTGAAAAACTGCGCCAGCCATAGTCATCTAATGTGCTGTATCGGATAGCAGAAGCGTAAAATCCTTTCGCTCAACATTCAGAAATTTTAAAACGTCATCTACAAGGTGAACAACATATTGATGATCGACACTCGCATCGGAAACTCTGCAGTCGATTACGCAAGTTTCCTCTGGATTATCAAGAGTGCCAACCAATGTGTTAAAAGTTACTTGCCATTTATTTCACTTTCGTCTGTTTGGACGAACCCCTTCCATGAACTTGTTGTTTGATCCGTAATACTTGGACGTTCACTTGGATCAGACACACGCGATCGAAGGGTTGGTTCCGAGGGCAAAAAATGAAATAGTAATTTCATATTAATTAATTTTAAGCTACATTTTAAAAAGTTGTAGGTGGTTGCATTTATTTTGCGGTTATAACTCACTTACAATACACTTCATGTAGGAGGAATTTTTGTTTTTGTACTTTACATGCAGAAAACGTAGAACGTGTGAAATAAACTGATCTTGCCTGACATTGTTACTGCAGCAAATAATCACTCGGAAAATCGTCTCGATAAAAGTGTAGCAATGAATGTTAGGTCATTTTTTTCCAATCGTTTTTTAAGATACACTTTAAGGTGGCAAGGAACCTCTTTAAAATCCATCGATCTGATATCTTCGTTCGTTGTCTCGATGTTGTACTCTTTCGATACCGATTTTGATTTTCAGCAAACGTTTTGGCAGCTCTGGGTGATAGCAATTGTATATTATTTAATTTTGAGCTAAATTTAAAAAACTTGCAGGTGGTTGCAATTATGAAAAAAATTGCATTTATAACTCACAACACACCCCATGTAGGAGGAATATTGGTTTTATTACTTTACATTCAGCGTAGAACGTGTAAAAAAAAATTGCATTTGTTGCAAAAAGTTGCCTTAGTTTTTCCAAAAATTCGGTACAGTCTGTACATCAGTGTCCTCGACAACTTTTCATGAAAATAGTCTCGAACTATGATTGTCAAAACCCAGACGAAAGAAGAAATAAAGAGCATTTTTCGACTTCAGTCGAAGACGGTGCAACGAGCTATACAAGAGACATTCGTCTCTCAAGAAAGGAATAATTCTCTCGCCCCTCCAGACAGACAATTACGCACCGCATGGGATTGGATGTTGGTGTTTTATGGCGCAAGGTCCAAAAACAGACACGCTGCGCCAGGCGCAAGATTTAAAAAAAAATGAAAGCAAAAAAAGACAAATTTTGAGAGGGGGGGGGAGTGGTGTAACATTCATGCGCAGGAAGATAACATATGAAATTTAAGAAACAAGAAACCAACTATCATAAAAGGTAGGTGAACAAATTCTTCATTTGAAATATGAATTTAATTTGTTGATGCGATATAAACATGTTAAAAAACATGAAAACAAATGGTTGATATGGAATACATTTAAAATGACGATTAAAAACACGTTGATCCACAACACGTACAGTGCAAAAAGAATGAACCTCGACGAGTGGTAAAAAACCCGTATGTAGCGCGTGGGACAGGACTTTCCCGAGTATAAGAAGCCGGTGGCACAAAAAAGTGCAACATGGTCTCTTTCCGTTGCGTTGAAACGAGAATGGGACAGCGAAAAGGGGATCGCACGATGCATCATTCCGGATTTATTGCCACGGGGTAATGTTAGGCGTCGTGAAAACGATTCTCGGGAGTTTTATCCCGGCGTAGAAAAGGGGTAGCCCAATAAATTTCGTTGTCGGACCCCCAGCGGCGGCGATGCCATTCCCGGAGGCTCGAGTCGGCTGGCGTTTTGCCAGGGAACATTCGTTTTGCCATGTCGTTCACATCAGCCCACGACACATTTTGATAGTTTTCGACTAGACTTCGGGTTTTAACATCCACTTATCCTTAGCCAGGGTTCTCCAGGATAAGGATCTGTGATTGATGATTCTTGACTCATTGAGGGATTGTGTAATATTCCACTGAGTACCTTTCTACCGACTGTTTGCCTGCTCCAGATAGTCTTCCCCAGTCTGTTGCCTTAGAAACGAACCATACCCAATTTTCCATAGTGGCTGATTGATTTTAGTCACTTTTAACTGCATTCATAACTTAGAAACAATTGTTTTATTGTATGTGCGCATGGGGTAAAAAAGCTTTATGCACTAAAAGCAATTTTAAGAGTGTTAAGTAGTGAGGATTTCTACAGGTTCGCAGTAGGTACAACATTCAAAAGCTCCAACGGGCTGATATTTGTCATTTTTAATTGCATTCGTTACTTAGAAACAATTGTTTTAATGTATGTGCGCATGGGTGTAAAAAAGCTTCATACACTAAATGCAATTTCAAGAGTGTTAAGTAGTGAGGATTTCAACACGGTCGCAGTAGACACAACATTCAAAAGCTCCTAGCTGGTTAAGAAGATCTCACTTTCCCATCAGTGCAGACATTTCCTACACTTCACTCAACGCATATTGCATACAAGCCCCGTAACATTCTTCATACTAATTGCGCTCAAAGCTAAAAAGAAATTAGCAGAATTATTTTGCACATGCGTGTATCACACGCTCTATTCACAGACGCTGTCCCCAGATGTTGTCACCAACACGTCACGTGTCTCGAAATTTTCGACTTGTACCTGTGAACTGGCGGCGCAAAAAAGTTGTGCAAAAAATATAATTTAATTTGAGAACTTTTTTCCTCTTCTTCTGCCTGCTTTTGTCCCGCGTATTATTTATAAACGAAGTGCCTTGTAAAAAAGACGATTAATATTTGCTTTTGTTTAACTCTTATTATTTAATAGCGCAATGCATTCCCCCCTTCGAAGTTTGAAATAGTGATTTGATCATCAATTCTGCAAAATTCGGAATTTTTTGCAGCGAAAATAATTGATTTTATATTTAAGAGAGTAATTATAGAGTAATTATGAGTACAAAATTACAAATGAGTTTACTCCGATGACGCTTAACAAACGCCAAAGACCCTAACACTAAGGCGTTTTTTTACAGCTGCTGTTATATGCAAATCCGTTGCTCTTCCAACCGGTAGAAATTGCTTGGTATCGAACAGCTTTTGCATTGGATCAACTTGATATCGGACTAGTTTCCTGGGAAAAGTGTGGGTGTAAATAAGGCAAGAGCCACAAGAGGAGCACAAAGGGTTCTGTGAAACAAAAAAGCATTTTTATTGGTATCAAGTAACGATGCTTTTGGTCCGACCTATTTTAGGTGTATCACCTCACGTTCCGACACTGATCGATGCAGAATATCGATATTTCGTCCAAGCCCCATTCAACCGTTTCTGCCGCTCACTACAATGCGAAATACATCAACCAGAACTCCATCAAGGACAACTGCAAAATTCTTGTGGTTACCACTCCGATACCTAATGAAGACGGAGGAGTAGCAAACACAAAGAGAGCGCAGTTCATTTCCAAACCATCCCTCACTGCTAGAAGACAGTTCTGGAGGGGATACCGACCCCTCTTCCTCCTATAGTGGAAGAAAGGTCTTCCGACCTTCCAGATGGCGTCTTCGACTCCCCCATCCAGCAAAGGCCATTACACCTGTTGCTGCGACACCCTCCCCCTCCAGGGAAAGGCTGCGACATCCCTAGAACTGGAGGGAACGACCGTGACGATTTATGGCAGTTGGAAGCACTGAAAGATGAAACTGGAAGAAATTCATCGGTGGTGTAGTGTTTCTTGGTGGAGTCCGAGGGTGATACTGACAAGGTCTCATTCTTTACTTGGACAATAGTGTGGGGATGCGAATAGACATATTACTCCCAACCTTTCCAAGGGGGTATATTTGTCTTCACCAGGCCAAACATGAGAAACCAGCTTCTATACAGAAAATGAGTCGCTAAGTCTGCGCATTTCAACTTATGTCGTGCAGCAGGACTAATGCTGGAGACCAATGTGTGTCTTAACTTCAGTGTCCATCTTTCCCAGTCACAATCAGTTTATGTTTGTTCAGAAATTACATATTTTTGTGGATGGAAAGAATCGACGTAGAATGTATTGATAATTTTATTGTTTGAAAAGCTAGTGCATGATGAAATAATATTAATCGCGACAATTTACGGTAATTGGTAATATTTTAATTAACGTCGTAATACAGCAACACAACGGGTTATTGACCGCGACAATTTAAGGAGTGGATCCAACTATCTAATGGGATTCTAAAACTTATGCTTTCGCATTAAAATTTCATAATTTTTGCAGTTTAGCGCAGATGTTGTGAGCAAGTCTGCTAGCTAATTTAAATTCGGTAAAATTGTTACGTGGCCCAGCTGTTATCTGCCCGAAAACTATCGCATTGCTTCATTTATGTGTTCTGTTGTTTTCAGTCACAAAATAATGTTATAAATTAACACTCAAAAATCGGCATTGTGGGAATAATCGGCAATATTTACCATGTCAATGATGCTGACCTTCAGATTTGACAACAGGCTTCAGTCAGTTTTATGTTTCGATTCCGTTCATAAATTTCTGAAAAATGAGGCAATACTTTAACAAAACCTCAAAAGGAACGCTTAAGTTTACTGACTGGTACGCCTAGGAAATCAGGAACGGAAGTTTAATTTAAGTCTCACTGATATTTTAAAATTGAAAAAGATTCTTATAGCGGAGTTATCTGGTAATCACATTTTAAACAAACCTCCGTTTCTTTGTCAATTTAATTCTTCGTCAAATAGACGAAAATCAGTGCCGTATTTGTAAATAGGCTGAAGACTACAGCCGCAATTTGAATGGTGGCGACATTTGGGGGTTTCGAAGTGAAAATTAAATTAATTTATTGCACTAGTTAACGTCTGTCACGATTCCGTGTCTTTTCTCTCCACGTTGGTAACGAGGCAGATTCACCCAACAGGGAGTAACAAACACCGATAGGTTACAAGAACAGTTGTTCTTGTGTTCTATTTGGTACTTGTTCTAGTGGATGAACATCGATGGATGACAGTGCATGGGTTCTGATGCGATTAAGAACATGAAATATTGGAGGAGTCATACGTGTTTTGCACTAGGCAGTGCGGCGTGTATTTTGAAACTTTATATTGTATTGTAAATAAATGTCCATGTCCAGGTGTGTAGTGTCCCTCTGTTCTTGGCCTTCACTACACACACTGTCAATCAAAATAGACATCGCTCAGTAACTATGACAGTTTAATAAAAGTAGAAGCAACGCAAAGAGTAATTTAGCAGATGAAGACGGTCTGAGACCAGGTGAGGAAAGGAGGCAGGTCATGGGCTGTTAGTTCTAAGTTAGCCGAGGCAAAAAGGTTGGTTGGTTTTGGATTTGGATTTCATGGAGCAAGGGCCATATTTGACCAAGCTGCGCCAAACACAACAACGAGAGAGGAAAAGGGTAAAACAGAAGGAAGACAGATCACTACACACTTAGTATGCCCTTGAGAGAGGCAAAAAGGAAGTACGTCCCAATTTCGGGTGACACTATATCTAACATTTGCGAAACTGGAGTAAAGAGTTAGGTCTTGCAAATGGCTCTACAATTTGGTAAGGCAAACAATTAAGGTTCCTGGTATCATAAAAATTTATAATTCATGTGGGATGGGTTATCAGAAAAACATATTTATGTAAGACTGTATATCTCATAGTATAGCGTGCAGGGAGCTAGATTAACTGTAGGACTTGAAAGAAAACTGGCCCATGGTTTAAATGTTGAATGGGAATGTCTGCACTTCCCCCCACAAAAACGACCGTAGCTTGTGATAAATTAAACCTTTTCAAGTGTATACAACTATCATCACACGGAAAAGGTTAACTTAAAGTCTCTAATAATGAGCTATATGTATCAGGGCATTAGGAACAGTATTTGCAGTTGAAAATTCTTACGTTGTAGAGAACTGTTGAATGAAACTATGAATAATGGTATTATATGATGTAAATTCAAGGCTTTTAAACAACAATGACTATATTTTGTAAATCACGAAAAAATTTTTGTCGTTATATGATCTTGGAAAAGGACAGTATGGATCCTAATATCAAACAGGGTACCTTGCAGGACCCCAGGAGCCCATCAGTTACAGAGGACTGCAGGTTACCATAACACTTTTTAGTGTATGTCCCACACCCACCCAATGACTATCACAGTTAAAATCGAAAACGGTCCTCTAAAAGTGTGAAGAATGGAGATCAATGTATGACTTCAAAAATCAGCTATGGAAAACTATTGTGATTTCTAACGTGATACCAATTTAGCATTGACAGATCACAAAATAGACCTTCTCCCATAAATGCTGCAGATCAAAACAGTCCCCTGTCATATCGGGGAGCCCGTATTTCCCCGTTCAACATTGACAAAGGGGAAACTACGGGCACTTAATAACTGGCGAGTGCCGAAGCGTTGAGACGTGGCGCAATTTTAGATTGATAGTCGCTAGAACTAATGATTCACGAGGGTATTTTTACATCGAGGTGAGGGTGTCTCCTGACAGGACCCTAGGAAGCCTTCGGCCACGGTGGATTAGCAAAGATTTCGCGTAGCATCGTTGGTGTTAGCTCTCCTTGGAATGTTCATGCACCGCGAACTCTTCACATCTACCGTGAACTCTCTCTCTCGGAGTGTTCCCCATCTTCCCCCCAGCACGAGGAGGGTGGGATAAAGAGTCACTCATCCCTTTTCTCAGCATCTTCCTCTCTAACAGACAGTGCTAGACCTCCAAATTTCGTCTGCCGGGCTAACAGGGTTACCTCTCTTTATTGAAAATGAAAATGAGGGTCTTCTTTTTAGGGACTATTCAACACTATTTTACGTATTTTTAAGTTACATTAAACAAAGATAGAAGCAGACAATGCGTGAATGCATGGGGAAAGAGACTTTCCTAGGTGCTATGGTTGATTTCAGACTAAGATTTGATACTGGTCAAACGTCATTGATAAATGGCTTTAGCACAGTCCAGACACAAGACAGATAATATAAAGTAATGGACATCTACACAGCACAAGGAAAGTTTTAGTGACATGGAAATAACAATGGCGCAAGGACCATATTTGGCGGTGTATTTCTCTCTTCTGTGTCACTAAAACTTCCCTTGTGTTGTGTCCATTACTTAATATTGTCTGTTATGGCGATGGACCGTATTTGGCCATACTACACCAGCACAAGACATAATATCAAGTAATGGACACAACCCAATGAAAGTTTTAGTGACACATAAGAGAAATACATCGCCAAATATGACACAAGGATCATATTTGGCGGTATATTTCTCTCTTCTGTGGCACTAAAACTTTCCTTCTGTTGTGTCCATTACTTGATATTGTCTATTATGGCGGTGGACCATATTTTGCCACACAATACCAGGAACAAGACAGACAATATCAAGTAATGGACATATACACAACACAATGCAAGTTTTAGTGACGCACAAAGAAATACACCAAGAGTGATCAAACCTGCGCCACCTACGCACAAGTGAAGAAGCTTTCACGAATGTTACTTTAGGGTCTCACACATACCCAGTTTCAAAAACATCGATTTTTAGCTAACCTATGAATATGTCAGATTTGTGTTGACACTTGGATCTAGGGCTAGCATCATTAGCACCTTGGTTTTTTCAATGCAATGAAATAAATAATGCAAAGTTCTTGTAACAGTAGAAGATTTTTTTTAAAGACTTTAAGCAACTATTAAGGGTTTTTAAGGCCTGGAGAAGGTGCAAGGAAAGACAAGTAATATACGGGGCTTCCTATAATCCTCCAAACGACTAATCCGAGGTGGTCACTGCTTTCGAATGAATGCAAAATCAAATATGTATTGTTTAAGGGGAAATAGTTTTTTTTATAAATATTTTAAGGACTTGGGCGAATAAAATTCCAAAAGACTTAACCGACAGAAGAAGAAAAAAAAAAAAAACGCGTTTCACTCATTGTGAACAAGTAGTTACTCGACTTCAATGACGAATGCCTTTTAAAGGCGAATGACTCTTGACAGTGGTGAATCCGAAGGAAGACAAAGTGGGCTCACCTCCCTATGCTGCTGCTCCTCTAGAAGCTGCGACTTCATCTTCTGCAGCTGGATGATGAGGTCAGTGAGGACGCGCTGCCTGTCCACGTTGCTCATTTTCTCGGACAGCGTCACTTTCAGATCTTCGCTTTCCATAAGTACGCGCTCTGTCCTCTGCTCACCATCCCTAGGAAACAAAAATAACGCATATTGTATACATATTTTATCTCAAATTTAAAAAAGCAAAGAACCAGAAATCTTTTGTAACCCTACTCTATGAAGTACGTTGCATGTATGTGTAATGGATTATATGGATGGATTGAGCAAGCATAATTATTTTGCCTTAAATTAAACTGTAGAAACTATAAAGATGTCAAAATGGACTTGTTTGCACTTTTCTGTGACAGAAAAGTAATTTTTTGGATTACTTTAAATTAACGTTCAAATCAATTCCGATCATCACCGGGTAATTCTGCTAGTTTTTAACACAACGGACAAAACACACTTTCGAATGTTTTGTTTCTTTCATAATGCATTGAAAACACATAGGCACATTTTCCATACAACTTTCATTACCAAAAATAACTTGTGGGTAACTCCAACTAATCGGTTTTGAACATTACCTTTTTCTACTCAAGGAACCAAAATTAACCTTTTAATTTTCATTTTCTTCCCCTGAGAAGTTACTTTTTGTTTATAGGCACAAGTTTCCTTTAACTGCCAAAAACGATTTCCATTTTTAAAAATTATTTCTTAAACTAATAATTCTTTTTTAAGTGATAAAAAACGTCTTTTTAAAAGCGAATGAAATATTCGATTCGCTAAATTATTCTTATTCAGAATTTATAAAAAAAAAAATTCAATTATTCTAAAAGAAAGTGCTCAAATGGCTACAACGCTTTTCTCACGTGATCTTAATCTGTTTTAATTAAGGATTAGAAATTCGTAAAGAAAAGAATAGAATGAAATATTTCTTAATCACACTCGCGGAATTGGAAATTACCCGTCAGCAAGAATCTGGAAACTTCATCGTTTATGTCCTCTATTCAATCATTGGAACACATTTAAATTTCTAAACTTTCATTAATCTAGGATTATGTACCTCTTTGTTTGGAACGAAAATTCTTTATCCCAAAATAGATTTTTAATCTCCTTTGTATTTACTATACTTGTGTGGAACACTATTCCTACTCGCAAATCTATTAGCTTTATAGAATTTGAAATCGCTTTCTAAACACCATAAGAGTTTGGAATTTGAACACAAGATTTCACTTTGGAATACAAAAGACGAGTGTTAGTGCCTTGTAACTTTTTAATGGAAATTAATTTAACACTGTCTGCTTCTTGATTTACGTGATTAGTTACACTTTGCTTTATTTTCAACAAATTAAACTTACAGTATCTATATCAAATGAAGTAACCACGAGCAATGATTGAGTGAGAATAATTTCAATACTTTGTGGATAATTATAAACTATAGGATAAATGTCACCGTCATACCACGGGTGCATAACAAATTTATTTATTTTGGACAAAACTTCATTATGCATATTTTTTAAATCTGACGGTTCGTGATCACTGGCTGTGCATATACCTTTTTTCACTACTATCCGTCAACTTTTGTTGATCACTAGCTATGTATAAACCTTTTTCTACCACTGTCTGTCAACTTGCCTTGCTTTCGTATGGTGTTGTTTTTGAGGAATACTGGTAAAAAAATATTATTGGAAAACTATATTTTTGATCACACTGGTAAAACAATGAGCTGCGTACGGGGCAATCGTTTTATACCCAATGTTATTTCCACGGAAGTTATTATTTGGAATGTTTCGAATATAAATATTTTTGATATTTCGTATCTCGTTTCGCTCGTAACATCACACAACCAATCAAAACAAAGCCTACTCCTGACGTCACACAACCAATCTAATAGCGACGGAAAACACAGGAGAATCTAGCGTTTTATATAAGATTTGAAAAATAGTATCGGTTTAACCAGCCTACAGGTAAGAAATGGGGGCATAAAGGAACGTGTAAGTGATATACACGGATCCAAATTAAACAGATGTTTAGAAAAGGCTGCAGGAAAAACTACTAGGCTAATTGCAATCATATTTTGTGCACATACTTTCCTTCGATATCTGAAGAAAAAGTCCAATTTTCGGGTGCTAGGGGCAAATTTAGAGCTACGGTTCAGATTATTTGTTTTTTAGCCGTACTTACCAAACATCCTCCATCTAAAAAGGATTTCCACAGCATTTTCCCACTAATCGACGACTCTAGCTTATAGTCACGAAGCACACCTTTACGAATAGGATCTTTATCCGGAAAATCTGACAATTCCCTTTCAGTATTTTTTCTCGTTATTTTATGAATTCATATTCGTTATATATCTGATCTGCGGGTCAGATAAAAATATCTGGAAGTCCCTATCTGATCTCCTGGCTCTTAGAAGAATGAATCTATTCTATACAATTTATTAACCGAACACGATTGTGGGTTTTAGTGGATTGGCTGCTTAAGGCCCGGTGTTCACATCCGGTTTTTCAACGTGCGGTGCCGCTGCCGCAACGCAAGTGCGGTCTGAGATATATTAGATCCAATGGAGTTGCACACATGCCTCCGGCGCCGCTGCAGCGACGCACGTCCAACTTGCGCGCAATTTGTACCGCAGTTCCCCACGGCGCCGCAGCTCGCCGCACACGCGTCTTCGTTCTGAAGTACCTTGATTTCATAAATAAATGGAATATAAATAATAATTAATCAATGATTGTATCCAGTAACGTCTATTCTGTTTCAAAATATACTTTTTTGTACACCAAGTAAGCGAAATAAACACGTTTTCTTCGATAGAATATCTACGGCAAATGGCGCGAAATGAGTACTTGCGTCATTTCACGGTTATGTGTGCATAGTTGGGCTTCGGTGCCGCACGTTGAAAAACCGGATGTGTGCACCGGGCCTAAACCTGACGTCGACGAGAACAGCCATTTAACAAACAGCTAAAATAGAAAGCCCCGATAGACAAAGACGCACAACGCGGAAAGGTACCAAGGAATAAAATTTGCAATCAATAAAATTCCAAGAAACAAAATTAGAGTTCTAAAAATCAAATTGACAGTTCAATTTTTAGAGTCTCTTCGGGACTTTGAAAGAACATATCGTGGCTGCGTTTAATCCTTTGGAGTCTTTTTAAAAAATGTCTATGAAACAATCGACCGTTATAGCGTTCCCCGAAAATACATTCCCCATCAAGAGCGATAGAGCTGCCAAGAATGGCAACCTTGCGGGGCGCATCCATTGTTGTCGAGCTCGGCATGTAACCGCCCATTGTCATCAAGTCATCCTCAGCCTCCGCTCGTAGGCTGCTGTCACAGGTACTCTTGAAAAAGTCTGCGCATCTCCGCCCCCTTACCTCTTTTCCGTATGACTGTCTCGCACCGATAGATAGCACATAACGAGTGATTCCAAGTCACACTAATCGCTTCAATGGGTGCGATCAGGCACTGTACCCTGGGATGCAAAGACGAGTGGTGTGCGAGAAACGACGACACAGCCAAGACACGATTGAAATAACAACTTATTTTGAAACGGAGCTAACAACATTTGCGGATTTATTCAGCGTTTTGCGTCCATTGTTGGGCGCTATTAAAAGGGACAATGGAACCAACTTAAAATGGTTGGCGATCGCGCGCCAAAGATGTCTGTCCAGTTTGAGGTTTTGAAATCGTCCTCCCCTCGTTCCTTCCAGTTGCCACTCATGTGACAGTTAATTTAAGAGGGGGCCGTCGTACACCCTTCTGGACGATATCTTGACAATAGGTCGAGATTTGGTCGGTGGAATACTGCTGGTGTTGACATCTGACCCCGAGACTATTGACGTTACAAGGCACAGGTGCAAAGGTCATGTTACTGAAATTTCAAGTGATTTCAAGAGTATAACATGGCGCTAACAACATTTGTACATTTATTCAGGGATTTGCGTTGTTGGCGCTCTAAAAGGGGATAGTGGAATCAACTCAAAATGGTTGGCGATCGCGCGTTAAAGATGCGTCTGTCCAGTTTGAGTTTTTGAAATCGTCCTCCTCTCGTTCCTTCCAGTTGCCATTCGTGTGACAGTTAATTTAAGAGGGGGCCGTCGTACACCCTTCTGGACGATATCTTGACAATAGGTCGAGATTTGGTCGGTGTAATACTGCTGGTGTTGACATCTGACCCCGAGACTATTGACGTTACAAGGCACAGGTGCAAAGGTCATGTTACTGAAATTTCAAGTGATTTCAAGAGTATAACATGGCGCTAACAACATTTGTACATTTATTCAGGGATTTGCGTTGTTGGCGCTCTAAAAGGGGATAGTGGAATCAACTCAAAATGGTTGGCGATCGCGCGCTAAAGATGCGTCTGTCCAGTTTGAGTTTTTGAAATCGTCCTCCTCTCGTTCCTTCCAGTTGCCATTCGTGTGACAGTTAATTTAAGAGGGGGCCGTAGTACACCCTTCTGGACGATATCTTGACAATAGGTCGAGATTTGGTCGGTGGAATACTGCTGGTGTTGACATCTGACCCCGAGACTATTGACGTTACAAGGCACAGGTGCAAAGGTCATGTTACTGAAATTTCAAGTGATTTCAAGAGTATAACATGGCGCTAACAACATTTGTACATTTATTCAGGGATTTGTGTTGTTGGCGCTCTAAAAGGGGATAGTGGAATCAACTCAAAATGGTTAGCGATCGCGCGCTAAAGATGCGTCTGTCCAGTTTGAGTTTTTGAAATCGTCCTCCTCTCGTTCCTTCCAGTTGCCATTCGTGTGACAGTTAATTTAAGAGGGGGCCGTCGTACACCCTTCTGGACGATATCTTGACAATAGGTCGAGATTTGGTCGGTGGAATACTGCTGGTGTTGACATCTGACCCCGAGACTATTGACGTTACAAGGCACAGGTGCAAAGGTCATGTTACTGAAATTTCAAGTGATTTCAAGAGTATAACATGGCGCTAACAACATTTGTACATTTATTCAGGGATTTGCGTTGTTGGCGCTCTAAAAGGGGATAGTGGAATCAACTCAAAATGGTTGGCGATCGCGCGCTAAAGATGCGTCTGTCCAGTTTGAGTTTTGATATCTTTCGTTCCTTCCCGTTGCCACTCAGAGGGGGGGGGGCATCGTACACCCTTCTGGACGATATATTGCCAATAGGTCGAGATTTGGTCGGTGGAATACCGCAGGTGTTGACATATGACCCCGAGGCTATTGACGTTACAAGACACAGGTGCAAATGGTATGTTACTGAAATTTAGAGTGATTTCAGGGGAAACGGAAAGGAACACCTTAATCCAGTGGTTGCTAAAGTGTGGTTCAAGCGTTTAGGGGGTCCGCCAAAAACATGGAATAGTTCATTGGCCAAAATACAGAATTTCTAAGAAAGTAATATGCCACTATATTTACCGATTTTTGTATGCTCTATGAACTTAGAAAAGGATACTGTAAACGCATAAAACGTGACACAGCTTGAGTGGTATGGCAGGTTGGAGCGCAGGTGTCATATTTGACTAAGATGAACCAAACACAAGGCAGACAACGTCTAGTAATGGACATGCAAGGAATGTTAATGACTGAGACAGAAAAGAGAAGTAATACACAGGGTAAGTTACAGGAATAAAAGCTACGCCGCTTACAAATCTCAAGTTGTTATCATTAAACTCACTGAGCCACAAACGGGAGGTAAGGAACTATTTACAAAATATGAATACGAACTCTTACGAACAAGTAAACGATTTTTTCGGATTGGATTTGGGATTCTTTGGCACAAGTTCCCGCAAATAGGACAATCTACCATCAGACGCAAGATTATAAAATTAAACAAATAGCAGCGTAACTCTAAGGCTTAGAACGATAAATCAAGAATTGAAACAGAATAAGTAAACTTTGAAAAATTGAATTCGAAAGATATTTGAAAAGTTCAAACTTGTGAATCATTTTGAATCTGTAAAAAAATTAGGACAAAACTTTGAAAAATTAAGGTGAAATTCGAGAACTTTTAGCTACTAGATGTTTGTAAAGAATTTGCAATATTAAATATTTACAGACTAATTTAGGGTTAAGAATCTGGCGATAATTTTTCATCACCCTATATCTTAATCTGACAGTAAGTTTCCATCGTCCAATATCTTAGTCTGGCAATAGTTTATCATCATCCAATATCGTAATCCGGCAATAATTTTTCAAGACAACTTGAGAGAAGACAATAGAGCAGTTTGCTTTTCGCATATAATTAGTAGTGGATGTCAAATTTTAAAAAATTACAAAATATTTTCTTTAGCTTTTTTTTTTTTTTTTTTGGAATAACTTTTATTCTTCAAACAATTACACAGGAGATAAATTTCGACACACTTCATTTTGCATGCAAATGAAAGCAGTTTTAAGGCAGTCACAAAAAGTTCCAGCTATTATTTCCCCATTTAATATGGTCGCTAATTATTCTTATCAAGTACACATCAATATAATGCCCTTGCTTTCCGTCTGTTGTGAGATAAGTTCATTTACATTTTTCACTCGTTAATTCAAGTGGGTTTTATCATTTTTTTGGGCCGATAAGATGTTTCCAAGGCAATTAACGCTTTATTTTGTTCCAGATTAAGGTTTCAGCGTCTATATTCCCTGGTACTACTGGTTTCTTTATGAATGGTCGCTGCATTTATAGAGAACACTGGCGATCTCTCGATTTATTTTCGATAACTACTGGTCTAACAAAAGATTGTATGTCTACGGTGCTATTTTTAGAAGAGCCCCCAGCCACAAATAAGGATTTTTTCTACACGGCCACTGAAATTTAGCGGGATTGGGTAGCTAACGATGCCTGAAGAAGTAGAAGGGTTAGCGATGTAGATCTCACGTCGTCTGTCATCGAATATTTTAAAAAGTGTTTAGTGACATATTTAGAGGTCGGAAGGGCATTTTTTTGGTACACGTTTCATCTCGCAATCAGAACTTTTTCGTTTTCCCCTTAACAATCGTTTTAAATATTGCATTTCAAAATCTTGAAGATGTACTTTTTTTTTGTTCTTTTGTAACGTGACCTGGCAAAAAGCTCGTTAGTGGTTCTAGGAAAAGTCAAGTCAAGAAAAGAAGCCTTGTAAAAATACGCCCAGCTTCGTTCCTTGCTTTAAGATCCTTACATTTATAATTGGTATTCATCCCAGTAATTATTACTGTGGTAATTATTTTGGTACATAAGGTATTTAGTATATTTCCAAGTAATTAATGAACTATTAATTCACTTACAAATATTAATTTTTATCACATTCTTAGTAACTATGTTGTAATGTAATAAATGTGTAGTAAAGTAGTAGTATTTAAAAATATTTCCTAGTAATTAATAAACATGTAATTCACTTAGAACGTAATTACATTCACTTGCAAATTACATAATGTTCATTATATACATTTTTAGAATTATTAGCATATTTTTAGTTTTTGTACGGGATGCAGATAATTAATTTGAGTCTTAACCATATTATATATTCTATACAGTGTTTCGAAAATATTCAAATTTCAAAGGGTGTAGAGGGGTCCAAAATAAACATTTTTGTCCATGAATGTGTCCAGAAATGCCCTCTTCCATCTAAACGCGGCATTTCCGGACACACATTCGTGGACAAAAATGCTTGTTTTGGGGCCCTCTACCACACTATACAATTTGGTCAGCTAATTTCGAAATACTACCCATAACGCCAACACTTTAAGCGACAGAAACAAAAAAGGTAAATTTCAAGAACACCAGGATTTGTATGAATTTCCTTAATGTCAATTAATTTCTTAATGCCATGAATATCATTTTTGGTGGAAACTACTAATTTAACATATCTGTTCTCAAAGCAACTGAAGCGCCTCACTTTCGATGCCCTATTTACTTTTGAAGTTATCTAATGGCAAAAATAGTCGCAGTTTTTTCGTTGCATTTGTAGTCGTTGTTTGCATTTGTAATAATGACTTGGCAATGTTTTAAACCAAATGTCAAATATTTGGCGGTTTTTCCTTCTATAACTTTTTTTCCGGCTGCAACAGCCGAATAATATGGTTAAGTTGACAGGCATGCAGTGATTTTCTTCAAAAAATGTGAACCTAAACTATTTTTGATACAAATTATCTACCTTTTAAGAACCAAATTTTACAAATAAACTGTTTTCAGGGAATGTAGGAACCCTGTCGATGCACTTTCCAGTCAGTTACCAGATTGGGCGCAGTTGAACATTTTGGGCTACTTATTAACTTGTCGTATGGCTAGATTTTTCATTGGGTGCATATTTGGGCTAAAAATGATTTGCTACATGCATCATTCATTCGCATCGGTATAGCGAGCGAACTCGGAAAGTTTTCTACATATTATATCACTCAATAAACAGGTAGATAAAATTCCTCACGGGTCGGAGGTTTTTTCTCTGTAAAGCCAAGATCACGGTGTGCCAGTGTTTTTGTTACTTTTCCTGGAGGTGACGTTACTTTGCTTTTCGAATGCGATTTCAGCGGCAGTGTTTCAAAAATGTCACGCTTACAATCGATTATAAATCTATAATACGTTTTTTGATTTAAGTGCATGTCCAATACGTGTTGGTAGATGAAATCTAACTTATTTTGCACACGAATATTCAGTATCAGTGGATCATTCCAATGTCACCAGAAAAATTATCGACTGATCTAATTTCTTCTGGACCAGCAGCATCTTTTTTTTTTCACCTGATATATTGCTTACATGCCCACTAAAAATCTCTCACGACAGGTATTTTCTGACAAGCTAAATATAAATAAAATAAGAGATAAATAAGCAGATAAACTCACTGACTCACGGAGACCCCGAATTGATATACGATTGTTTATTGGCGCTAACACCAATATAATCAAACACGCAATAAAAAAATTAAAAAAAAAAAAAACGGCGATTAACAACATCGCACCTCGGCCAGAAAAGTGACACAACTCAAAAAATAAAAATTTTGATGTTGTCATTGTAAAATATGTATGAGGTGCCACAGCGTGTTATATTACTATTTTATAGAATATAATAGAAGTTATCGCCCTAAATACTTACCTAAAACATAAAAATTGAAATAGAAGAAGCTTCTTTTAAGTTTTATAGTATCCTTTAAGTTGATGTTTCTCAAATTCTGTAATTTTGAGTTGTGTCACTTTTCTTGCATGGGTGCGACATTTCAAGGTATCTTCTACATGCTATATATTCTATATGCTTCTACGATAGCAGTTGGACAACAGAAGTAAAATCTCCGCAGAACGTCGGGTTTGTTTGTTTATACTGAAAATACCTCTCAAGCAAATTACTTTTGAACTTCGGGGGCGTTTTTTAAAAGCGGAAAACGAGCGCACTCTCCTTCTTTAAATCTGGCAGCCACGCACAGCACCCCGACGTTAACTCGTTCGAAATTTATTGTTCTGAATGGGGGGAACGAGAAACACCCTTCTTCCCTCTCGGATGAGCGACACGCAGAAGTCAACATGTCAACTTGCAGAAAAGGGAAGCAGCAGCTGTTGTTCTACTATACTTCTATCAACTCGAGGAACTACTGGAGAACGATCTCACAAAAGGGAGGGGAATCTAGAACTGCGTGAAAACTATCTTCGTGGAAGAGAGAGAACAAGCATCGTCATGTTTTTTTGTAAGCACGTTAGTCTGGCCACCAAGTCCGTCTAACCATTACCAGTGACGTGGCTAAGGGGCATTTGCACAGGCAAGCAACAGTCAAAGGTTTTGTGAAACAGTAGCATTAAATTCTTTTAAATAGTAACCAAAAAAAGCTACATTTTAAACCCTATTTTAGTCACTGAGATCTCGTCAGGAATTTAAAAATTAAAAAAAATTTAAATATTTAAAAAAAAAAGGTTTTTATGACAATGTACTTCTTTACACGGCTTGATGTCAAATCTTCAAAATAAGCGTGCTTTGGAAAATTTTCTTTCATAGTAAAAATGTGGATATTTTATTCCATCCTCTTTTAATTCAAAAAAAGGACTAAATTTGCGTTGAAAATAGTATTAAAAAGTCGTCTCTGTGGCAGGCCTTAGAAAAACGGTGTCTAAAGTGAACTGAGTTTATATTTATTAAAAGTGGTGTTCTCCTAAATTTTAAACGTTCCCCCCCCCCTGTAAAACTTTAAAAAAATTGTCACAATTTTGTTTTTGCAACAAGTATTTTCCAGGGCTATGGGTGTGAAATAAAATGTGCTTTCATGCATTCCATCTTTAAAGTGCAACACTCAAATTACTTTTTCTTTCTTTGTCCTGTAAACCAATTAGCAGAGCTCGGCCTTTTGTTAATTTGTATGCACTTTCAATAATTAATGGAAACAAAAAACAACACTGGGGATATTAATGTATTTACAAAATAAATATGGTAGGAATTTGCATACATTTTTTTTAATTACCTTATTATTGCATTGATAAAATCTGTTTCGTACAGGGAACGGCACCAGTCTCATTTGCCCCAAAAGTCCCAGCTTCGTCCCTGAACATTACTCAGGGCAGTGATTTTCAACTTTTTCGTCTCATCGCCATTTTGAAGACGTTTGTCGTTTAATCTAATTTAAAATGACCAATCAACCTATCTTCTTCGAGTGGAAGCAGACCGAGTTATTTAAAACCAAAAGAGGAACAATCAACCTGTCGTACATCAAATCGGAATTCCTTCTTAAGAAATCTTATTGGCGACGGACAGAATTGGAATTCGAAAAATAAGCCATGTAATGTCATGTTTGGAATCAGTACAGGGAACACGTTCCGCCGGAGAAAAAAAAATCGTAACCAAATATTGTCCAATACACACTACAGCTGATTAAGGACAATAAGCTTCAACAAGGATAACGAACGAATTACGGGCAGGATTCCGACCAAGTTGACCTAATCAGCCATTCTGCTCTGCGAAAGTAAACCTAGGTAATCCGGGCTTAAAACAGAAAGGTTCTCTCCCTATCCACAGATTGCACAAAATCCTACTTACCACGGTTAAGCCATTGTAAACACAATTAATGAACTCTCAAGCAAAGAAATTGCAATACGAACGGGTGCCATTCTTATTTATATATACTCAACGCGTCAGTACAAATACAGTTAGACGAATTCCACGAAACCGTAAAAAGAAATTCGTATTAACCGTAGTTTGGGTTATCCGAATTCAGAAGAAAAAACATTTCAATTTTTTTTTTTGCCATTTATGTTATTGTTTATCAATTCTTTGTTCACAGATAAATGGTATTCTTCATCACAAATAATATGCAGATGATTACGCAAATGATTCTTAATTACATAAACTATTTTTAATTTGTCTTGAAATAATTCAGCTATCCATTTTTGTGTTTTGCCTTTTTTGTGACATTCTTTAAGAAAACCTTTGATTGGATTAGTTGTTTAAATTGAGTAGATGAATTTTCACTGCTTAACAAAAAGCGATGAAAGAAATAACACTTATTCTTTCGTATTTATCGGATTCTTAATTTATTCTTTCTTCACTATCTTCCTCAAATAAATCTTCTATGACTTCGGAATTTCTTTCTTCACTGTCTTCCACAAATAAATCTTCTATAACTTCGGAATGATTTATTAATGTTTCTGAAAACACGATTGAAAAGAATCGGTTTAACCTCAAATTGTTCGTCTTAACCAGAGATTAGTGTAACCCGAATTCTCAAACAAATGAGTTAACATTATTTGAATATACGTTTTGACGGGAACTTGTAATTCGTACTAATCCTTGAAATCCGGAATTAATTTTTTTTTCAAATTCCAATTTCCTTTTAGTATATTGTTTTTGTTTTTAGCAAAGCTCAATTTTTGAGTTGTGGGAATACGGAACTCAACTCCATCATGGGATACTACTTCACGAAGGTTTAACAAAAAATAAAATTTCTCACAACGTGAAAGACAACTAGATTAGAAAAGGAACAATAATTTGTGGGAAGTAAATTAGAAATTTTAAGAAATGCACACGCAGCAGGTGTTTTTCTAAACAAAATTTTCTACGAAGTTTTAGAGGTAAGAGACTGAATTTAAGTGTCGCTATTTTTAGGTGAAAAGAGGTTAGGTCAAGGAATATATTGCAAATTAAATTCGACTGAATTTTAAACCGCTTTCTGGTGTTCAAAATTCCTGGGGGCCACAGATCGTACTATTTGTATGATTTTTCTTTGTAGTAAGGGGTAAACAGCCAGACTTTTAAGCTAGGATATCTGCTATCAAACTGGAAGAATTGGTATTCATAGGAGGAAACCGTAAATTTCTGAACGAATTTTCAGATACCAAACGGTAGCGCACGTTTTTTTTGTGGGAGGGGGATAGGCACGTTCGTTTTAAAGAGGTTAGACTGTATTGAACTTCAGTTAAGAGAGACGAACTAGATATAGGGATAAAAACCTTAGTCCAAATTGGCAGCAAAAACTAAAAACAACGATTGATAAAGATGAAGAACTTCGAAAGGATGGTCAATGACCATTTAGGGGGAGCGAGGACAGGAAACTTATGATGGTGGACGTCTCGTTCCGCCGAAATGTCCATTGGCGATTCTTTTGAGTCTTTTTAAAATCTATTAGTCGCTGTTTTTAACTTTTAGAATTTTTTTACAAGGGAGAACTTCCGCGATAATTTTTGAAATAGGCAAAGCAAACTGGAGTGGTTACACAACAATAAAAATCTTAATTTTCACATTAAAGTTAATATTCTGTAAATTTTTAAAAGTATTATATTTGGTAAACAGACTTTGAACTTAATAAAATTGCTATGGCGCAGATATTTTATACCTTTTCCTTCTGATGGCACACAAACTAATTAGTAAACATCTGCGGCACGCTAGAAATAAAAATTTTTTTACCAAATCTCACAAAAAAGGAGTTACTTCCTGTTTAGAATGCATGAAAATGAACTAAAAAACATGGAACGGCTCTTACGACATCAAACAAGCTAGTTGTTCATGTCTTCGAAAGTTGTAATCAATTCAAAAATACTAGTGTCTATCTTTCAAAACAACTTTATTTTGCTATTCCACAAGGAACTTTCAAAATCCCAGGCAACAGCAGCACAGAAAAACATCACAATCAGAATTCTGATACGTTCATTTCCAAAAATAGTTGAAAATTAAAAATACAAGAGATTAGAACAAACACTAGAAAATGTAAAAATATTACGAATATAACTGCACATAGCAAATTCTGACAGGAAAACAAGCTTCCGTAACAAAAAATATTTAGCTCGCTGGGGGGGGGATTTATACGGGATATTACTTGAAATTATTTATTTCAAACGTTCAATGCTAAATCGCTCTAATGGAATAAATCTTACACAATTTAAGTCGTTTCACACCATTGGTATGACACACCAATCGCTACTGTACGGCCTTACAAAGTGACACACGACTGTTTATCTAAATACACGAATGACAACATAAAAGAGGTCCATCAACTACTTACAAAATAAATTTTTAACTTTTAGTGTGATTGTGGGAGTTTATATAATACATGAATATGGTTGAATGAACGCAGGAAACACAATATCTATAACAATTGATATTATCAAAAGATATTAAAAAGTCATTATAACATGATCTAATGGATTTGCCCACTGCGGTACTAGTCTGCGCTGTAAGCGACATTGATTCGATTTCTATAACTAGAGTGAATTTCTTCTAAGTCAGTAAAACTTTTCTGGAGTGTGAGCATGTCTGTTTTCTTGATGAAAAAATTCTCCGCGAAACTTGGCCAGGTCTAGACCTTGAGCCTTAAAAAAAAAAATTCTAAACCTTCCTTCTTAAAAAAAAAAAGTATTGGCGTGGATACTACAGATATTCTTCACTTAAGATAATAAATGAAGAATAGTAGTATAGAAGAAGAATAGTATTAAATAATACTATTCTTCTCACTTAAAGATATGACATCAATAAGCTTTAAATTTTTCCTTTTTAGTAGAGATATCAGTTTTGCAGTCATGGGTGTGTATTGGTATGAAGGGTCCATTCCTCTTTACAATCTCATCTCTGAGCTCCTCACATCATCGTGCTCTTGGTTTGGTCGGATTTTATGGCGCAGACTATATTTGGCCAAACATAAGAACAAACATCAAGAAAAGGACACACAGTTTTAGACACAGAAGAGAGAAATCGATCCCAAGGAGGAATCTAATATGTGCCACCTGCAACTCGCAGATGGTGTGACGTAATAACTATTACATCGAGTCCATTTCTATTTTGAACATCTATTTATTTACAAGACAGGACACTGACACAAAGACGATGAAACACAAAGAATGAATAGGTTCATTCCGACGAAGTCTTTCTGCTACCACGTTCCAAATCAATCTGACGAATTCCCCATCGGGTAGGGAAGATGCGAATTGCAAATTCCCTTTCATAGGGATTATATGGAGATCTGTGGCTAAGTTGCCACAGATGGGTCATGACCTGGTAGAAACATTTTTACACGATGTATCTAGTCTACGGAGCTGAAGGTGTTACCGATGAAAGCTGGGGACAATATTTATGATACGGAAATTGGTATTGCCATCGGGTCATACTGGACCTAACTGGCAAAAAACGTCAAGCAAATAAACACGCATACAAGGGAAGTTTTACTGACGAAGAGAGAAAACACCCTAGGTGGAACGAACCTGCAACTCTCAGGTAGAAAGAGGAAATTTAAGGCATTAAATTTTACGCATATTTAACCCTCCTGGTGGCTGCCGAGATCATCATAACTATATAACCCATTGTTGCGAGATATATCGTCCTTAGCACATCAGATCTTGATGGACGCCACTTGGAGGGTTAAATGTGGTCAGTAAGATAAGAGAAATACATACCCGTTGGTTTGTTTCCTGCTCCCGGAATCCATCTGAAACCCCATCGCCTCTGCCGCACACAGTTCCTGGGAAGTTTCACAGAGGGAAGCACTCGTGTGCATTTTGGAGGTGAGTTTTTTCACAACATCGTCCATGGATCGCCTGTTCAGCGGCCTTCCACTGCCGACGTCACTGTGGTGGCTGCTGCCAGGCGAAGGCACGGGCTCCATCGTCCTGGACTGTCCCGGCGACGAGAGCCGCTGTTCGGCGTTGCCGGACAGTCCGCACTCGCTGCCGCTGAAACAACCCGGGTCCGAGTCCGATTCCGACTCCCCCGCGTTGTGGAGCCCCTTTCCCGTGTCGGACACGCTCTGCAGAAGTCTCTGTTTCCTGCTGGTGAGCGAGAGCGCAGACGTGGCGGCACTGTTCGCCAGGGCGCTCTCTGCCCGACCGTCCGGATCGCTGGTCGCACTGTCCGAGTCCGGGTCCGCCAGCCTGGACGGATAGGGAGAGCAACTGTCCGAATTGCCCGGCGAGGAGGTCATATTGTCCAAGAACTGCTCCTCCTCGTCGTCGTCTTCGTCGAAGGAGTACTGGACCTCTTGCGACAGTCGATTGCTGCAGTCGTACGCGCCTTGCTGCTGCTGCTGCAGGTTCAGAGCACTCTCCTCGACCTCTGGAATCGGAGGAGTGGTGAAAGCGTGAGGCTGGTCCAGGAAGTCCGAGGAACTGCGATGGTAGTGGAGCCCATTGTTGAGATCTTCGGGGGTGAACTTCGTTGGAGGACTTTTCCGTTTAGATGACATCCTCCTGAAACGAAAACACGCTCGTCAATAACTGCACACATTAACACTCGTCAATAACTGCATGGCAATCGACGACAATAGCAACACAGTGGCGTACGGCCAAGAAAACTGCTGGTTATTTAACCTTTAGACTACGTTCGGTACAGTAGTTGAAACATGATCGCGCCAAGAAAGAATTTAGACAACGGCGTTTATTACATCAGATATACCTTGAAAATTATAAGAATCGCGCCAAGAAAGAATTTAGACTACGGCCGTTACAGCAGTTGTATCTTGAAAGTTATAACCAGCACGACAAGAAAGAATCGCGTTTGGTATATCTATAGTCATAGTCAAAAGGTTAACTTTTAGACTTTCGCCAATACAGCAGTTGTACTATGATCGCGCCAAGAAAGAATTTAGACAACAGTCATTACATCAGTTGTACCATGATCGCGCCAAGAAAGAATTGTGACAGTGGCCAGTAACATCAACTGTACCTTGACAGTTATAAGAATCGCGCCATGATAGAACTTGACAACGGCCGTTACTTTAGCTGTACCTTGAAAGTTATAACAATCGCGCTTGTTTTTTCTATAGCCGTAGTCAAAAGGTTAACGTCGCACTGGAGCAACACAAAGGGTATTGGCGATGATCCTGGATCAATCCCGCAGGGAAAGAACCAAGAGGAACGCCCCGTAATTGTGAGCCACGGTCAGATGACGAGAACACCTGTGCTTGTATCCCACTCTCCAAACATCCCATCACGCACAAGTGAGGACATATGTGGCAACAACAGATTTAACGTGCGCTAGTCCCCTTATTCATGATGATCTTTGACCGGTGGTTGCTAATCCGTTGTTCTTCGAACTGGGCTACCGCAGTCCGCCAGTCACTATAGAAAGGGTTTCGCACATTTTGATAGCGGATGAGTCGGGTGAGGTTTGGGCGATGGTTTTTTTTAGCGATGAGACAGTGGATGATATTACAAACGTTTTAAAAATTGGTCTCGTTTCTACCGCAACAGACTTGTCTGTAGCATTTCTCGTGACAGGAAGACAGTACCTTGAGAGGCCGAAAAAAAAGGGGGTACATATAAACGCACATGTCCAAACATTAGGAATACTTCTGAACTCGTATCAAGCATGGTCACCAGATCTTAATCCAATACACCATAGGATGATCGAGTATGTCGCATTGCAATCTCATAAAGGAGCCTTGAGGCATCATTAAGGAGCAGGCAGGCAAAGACGTGCTTTCCTTGTGGGACTCCTTGCCATGGGAACTCTTGTACAGCCTTGTGGGAAGCATGCCTGTACTTTCTGAGGTTTGCATTGGGAAAATGTCAGCACATTTCCGATTAGATTGTTTTAAACGGGACAAAAAAAAATAGATTTTTTTTTTTTTGCAATAAACCATAACAAGTACACCCTAATATTTTATTTTCGTTTCTTTATTTCACAATAGTACTACGAGGCATGTTTGATATAGCACACATATGAAATATTCATTTCCTCATTTGAGGTTCTTCGGTTCAGGTACTTGGTACTTTCATCTCTGATTGCAACCGACTTAGAAAAAAAAAAAAAAACACCACGCGGAACGCATGTAGATTAATAAGGCACGAATGCACATGTTATCTCCATTTCCAATGAAATTATTAAAAATATAGAAAAAAAGTCCAATGTCAAAAAACAACAGTACTACTTTGTGAGCTTCAATACCATGCACCTATAGAATCAATGAGAATACACTTGTTAAGGGGTCGTTCACATGATCATCCGAAATATATACATCATAACAAAAACGCAACTTCTCCCTGTTTAAGGTACAATAAAAGGCGTTCATCGTTACGAGAAGAATGGGTTCGCTCAGAAATACAATGCGTTTATCACTCTTAATTCACAATTGCGAAAGTGAAGAACCTCGCGTGAAAAGTAGCCTTCAGGTGCCATATACAAATTTAAAAAAGTAAATGCTTGTGGATGTACATCAGGCTACAACTTTATTGCGCTGAATGATTGCACCCTATGAAAATCACGAGATTTACGACAACAGGCAATGAATGAGATTTACGACAACAGGCACTAATCTTAGGAATCGTAGGGAAGATTCAAAACAAGAAGTTAAGAATGGATACATGCGTGTGAAACCCTCGGAGTTCAGTGAATATCTTCAGTCTTTTTCGTGGTGATGTAGTCGATAGCAGTCTGAGCAGTTGAGGGGCTGAAGTCAAGAAACCCAAGCATTCGATAAAATGATAAAAATGTCCATTGAAGACATTTTGTAGAAACATGGCAAAGTATTGTCGCTGCAATCGATCTGCAATTTCAGATGGACTGAAGTTCCGAAACCCGAATAAACATCCGATGAATTCCATTATGAGAAATTATGGATTAAATTATGAAAATGTCCATTTTAGACGATTGGAGCACGGCGAATGGTGGCAAGCGGTCGAAGACAAAAAAAAATACTGATCCATTTCTCAATTTACGGCCGATCCCCGACGAAAAATTAAAAGAAAAACAAACCCACATTAATTACAGTCGCGCCGGTTCAATTTGTTTCTCACCGTAGAGGCACACGGGACACAATATGCATTCTTCAAAAAAGACGCGAAAATACAATACGAGGATAGCAACAATGGCTTTATTACTTGCAGCCGAAGAATAAAACCACCTGTTGTTCCCCGGAGGTCAAAAGCAGTGGGAAAAACGCTTGAAAACGATGAAAAGTTTGGACACAGCACACACACAAAAAAGACGAAAGAAAAAAAGCTAAGTGGTACGGTTTCCCATTCGTTAGCATTGTGTGGTTGCTGTTGTTCTCTGGAAAGAAAATGGCTGAACAATTAGGCCTTTGATGACAAGCTAAGGGTCGCTTATTGTTGGCGCGACGCTTCTTCTCAAAACCAAAATGTCCGGCTATTGTAGAAAACCCGATTGTCAGGTTGAAAAGGCGAAAAATGAGCGCCCTTCTTGTTGTAGTTGAGAATGACAAACACAGCGTCAAGTAAGCATGCCTCATTAAGATCAGGGGGGAAAGGAATACATTTAAATTTAGAAAAACTAACGCGACCTTGACTAATACGGTTTTCGAAATCGCGTCCTTCTGCAAGTCTGTGCCTTAAAAGAATTACCTGTTTGGAACGTTTGTTCGTAACTTAACGTAACTATTATCGCTTGAATGACAATGAGGTTCATTTAAATTTGCAGCGCAGTGCGGATTTTCTTAACCACGGTATAACATTGAACAAGCGTAGCATAACATGGATATTTGAGGTTGCTTTCGGGTTTTATAAAGCAAGAGCCAAGCTGAAAGCAAGGGAAGAAAAAAAAGTGAAAAGGGTAAACGAAGGTGAGAAGGGAGTATTCGGAGGAAGGAGATCACTCGGGAATTTCGGGGTTCTTATATCCAAAGGAGAATGTGCCCGAGGACTCGATAACTGGGAATGCCAAAAAATCTGCTTGGATATAGAAAACCCTGTATAAGTCTACTAGATTCACCGTGGCTTCTTTTCCTCAAAAACAATAAAGTATTAATAATTCAAGCCCTAATTTAAAAAGGAGCCCAAAAGAGAGAGAGAGAGAGAGAGAGACGCAAATGCGCTCAATCTTGGGTTCGTCGGTTTGGGTTTCATGCAGTTAAGGCACGATCTTAGGTTGGTTGGTTTGGGTTTCGTGGTGGAAGTAGGGATGCGACATCGATAGCAAAACATCGATGTTCAAAATTAAAACATCGATGTTGATAATACATCGACCCAAAAACATCGATGTTTTTAAAATTCAGTGTATTTAAACTTTTTCCCCTATTTCTTAAAACTGGTTTAGCAACTTGTGATGTTACATCGACAGCAAAACATCGATGTTGATAATACATCGCCCCCAAATCATCGATGTTTTTAAAATTGAGTGCATTTAAACTTGTTTCCCCATTTCTTAAAACTGGTTTAGCAACTAGTGATGCGACATCTGCTCCAATACATCGATGTTTTTTTTTAATAAAACATCAATGTTTAGAAAACATCGACATCGATATGGCATCCCTACTTTTCAGACCCTTCATCCTTGGTCACTTGGGTCTAAAAGTATGTTCAATTTGCTGACTATAAAAATTATGCTACTTGGTTATTTTTAAAATTTTTATAACGGTACTTTTTTCATTTAAAAATAAAACATCGGCAAAGTAAAAACATCGACAAGTATAAACATCGATATTACCAAACCATCGACAACAATACATCGATGTTTTGAAAACATCGACATCGATGTCGCATCCCTAGGTGGAAGGGCTAAATCTTGGGTCGGTTGGTTTGGGTTTCGCGGCGGAAGGGTTAAATCTTGGGTTGGTCGGTTTGGGTTTCATGGCGGAAGGCTCGATCATAGGTTGGTTGGTGTGGGTTTCGTGACGGAAGGGCTAAATCTTGGGTTGGTCAGTTTGGGTTTCATGGCGTAAGGCTCGATCTTAGGTCGGTTGGTTTGGGTTTCGTGACGGAAGGGCTCAATTTTTGGTTGGTCGGTTTGGGTTTCGCGGCGGAAGGGCTTAATTTTTGGTTGGTCGGTTTGGGTTTCGTGGCGGAAGGGCTAAATCTTGGGTCGGTCTGTTTGGGTTTCATGGCGGAAGGGCTAAATCTTGGAAAACTCTTCACAGATAAGCCAAATACTAAAGCGGAAAATCAGGATAGAAGGATGAACCATGTGCAAAGATCAACTTCGCATATTATCTGGACTGAGTGCTAGTCTCAGTAGGGAGCATGAGGTAGAAGAGAAGAATATATGCTGAAGGTACACACTGCACATGACCATGAGGTAACCAATCATATTAAAAGACCATTTGAGGACAAAAGGATAAATATCACTCAGTCCCTGATTCTCTTATCTCAGTGAAAATAAAGGACGTTAAAAATAGAAACTGACGTCTCACTCAGATTAAATATTGTTCATTGTAAAATTTAATGTTTTTTATCAATTACAACACAAATTCCCGAAAATACTTAATATACATACATGATGTACCCCCGCTATTTTTAAATTCCATTTAATTGTGAATCTTGCAAGTTTTATTCGATGTACTCTTTTTAAATCCACTTCGATTGAACATTATCTGCTCTCAATCAATTTAGCGTAAACTTTCGGTTGCATACCTTAGAAATTGCCTAATTTTATCAAAAGAATTTGCGGCAATTGAAACGTTTCCATAATTATTGTCCGTCGTGAAATATGTTGCTATACTGCATATCGTGATTACCAAATAGCTAAGCTATTAAAGGATGATTTTTTTTTCTCGTGTTGCTCAATGTTATTATTCATAAGTAACTTTCTTAATATTTCATTTTAGTTTTTGAAGTCTTTTTTAGCACGCGCTTATACAATGAAACAAATGTTTAGTTTGAATTGTGTTTCCAAGTGATCACTAATTAACCATGTATTCCAGTTTTTGTAATCCCTTTGTTCTGTGTTCAATGATACTTATAGAGATACACACAGGAATATGAAAAGATTTCGAAAGCAGCAAAAGTCACCTCTCATTTTTTAATAGGTTATTGAGACATCGAGTACTGCTGAGGAATGATACGTATTGTCGTGTTCGGAGTTTCCTCCTTTAAACATTGCTACATAATCCCACTAGTCAAACGAGTTTCCCTACAACGTGCTTAGAGGCTTTTATGAGCATCAATTCAGACAAGTGGGAATCAAAATATTGCCCCGTGCTTCAATTTTATGACCCTGTGTCTGTATCGTTGTCAGTTTACTTGCGTGTAATATCTTTATAGGATATCAATCGATGGAAATGGCGATTAAAAATCATTTCTAATTGTTTGCTTCCAATTCCTGGGGACTTGTAGAAGCATCACTTTCAAAGGTGTGATTTAAGTATCCTGTAGGAATAAACCAATCAATTCACTGGTTCAGAATATTGAAATAAACAACTAGCTCAGGTGTATTAAAATATGAGGACTTTATCGAAATCGGCTGTGGAAGTTTGAGGTTTTGCGATCAAGTTATTCTGTTTTCAGGACTTCAGAGAGGAGGTTTTCTGCGTGAACAAATCAGGACGGAAAGTGCAGATTTAATTCTGCCACACCAATACTCACCCATATTGGGATTACCTTAATATGTAGCACATCACTGTTTTGGAAACATTTGGCGTTTAACCTAATTGGCGTGACCAATCAACTATTAGATGAGCTATCAGCAAGAGTGGCCTAACCACCAACAAACTCAATGTAGAAAATCGCGATTTTCTTTTGCTCTCATGTTTTATATATTTTTATTTATCTACAATATGATTTGATAGTTAGAAAATTTATTTATCAGGTATCAATAAGTTATTTTGTAATTTTAGAAGACTGGAACCAGCGCATTTCAAAAATAGTAAATTGTAATAAAAAGTAGTAATAAAAATTTCGGGATTTTGTGGGTTCGCTTTTGTACCGATAGCCTCATATATCAATTCATTTCAGAATTATAAATTTTTATAGTGAAGTCGTGAAATTGTATTAGATAAACAATTGACGTCCCGTTTAGAGTACTTAGAGTATTCTAACCATGAATCGACACAGAAACGCTACTGCCACTTTCATAAGGTTCATAGGAAATTATTCTAATTTCTTTAGTAATAATTTAATATCTGCTTAATTAGTCTGTAATATTACTAAAACTAGCGTTCAATTTGAATGTTCCAGGTGATTTAGAAACAAAGCAAAACCATCTATATACATAAAAAATTCTAAGGACGGGATACTTCAACTGTGTTCTTAATTTTCTGTGTGAATGAATCGTTCGTGAAAACCCGAAGATTCCGTTTTGATGTACTTGCAGAAAAATCGGTTTGAAATCTCTATATAGCACTTAATCAGGATGTTCGTTTGCCAAGCTTCAATTATAACTTCTCGGCTGTCTTAAGTGCGAATTATCTGTTCCCCTAGCAACCCCCTATCACAAGTGCAGCTGCAGCAAGAATAGATCTTAGATCGTCTGCAACTGGAATGATATATGCTTCTCGATTCAATTTGTCTCAGAGTTTATGTGACACCTACTCCAAGACGGGAGAATTGAAATTCATCGGGTATTCCAGTTAAGTGAAAGACAAAAGTTTGAAAGAGAAAAAAGAAAATTAGACAAGAAAGAAAGAAGAAAAAAAATCACGCTCATTCAGCGATCTTTTTGTCCGCCTGGCAATCACGAAGACAAACGGAGAAATAAAAAAAGGAATCTGCATTCCTGTGCTTTGTTTGGTTGGAAGACCAGTTAGCGAAACTGAAAATAGATAAAGCCGGTGGATTAAACTCGCCAACTTTGGCTGCATTGGCGCCGCGTCTCATGATGAGAATTTGATGTTGTCGCTGATATACACATTCTGCGCTAAGCAATTAACTTAAAGTTAGTGCCCCGCTCCTTTTTTTTTTCAAATTCTGTTTCGTTGGATGAATGGGGCATCTTTTTGGACGTTATCAAGTCGAGTTTTATGAGCGTGAATTGTTATGGAGTATGATGAATTGGCTAATTGTATAATTGGCCGAACATTTAAATCAGATTTAGCCAGCATCCTTCATAGAGTTTGTGATCATTTATAAAAACGAGCGAGGGTAGAAATGAACAAAAATGTACTATTTATGGCACAGTTAACTCAAGTTTCCCAAAGGCTATTTAGGAAACAAAACCCAAACCAGAAAATTTCACAGCCAATGTTTAATTCCAAAGCAATACTATGTTCTAAAGTTTGAATTTCGTACTGTTCTTCTGATAAATTTAAAACTAGAGCACACAGTTTAAAATCTTTCTAAAAGAATCTTGGTATTTGAAAAGCGAAATTGAATTCCGCCGATACTGCCAACACTATTTTAACGATGACTATGACTAATGGGTTCACAATTGATTTGAGACATTTGATCAAATGCGGACACAAAAAAAAATGCGATAAGAAAAAGCAAAATTCATAAAACTTGCGACGATGTTGAAAATAACTTTTCCACATGTCATATTAAAATGTAACATCTTCCCTGATGAACCCCCCCCCCAAAAAAAAAAGTAATTTTTTTCACCCGAATTGCGGGCACTTATGAATTTAATTATAGGCCAACTCAAGGCCATTATCGATATCCAATTGCAAAGGGGCACCCAGTTGGTGGCCATCATTACGCCAAACTAAAGACATTCACATTTTATGTTCATGCCCTGTCCCCGGATTCGAACCAGGAACCTACCGATCCAGAGGCCAACTTCTTAACCACTAGACCAGTTGGTCGGCTAAAAAATGTAAAATAATTTATTCATGTTTGTTTTTCAAGGAGGACACTTATACTTTTCTATTAAGTATTATTAAAGTTTGAATTGTATTTTAATCGGCTGCTCTGATTTTTAATTTCAATTGTAGAATTGCACATATACAAAGAACGTTTTGATTTTCCGGATATCAATACTGTGTATATTAACCAAATGTTTATTTTTTGTTTATTTTTTCCATATGTTTTGTTTGTTATATGGTATATATGTCACTCTTATAAACCTATATGGAGTAAGTAACAGGATTTAACTATAATTTTTTTTTTAATTCAAAACATCTCTGTTCAAACATAAACAGAGCAAACGGGACATAAGTAAGAGGCCCATCATTTCAGCTGGCAATGGAGCCCACAGATTGATGGGGGAGGCCCGAACGGGATACAGTACACACAACACGTTACAATAGCTCAAAGTAGCCAATCTGGTATCTTTTTAGGCAGGTAATTGAAATAACGCCTCACTGGAGCAACACAATGAGCTACGTGCGTTATTTCAGGAAAATGTTTCACGACCTTAACCCTCTCCTGGTTTACCTACGCGTCGAAAACTGCCCTGAAGTGGCCAGCCTCTTACAAAAGTCGTTCTTTGGCTTTATTGGCGAAGAGTTAAATCGCGTTCGAAAATCAATCCAAGCTACATCACGTTCGAAATACCCACAAGAAACACTACCTCCACCTACATTCAGTTGACAGAAAATGCCCCTCGTAAGAAAAATGAGGCACGTTTTTCGTTTCTTGATTCAACCACGTGTACCGTGATATGAAATTTTTCAAGTATTACTCATCACAATAAAAATACTTAACTGCCGTATGATAGACCGTGGACTGTCCTGTGGTGCCTTCAGCAGCGGTGTGAAGGACATGCTGATTTGCAATGAAAACATCAGTGCAGACATTTCCTACGCTTAATTCAACGCATCATCGCATTTGAAAGCGACCCCCGTAACATTCTTCATACAAATTGCGCAGTAAGTTGAGAAAAAAAATTCACAGCCGAATTTTTTTACGTGCTTTTACACGCTCAATCCGCACGCGTTATCCCCAGCTGTTGTCACCAAAGGCACACGTCACAACAAGTCCCGAAATTTCCAACTTGACGTACCCCTTCCTCTAAAATAGCAAGCGGAAGAGAAGCCTTGCCGAACGGGGGCCCCGACCGTTCTCTCCCAAAGTTTATTATATTTCCCGTACAAGTTACGAGAGCGGAATGAAAAAAAGGGGAAAAAGTTAAGTTACCTAAGTATATATATGCGAATGTATGCTCTGTAAGAAGGAGAGAGAATGGTTAAAAATACTTCCAGGGCGCGCTTCTTGTTGGGGCCCCACCTTGGGAAACCTACGAGAAGGGAAGCGAAAATATTTATTAAAAAAAGAATTCGGAAGACCTAAAAAAAGATTCCACAATAAAGGGAAGTTTGCGGTTGTAGCTTCTGTGGTATTCCATTCAAGAATTCTCTCTTCTAGACAATTTAAGGGCAATCCCCTTTCCGAGAGTGGGCCGGAGAGCGATTCAGGGGAATGGGTTATACTTTTCCTTTTACGAGAATACAGTCAAACCTCGTTGAGACGATCTCGCTAAATCCGACTGATAATACGAACTAAATTCCAGTCCCCATCGCAATGTATATTCAAATAAGGTTGACTCATTCGTTTAATAAGAAGTCGGGTTCCACTAAACGCTGGTTAAGGGGACCAGTGCACAAAAATCTTACAAAATTTCGATTCTTTTTTTATAAATTTAAATAAATATTTATACAATTCTGTTTAAAATGATACATTATTTATGGAAATAGATACGTTGAGCAGAGGAATTAAATTATTTTTTTGAAAAATACCTGTTTGCATAGGAAGTAAGGATAATTTTATGATTTAGGCTTCGGTATCTCAAAACGTGTACTTTTTCCACAAAAGGGAACATTTTTTTCGAAGTCTATTTAAAGCGAAAAAAAAATTGGTTTACAAGTGTAACATACCCTAACATATTTAAACAGATTAATTTTTTACTATCTGCTCAAAAAAATTCGTTTTACATGTTGAAACGGATGAAAATTGGTCATTTTTCAAAAACAAAATATGATTTGATGGGAAAAAACTCAAAGCTTCAAAAAGTGTTTAAAAGTGTCTTCATAACCTGTGTTAAAAAATTCAAATCAATACACATAAAAGATTCTGAGAAATTGTTCCTTAAAATTTGACCATTTAACATTACGGAGATAGGACCTTATGACGAACTTATTTTCGAAACTTAAGAGCAAAGAGACTGTTTTCAATCGTATTACCCAGTAGGTAGTTGATTAACGAAGCACTGGAGTAACACAACGGGCTTTAGGTGATAGTCCGGGATCAACACCAAAGGGAAATATTCAAATCGTATTACCATAAACATCAAGTGACACCGAAATTATAGATTTATTTGTGGATTGGTAATTTTTAATTAACGTCGTTCTAGAGTGACACGACGGGCTATTGATGACGGTCCGGGATCAATCCCCTAAGGGAAAGATCCGTATTTATTTGTGGAAGAGAGTGAAGAAAGATAAATGAAGATTTCGTTGAAGACGAAGGAATAGGATTGCCTTAATCAAATGAAGTTACTACTGGCTTTGGAATTGCTCACCGCTTTTTGTTAGGCAATGGAAGTTCATCAACGCAATTAAACAACACGTTGACAGTATCAAATTCTTTTCAATTGTAACGAAAGAAAAGCCCACAAAACTCAGTAACATAAGTATTTCAAGGCAAAAATTGCACAATCGCGAAATTTCTGTGTAGTTAGAATTATTTGTATAATTAAGAATTATCTGTATAATCAAGAATCATCTGTATAGTCAAGAATCATCTGTATAATCAAGAATCATCTGTACAATCAAGAATCGTCTGTATAATCAAGAATCATCTGTATAATCAAGAATCATCTGTATAATCAAGAATCATCTGTACAATCAAGAATCTGTATAATCAAGAATCATCTATATAATCTCTGTGAAGAGTGCCATTCATCTGTGAACCAAGAATTGTACATTAAGTAATGTAAATGCGTTAGTTGAAATAATGGTTTTTTTTTTCAGATGATAACATGAACTACAGATAATGTAAGGTTTCCCTTCCCGGTTGCTTGAAATTTGTCTTAACGAGGTTTGACAGCACGTTGAAACCTCTTACAACACGATTTGCTTATGAATTTTCTGTCAAGCAAAATAAAGCAGATAGTGATAGAGATGTGAATTCCGCGATAATAACATTTGGAGAATATATTTAAGGCATGCAATTGAATTAACATCTTACTGGTGCAACATAGAGGGGTATTGGCGAAGGTCCGGATCAATCGCGGAGACTATTCGAGGAAAACACCTATGAAGTGAGGATATTTGAGGCAACGGCAAATTTAATGTGCACCAACCCCCTAAAACTCGATCCAACGAACAGTCTTAGGTTGAGAATAAGATAATTTTCAACCAAAAAAATGCAAAGCAATACATTTTTAATTGGTTTAGGATATACTGAAAAGAAATTTATCGTTAAAATTGTATTTCTGAAGTTAACTTCAGAAAAAGAAGTCACCATTTCACTTATTTTTATTCTCAGTTATTTTCAACAACTTTGCTGAAATTGTGATTTAATCTTCTTTGGCAATATGTACGGTTTTTAAAATATATGCTATAAACAGATAAATGCAATGCAATTTATTTTATATATTTAAAGTTAAAACCGAGCATTTTACCTTTTTATCTATAACAGATTGTGAATTCGCTACAAGAATATCCAAAACTTATAATTTTTGAGTAAGTAAAAACTATGCAATTTCATTTAGTGAATAATCTTAACACTTAGTGCGAATCTAAATAAAACGTACATACATTTTTAACTCAGACAATTGAGTCTTAAGACTCATTGGAACATATGGTTACTTCTGCTCGCGGATTTTGTATGAAGCTTTTCTTGTTGCACTTAATAATTAATTTAATATTCATAGTTGTTGTAATAAATAGTATTGATTAATTGCTAACATAACTAACAATTTGATTTTTAATGTTTGTTTAAAAATAAAGAACTGTATTTGGGTCACAGAGAGCAAATCCAACAACCGCGAGTCTCAAAGTTCCTTGGGCTTCAAAATCGCTTCATCCGCCATTCACAATAAACAGAAAAGAAATTTAGAATGCACAACGAAGAAAGTGAAGCTGGGAGAAGTAAGAGAACAATTCCCTCGATAGATGTCGCAAACGGGTACTTTGACAGCTAGGGTGCAGGGGTAATCGACGCCAACCTATATTCCTTTCCATTTGACCGGACATCGCAGCGTAATGTGTATGACATGTTAGATGACCTACTTGACAGGGCAGATAACGCATGAAAGCTGCAAAACCGCGCCTCTTTCATTTTGTTTACAGAAGTTCTAATGAGCGGGGGGAAAAAATTCGTAAAGGTCGTGTAGTTTTAGTCGGTAGTTTTCAAATCTGATTTTCATCTTGAACCAGAGTTCGGGTTAAAGTGAAGCGGAAAACGAGTGGCATTGGTTACGTTGAATTAACAGACCCGAGCGTAGCATTTGCTCTTAAGTTTCTTTCTTTCTTTCTTACTATTAACGGCAGAGTTCACACATTTCATGACTCGTTTAAATCCATTTATTATGCATATTTGGCTTAGATATGCACTCTTCCAAACAAATTAAAACAAATCTGTATCCTGGTAGGAAAAGAGCCAATGTTTTCATTTTGCAAGGCCTTTGGCAGCAGTCAATTTAGTAAATATTATTTTTATTTTTATAATGCAACGTTCCAAAAAACATCAGTTTTGATACATAATTTTTTTTGTAGCGAGTTATGACAGGCTTGGATTATACCTACTTCTATGCCAACCTCAGGAAGTTTGAATTTTATTTTTATTTATTTATTTGTAATTCACGTGAAGATTTAAAAAAAAAAAATAGATATTTTCAACAAGTTCTTAAATTGTCGGACTCAGAATGTTTAAAATAAATTATTTAGACTGTTTTTCTGTGGAAGGAGTGTTGGTTTGTGTAGCAAACCCCGGGGGTTGATGACAGGAGGCGAGCAGGGGAGGAGCCCCCATAGTAATAAAGAATCTCGAGAATGTCTCCTTTTCTAATTGCAGTAATACTCTTCGAATGCAATCTTCGCCATGCACTGATTTAGAATTAAGATGGTTGGTTTTGTTTTTATGGCGTGAAGATCATATTTAGCCAAGCTGCGCATTAAGTAACATGAAGTCAGAAATGTGATAAATCAACTTCACACTGGAACAACAAAACGGGCTATTGGCGACGGTGTGGGATCATTCCCCAAGGGAAGGATCTTACCCGTAATTTTGAAAGCGAGATCTACTCCTGAGCTGGCAAGCCATTCTCCAAACCTCCACACCACGCCAAGGAGGATATTTGAGGCCACGACAGATTAAACGTTCAACAGCCTCCGTGAACACGACGATTTTTGGCAGGACCTAGATTTTAATGTGTTACTCTGCCAACCAGGCGATCGCGGCAATAGAACGGCGAGTTCTTCCGTACACCGTAATCCAAACCAAGCATACATAAACTACGCGTCAAAATCCTGCAGCGGTTGATTTTACCGTTTACGCTCGTTTTTGTTACCGTTCGTGAATATATACATACTGTCGATTTCTAAGCCACGTATGTTCGTGAAATATCTAGCAGACCCCAGCATAGGATCTTCGTTGAAATTTCTTATATCTATAGATTAGCAGGATGTCGTTACTCACGTTTCAAATTTTATTTCAATCCATTTAAAGAATATAGTATCAATAAATTTTGTTCCAACCCCAGATTAGAAACCTTTGCTCACTCCACAAAGTTGGCTTCCGCGGAGTGATGCTGTTATAAACGCGCGTTGCTCCAACTCCATAAAGGTATTGCTCCGCGGAGCAATACTGATATGAACACACACCGGAAAGTGGCAGACGACTTTCGAAAAACTTTAACTTCTACTTTAAGGATTACTCTGTGTGTCGTTTTTCTTGTAATACGTTGTGTTCTTTCTTTTATCCGTATCTCTGCATTTGATGTCCATTTGATCGAATAAATTGTGTTGTCGTTTAACCCGTGTTACTTTCTACGCTCTCGACAACGCAATAAATTTCATTCCGATAAATGAAATTAGATCATCTAAAATACAACATTTTGCTTGTTTTTACAGACGACGTCGATTGTAATTTCCAATAAAATACAAGGCAAAAAGCACATCTCAGTCATATTACCTCAATTAGTCTCCAAAAGTTTATTTCAATTTAATCCCAACTTGTTTAAAGTCAATGTGTTTTGACGTAAACCAGTTTTCCCTTTCTCTTTCCTGCGCGGATTTCTATCTTCCAGATTTATTATTTTCTGCTGAAGAATTTCATGTATTGTGGCGTACTCTTCCCATGCCAGCTCCAAGTAAATTTAAATTGAGAGGTAAAATGAGTGAAGAATCATGTAGATTTTATATTATTTACATCCATTGGTGCCATTCGACAAACATAGATTCTTGTGCCACATAAGCTAGTGAAAATAAATATCTAGATCGATTATTCGCAAGGGCACCACAGCCCAGAGACAGTTGCTTTCCCTTCCGCGTCGCCAAAACTCGCCGATTGAAAACTCCCCGAGTTTAATAATTAAGAAAAGGCGAAGATAAGCGTCTCCTCCCGAAGACGTTCTCTCCCAGCACAGCTCAACCCAGCTTTTAATTCACGAGCATCTCACGTTTCGCTATATTTAAACCTTCAAGGGAGAACAAGCACAACAAAAAACTGCCACAGTAGAAAAAAAATAAGACATCCTATTGTTTACCTGACACAGGATATACGGAGCTAAGCAGGGAAAAGGCACGAAAATAATTTAAGGGAAATGAGGGAAGCCGGTAGGGACTCATACCTAGTGTTGGAAGAAGGAAAGAAGAAAAAAATCATTAGGAGGAGCAGTTGAAAGAAAGGCCCTACCCTTTTCACGTTTCGGTTTTAGACTGATGAACGATTTAGGCCGAGCGTTAAAGCACCCTCTTGTGAAGCTTTGGATAAATTTAGAGCCAACTTCGGAGAGGTGGAGTCGAAATAAATTAATTTCCCTCATTTAAAAGCAGAATTAAAGATTGCGAAGAACCTTGTCAGTTCAGACAGATGGTTGGGTTTTTTTGAGGTGCAAGGGCCGTATTTGGCCAAGCTGCGCCAAGCACAAGCTTGGCTAAGTCTAATGGACATACACACACGAGGGTTTGTGTTGACGCAGAACAGAAAAATACATCCTGGGTAGGTATGTGTTGTAATAACCCTCGTAGGGACGATACGAGAACACCCCGTTCTAGTCCCTAGTTCAATTTTCTTTACTAATACAAGCACTGTTATTGTGAAGGTAGATAGGTATTTTAATTAACGTCACACTGGAGCAACACAACGGGCTATTGGCGACGGTCATGTCACGTGTCAAATACAAAGGGTTCCAAATCACCACCACTTAATTTTCAAGTTCCTTCATTTGTTTCTTAATTTTCCTAGTTCAATTTTCTTTACTAATACAAGCACTGTTATTGTGAAGGTAGATGGGTATTTTAATTAACGTCACACTGGAGCAATACAACGGGCTATTGGCGACGGTCATGTAACGTGTCAAATCCAAAGAGTTCCAAATCGTCATTATTTAATTTTAAGCCACGGTCAGATAACGAGGTCACACCCCACTCTCCAAACTTCCACACAAGACCAACGTGAGGATATTTGAGGCCATGATAGATTTAACGTGCACCAGCCCCTTTCTACACAACGGTCTTTATTTGATGCGAACTCGCAACCCACCGGTTGCTAGTTCCGTACCCTTCCGACCAGGCCCCATCCTGGGAGGAAAAGACAGAAAGTGTAGTAAAAATGCTATTTAAGGCGGTTAAGATTAGAGTTTGGTTGGTTGAGTTTCAAGGGGAAGGACACTGTTTGGCCAAGCTGCGTCAAACAAGATAGGCTACGTCCAATAACCGAGTCCAATAACAATACAGACACGAAGAAAGTTTTACTAACACAGAACAGAGAAATACATCCCGGGAGAAACAGGACCTAAACCAATTTTTGAAATATCTGTTTAACGTGGTTGGGATTAAGGTTTGTTGGTTAATTTTTATGGACATGTTTTTGCTAGCTGAGCCAAAAACAAGTTAGGCCAAGTACAATAATGGACACGCACACGAGGACATAAAATAAAAGTAGCTATTTAACGCGATTAGAATCAGGGCTTGGTTGTTTTTTTACGACCGTATTAGGCCAAACTGCATTCAAACACAAGATTGGCTATGTTCAACAATGGACGAAACACGCACGAGGAAAGTCTTGACACAGAACAGTGAATAACACCCGGGGAAGACAGAAAGTGAACAGAAATTGTTTTTCTACGTAGTTAGGTAATGGTAATTTTAGTTAACGTCGTACTAGAGCAACACAACGGGCTATTGACGACTTCTACGTGGTTAGGATTACGGTTGTTTGATTGATTGAGTTTTTATGGCACAAAAGCCATATTTAGCCCAGCTGGGTCAAACACAAGACACCCTTTCAAACATGACAGGTTGGGTTTTATGGAGCAAGGACCATTTTTGCCGAAAGTTTTACTGACACGAAGGATATGCACAAAGAGCGGTATCGAATATGCTCCGTCTACAACTCGTAGGTTGGTGGGCAGGCCCACTAAACCTAGGCGACCTCTCAGACAATAACTCTGATCTTACTGACGTCGCAGTGAATAATATTGTTACAAGAGTTCCATGTTTTTATGAGTTTTAAAATTATATTGTGCTGCACTTTTTATCTTGGTAGGTTTTTATTGGCTCAATGGTCAAACTGCGTCAACCAATGCATTGATTTAAAACTCATCTCTCTAAAACGGGAGCAGAAGTCTAAGGAATCAAATACAAAATTCAGCAAATTAGCGGGAGGAAAAAAATTTAGGGTAAAATGGAAGATAGGGCAGTACACTAGGGCATCTCTCTCGGGGCAGTGAAGCCCGTGTTTACTTGGAAGTAAACCTCCATGAGTATCATTGAACTGACAAGACAGATTTCTGGCGAAAAGGCAGTCTGGCGTGGGACAAAAAAAGCTTTGTCTCCCTAACTATGAAGTATATCGATCAAACACAAATGTACCAAGTACGTTAATTGATGATAATGCCTAACGACCTGCAAAAAAAGCTTTGTCCCATAACTATGAAGTATATCGATCAAACACAAATGTACTAAGTACGTTAACTGATGATAATGCCTAACGACCAGCAAATAAATTATCTGGGGCAACCAAGGCTTATCAGAACTAATTTTAAAATAATCTTTACGTAGAGAACAAATTTACAATGGTAAACCAAAACCGTTCGTTTTGCTTGCACTTCCAAGAAAATCGATCAAACACGAGTATAGTAACTACGATAATTAGCGACAATTAATCGCGACGTTAAAATAGATCATCTCTCAACCAACCAAGACATTATCAGCACAAATTAAAAACAAAATCTTTGCGAAAATCACAAGGTTATTAAAATCTGTCTACCCAAAGAGTTTTACTTGCACAGAATGAGCAATCAAACTGATAATCTTCATTTTTCATCAGACGTCAGTTAAAACGAGGCGGAGAAAAAACCCTTTTAAAACACTTAGAGTGTTGCAATTTCCTGTTCATTTGTTTCCTGGGAATCGGCCACCTTCGGAGATAACCTATCGTTCTTGGGTACTTCTGATTGGTTGGGAGCTGGTGATTCCCGACTTTGTTTATGCCACTTCAAAAAATGCGCTGAAATCACAGCGGAACAATGTGGGTCGAAGCTCTCGTCATTGTAATTGATAGTGAAGATAGGAAAATCTCGCCGCGTGGTCAAGTTTTTTAAGGAAACGGGATTTCCGCTGCAAATAGACCAGCAGTTCTCAACCTTTGTGCTAACGCATAAGAGACGAGAGCCCAGTCCAAACAAATCTACTCCCAAATACCTTTCCAAAGTTCATATATGTCGGGTTTTTGTAAGCTTCACGAGCACAACAGATGGCAGCACTGGAGACCGCGAGTTATGACGTCACGTCATGACTAGCATATAACGGAGTTTTCCCCGTCCTGGAAAAAAATAACTCTTCTCCAATGTTCTTGAAAGACTAGAGTGCCTATATAATAAGAATGATGCCAACAGGAAATACTTTCAAATTGGCTTAGAGACTTTTTCTACGGCCCGAGGCGGTCTTTTCCTAGCTTTCGGAGACTTAACATGGGAACTTTTTGTGTGTTCCAGAAAAACGTGTGAATATTAAATTTAAAGAAAATATAGCTTTTTCATGTTCCATTTCGTGTTCTAGAATGTTTATTTATTGTTATTTTAGTGTTTTGTCAGCATAAATTTGAAGACTTTTTAAGTAAATAGCTTTTTTTGAACAACATGGTGTTTCTCGCAATCTAAGTTAGCGCGTTGTGCAATCCATCTCATCAATTACGCATGTAATTGAGCGTTTATATGATTCATTTATACCGAATGTATCCATATTATAACAATCATATGCTTTTTGTACTCCCTGAAATGATATATTAATTCGCCCAGCAACCTTCTTTGAGACGATTCTGTAAGAAAAATGGCTGCCGCACATGCGCATTGGGCTAAATTTGGTCCCTTGTCGCCACTCTTATTATATAGGCACTCTAGTAAAGACGTGTCGCGTTGTGTTCCTCGAGGCTTCTGTTTCCGTGTATTATGTCCGTCTAGCAACACCCCTGTCCCTAGATATATTTACCTAAAATCTCTCTTGTTAAAATTCCCTACAACTCGTGCTACTGTAGTTCTCTGGGTAAAATAAATTATATCAATACTACCGTTTGTATGAGCCAAATACCCGGGTAAAAGGAGAGTTAAACTGGTTTTTTTCTACTACTCCGCTTCCCGTACGTGGGGAAAATACGAGGATATACGCGGGTTGATTTCAACCCTAGTCAAGTCCAGTGTCTTTGAGACTACCCTCCTTTCCCATAATGCAACGCGGGTAATCTTCGAAAATCCCTTTCACCCTCGAATTACCCGGGTCGATTGGTTTGGTCATGTAAACAATACTAAAATTACCGTTTAAATGAGCCAAATACCCGGGTAAAAGGAGAGTTAAACTGTTTTTTTTCTACTTCTCCGCTTCCCGTACGTGGGGAAAAAGCGAGGATATACGAGGGTTGATTTCAACCCTAGTCAAGTCGAGTGTTTTTGAGGTTACCCTCCTTTACCATAATGCATTTCGTAGCAGTGGCTTTTAGAGGGGTTCTGCTTGCATATAAACGGGTTATTATTTGGTGACGCGGGTAATCTTCGAAAATCTCTTTTACCCTCGAATTACCGGGTCGATTGGTTTGGTCATGTAAACCTTTCTGAAGAGTCCGACTTCTTCATCTTCACTTTCCAATTTGTGGGACTGAGTTGGATGACGTACTCCAAAATGACTTCTGAGATGGCCTTTTCGCACACATAAGCAAACATAAGTATGAATAATCAATTGTGGCATGAACATAAAGAGTATAAAGGGGGAGATAAATTTGTCTTTAAGGGGCGGCAGAAGATAAAGAATAGATTCCGAAGGAATAAACGCCCTTCAAAAAGCTACTGGCAACTTAAAACTTGCTCGGCGCTTTTAATTAGGCAGTAAAAATGTATCTGCGCATGTTAACGATGGAAAAAAATTTATCATGTGACGTCACGAAAAAGACACAGTACAAAAATCGATAACAGAATTATTTCAAGACACAAATTGAACTATCAGGAAATATCTGTAAACACAAGAATTTATCTGTGCGAATAAAAATTGTGTTTGTAATAAAGCATTATCTGAAAAATCACGAATCATCTGTGTGATGAAGAAAACTATTTACTTGCGATCCAAGAATTGAAGAACTTTCGTACTTACAGTATGTAATGTAAATGCATTAAAAAAATTTATTGTTGAAATGAGTTTTTTTCTTAATTCGAATGACACGAATTACGGATAAGACAAATTTTTTTATGATCTCGCGAAATTCGTCTTAACGAGGTTTGAATGTATTACTCATTCGGCAGCTAAGGAAACTGTTTACATATATCGGCAGGTAATATCATCCGTTTAGTCGCAAATTATCAATAATCGAGCCCTTTTTGAAAATATGCTTATTTTCTGAATTCGCATGACACGAACTACGGATGATACGAATTTTTTTAGAATCCAGTGAAATTTGTCTCAACGAGATTTGACAGCATTAGTCATTCGGCACCTGTTTTGTCGCAAATGATCAACAACCGAGCCATTTTTGAAATATTGCTTTTTTTTTTCTGAATTGGGATTACACAAATTACGGATAGTATAAATTTTTTTACAATCCCGTGCAATTTGTCTTTTTGAGATTTAACTGCATTAGTTATTCGGCACTTATCGAGGCTGTTGATATCGGCAGGTTATAACATCCGTTTAGTCGCAAATAATCAATAACCGTGCCGTTTTTGAAATAATGCTTTTTTCTGAATTCAGATGACACGAAGTACGGATCACACGAATTTTTTTTACAATCCCGCAAAATTCGTCTTAACGGGGTGTGACTGCATTAGTCCTTCGCAGCTACCGAAGCTGATGATCTGATTAATAACACCAGTTTCGTCGGAAATGATCAATAACCGAGCCGCAACTTTCAATTAGAAGCCACCGGTTGACTTCCACGGCGGGCCGGGATCTTCCTTCGACGGCGTCGTCCCATCGCTGCAGCGGCACGACGGAGCACACCCGTCGGCTCCGCTCCAACAGCCAACCGTGGCAATCACCGCCTCCCTTCTCTAATAGCCCGACAAAAGATCGGCCATTTTCTCGCTTCGTTGGACACCCGGGGGTGGGTGAGGCCGCCCACCTCGATTACAGGTGAGTGAGGCCCTTTTAAATTGATAGGACACGCGCGCGCCGTGTAATAACGGGACGGGTGTTTGTTTTCCGCGTTGACCACGTGTGACGTTTTCGTCACGTGGTGCTTTTCGGCGGAATCGGATCGCATCGAGGTGGCTGCGCGGGTTTTTGATTGTGGAGAGTCGATTTCCAAGAGGGCAGGTGGTTCGGATATGGGTTGTTTGGCGCCATGTTTGGTCCAAACACAACGCAGAAGGACGAGGGTAAAACGGGACGGTCATCACAGATCACTTGGGTATCTCGGGAGTTGCGGTGCCCGTTTCAAACCTAGAGGGCCCAGACACAAGACCGAGAACGCATAGCGATGCATTTGTATACACAACGAAAAATTTATCGACTTCGAAAAGAGAAATACACCCGTTTGACGATTGAACCTGCGCCGTTTGCAATTTCTGGAGTAGCAACCCGAACCCACAACCACTCAGTGAGCCTGGACACTCAGAGGGAGGATTACAAAACGAATCGAAATAAAAAGAATCCGAGTACAAAATACGTATTCAAAAATGATATGAAAAAGGTGAAACAACCAAAGCCTGGATTCAGTATGTACTCGAATTAACGTCATACTGAAGCAATACAACGGGCTATCCGGGTCAATTTCAAAGGTAAAGATCTCAAGGATAACGCCTGGTAAATTTTGATCCACTGTTAGATGATGACAACAACACCTGGTGATGTGTTGGAGTTTAAACAAAGCGCTTTCCAAAGGTGATTTAAAGGCTGCTACACACTAGGCCAGTAATTTAGTCGAGTAGCGAGTAATTTAGTAACTAAACGTGTTGGGACAAAACTATTGAGTCGAGTAGTTTAGTCAAACGATTTAATGGACTCGATCCAGTCAAATGGATAGTAGGCGGTCGAGTAGTGCCTCCCACCTCATTCCTCTAACCACTAGCGTGCCGCTAGACTGATGTGAACTAGAGATGCGACATCGATGTTTTGAAACATCGATGTTCAAAATTAAAACATCGATGTTGATAATACATCGACCCAAAAACATCGATGTTTTTAAAATTCAGTGTATTTAAACTTTTTTCCCCCATTTCTTAAAACTGGTTTAGCAACTAGTGATGCGACATCGGCTCCAATACATCGATGTTTTTTTTTCTAAAACATCAACATCGATATCGCATCCCTACTTTTCTTTTCTGACCCTTCATCCTTGGTCACTTGGTTCTAAAAGTATGTTCAATTTGCTGATTAGGAAAATTATGCTACTAGGTTAATTTAAAAATTTTAATAACGGTACTTTTTTCATTTAAAAATAAAACATCGACAAGTATAAACATCGATGTTACCAAAACATCGACCCCAATACATCGATGTTTTTTTTTAAACATCCGATGTTTTGAAAACATCGACATCGATGTCGCATCACTAATGTGAACGCGTCTGTTTAGTAGAAAAGGTAAGTTATGAAAGTATTTTGTATTTATTTTTAAACTAGCAGAATTAATTACCTGGCGTTTCTCGAGTTGAATCAATTAAATGTTGATTGAAAAGTGATATGACTAATCACTTTTTGTAAAAGAATGCTAGTATCATTTAAGTGTATGGAAAAATATTTTTAATATCGTTTCAACTTTCTCATCGCTTCTATTTACTTCGGACGCAAATATGTATACATGATACAACCATCTATATGCTCTATTTCATATCTTTTTCATCGCGATTCAGCTTCGCTCTCCGCATCATCCTTAGCAGTCGACACTTGAACACCAACTAAACCACGTTTGATCAACCACTCTTGCCGTTTTCTCGCTTAATTAAAGCTACTAAATCACAACCCTCGTCGGTCACATAGAACGCAAGAGATTAATCCGCGAGTACGCATGGTGAAACGTGTCCATTTTGAGGACAGATTTAACGAACACCAAGCAGCACTCGATCTTTTGGAAGATCGAGTTTCGAACTCGTAATTCCCGTAGTATAAACTTCGAAGACCATCTATTTGTTTGCACTCGTTGGTTGTTCACGGGTTTTATGATGTAAAGGCCATATTTGCCCAAGCTGCACCATTCACAAGACAGGGAACACAATGAGAAGAAAAAAAAAACAGTGAAACTTCGATTAACCTTCAGGGTCGGAACCCCGATGGTTAATCAAAATAGACGGATAACAGAAAAACTACAATTTACATTAAACATATTTTTACATAAACTTATGCTCTAGTTGTTTCTTCTTTTGTTTATTTGAGACTCTCGTTATCTAAGCGGCAATGCTCCGCAATAATGGACTATTGTTAACAGAAAGGGGCGGTTAAAAGAGCGACTTTTAATCGAACTTTCACTGTATAGGCAAGTTCATAATCAGAAATTTACTGTTTTCTCCTATAAAATAAACAAGGTCAGCCGATGATGTGATACATCCTGACGAATTTGTAGAGGTTTTGTTTTATTTGCCACTAAACAATCACTTTTTGCAACACGAGAGCTGATTCAACCGGTCTCCGAGACTTCCAGAGGATTCCGAACCACAACAAATAAAAGGCAGAAGCTTAGGCCAGGGTAAGTATGAATGGGAGGAAAGATCACTCTGGGCTGTGATACCAGTACATACCTAAAGATGCACCCCTAAGGGCTTGTTTGCACTGAAAAATCCCTCTGATAATCATTTCAGGCTACAAAAAACACGTCTTTTTCTCAATTACCAGAATCTAGTAGAAACGAGTGAAAGCAAAGCAAACAACAAAAGCCAATCAGAGAGGGAAGCAGCCGAATCCAGTCAAGAAGACGCAAGTGGCATCCCCAGCTCATTATTCTTAATCGAATTATCAGCAAAGAGCGAGTCCTCCGCACAAACAAAAACCAGAGACCGAGAAGGCATCATCTTAACGAAAAGACAGGAGTTTTTTCCCACGCTCTCAAGGCGGCATGCCGACAAAGAGACCTCCCCCCGCACAGGAATCCACCCCCACTCCAGAACAGAGAAAGTAAAAACATGTGGTCGATCCCGTGGCAGAAGCACCCCCACCGGAAGTGGATGCACACTCTGCTTCGGAGTTGAGAGATGTATATTCTCGTCTCTTTTCTGAAACAGAATGGAGCGGTTATGTGGATAGGGGTCCTCTGGGGGGAAAATGCTAAGCATCTTTCGCTCGGGCTTTGAAGATGGGAAAATAATGTTTGTGTATGATGTTTGCGATGTCTGAATGCCGTGGCATGACAGCGAGTGATGCGAGTTCGCCGGTCATATACGTCACTTAAGTACGAGGCACAGAAATCGGCGGTATTTATTTATTGTCGAATGGGCAACAACGGATATAAACAACACAAAATCCTCCGGTACGGATTCATTAGCCAATCATGCCGCCTTATTTAAATATGCTTGATTAGCGCTATGGAGAAGAATAATGTTTTTAAAACTACATTGGAAGAGTTCGACAGAAATGAAATTCTTCAGTTGTCTGATAGAAAGCAATGAGAAATTTTCCAATTCAAAATTTTTTAACCAACGTATGTGGCACAGAAATCGACGTTATTTATTCGACGTTGAATGGCAACAACGGATATAAACAACATAAAATCGACCGTTGAGGGATTCATTTGCCAATCATGCCGCTTAATTTAAATAAACTTGATTAGCGCTGTGTAGCAGCATAATGTTGTTAAAACTACATTGGAAAAGTTCGACACTGATGGAATTCTTCAGCAGTCTGATAGAAAGCAATAAGAAATTTTCAAATTCAATATCTTCCCCCCAATGCACAGAAATCAACATTATTTATTCATTGATGAATGGCAACAACGGATATAAACAACATAAAATCGACCGCTACGGGATTCATTCGCCAAATTTGCTGCAGAGCAAAACTATGCTTGGTTTGAGCTATAAAGCTGCATAATGTTGCTCAAACGACAATGAAGTTCTGAGCAGTCTGATGACAGAAAGAAATAAGAAATCTGAAAAAGAGACGTCAGCGCAGAAAAGAACAGATGGAAGAAATTTTTTTTTTTTTTGCGTTACAAAATGGCGAATCGCCTTTGAAGGGGATAGGTTAAAATTGAAGGTGTTCAGAATCATGAACATGATTGAGGTGTGCTTTTTATAATGCATTTTTTAGTAAGTAAGAATTAACACCAGTTGCTGTTGCATATTTTTGAATAATTTTATTCCATTTACCGGAATGAAATCCATTCATGTGGATGCGGTATTCATTATAAATGGATTGAAATATGAGTAACGACACTTTTGCATCAGTAAATATATGCAATTGAGAAAGTTTGCCGCAGATACTATGCGATAGTTGTTTTTGGAAATGGCTGTCAGAGAAAATCTTTTGTGTTCTATTGCAATTGTTGGTTGACGGACATGAGTGTGATTGTGAAAATTAGTCACGAACCGGCGGAGTTGAAGGGACCATAAATTGTCTGTTAATTTTTTAAGTGGGAATATCTTAGACGTGTGGGAGGGAGCGTCATTACAAGACTGAGTACAGCTACGCCATCTGTTGCAGAAATATGAAACTTTATCCTACCAACTCGAGTTGATATCGGTGATGGAAAATAAAATTATATTCAAATTAAAAACTGAGGCCTAATAAGGAAATAGATCAATCAAGTCTTGTTGAAAGTGCAGCGAATGTGAAAAAAAGTACGCGTTTCCACACAACAAAAAGTATTGAATGTTCTCAACTCCTTATTCAATCACGATTTGTTCAAAAGATCTTAAAATTTCACCAAGATTACGAGAATCGTTAAAATAAAAATAGTTTTTCGCTTCAAACCCATGCAGTAAAAATGTACTTAACGATCAAGAATATGTTACACGGGCAAAGAATGTAGCAAGGCTATTTCCCCAAAGAAAAAAGAGCACGTAATAATAAATTAACTGAAACCACGGCAGCCACAGTACAAAAAAAAAGCACTTTCGAAACAGTAGCAGCATATATTCTTAAAAATGGTGGGAAAAGTCTGCTCTTAATATCTATTTTAGTAGCACAAAAACAAAATGAATTAGCTAATACAAAATGTACTAAATAAGTATGAAATAGACGTTGAAGATGTCGACAAAAAATTTAAATTCAAGATTAAAAATTAAATATTTTCTAAATTCGTTACAATCTAGCAACCAGATTCCAGTGTTTTTATTTCACGGTTGCCATGGCTTGGTGCTAAAACTTCGAAATTGTAGGAAAATTAAAATTCGAAAAATTTATTCCGCTAAAAACTAAAAAAGAAGACGCTTTCTAAATAAAAAAAAAAAAAAAAAAAGAATCGCCAAAATGATTTACACGTGATTTACAATTATTTACATGAATGATACGTATATTCATGTCTTTACTTCAATAGCCTTCCCATAGATAATTTTTTTTTCTGTAACGTTGAAATGATTAACACAACTACATGTCAGTAGCGGAACATTGATATCAATGAACTGAAGATACCGAAATTCGATAGAAAGTAAAAACAAAAATTATGTTTAGCTTCAGATAACATTATAATTCAATTTGATTCAGAAATCGCTTCCTTTAAGCAGATAATACGATATAAATAATTTTAGTTTAAAAAAGAATCCTATCGGTGCAACTGCTCCCCATCTTGGCTATTGTAAGGATGATCAAAACGTTGTCAGAGCTTGATAATGGTCTTTTATAGTCTTAGTTTAATCGATAGTCTTTTGCAATGGCGGGGAAATGAGAGAATTGGACCATACTCAATGACTAACTTCACATATTATCTGGACTGGATGCTAGCCTCAGTAGGGAGAATGGGGTAGGGGAGAAGAATCTGTGATGAAGGCACACACTGCGCATGACAAACGCGATCAACCAATCGTAGTGCGGCTGAAAGGATGGGCATCAGAGGGCTTTTTACTGTGAAAATCAAAGACGTTAAAATACAGTGGCGGATCAAGTCAATTGGGGGCCCCAAGCAGTAAATTTTTCAGGTCCCTCAAACTCAAGTTGGGGGGAAAAAATTTCACGAAACTCTCAATAAGTTTTTACAAAAAGAAAAGTAGTGAAAATTTTCAAACCATAATACATTGAATAAATTAAAAAAAAAAATTAACACAAATTTCCGTCTTGCTTTATTTTTGTTAAGTTACCTCCACTATGGAATTTTGTTTTTCCTCTGAATTACAAATTTTAGTTAAGGCCTCTTTTGTATGAATGAAACCAAGTATTACAGCTAATGCAGCATTTGCCTCTTGCTTACCATCTTGTATATTAGAAACTCCTTTCACTGCACTTAAAAACGAAGTTGATACATTTTTTACAATTTCAAACAATAACAATACAATCTAAGGCAGCGTTTTTTACATCTTTTTCTTGAATTTTTTGGATACCCCATTTTTGTCCTCTGTAACTGGATATTTTTCTGTAGAGAAACAACAATTAAGGTATCCAAACACGTTAAAAATGTCATTTTTGACCAAAAATTCCAAAAATGTTTTTGATTCTATTTGATAGAGTATTTATTTGACTTTCCAAAATATATTTGATTTGTTCTCTCTAAGTTAATTACAGATATTAAGATTTCAATCAAGGCGGGAAAAAACGAGAAGTAAGTATGGAAAACACCGACAATAGCCGTAAAAAAACCAAAAACCTGTCAAAATTTAAATTTCAAATTTGCTTTTTTTTTTCTTCCATATATCATTTTAGAAAGTTTTCCCAAATGTTTAAATGGTTTCTTACTTCAAATATTGTGAACATTTTTAAAGAGAAGTGAAGAATATTTGTTTATTTAAATATCCTTTTGATTCTATTCCATTCCTAAGAAACATGCATGTAGTTTATTTTGGCAGCGTCATTTTTCAAACGGGTTGAATAGATTTTCATGTAGCACATTTGGACAAATTTTTTTTAATTAAATTTCATGCACCATCATCCTTTTTACGAATTATTAACATATATTTTGAATATTAATAGCCCAATGCTATTAATATTATGCATCATTAAAATGTTTCTATACCACATTTAAAAAAAAAAAAGGGGGGGGGGGGTCTGGAACGAGTTCGGATACCTCAAAGAAACAAACATCTTCCTGAAAGATGAAATACACCAAGGAAAATCGCTCCCTTACAATTATTACGCAACGAGACGGCGTGTATTATTTCAGAAAAAATATGTCCCGAAACCTTGACGTATCAAATAGCAAATACAGGCATCGGATTGCCACTTCCTCAATTGCAATACTTCCACTAAATGAAATAAGCTCATCTAGATAAAGCTTCATAAGTTATCTTTAAAGTCTGCCTCCAATTAACGACAAACACTTGCCTTTCCTTCAAAGGGTGAGCTCTTTTTTCTCTCTCCAACGCTTCGGGCGCGGATTCAGATTGCCGTCCGGCCCTCTCCAAAGAGCAAAAATGTGTGATTAAGACATTTGTCACAAGAATTGCCTCTCAATTAACTTTTGACGTCTAACATGATCAAATAACAGAGCCGATGGAAGGGTGAAAATCGAAATTTATGTCCGATTCGGGATCGGGTGATAAGTAGGAGCAGACCTATGAGCACGACCCTGTTGGCTGGAATGAAGCTTGTGTAATTTCTGACGAGTCCACGCCTCCTTCATCATAGTTTGTTGCCTTATCTTTTGGGGTAATAAATGTGCAGCATTTTTCTACCTCAGAATTCGTCCAACCCTTTATTTACTGACAGGACTTTTAAGTCCAGTCAGTTTTCTCATGGTACTGTATTAATTTAAAAGCTTTGAGACCCAATGGGACTTTTTGAAATCCACTTCTATGAAGTACGTTCTTCAAAAAGAAGGAAATCGGCATCTGTGCCCAAAAGGCAATCGTTTCCAGAACACTGGGTGGCACTAGAGTGCCTATATAATAAGAGTGGCGACAAGGGACCAAATTTGGCCCAATGCGCATGCGCGGCAGCCATTTTTCTACCAGAATCGTCTCAAAGAATGTTGTTGGGCGAATTAATATATCATTTCAAGGAGAACAAAAAGCATATGATTGTTATAATATGTATATATTCGCTTTAAATGAATCATATAAAAGCTCAATTACATGCGTAATTGATGAGATGTGTGTGGATTGCACACGCGCTAACTTAGATTGCGGGAAACACCATGTTGTTCAAAAAACAGCTATTTACTTAAAAAGTCTTCAAATTTATACTGACAAAACACTAAAATAATAATAAATAAATATTCTAGAACACGAAATGGAACATGAATAAGCTATATTTTCTTTTTAATTTAATATACACACGTTTTTCTCGAACACACAAAAAGTTCCCATGTTAAGTCTACGGGGGAGCTAGGAAAAGACCGCCTCGGGCGGTAGAAAAGGTCTCTAAGCCAATCAGAAAGTGTTTCCCGTATGTCGCCACTCTTTATTATATAGGCACTCTAGGTGGCACTGGCCAACATTTGTGGCATCACGAGGAAGATTGAAATGTGTGCTTCTAGGAAAGTTGAGTCAAGACCGTATTCAAAGTGTTCATAATGTAACATGTATCTGTGTGTAAATGAGGAAATTTTTTTTTAAATACCATAAGAAATAGTAGCGGTAGAAGTGATTAGTTTTCTGAATATAAGATATTGTAATAAATAAATATTGACTATTTTCCTCTCTATTTCATATTTGTTTTTATTATGCACAGAATTATTTGATAAAATTATTGTTCAACTTGTTGTATCTTTCAAATTGCCATTAAAAATTCAATAATATAATATTATTTTACAAAAATAGTGCTTCAGTAAAGTCCTGTCGGGACTTTGAAGTCCTAAATTATTTTCCATACAATTAACGACCTTGGTGATGACTTATAATGAAAATTGTGCTATAGGGTGTTTACTTGCACCTAAATTAAGTGCTTCAACTAGCAGGTTGCAAGACTATTAAAACGGAGCATGACGATTTTGAGACTTCACACATCGCCTAAAGATTAAGTAATGCATGTTGTAAGATTAAGTAATGCAAAACGAATGCATGTAGTTCAATAGGGGTATTAGTATCAACTACGCGTGTAAGAAATATTCAAGAGTAATACAGGGTTCCCACTCTATTTCAGAAATAATTCCCTGACTGTTCCAGGTTTTCCAGGCAAATTTTTACAAAATTCCAGGTCATACTTAAGCAATTCACGATATTTTTAAGGTGAAAAACCAAGAAATAATTTAGCATTCAATAGCCAATAACTAAAACCAATCTTAGAACTAAACGCTGTAAAAATTAATACAAAAAGCACACGTAATTTTGCATTAAAATAACTTATTCAAATAATCCAACATATTTGACTTAAATAAATTTGTAATTTAATGTATCATAAGCATGAAATTCTTCAATGTAAGCCAGTGGACGAAACAAAATTCGTTACCTGTTAAATATTAGCTGTTTCTTTTCAAATCAGTTGAAAAATTCAATTAATAAAATAAAGGGATACGAAACTGTACGAATCTTATTAGCTACTTTCTCCAAAGCGTCTGAGACGCCATGATTAGTCATTTTCCAGGTCATTGAGACAATTTTCCAGGTTTTAGACAAAAATGCGTAATTTTCTTCCACTTTTTTGGACAAAACTAAATTTTCTGACAATTCCAGGTTTTCCTTGACCTGTGGGAACTCTAGTAATAAGTATTACTATATTAGTCAGACAATAGTTAAAACGATATAAAAATCCCAGAAAAAGATAATCCCATTTGAAATAATTGTAATAAAAATTTTAAGCGGATCTAATATCGCCGAATAACTCTTTCAATAAAAATGAAATTCAGAAAAATAGACATGAAAAACAAAAGCAAGGTATGAGAAGTTCGTATCCGAACTCAAACACAAGAAAATAGCCGTCAGAACCCAAGTGTTAGTTCACCATACATCCTTTTGTGATCACAAAACGTTTGTTTTGGGAACGAAAGAGTAAAAGTTCCGACAGTAACAGACAGGCATGAAATACAAACCATAGAATGGTTTGGACCAGATGTTCGAGTGACTCGATTCCCAGAAGTTTCTCAGACGGACCCATTATAATCAGATGCACCCCACTAAAAATAAACATGCATAGAAATAGCGTGAAGAGTGTTGGAAGTACAATTGATCTGCTAAAACGGAGATGCTAAAAAAATATTTGTTAAAGGCAAGCCGCACATTGGTTCAACATCAGACCTACGTCAATAAAATACGCATGTATACCGACATGTTTACTGTATTCAAACGGAGGCTGTACCGGAACTGATTCTCTTATTGTTGTTACAAAAAACTTTCGCATTGGAATTTGTACAATAAAAATGTGTTTATTTTTCAAGTTCTTGACTTATAGTTTCAAAAAGAAAGGCTGTAAGGAGTAATTTGTTCTCCTTCATCCATTCTTGTCACTAGACTAAGGCCACGTTCACACGAAGCGTTTCAACTCGCGTGTGGCAAGGATAGCGAGGTCCCGCCATTAAATTATGTTTATTTATTCTTCTAATTCAAGTATCTATCTTTGAGACTTTAAAGAGCAGGACCCTGATAGCGTCGCCAAACGCCCGTTTTACGCGCCTCATGTGAACGAGGCCTTAAAGATGGAAGGATTTACTATGAATATAAAGGCGATAAGGTAAGCTATATACTAAAAGTGCCATTGTTGTCACAATAGAATAAGCACCTCATTCTTGTGATGTATAATCCTATCGGTCTACGTCCAATTTTTAATGTTTCCGCAGAGCTCTCCGGTTTTTGTTTCCCTAAACTAATTTACCGATTCTGTGATTTGCTTGTGGTCGCAAAGAACAATTAAGAACTTTTCCCGCTCCAGTGGCAAAAGCCATACTCTAGGAAAATCAAGTTAGTCGCGCATTAAACGTGCCATTGTTGTCACAATAGAATATGCATCTCATTCCTGTGATGTATAATCCTATCGGTCTACATTCAATTTTTAATGTTTTCGCAGAGCTCTCCGGTTTTCGTTTCCTAAACTAATTTACCGATTCTGTGGTTTGCTTATGGTCACAACGAACAATTAAGAACTTTTCCCGCTCCTGTGGCCAAAGACATATTATAGTAAAATCAAGTTAGTCGCGCATTAAACGTGCCATCGTAGTCACAATAGAATATGTATCTCATTCCTATGCTCCATGATCCTATGGGTACGCGATGTTCATAGCTTTGTAGAGCTCGCTGTTCCGGTTTTAGTTTTCCCTCCACTCATTTACCGATTCCGTGGTTCGCTTATCGTCATAAAGGACAACTAAGAACTTTTTCGCCACAGTAAAAAAAAGGAAAAGCCAAGTGCTATCAGAGGCAAAAGAGATAGTTTTCACCCTCATCCTATCCGAGCGCTTCTCCATCAGCGCTTCCGATAACTCGAATGGGGCCGGAAAAATTTTTGCGGGTCGTCTGGTCATTATTTCCTCCTTATCGGGAAGAGCAGAGAGCGTGACTCCACAATGTAAGCACTTGGCCGGGACAACAGAAATCTTTCACAGACACGGCTGATAATGTATGGGGTTTCATTTAGACGGAGATAAGGCAATGTAGAAGCGGTAGGGGAGGACTAAATATTGCGCATTGCCCGTCGAGGATCCAGCACTTACAATTCCATACATTGCACAAGCCTTTTTCAAAACCGTTTTTCGGCCAGTTGCTCTCTTCACTATGGAGGTAGTCAATCAACGTCGCACTGGAGCAGGGCACGGTCTACTGGCGACGGTCCGGAATCAATCGCGAAGGGGAAGATTCAAGAACGACTCATCGTAATTTTGAACCAGTCAGGTGACGAGAACACCACTCTCCAAATTCCACGCCAATGAGGACATTTGAGGCAACGACAGATTAACGGACACCAGTCCCCGTGTATACGACGGTCTTTGGCCGGACCTAGTTTCGAACTCGCAATCCTTCGGTTGCTAAAGCGTTGCTCTTCAAACTGGACTACTCACGTTGGTGAGGAAGTTTGGAGAGTGGGGAGCCAACTCAGGTGTTGCCTCGTCATCTAACCATGGTTCAAAATTACGTGGTGTCGTCCTCGGAAATTGGTAATTATTAGTCAACGTCGTACTAGAGCAACACAACGGGTTATTGACGACGGTCCGGGATCAATCCCTTAAGGGAAAGATCCGAGGACAGTACATCGTAATTTGGAACCACGGTCAGATGACGAAGCAACACCTGAGCTGGTGTCCTCCTCGGAAATTTCTCTTACGGGATTGATCCCGAACCGTCGTCAATAGCCAGTTGTGTTGCTCTAGTACGACGTTAATCACCAATTACCAACTGGGCTACCGCGGCACCTCTTTACCAGGGAAGTAAGTGTTCAGCGAGGACGGGCACCCTCGGAAATGTACTTCATGAAACAAAAATAAATGCTGTTTAATCTGTAGTATCCTAAAATGGGCCCTATCGTCCGCCCGCGGGGGCTGAAGGAATATTGATACTAATCCTTGCTCTAGGGGGGGGGGCTCGAGGAATATGGAGTGGGTCATTTAAGAGAAAATACAATCAGAGAGGAATCGAACTTCCAACATCTACAACGCGCTGGTAGCTAGAGCATGGAGTAAACCCATTCTATATATTTGTTCGGGGTGAAAAAAAATCTCCGAAAATTAAAGCTCTGTATTATACATAGTAAGAAAAAGTTGAAGATAACTTCTCTACAAAACTTAATTTCTATTTCTAGAAGAGCGATTGTCCCTCATACTCGCCCCATTTCCTTCCGTCAATTCTTTTCGCAGTGGCAATATCACTGTCCGGAAGTTCATTCGTGTTAACAATTGGATTGCACATCCGATTCGATAAACCAGAAAACAACTTTGAACAATATATATAATTAAAGGGCCGTATCTGGTCGGGTAGACCTTTTCGGAGAGGGCCGTATCTGGTCGGGTAGACCTTTTCGGAGAGGGCCGCATCTGAACTGTAGATCGTTTAAACCTATTCGGAGTGACGTCTGGTTTAAGGGTCTGATAAAAATATTTTGGAGGCCGTATCCGGATGGGTAAACTTATTCGGAGCCTGATAAAAAAAAATTTGGTCTGACTACAGATACATGAACAGACTACAGATAGATGCATGAGAAGGCTTTTTGGTTCTCGTCCTTTTTTCCAAATGCAATAAACTGTCGTACACAAATGTCTATATAATTTTTTATGTTCTTCCTATTATGAATTCTTATCTTCATGTGTAGGGGACGCGGGTTCTCTTTCTGTAACCCTACGAATATTTCTCTTTTTTGTCGGGAAAATCTTTCCTTGTGAGTGTATGTCCATTTTACTTCAAGGAAGAAACATAGGTTGGCCAGATCTGACGCTTGGCTTTCGAAAAAAATCACCCAATCTTTCTCCACATGCTTCAGAACCCACGCGGGACCATAAGATCTGACCTGACCACGCGCTGGTTTCTTCCCTGGTTAAGGTGGCCCTTGATATAACGTCCACCCGGAGCTCCGATAACCTTTAGACTACAGCTGGTACAGCAGTTGTGTACCATGATCGCGCCAATAATTTAGACAACGACCAGTACATCAGTTGTATCTTGAAAGTTATAAAAATCGCGCCAAGAAAGAATCGCGCTTGTCTAGCCGTAGCCAAAAGGTTAAAGGTGCGATTCCTATAGTGCATCTGACGCAGAGCTCTGATACAATGGGATGTTACAAGTTCATTGAGGGTCAATTACATCATTCCTCAACCGATTTTTACAGGTAATGCATCACATTAAAGAAAACAAACTGTTCTTTAAAATTATCTATAAAACATTAAAATCCGTTAAGTAATGAAAGTGCTGTCATATGCTCAAGTCGGGACGATTATGGAACTGTTTCCCACAATGCGTCAGCTACGGAAGCGCCAGCTATGGAAGCGCCAGCAACGGAAGCGCCAGCCACGGAAGCGCGAACTATGCCATTTTATAGAAAGCCACGGAAGCGTCAACTATGCGCCAACTATGCGTCAGACACGGAAACGCCAACTATGCGTCAGCCACGGAAGCGCCAACTATGCGCCAGCTACGGAAGCGCCAACTATGCGCCAGCTACGGAAGCGCCAACTATGCACCAGCTACGGAAGCGCCAACTATGCGCCAGCAACGGAAGCGACAAGTATGCGCCAGCAACGGAAGCGACAAGTATGCGCCAGCTACGGAAGCGCCAACTATACCATTTTATAGAAAGCCATGGAAGCGCCAACTATACCATTTTATAGAAAGCCATGGAAGCGCCAACTATGCGCCAGCCACGGAAACGCCAACTATGCGCCAGCCACGGAAGCGCCAACTATGCGTCAGTCGTACTGCAATTGACGCACTGCGTCAGACGCGGTATAGGAATACTGTATTTGAAAACGCAAAAGGGTACATAAATATTCCTACGTTTGATATTCCGATTTACTAAAGACACTGCTTTTATTTTGTGCGAAAGCATTCATATAAAACGATAGTCTCACTTCATTAATTATTTTGAACATCTTTTTTTGCAGCACAGTTCGGGGTTACAGTTGAACTGAAAGGTAACGTAGTAGGCAACATGGAGTCATTCAACATTCTGACCCGATTGAGAAAAAGACGCGCTGTATTCAGATGAATAATCCACGAAGAATCGACATAAAAGAGCTGAATAGATTGGGGAACAACGATCCCAAGTGAGAGCTTTGACGAGCTAGGAACTCGAGACACGGACATGCCTTTTATGTGAACAAGCAGCCGCGAAAAAACGAAAGCGCAGGTTTTAATTTTCGTTCGTCCCGTTTCTGACCTGTCAAGGTGCGGGCTCCACCCAGTAGCAAGTGCTCAATGTAGAATGGCAAGTGGCAGGCGAAAAATTCGCTCGTCAGTTCATCCCAGACGTGCAAACCCCACTTGTCACTCGACTGACAGGGCTGATCGCTTTGTGCTTTTTTAAAAAATCTATTCATTTTAATATTCGCTTCACAATTGCTACCCACGAAATGGATTCGGGGTTTGACGGATAACAATTACTGCGGATAACCATTGTATAGAAGCGTTTATTGAGAAGCGCATGTGGTGATTCCGATTTGTCGGTTGGGTTTCATGGGCCTATATTTGACCAATCCTTGTGATTTAGAAAATACTATAAGGGGGTCCGGGACACAAAAATCGTCAAATTTTTGAATTTTTTTTTTATTATTTTAAGAAATTCTCTGTGTTTTTCTGCTTAAAATGATGTCTAAATCATGTTTCTATCTTAATTAGAACTAGAGGTATAATAATTTTTGTGGTGCGTTGTTTTGAAAATCTAACACTCTTGACAGGTGTTGTCATGGCAACAACATCTGTCTTTAAAACTTTAAATGCGTTTTTCTCCAAGATACATTTTTTCAAGATATCCTGTATTCAAATTGCTGTAAGTCTAAAACCGATAAAGTTTAAGGGTTGAAATTTGGAATATACCCTTTTCAAACATTATACTTTAATTATGATTCAGCAAATTTAAAACAAATATTTACTTTTAAAAATATGACTTTTTTTTAAAAAAATACCTCAAAATTTTCAAAAATCTTCATTCAAATATTTTTTTATTTTTTATTAAATTAATATTTTTTAAATTGCTGAATCAAAATGAAAGTTTATAAATTTGTAAATAATTTACTGCAAGAATTTTGAAAATTGATCAAGAATATTTTGAGTTTTAGCAATTTAAAATGACCTCTCTTTTTATCAAAAAAAATTTTGGAAAAATTTTGTGTTGTGATTTGTTTATTAGTTAAATAGGTAATCAGTACAAAAAAAATTCAAAATTCTAAATTAATTAATAAATTTTTTTTTTCAATATGTCCCGGACCCCCTTAAAGAGGGACAAAAGCAAAATTCGAAAAAGAGGTGGTCGTATTTTGCCCTATTAAGAGGCATTTGTTGTCAAGTTATATGTAGATGGCGGTGGTATTTCTACGGCGGAACATGTTTCCTATACGCATTTCGAACGTAAAGCCGTCGGTTAGTAGGTAGTTAGTTAATCAACGTCGCACCGAATCAACACAGCGAGCCATTGACGACGGTCCGGGATCAGAGAGTGATAGATCGCCTGGAAAGATTCGAGAGGACAACACCGCGTAGTTTTGAATCACGGTCATGCGTAGAGGCAACACCTGAGCAGGCACCCAACTCTCCAAACTTCCACAACACGCGTGAAATCAGTCATTTGACTTGATTTTCGAATACGATTGCAGCATGTCGCCAATAAAAATTCCAAAGAATGAATTCCAAATTGATCCATTAATAGTTGATTGGTCAACGACAATTAGATTAAAACGCAAAAAAAAAAAAAAAAAAAAACAGACGATAAACTACATTTTAAAGTAACAGCGATATGTATAATACGAGAGCATTTGTGTAACGGAAGTGAAATCTAGTCATTCCATTTGGTTTGTTTGTTCCTCACTGGAAATCCCTGTCGTACATTCGATTTCGACGATTGCTTTTTTAGACATAGTTGTCATATTCGACGCCTAACGTATCTGAATTTGTTCGTTTGTGCGTCAAACATCGAAAAGATAATCCTCGAAAATTTCTTCTAAAAGGAGAATGAAAATTACGTGAGAAAATGGAGTAAATTGAGTATACGTTTCATGAATACTGGCGCGATATATTTCAATATATACTTCAAATGAACGGCTTCGGGTAACATAATAAGTATTTTTCAAATTTGAGAAAACATTCTTTGGCTTATTAACATTATTCATGGAGTCAATTATTTTTAACTTCAAATAATACGCACTTGATTTTTTTTTTAAATTTTGTTCCGTTGAATAGTTTTTAATTTTTTTCATTACGGAAAATATTGGTGTGGTTTATCAAAATGTTTCTTTATTCAAATGACTCTTTCTGGTAAAAACTTATTCGAACACCAAAACTGTAAAAGAACGAAAAGCATTTATCCGAGTTAGCATGTTCAAAAATCGATGTGAATATTGGTGTAACCAAGTCTCGAGCTATGAGAAATAATGGGTGGTTCGGGAGAAATAGTTTCAAGTACTTTCATTTTGAAACTAGGAGTATGAAAATACGCCTAGTTCCCCGACTGAAAAAAAGCAACATTTTAACGAAAATTGAATTTTTGTTCTCTACATTTAATAATGAAATTTCGGGGAGGTAAAGCTCCACTGAATTGAATATGCACAATAACAGAAGCTTATTCTTCTTGCGCCTACATTAGAATAGAAATAACCACTAAAAATATGCATAATTTGAAAACCAACCGTCCATTTCGGATATTATTCCACGTTATTCTATCCATAAATTTGAATAATATATTTGAGAAAACTGGATTCCGCACTCGAAAAAGGGGGAAAAAGTTTAATAAATTTAAGTGAACACACGGATTCTGGACGGGGTTTTCACTGCATTCGGCCACATGAGAGGGGTTATAAGATATGCAAATGATGCACGACGGCAGTTTGAATAGTGCTTGACGTCTCTTTCGCCATGAGCAACAGGGATATTCCCAAACCATGTCGAAATGGCCTTGCGATAAAAATGAGAATGGTAGGTTTCAGTCTCCAACAAGTTGTGTTTGATATTACTCTCTTGTATTTACTTAAGATATGGCTTTCCAATTTTGTTGTGGATACTTCCCTTACATGGATACTTTACGAATTTATTTTCGAAAATAACTCAATGGTCACACTAGTGACCGAATTGCTGGACGTGCAGATTTCATGTACACATGCTTTGCGTCACTGGACTTATATGAGGATTCCTCAGATTTACAAGATTTCTACTCATGTTAAAAGTGGTTCTTGAACAACCGATTTGTTTCTGATGTCTGGTCTTTTCAGAAACGTGTTCTCAGAATTCTTCAGTTTAACTAAAGAGTATTTATCGTTCAGTACTGTCTGCTGAACAAAAGAACTCCTGCTGCTCAGTCTGAAAGTTGGTGGAACAGGACTCGTACATTCAGGATAGGAATTGTTGGGAATTTTAGCTTTCTTTTGTTTGTCTTATGTTAGAAGGTGGAGAGAGATTAACATTCACCTTCTCTAAAACAAAAAGATAATACATATATTTTTAATTCTATGCCTCTCTCTGGCATTCGAAACTACACCTACCAGTCATTAATCAACGAGCAGCACAATAGAATTCTGAAATGAAAAAATCTGGCATTATCCAATTCGTCGTTAAGTATGACAAACGTAAATGCATTTTTTCATGCATCCCCATTGGAAAATTGGATAAGGTCCGTTTCTACGGCAACAAGCAGGAACAATTAGTGGCAGAGTAGTTACCATGGTAGAGAGGCAGTAAAGAGGTTAGAACTTGAAGAAACGTATTAAAAGTTTGTCACGTTGGTGCACTCAAATTCGTTGGTTGGGTTTTATGGCAGAAGGACTAATTTGACCAAGCAGCGCCAAACACAAGACAGACAGCGTTAAGTAATGGACGTGCATACATAAAAGATATAAATGCACCTAGGGTAGGTTAGATAGAACCTGCGTCCCATACAGCTAGCAGGTTGACAGCGAAGTGGGCAAATTCATTAAGACACGGCGGCCCTAATGACAAATTGAAAAAAAATATTTATATTGACCTAGTTGATTTCAATACTAGTAAATTACGTTCGCAGACAACATTCGCCCCATACACAGTAATATTTTCGGCGTCCAGAATCATATCTACTCAAAATTAACTATCTCTATTCCTGTGGAGTCCAGCACCATTTAGACTTTGACGGAAGCGGTTCTTGTGGTAGATGGACAATTCCTTGAATACTCCGCTAAATTGTGAACCTTTCAACCTGTTTCAATACGAATTACGCAAGAAAAACTTTATCTGAGCACCATTCGAAACTGAACTTGGCAGCCACAGCTCAAGACAGTCGCTTCTTTTCAAGCATAAATCATGTGTTTCGTCATAAAAATGGAACGAACTTTCCTGCCACTTGATGACCGATCTCTATTCCTGTGGAGACCGGCACCATTTAGACTTTGACGGAAGCGGTTCTTGTGGTAGACGGACTATTCCTTGAGTACCTTCAAAGTACTCCGCTAAATTGTGAACCTTTCAACCTGCTTCAATATGAATTACGCAAGCAAAACTCTATCTGAGCACCATTCGAAACTGTACTTGGCAACCACAGCTCAAGACAGGCGCCTCTTTTCAAGCATAAACCATGTATTTCGTCATAAAAAATGGAACCAACCTTCCAAACACTTGATGACCGATCTCTATTCCTGTGGAGACTGGCACCATTTAGACTTTGACGGAAGGGGTTCTTGTGGTAGATGGACAATTCCTTGAGTACTCCGCTAAATTGTGAACCTTTCAACCTGCTTCAATATGAATTACGCAAGAAAAACTTTATCTGAGCACCATTCGAAACTGCACTTGGCAACCATAGCTCAAGACAGTCGCCTCTTTTCAAGCATAAATCATGTGTTTCGTCATAAAAATGGAACCAACCTTCCTGCCACTTGATGACCCACACCCTGACGACGTGCTTACCCTTGAGAAGGACGTCACTCACACCCGGAGGCGACTTCTAGTGACAACAATGGACTGCATTCGAACACGACCAGCAGCAAAACACAATCGCCAACTTCCCCAATCGATGACCATAATCGTTCCTCCATAATTACGACCAAGAAAACTCGCATTCATTTTCCTACATGCAACTGGAAACTGGTTTCAGGTAAACACAAGCGCTTTAATTACGTCCAATGAAAAAAATAATAAACCCAAACTTCCAAAACGTTTAATTCTTTAAATCACACACAAGTTTTTTTCTCCCAACTGTCTGTTGCGTCACTTTTTTTCTTCCCTATCCCCAGCAGTCGTTTCTATTGTGAGGCAGTGCTGGGCAAAACAACCTTGTGGCGAAACAATACGAAGAAGAATGCGGTTAAAAGTTGTGACGCTACGCCCGAAGCGTAGCTGCGAGACACTTTCTCCGGTAGACTCCAACTCTGACAAAGAATTGTCGTGGCCTGCATTTGGATTGCTTCATTTGGTGCACAAGCATAGTGCCGAAAAAGGTAATCGTCATAGGATAATCTTTTCTTCCCCTATTTTTTATTTCTCTCTACTTTTCTTATTTACGGTAACGTTGATTCCAGCATGTCACATAGGTGAAGTAGTTACCTGTTTTGAGATAGTGACGGCCATTATTTTAATGGACGAAGGTACAACCTTGGCCCGCTCAAGTTCTTTTTAGTTCGGTGGAAGGATGAGAACATATATATTCGGACCGGATAAAGTGTCGCGGTATCAAATTAAGAAATTGTATATTAGTATTGGCTTAACGACTAACATTCGAAATTGAGTGCTTTTAGTGCACTTTTTTTATGTTCTTTCAAGTCTAGTTTATCGTTTTTTCGGACGTTCAAAGTAAAAGCTTTAATTAACGCAGAGTGGAAGGGAGAGCTCGTGCGAATGGTAAAGAAAAGTTAGCGAAACGTTTTTAGCGACGTGATTCAGTGGTTTTTTACCCACTGCGAGATGTAGGAGGTGCAAGTTCGATTCCTCTCTGGGGGTATTTCTCTTTTGTTTTACTTAATGTCGTCTGTCTTGTGTTTGACCCAGCTTAGAAAATAAGGCCTTTGTGTCGTAAAATTTTATCCAAACAAATAAAATATTTTAATTAACGTAGTCAGCAGCTTGAGAAAAATTACATTCTCGAATGTCATAAAGATGAGATAGGTTGGTTGGGTTTTATGGCGCAATGACCACATTTGGTGAAGCTGTCGAACACAAGACAGGAATTTAAAAAAAATCAAGTCGTGAAGGTGAGGAAATGTGCTTAAGTTTCATTGGAAATTCTCAATATACCTTTTCAAGAAATAGTCTTGAGTGAAAAAAGGAAGTTAAATTTGAGAGTCACAATCAGTCAGAGAGGCATTTTCTTTGTTACGACCATTTTTTTAAATACCAGGTGTCATGATTCCCTGTCTTTTACTGCGTTAGTTACGAACACAGATAGGTTACAAGAACAGTTGTTCTTGTGTTCTAGTTGCTACTTGTTCTAGTGGACGAACATCGATGGATGACAATGCCTGAGTTCTGATACAATTAAGAACATGAAATAGTGCGTTCGATTCCGAAAAAGAACAAGAATAGAATTGTTTTACAATTCAGAGGAGTCAGACGTGCTTTACACTGGACGGTGTGGCGTGTATTTTGTTACTTTATATTCTATTGTAAATAAATATGCATGTCCAATTTAGATGTAGTGTCCCGTTGTTCTTCGCCACCCCACTACACACTGTCAGTCAAATTAGACATATCTCGGTCACTCTTGACACCAGGGCAAATTAAAATCTGGCCTACTATGGACTCGAATTATAATACATGATCAGTAATGGATAGTGTGTAGAGCCCTAGATTCCTCGTAGTTCTGTTAATGTTAGAAAATCAATGCATTTTCTCGTTCTTGACTGTGTTTATCAGGGGAACTGCTCATGGTCAAGTATGCGAACGTTTGTTGCAGTTGAAACTGACTAACCTGTTTTCCATAGGGAGGATGCTTTAACCCTTCTTTGCATGATTTTTTCTTTATTGGTGAAATAAATCAAGGTGATATAATTCATGTTCAAAATTAAAGGAAAAATGGTTAAAAAAATCTTAGTACATATTTATAGTATAAATTTAGCAAAAAACAATAGGATGGTATCATGTGGTATTTTTTAAATTAAACGCAAACTTTTTCAGAAATTGCTCTAAAAATAACAGAAACACATGTTACAAACCTTTCTTCCACTCATTTTCACTTTTTTAGCAATAGAAACTCAAATATAATAAAACAAAATTAAAAACGAAATCATACGTTTATTGCAACTACAACAAACAGCGGAATGACAACTTCAAGCTCGTTTTACTGATAGTGACACTTGCTTATTTTTGACAGCTATGTTTTTTTTTATGCAATGGACATTAAAAAGGTATCCAGACACGATCAACTTAAAGTGAACTTGTTCTTTTATATAATTTTTGGACATTCAATGTTATGATGGAAATTTTCCACCATTATGCAAAGAAGGGTTAAGAAATGTATTCTTAGAAATGTAAAGTTTATCACATTGGTATGTTTAATAACGATTTGAGGCAATATTTGTTAAGACTTTTACCTGTCGCTGAGAACATCTACATTAGTAAACTATCGCTTAGCGCCGCCTGTGTTACGAAACCCAAAGTAAAATTACGTCATCCCTATTCAAAATGAACGAGCCCTGTTTCTACAGCGACCATCACTACCCAGACTGTGCCGAGAGCAGTTGTCGTGGTGGATAGACAATGTGTTTTGGGTTACATATCACAAAAATCAAACAGAATTTTAGAAATTAAACAATTTAATTAACTGACGGATATTCAAGTCCCAATTTTCCTCGTCAAAAATGAAAACTACAAGATCTATTTCACAGAGTGCTTCGAGGTAGAAATAAATCTTTACCCTTCCAAAAGGTTACAGGAGTTTACGCAATTGTTGAACCGTAAGCTGTTTTGCCACCAGGAATTAAAAGTACCCAGAAGGTTATGCATCTAGTTTGTAGGAAATATTGTTCTAGGCGAAACAGAACCCATGCCACCCTAAAAGTGAGCAAGTTGAAAAATCCTTCACGTCCTCAACAAGACACCCAATAACATCCCATTTATCATATTTCTCTCACTCACACCCATGACAATAGTAATGAAATTCAGCCATAAAGTGCAATCGAGAATGAGGACAGGACTAATTAGATTCAGTCTGTAATGTGATTCGGAATCTGATTTAATATACGATGGATGCTAATTGTCCGAAATCACAATCTTTAACATAAAAAATGCGACCTAGAAAAGCTTATGGGCACGACTGCTCGTTACACGCCACCCATCAGGACTCCTTACCGAAGTCTGTTGACTATTAATTGTCTAAGTCAAGCGCTAGAAATGATTGAGATCGATTTCATTAGATCGATTATTAACATTTTGTTGCAATATCACGAATTAATAATTGAATCGATTAAAACAGCCATTCGTTTCAATCACTACTTTCCAACTGCTTGTCGCTTTGATTTACACGATTTCTCCGAAATTTTTTTAGCTATTTACAAAGAGTTAGACTCTTAATTTTTATGTTTAGCTATGAATGCTATAAATATTTCTCTGATACAAGTATTTTAAAAATGGGAGAACAAGTGCATAAAGAATTGTTTGCAAGATAATATTTATAATTTTAAACACAATAGCAGTCAACAAGGAAAATAGATTAATCACAAATGTAACGTCTTCGTTTTGAAGGTCCACATATTAATTAGATTAATTTTGTTTTACTTCTTCAAACCCACAGGGGAAGTACTTTTTAAAATAATTTTACATTGTATCTGCGGATTCACAAATTAACATGTTACCCGTAGTTGCAGTGAAGAATTTCGTTTTTACTTCAAGACAAGTTTTCAAGAGGAAAATCAAATACCCATGTATCAGTTAAGGAAGAACGAACTGCAAAATTCTAGGAATTTTTTATACCTGCACGAGTGGCATCATATAGAAGTAACATAATATGCTATTAATCACCCCACTTTCATTGCCATTAAAGTTTCTTACATGTTGTAATTAATATTTATATATATTCAATGTGAATGTCAAATTTTCTATTATACAGGGAATAGTAAAATGGATTATTTTAGAAAAAATAATCAGCACACGGATCGCTTGAAATAAACTTTTTATATTTGGTTGAAAAGTGTGATTTTGGAAAAACCTTCATTTAGAAAAGAAATAGCTTTTACCATTCACGTCACAAAGGGAAGAGAGATTGTTATTCACACACTACCTTTTCTATTTCGACAAAAAAAATTCTAGGAAAGAAATTGAAAATTCTGATCACGACATATCATTGCAGCTTTTAGCTTTGACAGCAACGATTGAATATGATTTTTATACAGATATCTCTAGAAGATAGCAATGGCCCAATGCGAAGTAAATAAGACATTTTTTTACGATTCCCATCACATATTTAGTACTACTTTGTTTCAAGTTTTATCTGCACAAAGAGATTTCTCAACATTTTCCTTTCCAGTTTTAGAACTTTTCAATGCTTAAATGTTTCTTAAGCTTCAAAATAAACCTTGTGATACCAGAATTCCATTTTTTTAAAACTAAAATTCCCTAACTTCGAAATTACGTTTTAGTGTTTAAACCTACATAACCCAGCATTACCCAGGGATTCGGGGACAAGCATATCTTCAGTAGTTTTTTAAAGTTAATAACCAGTTGCACATATGGTAATTACTTTAATTTAAAAGCAGACAAATCCAGTTTTCATGCAAATTCTAGAACATGCAACAATTGTCTTCTTTTCTACCAAATTTTATTGAAATTTTCGTTTGATCAGTGCATTTGATGAGTAGATTTGATTAAATTGATATGTAACAGTTTTCTTGACTTCTTCATTAGATGGTGGAGACATCTAGTTTTTAAATGACTTAGTCTATCAAGATGCTATCCGTCTTAGTAAAAAATGTTTCACAAAAAAAATTACTCACCTATCAGAGCTTTTACTGTGATCAATCATTATACGAGTATTTCTAAGCTTTACTTTCCAAAGATAGAAACTACTCATTGCTAAAATTAAAACTTATGTGAAAAGCAAATTAGAAATGAGCTATCAAAATCGCAACAATTCATACTGAAGACGCTTGCTTTTGTACTGACCAGTTTGAAAGCAGCGTGAACACGCGTTCACTGCATGATGTAACGCAACAATACCGAGCACAAGTCTCCGATTATGTACTTTAAGAATCCCTTTTATTACGATCTGGATTGTTTCTTGTACTTAGAAAGAACCAGTTGCGACTGCATCCGACAAGCAGGTGTTATTTTGAAGGCACCTAGCAGTCTGATGCATCCTTAAAGAGGAAAGAACACACGTGAAATCCGATAAAAAGCATTTTTACAGCAAAAGAAAGGTTCGTTTCCTTAGAAGTGCTCATTTAAACAGCTTTTGCGAATCTTCGGCACCGAGATTCAGAGTGAAAAAATCTCCACTTCCTGTCAAACAAAGATGGCGGCAGACAATGACAGCTGCGCACATACGAAAGCAAGACAAAAGATTCGAATCTTTCCCACTAAACAATGTAATATCCAATAATTCAGTAATCTGTTCTCGAGAAGATATTTTATCGCCCTTCGACCTTTACTTTGAAAAAAAATCGAAACCCCTTTCGACTCAAGAATAAGCTAAATTTGTAATTTACAATTATGTGTCTTTGAAATACCATTGTACCAAACTCAAATGTACTAAGTGCTCTTTTGTTTGATGAGATTTAATGCTGTTAGGAAATGTTTTATCGTCGAGCTACACATTTTTATGATTAGCGTTACAATTGAAACTGAGCCATGAAACTTAAGTTCTTATTGGTACAGTTGCCAAGCAACATGGAGCGAAGATATGGAATGAAGGCTGGAATTCATTAAACCAATACTTTGTTTGAGCTTTCCTCACCTGAATTATTAATAGGTTCAAATGAGCTAAGGAACTTTAAAACCAAACTTAAACGCAATATTCAGTCCACCAATAAATAGGGAATTTTCCGGAAGACGGGCTTTTAGGACTGTAGGGGGTCTTTCATCAAAAATCTTCAAAAAAAAAATGTGAGTTTAGACAGAAAAATTTACTTTAAGTATAAATTAAAATAATTTTCCAATAAGGAAAAAAACGCTAAAAGAATTAACAAAATCTATCACATGGTTCCCACTCTGTTTCAGAAATACAATTCCCTGACTTTTCCAGATAAATTTTTACAAAATTCCAGGTCATACTTAAATAATTCACATTTTTAAGGTGAAAAACCAAGAAATAATTTAGCCATTTAGTAACCAATGATAAAAACCAATTTAAGAATTACATACTGTAAAAATTAATACACAAAGCAAAAGTAATTTTGAATTAAAATAATTTATTCAAATAATTCAACATATTGGCTCAAATCAATGATTTAATGTATCATAAGCATGAAATATTTCAATTTAAGCCAGTAGACGAAACAAAATTCTTTACGTGTCAAATATTAGCTGATTCTTTTACTATCGGGAGAAAAATTCTATTCATAAAATAAAGAGATACGAAATCGTGTACAAATCTTATTGGATACTTTTCTCCAAAGCGTCTGAAACGCCATGATCAGTCATTCTCCAGGTCATAGACATAATTATCCCCGTTTTAGATAAAAATGCGTAATTTTCCCCGACTTTTTTGGAGAAAATTAAATTTTCTGACAATTCCAGGTTTTCCCTGACGCTTGGGAATCCTGCTATTATTAAATTTTGGCGGCTGAGAAAGTGGTTAGATGCTATTGACGTATGACATTTTACTCCTAATTTTAGCACCTTCAGTGGCACATCTTACTTGTGTAAGGGTTTTACAATCCTGAGGTATCCGTGTAAACTGTTTTGCCCTTGCCTACCCTTTTGTGTTCCTACCTCGCTGTCTCCCGTTTGGCGCAGCTTGGCCAAATATGGCTATTGCGCCTTTAAACCCCAAAACAATCAACCCAATTTGTGCTAATTAAGTAAACAGACGATGAGGATCTTGACTCTAGAAATTTAAATTTTTAAATCAAAGATCCAAATATTTGTAATGAGGTTTTTTCATGGCAATCTAGCAACCAGATTCTGGTGTTTTGTTTTCGTGGTTGCCAAAGTTTGGGGCCAAATCTTCAAAGTTGACGTTCCTAGGAAAATTTAAGAAAATTTCCCTTAAAAAAAATTTAATTAAGAAAAATCCGAATTTTTTCTCGTCCGCTATTAAAAAAAAAATAATAATAAATAAAAAAAATGGGTGTGACTAAATTCTCGTTGATTTCTGGTGAATTTTCAAATTAAATCACCAAACTTTTCGAAAAGTCGCAATTTTTTTTAGACGATTTTGTCGCAGAAGCCTAATGAAAACAATTGCGTTATTTTGCACAATTTCCCTCGCGAGGTTTAAAGTTTCTAAGTACTTTTCGCGAATAGTTTCTATTCATACTTCTTTACATCGTGGTGAGTTTTAGAGCTGATAAATGACAACATCAGTCAGCTAAGTAAAACTGCACGTGCAGATTGAATTTCAGTTATTGCAATTTTTTGATAAATAAAAAGTGCTGATTTGAAAGAAGCATAAAATTGCCAGCTTAACTCAGCGGTTCTCGAAAAGAAACATGAAATAAAGTAGAACGGAAGCCTTGAAATTTTTAGTTTCAAAGGGTACTTCAAATGCAAGATAAAGGAAAAATCTACTAGAGCAAATAATTTCTTTTTTTCAAACACAGCCATTATTAAAATCTCATTCAAAAAACGTGAGATACAAGAACTATTACACCTGCCCTGCGTGTCTCACAGCTTAAGGAAATGTAATGTGATAGATTTTTTACGTTGCATGATCGCCGTCACAACTGACTGATTTACCAACTTGCATAGGGTGTTAGTATAAAATTCACTACGAACTTCTCAATGTTTCTGAAATACATCGGCACAGTAAATAAATCCTTTGTTTCCACTCGAGTTTTCAATCACTCTAGTTTTAAACGCGAGCTGATTATAAAATCAAAAAGCCCTAATTGAAATAGCATAATCATTTTCCTAAACACTTAATTCAAATATTTCATATACAAAACCGTTGGGCAGGTTAGATTTGCATCTTTCCTCGCCAGCTTGAAAAATTGGAATAGATTGTCTCATACACTGGAAGTTTTTGACTAAAACGGAAGCCAGCACATTGTGATCCTATTTGACAACCAACAAGACTTTTGCCTCAGGAACAAACATTGCTGAAAAATCCATCTTGAAATTCCCGGGCAACAGTAGCATAAAAATCCCAAATGGGTTATTAAGTTTCCATTACTATCAAAATATACGTCATGAAGTTCTATACTTCTGCAAAACAGGGGCTTCAGGAAAAAGAAAAATTATGTCTTTTAGAAATCTTTCCAAGTCTATTTTTCCCAAGACGCAAACTTGGGGATTGATGCCGGACCGTCGTCAATAGCCCGTTGTGTTGCTCTAGTACGACTTTAATTAAAATACTTACCTACACAAGACGAGGTAATGGTATTTTTAATTAACGTCGTACTAAAGCAATACAACGGACTATTGACGACGGTCCGGGATCAATCCCCTAAGAGAAAAATCCAGGGACAACACGTAATTTTGAACCGCGGTCAGATTACGAGGCAACACCAGAGCGGGCACCCCACTCTCCAAACTTCCACACCAACCCAACAAGAGGACTTTCGGCCACGTCAGATTTAAGGTGCACCAACCGCCTGCCTCTACACCATACGCTTACAAACGCCCGGACCCGGATTCGAACCAGGAACTTTCCGATCTAGAGGTTAACACCTTAACCACCAGACCGGTTGGTCGGCTTAAGATCAACGGAAGATATTTGTTAGAAGTTTTTTCAGTTACTGCAGACAAAATGAAATGATTACAGTTAATTTCAACTTAACTTGCCGTCACTTCAGAACATTCCAAAAATAGAGAAACAATGTAATAGAGGTAACAAAGTGTGCCTCACCCCTTCGAATCAAGTCAAAATTGCTCTCTCGAAGTCCATGGAGCCATTCGCAGCGTATTTCACGTTTTTGTTGTTTATTAACGAAACTTCAAATAAAGCACCACTGCGTACCAATGCGAAAATTCATACAAGCAAAAGCACTATTTTCCTTGCAAGAAGCGGCTGAGTCTACACAGACAAACAATCAGCATATTGACGTAATGCGCATCTCATCAGCCATAAGAAATAACTATTGTTTAGCTGCATAAAGTGGGTTGCACCTGTGACTGGAGCCAACACTCAATACCTCAGTCTGCACGGAAGATTTCCCAGCTTCTTCAAGTACACTTCTGGTAAATAACAATAGAAAGAAATAACAGCTTTTACGAACAAAAACTCGCGGAATAACTTCCAGAATAGAAAAGCTAAGACTCGATTCATTGTTACCGAAAGGAGGAGCTGACATTAAGTTTTACGGAAGCTCGAATAACAGATGAATCAATTATAACTTTTGAAGTGTTTAAAGCTTACAAAGAACCGTTTCTGTGCTTAAAAGGTCGCATTGAAATGAACATTAGGCGGATTTTGTGAAGTTTTTAATGCTGATTCGGAATATGTGATTAGTATTTTGCAAACCTCATTTTTAAAGCAACTATGACCCTCATTATATTTGAAGAGTTAGCGACTTCTTGGCGAAAAATTGCTACCCTGGAAACTTTTTAAAGGGTTGTCTAGTCGTCGAAAACCATGCTTACAAAGAATCGTTTCTGTGGTTACAAGCGAACCTTTTCACATGTTCTTCGCATTTGCAATGAACATTAGGCGGATTTTGTTAAAAATTTTAATGCTGATTTTTTTTTTCGGAATGTGTGATTAGTATTTTGCAAAACTCATTTTTAAAGCAACTATGACCCTCTTTAAATTTGACGAGTTCGCGACTTCTTGGCGAAAAATTGCTACTATGAAAACTTTTTAAGTGTTTTCTACCTGTTGAAAACCACCTGCCACTTATAGCACGAGTGAGAAAGTATTAATGTTTCCCCCCCCTACGATAACTTTCATCCAAAACGTTCCGATTTCAAGCAAGCGCGTCACTATTATTTTTCGCCGAAGGTCACCAAGCTGTCAAATGTTAAGGGGTCGCCTTTTTTCGCAAAGTCAGTTTTGCAAAAAAACAAACTGATCACATATTCTGTATCAGCATCAAAAGCTATACAAAATGTGCCGAGTGTCGATTCCAAATGCTACGAACATGCGAAAAGGTTCCCTTGTTCAAAATTCGCAATATCAAACAGGTTTTCAGCCATTGCGTTTGAAACTGCTACATGCAATTAGTGAAAATATCAATTTTAAAAGGAAAAATAATGATTACGATTCCAAAAATCGGCTCAAGGGAGCTTTTATTCGAACGACTGATAACTCTGAGGTGTTCTCACTCATATATATCCGTTATGAAATCTGCAGCCTTTTCTGCATAAATTGACCTCCTTGACAAATACAAGAATTTTTCCGAGGGTTCTTTCAATTCGATATGGTTATTGAGTCGTTTTGCGCGTAGTGGGGCGAAACTACTTGAAAAGCTTAGAGATTACTACACAAACTCAAATTAGTAACAACCGTTTAGGTAGTTAATTAACGTCACATTACAGCAATGCAACGCGTTATTACAACCCCCCCCCGTTAAAAAGACTAAACTTTCAAAATCGATCGAAAAAAAAAATATTTTTTTAAATTTTAGCATTACTAATTAACTGATATCAAACTGTAAACAGCAAAAAAAAAATTGAAAAAAAAAAAAAAAAATATGGTTAATTTTACTACAAAAGCGTGTTTTTCACCGATTCAAATTTTTTTTACATTTTTCTGAGCATCCGGTTTTATTTGAATTCTTTGAAATTCTTTTCGATAATCCTTCATTCTGTTGGAAGTACAAAAAGAACAGATACGTAAGTCCAAATGAGAGGAATGATATTTAAACTATTTTAATTTAAATATTAATAATGCACGGAAAATTAATCCTCGCGGGACATTAATTTTTGCTAATTTATCATAACTTTTCTTCACTCTTTATGTATACCTTCCGCACAATTTAATATTTTTGAAATCAACTTTATTCTATGAAGAAAATAGTGTACAAATTGTAGAAATTTATACAACAAATAGTGTTTGCGCCTGTCTCTTTTCTACGCAAATCTACATCGCCTGGCCAATCCACATCAAATTTGATATACCCATTCTTTAAAGTCCGGCGGGAAACAGGCTATAAATTAACTAACGTTCGATTTGTCCCGGGTCTGCAGAGGGACTAAAATCAAATCAAAATCTCCAAAGAAGCGACATTTGAGTAGCATTACGATCACTACTAGACCAATTCGCACCAAATGCAGTAAACTTAGGCTTTAGGATCCTGTGGGAGACATACCATGTATTTAACTAGCGTTCGATTTGTCCTGGGTCAAAACAACTCAAAATCTCCAAAGAAACGACATTTGATTAGCATTACGATCATTACTAGACCAACTAGCACCAAATGTAGTAAACTTAGGCTTTAGGATCCCGTGGGAAACAGGCCATATATCCCGTATGAAACATAGACCACCTAACATTCGAATTCTTCTGGGTCAGCAGAAGAGGTAAAAACACTTCGAGCTTGACCAATTCATACCAAATGTGGTACACTTATGGTTTAGAATCCTGCAGGAAACATGACTGTATTGGTTTGTCCCGTGTCTGCAGTGGGGATAAAAACAATTCGAAACGCCCCATGGGAATAACATTGATCAATATTACGATCAATTACAACCACTTCAACCCCGGGTAATTCTGCTAGTCGGGAGATAATTGTTAGGTTTTTTTTTGAAAATCCACTGCCCCCTTAACACTATTATCGTCAAATAACAGTTTTTACCCATCTGTTATCAAATAGTTCGTGCGATGGGTGTGTCCCACCCCCCATGGCTCCACCCCTTGGCACCTCGCCCACGAGCAGTACCTTCATTTTAATATTTCGAGCGAGTGATGTATCTTCAGTGACAGCAAACTCTTCTTCAGCAATGGAGGCGGGAGGCCCGGGAGAAGTTGGGAAAAAAAAATAGGAAGTTGATTCCGTGATTGGAGGACGCTTGTTAAGCAGTGTGTGTGGTGGGGGGAGAGAGGTTAGCATCCTCGTGTCATGCCTCTAATTTACGATTTAAAAAAAAACGGTCTTCGAGGTGATAGGGAGTTTAGAAGTATGAAGCATGGAAAGGAACTGACAGACTGTTAGCTACTCGAATCCAGGATACACGCACACTCAGGTAAGTGTCGGGTACCGATAGGGAGGCCGCGTAGGATAGATAGCTGTCAGAAGGCGAGGTGTCAGGGTTCGAAAAGTAACAGAAAAGCTGAAGGATTGCTCTGTGGGTGGAACGGTCTGGGATTGGGTCGATCCCATACGAAACTTCAGAAACAGAGCCGTGTAGAGTTCGTTGTTGACGGCGGTTGAAATGAAAACGGGGTGCTGGCAGGACGGTTGTGCGCAGTGCGTGGAGAACCTGGGCCAATTGACCCTCAATCTCCTGTGAAGTTTCAAGCTCTACAGAACAGAAGTGAGTTCACCGGAGTTAGGGACTTGGTCTGGCGGGTGAAAATAGGGTGCTGCTGTTTGGAAGAGGAGTAAGATTGTAAAATTATTATGTGTGCATGCAATCTGTTGATTGCAATTATCGAATGCAAAGCAGTCAGCTAACTCTTAGCTGGGATCTCTCTTTTGTGTCCTCATCTGACCAAGGTTAAAAATTACGAGTTGTTGTGCTCGGAAATTTCCCTTCGGTTTTGATCCCGGACTGTCACCAATAGACCGTTGGGTTTTGCTCCTTTGCGTCGTTAATTTTTTTTTTAAATACCTTCGCACTCAAGGCTCCAAAAGATAAAAGGGGCGTGCCAATAAACACATATTACTGCCCCGTGTATTTTCTTACGAAGAGGTGCACACTATTATTAGTAGCCCAAGGGTAATGGTAATTTTTAATTAACGTCGTACTAGAGCAACACAACGGGCTATTGATCATGGTCCGGGATCAATCCCCTTAGGGAAGGATCAAGTCAGCAAAGTTTTCTTTGAGTGTGTCGTCATCTAAGCGTGGTTCCAAATTACGAGGTGTTTCTTCTAGGATATTACCTTCAGGATGGATTCAGATCGTCGCCAATAGCATGATGATGCTCCATTAAGATGTAAATTCAAGTACCTACCTTATTTGTGCATGTTCATTGGCTCGGCGCTGTTTGGCTGTATATGGCTCTTGGGACACAAAAGCCCAACCCAACCAACCTAACAGCGTCCTGGACCCCCATTGTGTTCGTCCGGTAATAGTAAGGATAACTTTGAGGAGGATTACAAGGCTGTCCACGGGCCCTGTTCCGACACCTGTCCACACGAGCTATTTCAGTTACATTACACGTTATAGCTCGCCGGCGAGCATGCTGCTTGAGGGTTCCATAACCCACGACAGATGTCCCCGAAACTCTCCGTCGTCGCCCCCTCTGCAAAGAGTCCCTCCATTCCAAGAAACGAAGCAAAAATAAAAAAAGGTCGGAAAGATGATTAATTTCACCACTCTTTCGGATACCATGGCCCGAGTGCAAGCAGTCACTCAGTCAGTTTAATACTTCTCAAGACAGAAGAGACGAACAGAGGGGAGGGAGCAAAAGCCATCGGCTTGGCAAGGCTGGAGGGAAAAGAGTGTCAACAAATAGTGGCAGACGATCTGTTGGCCATCACTCCACGGTGTGGAGAACGAGCCTCTAAATTTATGACCCTAGCTCCAGAGACGAAGCTCGCAGCAAAAAGAAGGCAACACTTGACTTGGGGAAAGGGCGTCTTCTCCCTATACCGAAAAGTACAAGACTCAAGCGATCGTCATCGCCGATATATTTCACTTCTCGGGAACAAGGAAGAGACAAGAACATCACTCTTCGAACGGGAGTGAAACCTCGAGATGCGTCCCTTTCTTCCATGTAGGTCCCCAGAACTGTGCCAGCCCCGAAACAAAAGGATGAGGGAAATATGCGAATCGACAACTTTCGCAGTGGGAAAAGAAATTTCCAACTCGCTACTACAAGAAATTGGATAAGATTTTACAACTTTTGCTATCTTTGCATTGGGGAAAGGTTTCGAATATCTACAACTTTCATCACTTTGCACTGTGAAAAGGTTTCGAATCTACAATTGTCGTCACCTTGAATTGGGAAAGTTTTCGAACCTGCAACTTTCGTCACTTTGAAGAACAGGGAAAGTTTTCAAATCTCTTAACTCCAACTTTCAATCTCTCACGCTATCGCATATTAGGTAATTTTTAATTAACGTCGTACTAGAGCAACACAACGGGCAATTGACGACGGTCCGGGATCAATCTCCTAAAGCAGGTGTTCCCAACCTTTTAGTAACTGCGTATCATTTGAAATTTTTGACGTACCACCAGTCCTATATTTTTTTAGAAACAGCTATCTAATGTCAGAAAAGTGCCCAATGGCTTGTTTTATTTTAATTAAAATACTAAGAATAAGAAAGCTTCATATTTTATTATTAATACACTTGTATTTCGTATTAATGATGCTTCAATAAAGGAAAAATAAAACGATTATTGAAAATTACAGCTTTAATTTTTACTCACAGATCTAAAAACAAATAATTTTAAATAATTAGTACAAACTAAGCAAACAAAGATTAACATAATCAAAAATCAATTTTTAGTGCGAAACTTGTTTGTATTTTATTAAAATATGAATATATCAGGAGCAATGAGCTTAACTTCACTCTTAAGTCTTTCGTAGAATATTTGGATCGCTCGCATCATCGCGTACCACCTGAAACGTTGCCGCGTACCACCACCGATTGGGAATCCCTGCCCTAAAGGAAAGATCCGAGGACAAACACCACGTAATTTTGAACCACGGTCAGATGACGAGGCAACACCTGAGCTGACACCCCACTCATCGCATATTAGGAAAGTTTTCCAATCTTCCAACTTGCTCCAGCTCTGCATTGCGAAATTTACAACTGCAGTGAGTCAAAATATCTAGATGATTTTAGAGATCTAATCGCAAGCCCTGATACTGAAATTGTTCATAATTCTTATACAGTTAGTGTTCAAATATTCTTCATATTCTTTATACAGTTAGTGTTCAGACATTCTTCATATTCTTTATACAGTGTTCTTTACACAGCCCAGGATCATACAGAGGGGAAGCTATACTAGGACTCAAGATTCGTCTTTTTTTATATGTAAGGTATAAATGCCCTTTTAAACAAATAATTGGTTTTTGAATTCGAGGAAGCCTTTGTGAAAGAATCGAAAATTCTCGATATTCAATGCGTGATGTTTTGCATTCACGCATTAAACGAAACCTAACTTACACCTAATGAACTTTTTCAGTTCATGTTCATTGCCCAATAACTGAGGACATACTAACCCTAGACAACAAGCCGCTTTCTTCTCACCTCAACTTTGAAAGGGTAGGTAATATAGCTAAAGTTTACTTATTCTGTTGATCTCAAGATCCTTAAAGCTTATTACATTATCTTAAGCCTAAAGCATTACAGAAAAGAATTTAAGAATCCTTACACAGAAAAATATTTGTTTTTCTCATGGCTTTGTAAACCCCTGTCCTTAGGAAGTTTCCTTTACGGGGTTGTTACAAGTAGACGCCAATTTAAAGAGTTTCTCTAATGATTGTTTTCATAAAACCGTGAAATACAATAATCCTAGAAAACCCTTTTAAAACTTTCTTCTCCCAGACAAACATTCTATTGTCAGGTGAAAAGATGAGAGTTAGCTCGTTTTAAATCTCTAAGGGGGCCAAGAATGAACTATCCACAGTGTAACTTTTGAATCCTACCCTTCCTTTATCTCCAACCCCTTTTGTTGCATTGTCATGTACTTGAGGGAATCTCGTTATTATAGAAACAGGTGTTAGTGTTAGAAGAAACTATGTGTGCTTAACCAATCAGTTTAACAACAGTTGAAAGGTTGGTTATTTTTGGTTTTATGGCGCAAGGGGCAAATTTGGCCAAGCTCCGCCAAACACAAGACAGACAACTTCAAATAAATGGATATACACACAAGAATACATAAGCACCGACACAAGAGAGAAATACACATAGGGATAAATCGAATCTGCGCCACCTACAACTAGCAGGTTGTTAGAGCAATGGTAAAAACCCACAGAGACAAGACGACCCACAGGTGGAAGGAAATTAGTAAATTTTGAGGTCCATCTTGAACCATTACTTTTATTTTCATTTCCGTTTATCTGCAACAAAACTAGTATGTTTACTGCACATAGTTCCCCCCTCCCTTATGTAAACTGCATATATCATAAGAAGAATCCAAACATTTTCCTTGATTTCGGGAAATTAAGCTATATTAAATAGATCAACAGAATGACGAAAATTATTTAAAACTAGGGGGCCCGCCCCCTGCTTGCTAACGCTCGCCAACCCCCGGAGGATTGCTTCGCAATCCTCATTGTTTCGCTGCGCGAACCTATGCTCGCTTCGCTCGCATCAATGAAGACATGTGTTCTAGCAGAAGGGATTGTTTACAAAATATGATATTCCAAAAAAATGTTTTTCAAATCTAAAATTGCTGCATTACAGAAAATATATATACAGCACCTCTAAAATCAAAATTCAAATGAAAACTTTGAGCAAATTTTGACTCGAAATGTGAGCGTTGCTTTGGAAATTGAATACCCAGCATGTTGTTTGTGTACATTTCCCCAGCACTCGAACCACCCACACTTTTTCATTGAGTTTGTTGCCGAAAGTTGTAGTGCAAGCGTCTTGTTCAACTATAATTGTTTGCCCTGAAAAGATTCTCTGCTTTTTTTTTTAATTTCTATTATAAACTGCAACAGCTCAGCTAAAATTCATTTTTTATTCAATAAAATTTCATCCGATAACGCTTATAAATTCAATTGATGCGCGAGGCCTTGTGGTAAACAAACAATCGTACAGTGTTGCCAAAACGCGTCAACAAATAAAGTCTTTTTTGCGTGCCACGTAAAAGAATTATATATATAGATTTCGAAAAAAAAATCTAGTCAATCAAAATACTTTTAGTTTATTACAAATCATTTGATCATTTCGTGTTCTAAAGCTAAGCATAAGATATTTTTTGCTTTCAATCTAATATTTCAATTCAATCGATCAACGCTACTGCACCTAGCAGACCAAATTTACAAAATAGCGCCATAAATGACTGTCACACACATCACGAAATCGTACTATGATATCCCTATGATGAATAGACATGGATGGAAACGTCACATTCTTTCACGCCGTGTTTCCCCTTCTTTCGAAAAGAATCGATTCATCCGTACATAGATTGGATCACCCCAAACCCCTCAAAGGTAAAACACCTGCAGGGGCCGACGAAGCGTTTAATCAGGGGGCCTAATCCCATTTTTTTTTCTCGGGAAAACGCGGGTGGCCGTGGGGAGCATCTTTTCAGTCGTGTTCGAAGGAATTTTCGGTGAGGATTTCGACACCAGAGGCAATCTTTTGTCCCTTCTGCACAAAGAATCAGGTGCGAGTGGCAAGTGTTCCAGCCCCGGGGGTACAAACGCAAAAGCGGGGGCTAGTCGTAAAATGACCTACATTGCTGATAAAAAGAAAATTTAAGTCTTTTTTTTTGCGTTGAACTAACACAAATAAAATCCTACGATGATTCGCCTTTTAGCCTTTATTAATCACCAATTTATAATGTCGACCCCAAAGCAGTTCGACCTTCCATATTTTATAAAGCCGTGCGTAATCACTATCGAACTGTAAAATGTGACGTTACTATGTAGCTTCGGAAGTGGAATGTATCTTAAAGCTTGTTTTACACTAGAGCAGCCCGGATGTATAGCGCATTCAGTCCGCTAATCAGGACAAAAAAAAAATCAGTCATTCTCCTGTCAATCACTGTTTTTTTCGCTGTTGATTGGTCGTCACTTCCGATCCGCGTACGCGTTGCTCGAGTGTAAAACAAGCTTCACAGTCACCAAGTAACGCGCGTTGGTTTTATCTGTTACAAGTTGAACACACAGCAGCTTATCTTTGGTCTTTGATTAAACAGAACTCAATTGAAACACGACGGAAATTCTGCGAAGATCCGCTTTAAGCCTTTATTAATCATTAATTTACCATGTAATGCACCAATCACCTTGTAACGCGCATCGCTTTCTCCTTGTTACAAGTCCAACAATTGCAAATTAGTACTTGCAGTTTGAGGTCTTGCAATACACAGAAATAACTGTATTGATAAAGCACGGGGAAATTCAGCGATAATCAGCCTGTATCAATCACGAATTTATAATAAGCGATACATTTGATTTGTAGACCCCAAAAGAAGTTCGTCCCTCCATATTTTATAAAGCTATACCGATTCACTACCGATCTGTAACATGATGCAACTAGTTTCGGATATGGATTGGAGGTTCACAGTCGCCTTTTAACGCATGTCGTTATTCTTGTTACAAGTCCAGCAACTACAGTTTAGTACTTGCATGTAAAACTCTTCTGCGCAAAGATAAAAGAACAAATTACCAAAAAATGCAAAAGTTGTTTAGATTTACTGATTTGTTTCTCTCTGCCATGAACGTGTGAATCTGTAATGGTCCCGGGTAGGCCACTCGAGTATGGAATTTTTATTTGTGCACTCTCCCCAATTTACTCACTACACGTGACCATGTGTGGTCGGATTAAATTTCAACAGATTGGGATACGAAACCATTATGAATGAGCTCTGCACTGCGTCCCGCTTGCTGCGGAGAATAGCATCCTTTTGTTGAGGCCCATGGAAAAAAAAAACGACCTAGCTTTTAAAAACCCTCGTTAAGAATTCCATGAAGACAACCATTCCCAAATATGCAGCTAAAACAAACAAATAAAAATTACGGGGTAAGAACTACGTGATAATCATTTCCGCTCAAACGTGAGGAACGCGTAATTTCAACCAAATAAGCAATCGTTCCCTCCACACGATTTCCGAATTTAGTAAAGGGAACAAGTCATCACGGGAATGCCGAGTTAACTTGTTTACCCTTACCAACATCAATTACTTGTGGGTTTTCTATTATAATCTTCCTTTCTGTTTACACGATGCTTTCTAAAGGATTCTGTGCAATGGCAAGTTTCAAACTTTCTTCTGAAAAGCGTTACTGTATTTATCTAATCTGATCCAACCAATTTACAAATGTGTCTTTGAAGGCAAATCATTTGAATTGTTTTTAGAGAAATAAACATGTTACTAGGAGGCTTGTCCGAAGCTCATCAGATACCCCTCCAATTGCACTGGTTTAAACACAAACACTGTCCAGAATTCCAATAAGGCACACTCCTCTATCTACCCTCTGGTCCCCAGTACCAGAGATGATGGACCTCCCAGAGTAATAAAAAATATATATATATAAAAAAAAACCTCAATGTTTAGCTTACACAAGAGTATAAATTATTTCCATTTTCCATGACACACAACTGTTGTTACACTTCAACTAACAACGTTTTGTATTCAAAAAACAAACTTCTCCCAGTACAAAAAAAAACTTTTCACATTTCCTTGGGTCCCCTTTAGAAATTTGGCCCCGTTAACATGGTATCATCGACTCCCCCTCCTACGAGTGTGTGTTGGGAGGGTCCTGACCCCAACTTCCCCTCTTGACACCCTGACTCGTACGAACACCGTTAAAACTACTATTCTATGCTTAGAACTACTACCCTTAGAATTCGGGTTTGGGGTACGTAGAAAAGGAAAGCCAAGAGGCTCAAGATGTTTATCTAAAATGAAAGTATAGCTTCAAGATTAAATATTAATGAGTGAAGACTAAGAGATTACATCAGGGTTCCACTCTATTTTAAAAATAAAATTCCTCGACTTTTCCATACTTTTTTTTTTCAAAATTCCAGATCATACATTAAGCAATTCAAGACATTTTTAAGGTGAAAAACAAAGAAATAATTTATCCATTTACTAGCCAACAATAAAAACCCATTTGAGAATTATGCACTGTAAAAATTATACACAAAGCACAAGTAATTTTTCATCAAAATAACTTGTCCAAATAATCCAACATATTTGACTTAATCAATTTGTGATTTAATGTTTCATAAGCATGAAATTCTTAAATCGAAGCCAGTGGACGAAACAAAATTCTTTATCTGTTACATATTAGCAGTTTCTTTTAAAACCGGTTGAAAAATTATTTTCATAAAATAAAGTACCGAAACGTACGAATCTTATTGGCTTGTTTTCTCCTAAGAATCAGAGACGCCATGATCATTTTCAAGGTCATTGAGACAGATTTTGCACGAAAATGCGTTATTTTCAATGCTTTTTTCATTACTTTTTTTTAACGAAATTAAATTCCCTGACAATTCCAGGTTTTCACTGACATGTGGGAACCCTGTTAAATGTTCGGACATTTAATGGTGGTTAAAAACCCACTAAGTCACACTAGAGTTCAGGCAGCTTTGGCGCTGAAAGGAAAGACAAAGGAAAGAATATAGGAACAAAACATGTGATACAAGTGATACGAGAAGGTGAAAGAACCAGAGCAAACTGGAATCATACAGAATTTTAAAAATCTCAAAACAAATAAAAAATTTTACGGCGCCGCGTAAGACAGATTTTATGAATGATTTCGAGAACACGTTTATGGAAGGTTCCATTAAATGTCTGACATCCGAAAGCCCTGACATCAACAAAATATCAGAATTATTTCCTTCACTTACTGGAAGCGAAAGAAACACAGAAGAGATTTTCCAGCACCACAAGTGATTTAACACATTCATAAAAATTAGCGATGTTTCAAAGCCTAAAAGCAGATAAATTAACTGATTTATATCTCTGGTCCAGCTAACATCATCGGCGTTAAGAGGAGACGGTTGTGACTTAACTGATTGACCACGTAACAGATCTCGATTCAGATTAGTGTCTGTGTAGACGATCCAGCAGGTGCAACCGAGGAGACAGAAAACGCAACAGAGAAATATGGAGGCAATAATAAAACAAAAGCCGAGAGAAGAAAAAAAAGGACACTTCTCCGTTTCGCTGGTGTTGACGTTTACGTGGATGAAATAGTCGATAAGATGCATTCCTCAACCGAATATTCAAACTGGTTGCATAAAAGCCCACGCATTTCCGCTAAGACCAACGATGGGGTGTGTCCTGGCCGAGATGCTGGCGATAAAAGACGCTTTTTTCACTGACCGAGTCTCAAAAAATAAATAAACAAACAGCTACTGCACGCATTTTGGTGAATTTGTGCCTTTCGCTGGAAATGTAGCACTCGAGGGACTCTTGTCACCCTTGAGTTTCTCCACTAAACTGGAGGAGGGGAAAGAGCGAGTTCTCATCCATCATAATATGGGGTAGGCTTGTCAGAGCGAGAAATATCGAGTGCTAGATGATGACAAGAATTTGAGCGGAGGTCACGTGGATACACCTTGGCGACGAATTTCATTTCGAGACTTGACACTCACTGCGACGGTTTCTTGGAACAGACAGACCGAAGTTTTTGAATGCGACAGAATCTTGAAAGGTTTATAATCAGAGTTAAAAATAAGGACCAGTTCTCATGTCAATTACACACCCTAACACCTTTTTAAAGTCACCAAAAGTATCGACTTGTGTCTTTATCTAAGGACAACAGCATGTTTGGGTCGTTGTCTAGGGCTGGTACTCCAGCACCCTAGTTGAAATTGGATCCTTTTTGGCGACGGTTTGTTTCAACAGACAGATGGAAGTTTTTGAATGCGACAGAATCTTGAAAGGTTTATAATCAGAGTTGAAAATAAGGAACATGTCGGGTGTCAATTGCACACCCTAACACCTTTTTATAGTCACCAAAAGTATTGACTTGGGTCTTTATCTAAGGATAATAGCATGTTTGGGTCGTTGTCTAAGGATGGTACTCCGATACCCTTGTTGAAATTGGCTCCTTGTTGGCGACGGCTTGTTTGAACAGACAGATGAAATTTTTGAAGGTTTATAAATAGGGTTAACAATAAGGAACAAGTTTGGTGTCAATTGCACACCTTAACACCTTTTTATAGTCACCAAAAGTATCGACTTGAGTCTTTATCCAAGGACAAGGGCCGGTACTCCGACAACCTATAATTGAAATTGGCTTCCTTTTTTCTCTTTAAGGACTTATTGTTTAGGTCTATGTCTTGGGCCTGAACTTTCGACAGGTTGCTAGAAGATTGCGAGACATTTTAGAGTACAGCTTGTTAGAAGGAAGAATAAATGGTTATTGGTCGAAATTTCAGATATCTTAGGCGACAAAAATAACAACTACGTCTAAAAACTTGGTCGTCACAGCAAAAGGTGCAAGATACGACTAATGACAGCCCATTATGAACTTAGTTTATGATACACGAGAAAGTTACTATTACGACAAACCTCCCACCTGGAACCTTAAAATTATGCTTATAATGGATGAATAAAAGCACGCCATCTGGTGGACTGTTTCTCAATTATGGTGCGACGGCCTATTTTGGCCTTTGCTCCATCAAAAGACAAACAATCAATACAGTAAGTTGGAATTTTACTTTTTCGCAAATTATATATACCCATACTATATTTGTAACTACACTTGAGTAAAGCTGCCATAAGTCACGACATTCCAATATCCATCTGCAAACTATGTATTTAAACCGTGTACTGTAACGTAATGTAACAGCTTCAGACAATATTCATCACAGTTGAATCCAGTGTTTAGAGTGTTCAGTGTCAAACACGAATCCAGAGCTCTATCATATAGAATTGGTAGGTAGTTGAATTTACGTCGTACTAGAGCAACAGAACAGTCTATTTATGACGTATTGCGTAGAAAGAGGAGTTCGGTTCGAGGCAATGTTACATGCAAGAGAACAGTTATTTTTCATGTCCACCACCCTACTCAGAGAATAAATTTCCCCTTAACTGTCAACCGGTCTGAACACTTTGACCGTTACAAGGTAGTTCTCGAACCATGTTCGATAAGTGTCTACACCAGCAAATGGCAAATGCGATTACATTACACGTTCCAATTCATCCAGAGTTACCAGGGTGATATGCTGATACCCATCACATCCTATGTAACAAACGATTTTCGAGAGATTTTTGGAACATTAACCTATCTTTCTTGATGCAGAAATCGAAAGAAAACGAGGGTTAGTTTATGAACCAAAACGGCCACAGCTTTCCGGGTCGATTACCCGTCCCAAATACTTGCCAAGAAAGCATTTAAATTCCATGTCACCCATTTGGCATCGCCATTCGAATTGAGCATCGCATCGAGCCCTTCACGTGGCGAATTATCCTACTTTATCTGGTTTTGCTTGGTTTTCTGCAGGTTGTACCTCTGGATCGGAAAAATTCGGTAGACACCCACTCAGCAAAACTGCCAACAACCACAATTAACCACCGAAATAATGCTCAGAGATAATATCCTCATACATTGCTCACTCGCTGAAGACGGGACCCATTTCTTTCGATTTTGTATTAATTCATTGTAGAGGACCCCCAAGGGGGTCCTCCACAAGGTAAGCATTGGGAACGCGTCCCCACCCTTTCGCCAATTATTCCTCGATCTGGAACTGGTAACAAACCCTTTTTTCAACGTCGACTCTGTAGGGACACCCGGGCCTTTTTTTCCACTTTTGCATTCGGAGCGAGGCAGAACAGGTAGTTGGGAACAAAGTCGACAGGGTGTCCCTTCTTTCGGAGAAGGATTTTTTTCTCTCCTGTGCCATAACGAAGGGCCGGGGCGCCTTTTATGGGCATCAACGACCCCGTAAAAGAGCGACGGGTGACTCCTTCTGGGTGCTCTACGAGGGGTCCCTGCCTGTCGGTGCGCGGTTTTTCATTAAGGAGGAATTCAGTACCAATTATATTTTGCTTGAATGAGGAAATATTTGCATAAGGTCTTGCGAAACAGATGTAAGACCTGTTTTGTCTCTCCTGCGGAACCCGTGGAGAGACAAAACAGGTATGTGAAAGTCCAGCAATTAGTTAAAAACAATGTTGTTGGTATTTTTTAGTGTATATTCGGGTTTTTAACATTTCATAGAGGTACTCAACTACTTAGAGTGAGTACTGTGTTTACAACCCTCTAATGTCGCCCATTTTAAACGGATTTCTAACATTCCATGGTAGCCCACGACTCCATTGAGTTTTGAAGTGAACAGTATGTATAACCCACTATACGGTCCATACTATTTACGGTCATTTATTGTCTACAGATTTAAAACATTTCATGGTGGCATTCGACTACATTGAATTTTGAAGTGAACAGTACGTATAATCCACTACAGTCCATACTATTAACTGTCATCTTCTATCTACAGATTTAAAATATTTTAAGGTGGTACTCGACTGCATTGAATTTTGAAATGAACAGTCGTATAACCCACTACAGTCCATAATATTTACAGTCATCTACTATCTACAGATTTAAAACATTTCAAGGTGGTACTCGACTGCATTGAATTTTGAAGTGAACAGTATGTATAACCCACTACGGTCCATACTATTTAAGTTCATCAACTTTCTACATATTTAAAACATTCAATGGTGGCACTCGACAACATTGAATTTTGAAGTGAACAGTATGTATAACCACTATACGATCCATACTATTTACGGTCATCTATCTACAGATTCAAAACACTTCAAGGTGGCACTGAACTGTACTCAATTTTGAAGTGAACAGTACGTATAACCCACTAAGGGCCATACTATTTACGGTCATCCATTATCTACAGATTTAAAACATTTAATGAAACTCGACTGTAAATTGAGATTATTAAATTGAATCGGAATGAATGTGTGAAAAATCCACTCTGATATCTTATTTATGGTTTTTCATGGTGTCACTCGACAAAATAAAGGCACCCTTGAATTGAATCAATGTTCCGTAATAACGGACTGACGATTAATGGATGTTTCACTGTACTAACATTTAATGTTTAACTGGAAAACGCTTTTCTTATCCAATACACTCTTCACTCTCAGAATTAAGGAAATTTTATCCAGATGGTCGCAATGACAAAGGCTTGAAGTTTCGATTGCCATTATTTCTCTAACCACAATGTCCTTTCTAGCACAGACTGTAGGGGAAGAAGTCGCTGCAGTCCGTAGCGAAACTTGCTGTGCCAGCATCACAATGGAGCAGACATCAGAACATGAGTGAAATTAAGGAAAATATATCTTTATTCAGTGTATACTAGCCAAGGGGGAAAAGGCACTTTGAATCAAATCCATGACATGCAGGTTTTTGTAAGATTCGTTGGAGAACAAACTTTTGGGGCAGACAAAAGTCGATTGTGAATCGACTACCTCAAATGTCAATCGTGATGCTCATTCAAAAGAGGACAATATTGCTGCGAAGAATTGTGTCGTCTTGACATATCCATCTGATTGCAGGATGTTTTGGCTCGGATGAGCCAGATACAGATACGCGCCATTGTACTATTTTGAAATTCAAAGCCCGAACCAAAGTTGAACCATTTCATTGAAGAAATCAAAACATATCAAGCCGTGGAGATGAGTTTAAATAGAAAGTCATTTAACACGAAAATGATCTGGTCTTATTACAAGCGTAGCACAAAGTATCCATGCATTTATATTTGACATGTTTCCGTTTAAAAGCAGAGTCAGCTTTTCGAAGGGAAGGGCCACAATTGGATCTTTCGCTGAAGGGCCTCAAAAAATAATAATAATAAATTCCGCTTTTTGAAATTAAATTATTTGAGTGGTTGACAGTAGAAAACATTTTCAAGGGTAATTGAGTGTCGCTGAATAATTTAGGGATAAAATTACTTAATATTAAATGCATCATTTCCAAATCCCACTCTAGGAAAATTCGGGGTCCATATGGGAGAATCGTTGGAATGCCTTAGGTTAGGCCTTAGTGTTAGGGCCCTGGTTTTTAGAAACCTCGAATGAACTTGATGTAAAAATACATGCGATTTCAACGTTATGATGAACTCTCAGAGAAAAAAGAATTGAGAAAATGTTCATGGGCATCTTTGCGCGAATAATTGTTACAGAAATAGTGACAAATGTAAAGAAAGAAAAATTTTAAAGTTTATTAAAAAAAGAGAAACGCAGCAAGGCATAACAGAAATAGGAATTCAATGACAAATAAATGATTTAATCACCAGTATATAAAATAATAAACATCGCGAGCTAGTTTGGAGTTTTATGATTGCTACACGATGTTTCTTTTAAGTTCTACGATACCATTATACAAATATTAATGAAAAAAATTGGTTAGGAAAAAATTGTCAACCAGTTAGCAAGTGACAACACAGTTCTAAATAGCACATATTGTATCGAGAATAGATATTAATCAGTACTGAGAACATAGTAATTGTATTTCAATTACTTATTACCTATCATTTTCGTTAAACGTGAATCAAACAAGTTTTCATGCAATTTGTTCCTTAAAATATATCGCAGTTAAGTGATCATTCAGGGATTGGAAGCATGAACATTTTGATAATGCAGTTACTAAACGGCTATTTTTTTTTAAGAGATCGCTGCTATATTGTTTTTTTGGGAGGGGTGAGGAAAATGTTTATATATTGGTTCAGTTGCTTTAACTATGTTTGTTTTGCAGGATCGTGATAAAGAGCAAAATTTACCACACTGATAAGGAATAATGATTAGGATCATCAAGCATACAAATTGCATGGAAAGGGATACGTCTTTTACACTTGTTTCAGGTTGTGAAAAGTACTGAACACGCAAACTATACGTTTGCTGGAAAAGAAAGAACTTCGAATGGATCTTTCGACAAAATAATAAAATAATTACAAATTATAATTGCTTGCCTTTACACTGGCATACGGAAGACAGTCGTCGATGAATTTAACAAACCATACAATCAATACAATTTGTTGACAAAAACTCTCACAAAGATTGAACACGATTTAAGTACATAAAATAACAGGATTTACAAGGTATTTACAGTTCACATAGTTTAGGGGTAATAGGTTTCTGGTGGGATTACAAACAACAAAATGTACAAATAAACGGAAACTGTCTAATTTCGGAACAGTTTTTTTAAACCGGCAGGGACAGGTTCATAGCCGATAATGCTAGAATTTTAATTCATAAACAATGAAATAATCTATATATATAATTCTCTTACGTGGCACGCAAAAAAGACGTTATTTGTTATCGCGTTTTGGCAACATTGTACGATTGTTTACCACGAAGCCTCGCTCTTCAATTGAATTTATAGCGTTATCGGATGAAATTTTATTGGAAAAAAAAATTTAGTCGAGCTGTTGCAGTTTATAATTAGAAATCAAAGAAGGCTGAGGATATTTTCTGGGCCATTTAAAAAACGTTCTTTTTCAACAAGACGCTTGCACTACAACTTTCGACAACAAACTCAATGAAAAGTGTGAGTGGCTCGAAGTACTAGGGATATGTACACACAAACATGCTGGGTATTCAATTTCCAAAGCAGCGCTCACATTTCGAGTCAAAATTTGCTCAAAGTTTTCATTTGAATTTTGATAACAGAAGAATCTTTTTGTAATACAAAAAATTTAGATTTGAAAAATATTTTTTTGGAATATATCGTATTAGTAGTAATATAGTAATAGTTATATAGTAATAGTCTTCATTGATGCGAGCGTAGCGAGCATGTTCGCGCAGCGAACCAATAAGGATTTTAAAGCAATCCTCCGGGGGTTGGCGAGCGTTAGCGAGCAGGGGGCGCGTCCCCTAGTATCTATTATTTAATTAAATCCAGTACTAGAAATTTACGAACATAAGTTTTCAAATTAAAATCTAGAAAGATTCCTTTACATTTTTTATCAATTCTTAAAAAGTAATATAAATTCTTACAACCACATGATGAATCATTTCTCCATTATCAATATGAAATGGCTCAATAAAATGACGTATCGAAATAAGCAATAAAATTTATCCGTTGCAAAAACATACCACGTTCAGATAGAACAATAAGTACTTTATTATCCGCAACGAAAACTTTAGAGGGATACGACTGTTCCTAAGGACAATAACAGTGTATCGTCAAACAAATCACTTCCATTTTAGCATTATCAAACGCCACAATAACATTTTATTTCCAGCTCACACACAAAAATAACTCCATATCCAAGGGTGTACGAGCTCATTTTCTCCTTTTTATTAGAAAATCTAGGCTAAAATTATTCGGAAGGAAGGATCAATAGCGTTAGCGGTTCGCCCTATTACTTGCTATATACTGCCAGCAATAAACTCGGTTCAAGCTGAGACCGGTTATTGCCGCACGTATTCAATTCCAATCGAAGTAACAGTTGACAATAAACGAAGAAACAAACACAATTATAACACAGAAGAGGCGCCAAGCAACACTTGCATGCTATCACTATTCAGAACTCATGGAAAATGTAGAATCGAAATTCTAAAATATGTTTCGCCAGTTGCCATCATTTGATGCATGTTAAAGAGGATCAGTGCACAAAAATTTCCATCATTTTTTTTATAAATTTAAATAAATGTTTTTACAATTTTGTTTAAAATTATATAATATTTATGGAGACACGTAGAGAGGAAGTATTTTATATAATTTTTTGACAAATACCTGTGAGTACCTGAAGGTCAATTTATTCTTTAAACTTCAATATCTCAAAATGTATATTTTTTCAGAGTATATTCAAGCAAATGTAAAAATAATTGGTTTACAAGTGTAACATACCCAATAACATTTTTAACGCGGCCATTTTTTTCTATATCTTCAGAACAGTTCATTTTAACTATTAAAAAGGATAAAATTGTTCATTTTTCAAAAATAAAATAGGAGTAAAGAAAAAAAAATTAGAAAATTCAAATTTTAAGTTTTTTAAAAATTTCTGTGTTAAAGTGTTTAAAAGTGTCTGCATGACCTGTGTAAAAAAAATTCTAATCAATGCACAATAAAGATTCTGAGAAAAAATTCCTTAAAATTTGACCATTTTAACGTTACGGAGATAGGACTGCACTGGTTCCTTAAGAGATCAATTAGAAAATATCGAATCGAAATTAAGAAACGTTTCGCCAGTTTCTATCATTTAATGCATGTTGGTTTAACCCGAGAGGGAAGCAAACACCGATTAAAACAATTTATCGAAAAATTTCAAAGGGGTTATTAGTTTTGAGTTTTAGACAGAAATGAAAATTAAATTAATTTTCTTTACTTTAGTACACAAAATAAGGCATTTTGTCGCGAATTCAGGAAATCGAAGAATAATTTGGACAGTCGAAGAACTAAACCGGAAAATGAAATTTCGACAAGCATGAAAATTCCTGCATTGGGAACAGATTTTAAGTACCAAGAACTAGGACGAGTTGACAGTTTACATAATGGTAGAAGGCTGGGTTTTATCGCGCAAGGGTCATATTTGGTCAAGCTGCCCCCTACACAAAACAAAGCCAATTAAATGGACATACACACAAGGAAAGTATTACTGATATAGAAGGGAAAAATGAAGATAGAAATCGAACGTGTGCTAACTGCGTCTCGAAAGCTGTGGGAAAATCATGTCGGAACATGTATAATTTTTGTTCATATTTTTTTGCTTCAGGAACCAACTAAAGTTAAAAACACAAACTTCGTTTTTAGTACTGTCCCCATACCCATTCTCCATATAGTTGCTAGAGCATAGATCTTTGTACATGAGCCCGGTGCATTAGAACCAACATCACGATGTCCTCTATGAACAGGAAATGCAATATACATAAAAAAAAATATTCAAGAAAACAGGAACATCGGATTGTGAAGTCCAGTCATAATTTCCATCAAACAGTTCTCTCCAGCACAGAAGAACATGTGTTCCAAGGACTCTCAAGCAAACAGGACAGAACAAGATCTGAATCAGCAAAGTGGAATCTGTGCAAGTAAAAATATGGACTTTTTCTAGCTTTGGCAGCAAAAGTGATACTTTTTCAGGGACTTCTTTCTGAAATATAAAACGTTCTAACAAAAAGTAAAATTCTGCTTCTGTTGAAAAAGAAAAGGCTGCTACTACTACACCAATGTAGTTCCAGGATTCGCACCATTTGGCTTGAATTTTACTTTGGGTCATATTCCAAGCATTTTGAGAATGGTCCTAGGTAACTAGTAATTTTTTTATGACTAATTTGCCATTTGCTAGTGGTTGTCATTTTACGAATGTTCTCGCAAAATCTTTAAATATCGGGTCGGATCCTATTTGTATAAGAGGAATAAGGATAAAGTTATCAACACTTCTAAAAGGAATGCAATTAACGTCGCACTGGAGCACCACAACGAGCTATTGGAAAATGTCCGATATCTATCTCTAAGGTAAAGATCCAGAGACAACACCTTGCAATTTTGAACCACGGTCAGAGGACGAGGTCAACTCCTGAAAAGGCATCCCACTCTCCAAACTTCCACATTACGGCAACGTTTCTTCCCTTCGGAAATTTTTAGTTATAAACGGACAATCAATTATGTTACGACACATTGAAGTAGCAGCCACTGTTGAAAAATCTTTTTCGAATACATCTAGCATAACGTACTGAACATAGGAATTTTAAACATTTGTAAACAATTCTTTAGATTGCGTTTAAATTATGACTTGTGAGAACAATGACTCAACCTTAGATATTGTATATAATTAAGAAAATAAGAGAAAGGAATTTGTTAAAAACCAATTTAGAATTTATAAAAATTGTATAGTTTAAACATTTTTAATTTAATAATGCAAAATAAAAACTTGATTTTTATTTGACGAAAAAAAATATTTTTATAAATTTGTCTTTTTTATTTGTAATACGTGCGTTCTTTAAGCAGAATAGTTTTTTAATTCAAAAAGAATAAATGCTGTATTCAAGAAAAATATTCATGTATAATTAAACAGTGGTGTGGTTATATCGCGAAATCCCAAACAATAAAGACATCAAGTTTTAACTACGACTCCTATAAAAAGTGAACAAGTTTCTGACCTGCTAGTTTTGAGAGATACCTTTCCTGAAATTTAGAACTCTTTATTTTATGAAGGAATGTGAAAATGTCTTTGTAATTCAAACGATTCGTTTGAATCGAAAACAAAATGTTTATGACAATTTTGTCAAAAGCTTTTTATTTAGTAGTTGCGGAAGTCATGTGATAATTGTAAAAGAAACTGCACAAAGTAATAATTATTTTTAAGTAGATCCTAGTAAATTTTAGAAAATATACGAGAAATCTTTGTAAAATACACTATAATTTAGTTTACAGAAAGCTTTCAGGAAAAGGACATCCAAGATTAGAATACAACTCGCACAGAATTATCAACTTAAAATATGTGAAAGATTCGATTAAAACTCGAACAGAACTATCGGCACATGTGTGGTATGACACTCATCATATGAATCAACATAAAAGGAAAAAAAGATATTGGAACATAACTCGACCAGAATTATCACCATAAAAATGATATATACGATTCACGTGCAGAATTGAACGAGTAGCAGAAATTCATTACTGAATGTAGAAAAGCATATGTTTGAATGACAGGCATAGAATCATCAGTATAAAAGAACAAAATTAGCAGGGAAAAAAGGATACGAGACATTATACGGTAAATAGTTCAGTATTTTCAATTTGAAATACGAGATTTGAATATGTCTCGGTATGAAGAATATGAGATAAGTACGACTAGAGCAGGAACATCATCATCATAGAATATGATATTTAAATAGTACTCGAAGAGAATTATCAGCAAAAAGCACAACACATGAAAATTGAATGGTTCAAAATCATCAGCAAAAGGGATAGATGATTAGAATGTAACAGGGTTTGAAATAAGCGGTCTATTGTGTCGTATTTTGCACCTATGTAGTGTGTTTTGATAATCGGGTATTTCGACTTTGTTGTCAGTTTAGGCGTTAAACGTTTCTGAGCAGTTCCGCTAGCATGGCGCAAAGTTTATTTAAAAATCGCACGAATTGCAAATACAATGACTTAAAATAAATAACGCCTTTAAACAGAAAAGATGTTCCAAAATATGCCAATGTAACAAACGATTCATTGCACGTTGTCGCACAACTACAGTAACAAAATTTAAAACTCTCGCCAACACAACATTTTGGCAACCGAGGAAAAATGTTTCGGTGCTATTAACACCCAACTTTCTGCTAGTAATTTCTAAAACTGGAATATAAAATACAGAATCGTCAACACACACAATGAGCGAGTTTCGAATATGACTCCCCCAGAAACGCAAAATAAAAGAATAAGTACTTAAGATTCGTCTCTAACTCGTCAAAATAAAAAACTACAGAGGAATAGACATTACTGTCAACAAAAAAGAAACACAAGATTCAAATTCGAAATAAGAATCATAACACAATAGAATTATTTAGATTCGAATACGATTCGCATCAAATTGGCAACATAAAATAATAAATAAGATTCGAGTACGACTTGCTCCATAACTGTCAACATAAAGGACACATAAGAATCGAATACGACTCGCACATTATTGTCAACATAAAGGACGCTTGTTTGATTTTGGGTAAATAGCGCATGAGCCATACTTGGGGCCAAGCTACGCCAAACACAACAAGAGGGAAAAAAAAGCAAAAAAGTAGGCAAAAATCAACATAAAAAAATTTGAATACGACTCCAAGAATCACAACATAAACGAACATGTGCAGATTAGAATATGAATGTCACAGAACACAAAAGATTTCGTGATTCACTCAACTCGAGCTTGGAAAAGTCTCATTGACAAACGCGAAACTGCACATATTTGACGAAACATAAGGACTACATCAGATTCGAATCCAACACGATGGAAACAAAATTCGAATACGACTCCAAGAATCACAACATAAATGAACATGTGCAGATTAGAATATGAATGTCACAGAACACAAAAGATTTCGTGATTCACTCAACTCGAGCTTGGAAAAGTCTCATTGGAAACATAAGGACTACATCAGATTCGAATCCAACACGATAGAAACAAAATTCGAACACAAGAAAAAGGAGAGAACAGGAGAATAAATACGATTTAAATGCGATATCCCAACAAAAATGAACACGTAAGATTCGAAAAGGACTCGCGGAACACACAATATTTCTGGGAAAGCTGTTACGGTCGCACCCAACACTTTCCGGGCGCCCGCTGTCACTTCGCGACGTCTCATTCAACGCGAAGAGAACACTCCAAAAACGCACACCGATACGAAACGGGAAAAGAGCGCTACTTACGGACATGGGCCAACGACTACCATCAAGAAGTAGGAACGCGGCGGTTGTTAAAGTCCCACGAGCAACGGCGGCCACGTCCAACACAAACACGAGACAAGCATTCGTCCTTTTCTTCCTCCAAAGGTATCGGAATGGGTGGATTGCAGAGCGCGGTCGATGTCGCCTAGTCTCACGGCGAACCGAACTGATACTGCGAGGGACAACAATGGTGTAACAGGTTCAGGCGAACGGGACGGCCCTCCGGACGAGCCTACTCGGGCGAAGGGGGAGTGGCCTGCGCACAAATCCCGTGCGCACCACTCGCTTCTCCGTCTCATCCCGAAAGATGCTCTCTGTTATCTTTCACCTCGTGCGCGTTGTTTTTTTTTTTCCTTTCCGATTTCCGTCTTTCTCCCTTCGAGAAGTATGTTTTTGTTCGGCGTTGGGGAGAACTTTTTGCGCGTGGACTTCTGGGGTGGGGGAGGCGGGGCTAGGGCTGAAATCTCGGTGTTTTCATTCCTGCATTTTTATTGCATCGTTTGGAGGAGATACGAAGATGAGGCGCTTTTCCGGAAAATAATTTCGGGGTTGGCCTTGTCTCTCCCGCATTTCGGGCAGGGAAAGTAAGGGCTGTAATGAAAAAAGAGGGGGGTGGCCTGAGGGGAATGATTCTGTGATTATTTTGTTTCCACAGTCACATTCACCCAAAAAATAGTATCTTGTCGCATGTAAATGTAGTAAATCTGTATATATGTATGTCTAAGTCAATGTATGTAGTATGGCTAAATGTATGTAGTATGGCTAAATGTATGTAGTACGGCTAAATGTATGTAGTACGGCTAAATGTATGTAGTATGGCTAAATGTATGTAGTATGGCTAAATGTATGTAGTATGGCTAAATGTATGTAGTATGGCTAAATGTATGTAGTATGGCTAAATGTATGTAGTATGGCTAAATGTATGTTGTGTGGCTAAATGTGTGTAGTATATTAAGGTCAATGTTCGTAGTATGTCTAAATTTATGTAGTACATCAAGTAAACGATACATGTACAGACATTTTCTATCTAGTCGATTTCATCTTTCGACTTCAAAAACAAAGTTGTATTTTTGGGGTCTTGTCTAACCTTTTTCTTGCCTCTAGCTGTGCACAAGCCGCTGTGTAAGTTTTGATTAGATATACCATCACAATAATCCTATTTGCGTGTGTATGTGTGTGACGAAAAGTATATTAAGTCCTCTTCAAAACTTACTGTTTCTATACATATTTTTTATATACAAAAGTTCAGAAAACCACTCTCACACAAGTAACTAGTAACAAATGGCATAAGAAATAGCATAACGAGGTTGTACGTACTAAAAAATCTCACAAACTTCGTAGAATATTTGGGTCGCTCGTATCATGCTTGCGAACCACCTGAAACATTGCCGCGTACCACCGGTTGAGAATCCCTGCTCTAAGGGACAGATCCGATGACAACACCACGCAATTTTGGACCACGGTCAGATAAAGAGGCAACACACAAGCTTCCACACCAACCCAACGTGAAGACTTTTGACCCCGACAGATTTAAGGTGCACCAGCCGCCTCTACACCATACGCTTACAAAAATTCCATGCACTGACCCGGATTCGAACCAGGATCCTTCCTACCTAGAGGCTGACAACTTAACCACCAGACCGGAAAGATCCGAGGACACCACGTAATTTTGAACCCCAACGTGAAGATATTCGGCCATGACTGATTTAACGTACACAAGTCCCTTTTTGGTCTTTGGTTGGATTCGTACTGGCAACCGGAAAAATTCGGATGATAAAACACTAATTATGGTAGAACGTCTTTTTATGAAAAAACAAGGTACAAATACCAAATCTGGACTATAATGATCGTTTAAGTATGCTAAACATGTATACACTGGAAAGAAGAAGGAGGGAGGATTTGATTTAGCTTTTCAAGTTGGTACAACAAGGGGACACAGAGGGCTTAAATTTCAATAGGGATAACAGAACAAGAAGCCATGGGTATAAATTGAATAAGACACATTTTAATCGGGATTTAAGGAAAAACTACTATTTTAATAGGGTAATAGACAATTGGAACGCGTTGCCAGAAAATATAGTTAATTCAAAGGGAGTGTACGAATTTAAGATACAATTGGATAGTCAGTGGGAATTGGGGAATGCATAAACAAAAGACCAGCCTTGTTGGGCTTGAGCCTGTAGCTGGACGTCAGTATTTGTATTTGTATAAATATAGTTACAAGACTTGCTAAATGTAAACAAATTGTTATTAGCAAGTTTATAGTAATAATTACCGCATATTAACAACAACAGTGATCGTGAAAAAACAACAATGCCGATCTCTAATTCTCGGAAAAGTGTTCTGCAAGGAGAAATCACACAAAATGAGCATCACCTGATTTATTCGAGATGGCTGAGTGCACTTGGCGATTTCTGGTTTTTCTTTAGGGGATCTGTGAGGCACCCCGGCAAGAAAAATGACACGAGTCAAAAAATAAACATTTTGATGTTACGTCATTGAAAAAATATGTATGAGGTGCCCCAGCGTGTTATATTACTATTCTATAGAATATAATAGAACTTACCACCATAGATACTTAACGAAAATTTAAAAGAAGCTTATACTATTTCAATATAAGTTTTATAGTATCCTTTAAGTTGATGTTTCTCAAATACTGCAATTTGGAGCTGTGTCACTTTTCTTGCCGGGATACAACATGTCTCCCTCGCTCTGATTGGCACGAATTGTTCGATAAAGATAAAAGGGACATTAATTTGGAGAGGCTTGAGCCTAGAAAGAAAGACCCAACGACGCCATTGCTACAGGTAGATGTATGGCCTAGATTTCCAATAAAAGAAATCGAACAAATTCCCGGCAAAAGTAAAATGAGCAAGGGAACATTTTTTATTTTGCTGGAAATTGTGAAAAATGTTTATTTAACAACAAAATGTTTAGTTTTTATCTATAAAATCCCCCTAGTCCAAGGCCCTCACATAGGCGGTGCTGCTGTTGCTATGGCAATTTGGCCCGTTTGTCAGGGGGGGAGGGGGGGGTGATTAAAAAATAAAATTCATAAACTGGCGACAATGTTGAGAACAGCTTTTGCACATGTGAAATTAAAATGCAAATAATCCCTAAAATGTAACATTCTCCATAATGAAACCTAGACAAATGTCTAAAATTTATTCATGTTTGTGTTTCAAGGACACTTAGACTTTTTCTTTTTGGTTTTATTAAAGTTTGTGTTCAATTTTAATAAGTTGCTTTGATTTTTATTTTCAATTGTAGAGTTGTACTTACGCAAATAACATTTTGACTTTCCCGATATTAAAACTGCATGTTCTAGTAACTATATTTAATAACCCAATGTTTAATTTTGTTTATTCAACACTTTTTTTACTTAATGTATTGTTTGTTATGTGGTACATACACACGAATCGTATGTGCCACTCTTATAATTCTATATAAAGTATGTTTTAGGTATTAAATTATGGAAAATGCTTCAAAAGAAAATTCTAAATGTCTCTTTTCAAACCTAACAGTGTAGCCCACAGATTGATGGGGGGGGGCTTCCTAGGTTTGAGTCTTGTGCGCGATCCGCTATTGCGTTTGAGCATTATATGATTGGGCGATATATAATAATTAGGGAATAGCATATGTTTTCTAAAAATAGGTCAAAACTGTTACTGTTTATAATTCAGTTCAAAGATAATTTAATCACGTTTCCGTGTGAGTGTAAATTTATATCCTAGTACCTCATTCTAGAACAAACATTCAGACTAGTATCTGTCCCGTACAAATCCATCAGGGGAAAAAATCTATGCGAGTTCGAAACTAGGTGGAATTAAATACCGTCGTGTACACGGGGCTGGTACACGTTAAATCCGCCGTGACCTAAAACGTCCTCACGTTGAGGTGGTGTGGAAGGATGCAAAATGAATTTGATCTATTTTAAAAGCATAAAATTGATTTTTATATTTTTATTAAATTCCGGTTTAGTGATGAAACTTCAATATGACCAATGAAACCGAAAAGCCAGTGAAACTGACTGTAAGTCCCCTCGACTGACAGTCTATTTCGTTTGGGAACAATTCAAAGTAACAATTAAATCGCTTTAATAATTCAAGGTACTAGGGGGCTCGACCCAGATCGCTGACGCTCGCCAACCCCCGAAGGATTGCTTAGCGATCCTCATTAGTTCGCGAACCTTGCTCGCTTCACTCACATCAACGAAGACATTGTTTTCAAAATATGATGTTCCAAAAAAATATTTTTCAAATATAAATTTGTTGTACTACAGAAAAATTATACAGTACCTCTGGAATCAGAACTCGAACAATTTGGAATTCAAATGAAAACTTGGAGCAAATTTTGACTCGAAATGTGAGCGCTGCTTTGGAAATCGAATACCCAGCATGTCGTTTGTAAGCTGTAACAGCTCGACTAATATTCTTTTTTTTTTCCAATAAAATTTCATCCGATAACGCTATAAATTCAATTGAGGAGTGAGATTTCGTCGTGAACAAACAATCGTAGTGTTGCCAAAACGCGATAACAAATAACGTCTTTTTTTTTGTGTGCCACGTAAGAGAATTATGTATATAGATTACCGCACCCAAGGTCAGTATATGGCCATTTTCCTAGAGCGTTCAAACTAGACCGTCGTCCGTCACTATTAGTCCTCCTAAATGACATTCCCATCCAGTTTTGGATCATCGTTCACCATGCGGTTTGGGAACATCTTCAACGCGTTCAAGGTCACCCTTTCAGATACGAATAAAATGAAAATGGATGGAAATAATCATTAGAAATCTTATAAAACCCCATTTTCCGACCCCCCCCCCACCTCTCGGTTCGTATCGATTCCATTCCTTTATAAGAATCGGACATTGAAGGGCGCGAACAAAAGTAGCCCGGTAGAGGACAATGTCGGTGAATTGACAAAACTGACCACAATGCGACAATGCATTCCGGACAATGGCCGTGTCCGAACTGCGAAGATGATAGGGATTGGATTAGTGACGCCCTAAGCCGACAATGTTTCACCTGTTTGACTTCCAGCTGCAAAGTCGGCCTTAGGCTAGGCCTCCACTTGCGAGTTTTCAGTCGCAAAAATAAAACTCGCTGTTTCAAATACAAGTACACAGACTTGCGACTAATCAATCGCAGCGATTAAAAACCGGTGCTATTTTCGCTGAGACCAATGAATCACAAAGACAGGCATGGACATGCATCCACTTGCAATAGTTCAGTCACAGTTCTGAATCAGTCTTGTTCTGGTCTCTGTTTAAAACACAGCAAGCATTTGTCTAAAATGTATGACAACGAATCTACTGGAAGTGATGATGTTTAAAAAAAAATATTAATGTTAATCGATACTGAATTACTTATTTAAAAAAATTGAAACGAAGAATAAAAAAAAATGAAGATCGCTATTGATGAACCAATTATATTCCCAACAAAATTCATCAAAACTCTTTGTCATTCGGTAATACTGGAAAAACTTGGCAGGGTGCTCACACAAATCTTCAAATAACTCGTAAAACTGTCCTTTCATTAATTCTTGATATTGATATTAGATACGCCCAATAACGATGCTTACTCGGTTTACTTCCGCCGACCAACCGACATAGTGGTTAAGGTGTTAGCCTCTAGGTAGGAAGGTTCCTGGTTCGAATCCGGGTCAGTGCATGTATGTTTGTAATCGTATGGTATAGAGGCGGCTGGTGCACCTTAAATCTATCGGGGTCAAAAGTCTTCACGCTGGGTTGGTGTGGAAGCTCGTGTGTTGCCTCGTCATCTGACCGTGGTTCAAAATTACGAGGTGTTGTCCTCGGATCTTTCCCTCAAGGGATTAATTCCGGACCGTCGTCAATAGCCCGTTGTGTTGCTCCAGTACGACGTTAACTAAAAATTACCAAATTATTACCGTTTACTTTATTTTCGAAGCAAAAAGTAAGGTAATTTTCATTAACGTCGTTCTAGAGCAACACAACGGGCTATTGACGACGGTCCGGAATCAACCCCCTAAGGGAAAAATCCGAGGACAACTACACTTAACTTTGAACCACGGTCAGATCACGAGGCAACACCTGAGCTGGCACACCAATATCCAAACTTCCACACCAACCCAACGTGAGGACTTTCGGCTACGACAGATTTAAGGTGCACCAGCCGCCTCTATACCATACGCTTATAAATATCCATGCACTGACTGATCCGGATTCGCACCAGGAACCTTCCGATCTAGAGGCTAACAACTCAACTACCAGACAATTGGTCGACCCCGAAGCGAAAGAGCGACCGAACTAGTAGTTTCAATGACATATCCATTGGAAAACTGCTATAATTCAACGATTTATCTATCGGTTGCGGCGACTAGAAATCGCAAGTGGAGGCCTAGTCTTACGAAGGAGATTCGGAGACAAGGAAAAGGCGAGCAATCCACAATACGTATAAAACATTTAAGTACACAGAAAGAGGAAAGGGCAAGTGATGGGCCAAACATGTAAGCACAAAAAATACATGATGACGAAAGAAAAGGATCAGATAATTTGAAAATTGACAAAGACAAACCATGTACAATAAACAAAAACCATACATTAAAAACAGAAAATCGTATTCAGAAGGGGAAAAAAATAAAAATAGGGTCGGGATAGGGGTGGTATTATTTGATAATCTCACCTTACAAAAGTAGAAAAAAAATATCGACTTCAGTTGCCAAATATTCGAAACGAAAACACTGGGAATGCACAATAGAATGTTCTTTTACAGTGTTAGGCGATGTTTCATGCTTCAGACCACCTGTTATCCGCATAGGTGTCCCTAGGTGGGGGGGGGGGTAGCTGTACCGAGCGCCAGTATCTAAAGAACGGCATTGCGAAAATATTTATATATTTCTAACAAAATTGTTTTGGGTCTTCTATATTCACTTCAGAAGTTTCATTAGTGCTACTTACATCGGGATCATTGGACTTTTTTTATTAACATTTACGTCTACTTAAATAATAGCATTGATAGAGAAAGAAGTTTTGTAAGGGGAAATGTCCACCCGTAAAACCGTCCATTATGTTTCATTTATCTAACTTCCCAAAGGCTCCTTTTCGGGGTCGAGTAGAGATAGGAACGGCCTAGTACAGATGGTCATTTTGTCTATCAAACATCCTAAGATTCCAAAGCTAATGATTGCTGTAATTTAAAGCCACTTTTGCAAGGATGGTCTCTGGTAAAAAATACTATGTAAAAAAAGAATTCGGTCGAAAAGTATAGCAATGATCACTACATTCGAAGTTAAATATAAACCGTTGTACTGAGTCAAGCTATTGAGATTGAACAACTAATTATCTGTACACACATAACAGGAACACTCAATGATTTCTCCCTTCACACGAAAAGGTGGGTTATCCTGTAGATTATCCAAACTCTCTTTCATTAATACAATGTGGGGAGTCTTCCAATCGAGTTCAGCTTGTAGTTTTCTGTAGTTGACCGTTTATTTTTTAACAGTACAATTTGTAAATTGGGAGTTTTTAAAAAAATACCATACATCAGTTTCCACTGTTAACACTATTGAAGTTATTAAAGTAATTATGATATAAAAATGTACTCTTAAATATTTCGATTTTGAAATCAGCTTCCTGTGCAAACACGTTTTCAGATAGTCACATAAAATAAATCAGATCTGCTGATTGTATGTCACAAATAGCACTTACTATGCTGCAATTTCCCTTTTTGCAATTTAGAAGAAAGGCAAGCATTTTAAACCCACTGGGTCGAAATTGGCTAGTATCCGGCTATTTTAAAGTCATATAAAAGCAAATCTGTTTCAGCACCAATACTGCAATCCAAATACAATCAATTGTTATCGATAATTTGACTAAAATTAAAATGTTACAAATTTGGTTGAGAGGTGAATTTACGAGCATTGGAGCAACACAACGGGCTATTGGAGACGATCCGGGATCAATCGCTGTAAGATCCGAGGACAACTCATAATTTTGAACCACGGTCAGATGACGAGGTAACACCTGAGCAGGCAGATCACCCCTACTCCTACACCATGCCAACGTGAGGACATTTAAGGCCACAATAGAACAATAGATTCGACGTGCACCAGCCCCCATGTATACGACGGGTCTTGGGTTGAATCGAGTTATATATATATATATATATATATACTCACTACCCCTCAACAATAATCCAGCGGATTTCTATAAAACCCGAATACTTGTTTGGGGGTGTTTTTCGTGGTATGGCCTGGGATCTATGCATGTTGTTCCTTGTAAATTGAACGCCGACACATACATGAACATTTTGGACGATCAGGTTCTTCCTACGCTCTGTCAATTTTATGGAATGGACGAATGTTAATTCCAGGACGACAACGCTCCATGTCATGTTGCAGCCTCTGTCAAGCAGTGGTATCAAGATCTGGATGTAAAACGTCTTCCCAGGCCTGCTTAGAGTCCCGACTTAAACCTCACTCCCCAACCAAGAGCATGTTGAAGGCAGTTCTACCGGGCGAACAGTTGCTCCCCTCTTGTACAGCATGTCATACACAGGCTGGTGGTGTCGGTATTATGCTTTGGGCGACTCTTCTTATGGGCGACTCTGGGACTCAAATTCAAAATTCAAACTACTTGCACAAAACAACAATTACTTTAATATCTGTCATTTAACATCATCAAATAACATTTAAAAGAACAAAAAATATTCAGAAGTCGCCATTTTGAATGTCCGCCATTACTGCTTTGGGCGAAATCTGAGATGGCCTCATATCCAAAATTAAATCTTCATATATGTAGTATATGTGCCCCAAGTTGTATGCTATTATCATTAAAGGCACAATTATTTTACCTATTTGTCGTACAATGTTATTATTGGGGAAATCTCTGAGGAGGGGGAGGGATAGGTCACTGAATACTTTTTACTTTTTGTCACCGTGTTTCCATCTTGGTTTACAAAAAGATTGGAATTCGTATGTAACACACTTAATGTCACTGAAATACACTTATGTAAAGAAAGCTACAAGAATCGAACTTGCTTTGTTTACACTTCGCAGGTTGCTAGTGTTGTTCGCAGAGAGCAAATTCTTTGAGCCACGATAATATGACACGAATAGCTGTCGATTCCGTACTAAAATTACCAAGACTAACATCATTGTAGAATACGTATATTGCTGCTCCAACGAGCAGGCAGTCGATCTTGGGTCGGTCGACTGTTGAATAGGTGTGAAAGGTCGTTAGGAGGAGGACTGCTATACGCAAAAGCACGGTGATTGCCGTGAGTGATTTTCCCCTGATTTCTCCAATGTTGCTAAAGGCGCGTTCTCACGAATCAAAAGTTTAATTGATCGATAAAAGTTGAATACGACTTGATTCAGTTTTTGTTCACACATTTCAATAGAAACTGATCAACAATTTAACAAGCGAAAATATAAAAGTTACAATTGAAAAGTTAATTATTTATAGAAAATCACATTTAAGGTATTGAACTGGTGCACAATTTTGCACAGATTTCAAATCGTTGAAATTGTTACTCTATCTTTAACGATCGCGACGAGATACATACTTGGCCTAGAGAATAAAAAGCACTTTCGTTTCTCGAATAAAATAAACCACGACAGATCGTTTGCGTTGAAATAACTCGAAAGCAGATGGCGGATGACTCATCACTTGAACGATAAAGTATGAATGGTTCAAACTTTTCTTGATCCACTCAAAAGTCGATCAACTCTATTGAAACAAAGGTTCTCACTATAGATTTCATTCAACTTTTGCTGATCAACTATAATCGGTCAATTAAACTTGATTCGTGAGAACGCGCCTCAACGGTACCGAACGATAAATTTAGAACCAGAATCTGTGCTAAAGGCCAGTTATGGAAGCTCTGGGTTTACATTCCAATCTATCACCTCATTTAAAGAATAGATTCGTCCAAAGTCCTGTGACCCAATTGCGTTCTCGTGGCAGCTGGAATATACAGAGACATCATATCACAGATTGGTCACAATATCTTTGAAATCATGAATATAGCAATCGATTCGGCAGAAAATTAAGACTAAAATTCTGTGCAGACAACGTGCTAAAAGACGCCTCCATGACATTCACCATAACACAGAATAGTCACCATGTCCCTGAAATGTGCGAGTAATTCAGGGTAGATTTGTAGTCCAGTTGGCCATAATGACCGTACCCAGCAGATTCCCCAACAAGATGTTGTAAAAGAAAACAATTTGTTCTATCGTTTGCCTGGAAGGATACGGGGTAGGCGCCTATTCTTCGGGCGAGCGAGTGGTTCTAAGTTCCGAGAAGGCGGGAAACAATGGGCAGGTTGTCGGCACTGCGGGGGGAGTCTGAAATCTAGTCTGCGCTTTGTTTCCTCAAGGCCCTACCATCATTTCTTCTAGCAGAAGACCACCTTCAAAGCTTATTCTTCTAGGTTTTAGGGCACTGTCAGGTCAGGAATCCGGTCTTATTGTGCTGGCCGATCGGGGGTTGGGGGGGGGGGAGGTTGAAAGGGGTTCTAAAATTCCACATCCCGAAAAAAAATCGAAACTGGCGAGGCATTGGATGACAAATCTGCTATTTTTAGAGATGGTTAAAACTATTGTTTACAGCAACGTTAACGGTTATTGCTGATTTGCGACAACATTTAGTAACTGCATACTAACGGTTTTGTTATCAGTTAGCCATTTGTTTAAACTAACCATTATAATTTTAAAAAATGTAATAATATCAACATTTTATTTTTGTCAAATATTTTTTTGAGTTTCAATTTTTGTTTATTTTTTTTTTCAATTCAAGTTGCTCTACTGCTTTCACCAAAGCAGTTACTGGAAAAATTTTGATTACAGTCGCTAACTGCTATTTGCAATAACACTGTTATATAAACTGATATTGGAATTACAGCCCATCTGTAGTTATTTTACGATAACAATGTGAATTGGTATTGTTAATTACCGATAACTCTAGTGATTGCAAATATTTATGGTTTAACAGTTAATGACATCTATTAAATTCATTCAACTGTTAGAAATTGCTGTTGATGGTTGATTTAAGTTACAGTAACTGATAAAATAATTGAAAATTTCAACTTCTTATTCTTATCAATGTACAAATTTGTAATATTTTAAAATTAAATTTATGAACTTTGCATAGAGTCTAGAATTTAAGTGACTTTAAAACAGGATTTTTAAGAGGTAACACAAACTACAGGAGAAAAAAATAATCTCGAAAGAACTCATTTGCTTCATCGCCGTTTCGGCGATAATTAAAATCGCCTTAAAATAATTAAAATCGATTCGAGTAACTTGCCAAGTTGCACCTCAAGTCATTAAAGATATTACTAAAACGCTAGTCCTCGGTATTTAGCTCTGCAGAAATCAACCCTCTCATAAAAAAGGACATTTTTCAACAAGTGTTAATATTTTCGGTAACAGTTGTTAATCTGCGATTGAGCCGCGGTAGCTCAGTCAGTAGAGCGTCGGGCTCGCATCGGAAGGGTTGTGGGTTCTGTCCTCGGTGGAGCCTCCAATTCTGATGATTGCGAGATTGGCGCTTCGACCTGGCTAAAGACCGTCGTGTTCACTAATGGTGACTGGGGCACGTTAAATAGGTCGTGGTCACAATGTCCCCCATGTTCTCATACCAAATCAATACCTCTGGGGGTACCTGATCAGGGGGTTATCGGCCTCTGATTGGGATCTAAATTACGATATGTGTGAGTGAATGGATGTATGAAAGGGACCTTCCTGTAAAACGGATGTGTCATGTATGTCGAGCAAAAGTCGGACTTCCTCCCAATGGGGCTCAATAACATGGAAGGCGCACCCCCCTCGCCTCTTGCCGTCTTCGACGGGCCTGGCACTCCTCTGGTCTGCCAGTGTAGGCATAAGAAACAACAACAATCTGCGAGTACAATGCTATTTCAACTGTTACCGGAATAACAGCCCATCTGTAGACCTTCTTGTGATTGGATGTAGATTAGCGAAAGAGCTTGGTTTGGTATGTCGCTGTTTGGTCATTGTTTGGCTACAGAGACCTAATTAGACTTACTAGTGAAAAGGATTATCCTGCAAAGCACTCGAGGGTACAAGTAAATTCGGAAGGAATCAGTCCTTTTGAGTAAATTGAAATTTATAAAATAAAGTTGTCTGAAGTCTAAGTGAATCAGCTTTAACATGCGTTTCCCCATCAAAGCTTCTAATTTAGTACTTGAAATTGAAGCAAACTATTTCCTTACTTCTTAAGAGCATAACTAAAACGTTTGGATGCTTCGGTTTTACGGCCGCGAGGACCATGGCTCTACTCTCTATCAATTTCTTTAAATTCATCTCCAACATCGCTTTTTCGAAATTCAATGGAACTTAGTCTTTATTCGTTACATAAAGAATTCTCTTGCAGCTGTAACATTTTGAACTCATGCGCGTCTCATATTGTTCACAGTGCTTCTATTAAAACCGTTGACTTCGCTTTTGCTTGTATTGTTTCAAATAATATTTTTTCCCATGAATTACAAATATAAAATTAAGTTTAACAAGAATTATTGGACAGAGGTCCGCAAAAATTCGAGTCTCCAAAAGTACCATAGCGTTTCTTCATAACAACCAAAAAGCAAATCATGAGATTCTCATTTTGATCTGAACAATTTCATCTAAAATGCTTTTTCCAAATCGCGTTTTTGATAAGCATTGAATTATTTCATTACTTTCGTTGCGCTATCTAATAGCTTAAATGCTGAATTTGAAGGATGGTTAACTTCTGTCTGTCCACATGATCCTTTATGACCCTCAACTATCCCCTTTCGTCATTATCATAAGAAGGTTAGCGGCACCAGATTTTAGACTATATTGGATTTAGAGTATATTGTGGGACATCTCCTACATAATCACGTTGGTTGGTTGGGTTTTATGGCGCCAGGATCATATAAGGACAAACTGCAACAAACAATATCTATAAACGGATAATACACAGAAGTAAAGTTTTAGGACACAGATGAGCGATATACACTGAGGAATAGAACCTGCACCGCCTACAACTCGCTAGTTACTAGCGTTGTAGGAAACCCATTGAGTCACCCTGGATGATTAGGTAAGTAGTTAATTAACATCGTAATGGAGCAACACAACCGGCTATTGGTGGGTCAATTCTGATGGGAAAGATTCAAAGACAACGCCTCGTAATTTTGAACCACCGTCAGAAGACGAGAGCAACACCCGAGCTGGCACCCCACTCTCCAAACATCCTCACCACACCAACATGAGGACATTTGAGGCCTCCACATTAACGTGCTCCAGCCCCATGTTCTCTACGGTCTTTGGCCGGACCGAGTTCTGATCTCGCAACCCCAGTTGATAATCCGTTGCTCTTCTGCAGTCCCATGTTCTCTACGGTCTTTGGCCGGATCGAGTTCTAATCTCGCAACCCCAGTTGATAATCCGTTGCTCTTCTAACTGCAGCCGCTGGATGACCAGGAGTTGGTCGCCATGCGACTTGTACACCATGGCCTTTTGGACCTCATCCGAGTTATACCTTGGCCACAAGGATCAGCAGTAACAGAAGGTGAGAGAAACACAAAAACAATCGAGCGTGGGAGAAGGAAAGGAATGAAAAACCCAACTCCAAGCAACTGTCTCCAAATAGCAACCGCCTTGAAATGTTTATTGCTCCATGACAAAGACCACAACCCTAGGGATGGTCTACAGCAGATTGAAAATCCTATCTGGAAGTGAATTCGCAGCAGAACATCAGGAACGACAGGGGACCCCGTTTGTGTCTGAAAAGAAATCCATATTTTCCAGCATTAGCCCGATCAAATTTATGGACACTGTTGAGAGAGAAGGGAACACCTGTGAAGGAATACGGGGTGAACGCTTCCTTCTAAGTCCTTTCCTCCTCGAAGTATCGCAGTATCTTTTGTAACAGTAAAGGGCGTAATAGATTAGGACACAGTAAGCCACTTCTTCCTTCCTCAGACTCAGTGTGTTCATGAATATATTTGAAATTGAAATGTCTCCTCTAAGGGTTCCTTGAACGGGTTGAGAGATTTTGGCTCCCCTTTTTTTTCTTCTGGTTCCGATGCGAGCGCGATTGGTTTCCAACGGAGAAGGAGACTCATTATAAATCTCATTCGCTCTGAATATCAGGAGGAAAAGTTTTGTGTTTTTTTAAATACTTGGGGCAGTGAGAGGAGGAATGCGGAAAGAGGGTTCAGCACATTAAAAGTTCGTTTGAAATAGATGGGTCTTAATCGCTGCCGTCGAACCGAATATTGGAATTTATTATGCATTCGAAAAATACAGTCAAACCTCATTAAGACGAATTTCACGAAACCGTAAAACATTCGCATTAACCGTAGTTCGTGTAATTCTAATCCAACAAAAAAGTAATTTCAACAATAAACTGAAATATTAAAGTATTTTGGTTGACTACAGCAGAATTCTTGGTTCACAGAGAAATGTTACAATTCACAACAAAGATGATTCACATAATCCTTGATTACACAGATATTTCCTGATTACGCCGTTTTTTGTCTTGAAATAGTTCTGTAATAGAGTTTTGTTTTACCTAGTGACGTTCTTAAAGAAAATTTTCGATTCAGTCAACGTTGTTTAATTGAGCAGATGGATGTTCACTGCCTAACAATAACTTCAAAGCCAGCAGTACCTTTTTTAAAAGAATACACCTTTATTTCTTCGTCTTCATGGGAATCTTAACTTATTCTTTCTTCTTCACTCTCTTCCACAAATATATGATAGTCCGTTGTGTTGCTCTAGTACGACGTTAACTAAAATTACCATTACCATCCACAAATATATCCGTTATAATTTTCGAGGGACTTAATGTTTCTGATAATGCAATTGAAAAAATTTGTTCGTCTTAACCGGAGATTAATGAGGAACGAACTTGAAAAATACTCGAGAAAAATAAACGAATTAATAAATGTACATTATTATAATTTTATTAATAAATTGCTATGAGATAATACATAATTATAATGAAAGAAAACTTCTCTAAATAGTCGCTAAATGAAGTGTAATAAATAATTGCTAAAATGATGAAATACAATATTGGCATGGCGTAAAAATTATATTTATTTTCCCTTCGTTTTCTCAGAACTGTGCATTTTAACAAAGTATGGTGGGTTGGTAGTTGAAACAACGTCTCACTGGAGCAACACAACGGCTATTAGCGACGGTACATGAACAATCCGGAGGAAAAGGTCTGAGGACAACAACTCGAAATTTTAAGACACGGTCAGATGACGAGGTCAACACCTAAATTGGTTCTCTTCAGACTTCCATACCACGTAAACGTGAGGGCATTTAAGACCTCGATGGCTAACGCACACTAAGCCCTACTTATGCGATGGTCTTTGGTTGTGGATTGAGTTTCAAACTATCAACCCTTTGGTTATAAATCCGCTCCCCTCGACTCAGTGCATTTCACTTGTAAGTCGATGATGCATTATACCAAAGCTGAAGATAATGAAGCAAAGGTTTAGGAAAGCATACGGTTACATAAAACATGCTCCATATATACTTATGCGATGGTATTTGGTTGTGGATTGAGTTTCAAACTATCAACCCTTTGGTTATTAATCCGCTCCCCTCGACTTAGTGCATTTCACTTGTAAGTCGATGATGCATTATACCAAAGCTGAAGGTAATGAAGCAAACGTCTAGGTAAACATTCGGTTGCATAAAACATACTCCATATACTCTATATGGACAAAAGCTTTTGGATACTATAAATTCGGAGGAGGATCCATCTAAGTGTAGGGTTGTTTTCGCGGTTAGGACTTGGCCCATTGTTTTATGTACCTGGTACCGTGAATGATGACGTGTACTTCAACAATATGAATAATTCGGCATTGCATCACTATGGCAATACTACGGCGATGATGGTTGTTTCTTCCAACAGGATCGAGCTCCATGTCATACTGCAAAACGTGTGCTGGACTGGTTTTCTGAAAATGATGTGAATTTGTTTGACTGGCCTGTTCAGAGCCCCGATCTCAATCCAATCGAGCACTAGTGGGACAAACTGGAGCGACGAGTATGATACCGCCACGTACGCCCATTTTTCACAACAATCTCTTTTCACAGCCTTGCGAGCTATTCCTGCCTAGACTTACAGAGAACTTGTGGAAAGTATGCCTCGACGACTATAATACAAGCAGAAGGAGGGCCTACTCGTTACGAAATAGAATAATCGAGCACTTTTTTTGAAAACATGCAGTGTCCAAATACGTTTGTCCATATAGGTATCACTGCTGAAATTAAAAGTTTTTCCAACTAATTTCAAATCAGTAAATAAAATTTAAATGCAGTATGATTAAAATTAACAATTTGGTATTGCACTATGAGCAGAAAGAATTGTGGGATCAAACCAACCAAATTAAAGTATGGGACCAACTTCTCAAATTTTTTTTATGAGAATAAATCATTTGCCTGAAATTTCCTTATCTTCATGGGAGTTTTGCAAGGACTTCAAATTTCCCTGAATGTTGCACTGGTGCTGGTGCATTGATCAATTTTAACAAGGTATACGTGATCAGGTAATGTGAGAAATGTTTCTAGTGGTTTCAAGTAGATGGAATATTATTTGTAACCAATTCTCTATCCGAAAATTTAAACTTACATATTATGCATATGAAAGTGACATTAGCGCTAAATTTCACTCGAGCGAGAAATTTGAGAATTAATTTTTTATTTGAGAAATTACAATATCATAAACAGGAAAGTAAATGAACCTGAAATTCAGGTGAATTTGAGCCCATAGATCTTTCTCCAGAGCCCTTAACAATAAATGCTTAATTCTAAGCACTCTGCATTGTTAACCGAACTGAATCTGGAAAGAAGAAGGAGGGGGGATTTGATTCAGCTTTTCAAGTTTGTAAAACAAGTGGACACAGAGGGCTTAAATTTCAATAGGGATAACAGAACAAGGGGTCATGGGTATAAATTGAATAAGACACATTTTAATCGGGATTTAAGGAAAAACTACTACTTTAATAGGGTAATAGACAGTTGGAACGCGTTGCCAGAAAATATAGTTAATTCAAAGGGAGTGTACGAATTTAAGGCACAATTAGATAGTCAGTGGGAATTGGAGAATTCATAAACAAAGGACCAGCCTTATTGGGCTTGAGCCTGTAGCTGGTCGTCAATATTTGTATTTGTATATATTTGTATTTGAATCATAACTCGAAAAAAAAAACACTATTTTTTAATATACAATGAACTTCCCTTTAACCGGCCTCCGCTTTAACCGGGCTCGAACTAAGGATGCGACATCAATGTCGATGTTTTCAAAACATCGATGTTTTATAAAAAAAACATCAATGTATTTAACATCAATGTTTATACTTGTCGATGTTTATACGTTGTCGATGGTTTATTTTTAAATGAAAGAAGTACCATTATAAAAATTTAAAAAATAATCTAGTTGCATAATTTTTATAATCAGTAAGTTGAATATAATTTTAGACCAAGGAGTCAAGGGTGAAGGGTCTGAAAAGTAGGGATACGACATCAATGTCGAAGTTTTCAAAACATCGATGTTTTATAAAAACATTGTCGTATTTACCATCGATTTATTGGAGCCGATGTTTGTCTAACATCTCTCGGCGAACATTAATGTTTGAGGTTGCTAAACCAGTTTTAAGGAATGGTTTTTAAAAAGTTTAAGGTTTTTGGGCGATGTTTCAATTTTGAACACCGATGTTTCAAAACATCGATGTTTTGCTGTCGATGTTGCATCTCTAGCTCGAACATGTCGCGACATATCTCTGGCATGACTTCGCTTTCAAAAGAGCAATACTCAAAAAGAAACAAAATAAAATCAAAGATTAATTTCAAAGCTTATTTTTTTATATTTACAGTATTGTATTGTGCTAAACGTGAGATTGGCCTGTTTAGTAAGGCCTAATATATGTATACTACAATTATGTACTGTAAATACAGTAGTCTACTTTAACACGCGTGTTTAGTACTTTTTCCCAACAAAGGAAGTTCTTCGAGGGTAAGTTTTTTTAATTATACTTATATTACAACAATAAAGTGGGCTATATACTTAGTTTTATACTAATAAAAACGATTTCGGGTGTGTATTTTAATGTTATTAAGGGATCAACGATCAACCATAGTTTTTCATGTATAGAATTGATTAAATCGTAACCGGCCAAATCGTTATCCGGTCCCGAAGTGTCCGGTTAAAAGGGAGTCTTGTAATTAAAAAGATTCCTTCGTGAACTCTGCATTTTAACGCGATAACTCATTCCTGTTACCCCAACTTTTAATTACTGTCCGGTTGTATCATCTTCCAACTCAATTTTATTTACACTGTTAAATAATTAGTTTTTTTTTAATACAAAAAGTAGTGATTTATCCCTTTAATATTTATGAAATACGCCCAGTGGTTAAATTTATTCTAGTGAATAAGTGAGATTATCTACTCGTTTCTGTAATTTTATGCAACTGTCCCGGAGGTAAGTTTCGAAAGAAAAATTTGAAAATGACGAGGTTATTTATTTTCTGAGAGGGATCTTCAGTGTAAACAAAAGAGCTAGTCGTCGAAAATATTACTTCTGTAGTTCGAATGATCTCGGTTGATAAAAATAGGTTTACCTTAAAATGTAGTTTATCAGTTTTGGAAATGTTTGATGTTTAATCTAATAGGGTTTGACAATAAACAATGAAACATCAACTTATTCTTTGGAATTTTTATTAGCGAAGTACAGAAATTGAATTTGAAAACCCCCCCAATTCACATCACTTTCAGAACACCCCTAATCAACACCACAGCTCATGCATTTCGCCACTTCTTTTCGGTACTGATTGTTTACCCCTTGTCGTCCCTTCATCCCCTTTAGATAGTGAATTTGACTCCTAATTGTATCAATTACTAAAATATATCATCAATCTAAATTATTTACCTTTTTCAAAGTGCATTGTTACTACCTTTAACTTTCTTCCCTCATTTTAAGTTTACAACCATTAAATTCTCTATTAATTCTGATGTGGAGGTTCACAGTTTTCTGTCTCATGAGTCGTCCATCATGAGCTGATCAGTTTTACTAATGACGAGGTACCTCGCCCAGATAACCCCAAGGAAGGTCAAGTCGTAGGTCCCAGTCTTATCGGTCGTTGTGAGACTGAAAATAACGGCAGAGCGACAAACCAAAGCATTCTTTCGATGCACTATCCTTTAGAAAAGACGCCGCCAAAACGGCTTTAGGCTAAATGTATGGAATTTTCAAGGTTTTATAAGTTCTCTAAAAGCATTTTATGAACAATGAGGTGGGTAACAATTGAGATTCCCTCACGGAGATTTCGCTATCAGCCTATCCGTGAATTGCTGTCGGTCGCCAACAAAGTGGCGTTGTAAATTGCGTAACAGTCAGTTTTTATGATCGAACTTCTCTAACTGGTCGACCGTTTCAAGAAATATCGTAGAATCATTCGCTAGAGATGGGCAAAACCATCCTTTTACGATAACAGTCTTGTGGCTTATTGCTGCTTTACGATAAGAGTTATTATTAACTGCTAAATAGCAGTTTCACTAACAGTTAACAACGTAAATCACAGACTAACACAGTGTTCTTTTAAAAGTTATTTTTTAACATTTAGCGACGACTGTTAACATACTTCGATAGCAGTTGCTGTTATTTCACTGCTATCGGAATGACAGCACAGAAAGATATACCATTCAATTGATCTTAGGGGGAAAAATATATATTTTTTACATTGGTATTGCATTTTATATGGGATTTAGTTTTTAGTTAATTAAAATCCACAAGAAAATAAAACATACTTAATAATTTTCAAATATTTATCGTGGTTTATACATGGGGCTACTTTATTTATACTTTGTAATTAGTATTACACTTAATTATGTATTTAATATATTAGTACATGTAAATCGAAAAATTTGCTAGTTAAATATAAAGCTTAACTCTACAGTTTGTATAATGCTAAATTTTATGATAAAAATGAAGTTAAGAAATGCGACAGTTGAGACAAATATCAGGATACAATTAAAATTTAAAAACCTATATATAAATAAAAAAATAATGGATAGTAGAAAAATTAATGTATATACGTTTAAATACTCGTCTTTCATCTCTTCACATATAATTGAAAAGTGTTTATAGTTATTCAAGAGTTATATAACATATAAAGTTTATAGAGATAAGGAACTAAGAGAGTGCCTCTATTAATTACACCAGATTAGTATGAAATCTTTTTGAGGTTTTTACTAATGCTTCGTGATATACTTTAGTTATCAGACATGTTTTTAGTTCAACTTAAAATAACGTTCCAGTTAAAAATATGCTTTTAGCTGATAAAATATAATCTAGTTAAACTACATTAAAATTAATTCAGAAAAAAAGTACATACAAAAGTTATTTTTACTCATGTTAATAAATTCGAAATTTTTTTACAGTGTACAAATTTTTCAATACAGCTGTAAAAGATTCGCTTACTTGAAAAAATATCAACAAACGCAGTCATCATTTAAATGTTAATACGATTGTTAACTACTTATATAGATTTTTGTTAGTATAGTAATAAAATTATTAATTATAACATCTCCGGCCAGTTTTTCGACAATTTTTTAAAAACAATACTGTTATGAATGCAATAAGAATTCCGTAACACATTTTGATAAATACATTAAAACTATTATAATATCAAATGTACAATTTTTTGAAGTATCTCTATAAATTGACATCATAAAAGTTAACTTTAATTTAGTGTGAATAATGTTTTAAGTATTTTGTTTTCATAGATAATTTTATATCGCATAGAAAACATGACACATTTATATTCTTAATAAAATTAAGATCATTGTTAATTTGATACACTCCTTTTTTATGTACAAAACCCATACTTATCCATATTTATGAGCATTCTGAATGTTGTTTTGTTAAATTTTTTTCCCTGTCGTTTCAATTATACTTTTCATAGTTGTAAATCCCATTGAGGAGATGAATAAAACGGGCTCTGATGAATTCCTTTTCGTTACAAATAGCAATAGAATAAAGTAAACACAATTATTAAATTCATATAAAGATGAATGTATCAATTTAATTCTGAAAATAAGACAACTAAAACATTAAAAACATTCGTTCACAAAATATTTATGAAATTTGCACTTTTAAATTATAATTATCGTTTGAATTTTTGCTAAGGAATTAATATCGTTTGGTTAAATATATTCATCGAATTTTACGCATAACATTATTTCGTCACCAAACTTATGAATTCCGCTCATAAATTTAAACGCTCGAGCACTTTAATTTTCACTATTATTAAGTCAAGGTTTAATATTTACTTATTGAACATGAGCAATTTTTGTAAAAGTATTAACTACATGATAGAAGAAGTAATCCAAGTCTTGCCTTTTGCACTGTAGGATAAAAAAGTAACAAAGCACATGTCGGCCTTAGAGCAGAAACTCATTAAATGAAAACGTTAATTAATGATAATATGTTAGTTTTAATGTTAAAGAATAAAAATTATATATATTTTGATTGTGGTTTACTTTTTTTTACATCGAATGCAATGAGAAAATTTATTTATCTTGAAAATTATCATTTAGTGTCAAAATGCCTCTCCTAAAAATGTCAGTTAAGGGGACACGGTACCCTAAAATTGATCAAAATGTTGAAAATATTTGTATTGTCATTTATTTACTATACAACTTTAAAGAATATGTGCGCAAAATTTTATAGCTGTCGCTACATTATTACATTATTTAGCGACATATTCAAGTTTTTCTAAAGTAAGGACCGCAACCAAAAGCATTTAAGACTTCAAAGTGCTTTATCTCTATTTTTTTATTTTCATGACTACAGGTGTTTAAAACGCTAAGTCTTTTATTGTAAATGATGTAGAGATGTGTAACTTTTTCTGTTATTTATTATGTTATATTTAATAACTTTGTATATGGAATAAAGATTTGAAAATATAGTTATTTTTTCAAAAATTGCTGAAATCGATGACTGTATTTTCGCTGTTTTTCACAGTATTTGTTACAAAAATATTTGTAAAAAAATTAATACTGTGGTATATGTAATCCCATGCACAAAATTTTGAAAAACACTTCATAATAATAATACAAATAAAAAAAAAATGTTAAATTTTTTTATTTTTATATGGAGTAGAAATTTGAAAATATTAAAATATTGTTATAAAAATTTAATTATTTAATTCTTGGGAATGAAAAATTATTATTTTCTTTTGTAAGGTATATTTAATGTCTATTAAAATAAGATACACTGAAACATTTTGTTGTGAGTATGAAAACCGAATAATTGTTTAAAGGGTACCGTGTCTCGCTAACGAGATTCTAAGCCGACAATAAATCGATAGTACCGATTCTAATATCGTCAGCCAGATTAAACGGTTAGTGGACTTTCAAAATAAACTTTTGAAAATATGATCTGATTCTACAAAATTTGCAGACTGTTTATTACTTATGCATAAAACTTTGGTCAATTTTTTTTTTGCAAAAGTTATAGCATAATACGTTGTTAAAAATTTTGATAAATTAGCAAAAATTGATGTTCTATGCGTATTAATTTTCACTGGATTATCGAAATTTTAATTCATTCAATAGTTTGTATGCTCTACATATTGTATACTCTCACGTAAATCAACTCTAAATGGTAAGTGTATCGCTCTATTATAAAGCACAAAAATTATTGCAATAAAGCACCATACAGTTTTTAAAAAAAATTTCGGTTAAGCAACATTTTAAATCAATTTTTCAAAATTTCAAATCATGATGAATTTTTCTTTTGCACTTAGATATAAACAACGGATTGTAAATATTCAAAAAATAATTTGGGGCCCGCGTGGGAGACCAATATACAATTTCAAGGGAATCAAGAAAAATCTAATGCGCAGAGCAGTTTGAAAAAAAAAAAAGTTAAAAAAAAATTTAAATAAAAGAAAAACGAATTTTTGTATTAGACTTACTATATTTATTTACTTGTTTTGTTGTAAATGTAAATCCACCCAAAATGTCCGAAATTGAAAAATTCTTCTGGTATCTACAGTTTGATATCAATTAAATTTCAGTTAAAACATAAAAAAAAAATTTTTTTCGATCAATTTCGGTGATTTTGAAAGTTTACTGTCCCCTTAAAGTGCTCAGGGGACTGAACAATGTGGGTCAATGCATCTAACGGAATGGTACAAAGGCAGAACATTTCTATATTTCTATTTTCCCTCTTATTTAAACACATACGGTAATCCTTTAACAGTTTTTATTTCACGTTTAATTCTTTTAAAATTAAAAAAAGTACGTTAAATTTTAAATTTAAGTTCTAAATTTTTGCTTTCAAATAAAATAAAAAAAAAAACAAATAAAATAAATTTTAAATGTGTGAATTTGATGGAGTTACTGAATATGAGGGAAATGGCATACTTAAAATGTCTAAATTTCCACAAAGGATAAGGCAAGCTTAATCTCAGTGAATCAAATTGAAAGATCTAGTTTTAATTTAAAGAATACATGGATATCTTAACAAAATACAGATAGAGTGTCATTAGTTGAAAAATGCTTTTACTAGAATCAAGTAAGCGCGTGAAGGAACGATGTTTAGTTTCTGATGTTTTATTTTTATGCAAACTTAAAGTTATTGATTTAAAAACTGATTTGGAATGGAGTACAGCTATACAATATGTGCCAGCTGTGATTTCTACGTAATATTGCAGTTCCAACTTGGAGAGATTTACCCTTTCACCATCTTCACAACTCTTAGTTTCTTTCTAAATAAATGCCATGTTTTACAAAGTATACCTGTGATTGAACATCAAAACACTCCAAACTTAAAATATGTTCAGAACTCTTATAGTAGTGTATATTGGTGAAGGCTTCCTTCAAACTTTAAAGAAAATCAACCAAAAAAACATCTACAGAATATTTCAGAGCTCAGCGCTTAGCATTGGAAAATTTAGAACTTCTGAAAATATTAAAGAACTCCTGTGAATATGGGTGTTATTCCGTTTCTAGGACTGAATGACAGCGATCAAGTAGATGCTTAATGGTATTACTTTTACTTTGAGGTGTAGAAGACAATACAGTTCAATTTCCTAAACTTTTTCAGATAATTTAAATGTTAAATGTCTATGGTACTCTAGAAGTTCTTCATTACTGTTGTTTTTTTAAACTTTTAGTTGACTTCCCAACTCTAACGTCAGTATTTTACTTTCTGAGTCTTTCATAAACTCTATATTTTATCTCAATCGTTTTACTGTTCTTATGTACCTCTCTGTAGCCATTTTATTTTGTTTAATTCTTTGTTTTGAAACTCAAACAAAAATATTAAATGCAAACAAGTACAGATCTAAAATCTGTCTTAAAAGGGAAAGTGATATAATTCGAAAATCGAATCAATAAATGACCAAACTTTTCATACATAAACTGCGGTAAAAATGCAACTTTTTTTTATAAAAGAGGAAAATAATCTGGCTTTTCTGAATTTATTTAAGCAGCAAAACTGAAACGTTCATGTTTTGCGTCGGAACGGGACACTTAATTCCTTTGCATGTAAACTTTAAAAAAGGAACTTTACGTAAAAACCCGAATGGAATTACACAATCACAAAACAGCTATTTATATAGTTTAAATTAATCTCCCGCAACCTATAACCAAAATAATTTGCACGAAAAGTCAAAATCACTGCGCTCATACCTTCAAACAGAACTTACTGTCGTTTGTTTTTTAAGACCATGCTACAAGCTACATAAAGTGTTGCCAGATGTAATATTATAAATTTCATCAACTTGTAATTTTTGCTTAAAAAAAATCCCACAGATCATTACGCTAACATAAATTGAAAAATCGAGGGGTAGGTTGATGGTTCCGTGGTTTCCGTCCATGTTCTCTAACGTAGTTAATTTTAAATTTATTTTAAAAATACCTAATTATTCAAGACATTTTCCAAATTTAAATTATATCCACAGTAGCTAAATTTTATTCATTGAGCCCATCAAACACGAAAAAGAAATAAGTACGCAGCATATAAAAAAAAGTTAAAATAAAAAATTAAAAAAGAATCTAAAATTTAAACTAAATCAAAATAGATTTGCTTGCTGGATCACTAGAAATTTCTAGATTGAAGGCAGGGAAATAAAAAAATAAAACTTATTAATTTCACCACTTACATCAGTAATATCAGAAAGTAAAATGCCACCCTTTTACGAGTGTATGAATACTTAAGAAATTAGTCTTATTTTGAATGGATGTCAAATAAATGGATTTAGTAAATATTAAAGAAATTTTTATTTTATGGATTTGTGAACTAGTACATTTTTGACTATATACAATTTAATGCTGACAGTCAAAATTCTAACCTTTTTGATTTTGTACGTAGACGAATACCTATTGAACTATAGCTTAAGATATGGCAATTATTGCTTAAGATATGGTAACATTTGGAAATGAATCTACCCTAAAAATCATGTTCAGTTAGAAGTGCAGGACAATGAATGCCTCTTGAGGCAAGTAAAAGTACCATGCTTACTAATATTCTATATCACCTTTCAAACTCAAGTGGAGGAAATATAATTTTTCAGGTGAGAGTATTGACCAGGCTTGTATTTTTAAAAGACAAAAGCTAATCTCTGACCAATATGACAGAAAAACCCAAATTCAAATTACAATACATAGAATTGGAACTTAGATATTGCATCCAAGATTCCACCAAATTCCCTCCCCACAAAGACATGCTTCGTGTGTACTTAAGATGTATGTCTATTTCAGTTGTGATACTGGTCCTCTAAGACCTATGCTAAAATATTAAGCTGTGTATACTCAAAATACAAAAATGAACCTTATTTAGAGCAGCAAACGTATTCGGAAACAAAATTTATTAGATTTAAAACTTTGACTGATATTGTATTGACTTGTGATGCAACAATTGTAATTCAAAATTGACACTAGCAACTAGACCACAAAGATATGGTTTAAGATATGCTTTAATTGAAATGTACGTTTTATGTGCCTTTACCCAATTTCGAGATTTACCACACAAGATTTTCTAGAAGTGGGGTTGGACGATTGGCTTTTAAAGGGTACGATGGCCCTGTTTGGCCAAGCTGCGCCAGACAATGTCAATGAACATATATACACAAATCAATTTTTACTGACAGGAGACACATATAAGGAAATTTTTACTGACAAGAGACACCCAAGGAAATGTTTACTATCTAGAGACACACACAAGGAAAGTTTTACTGCTGGGAGACACACATAAGGAAAGTTTTACAAATAGGAGGCACACACTAGGAAAGTTTTACTAACAGAAGACACACAAGGAAAGTTCAAGAGACCCACGCAAGGAAAGTTCAGGAGACACACACAAGGAAAGATTTACTAACAGGAGACACTCACAGGGTATGTTTTACTAGCAAAAGAGCAACCAACTGCGTAATGGATCCTTAGAAGGAGATATTAATGCTAAAATATAAAGTATTTTATGCATGAATAACTATATGGTTTTGACGAGATCTCTTGTCCATAAAGATCTGAACAATATAGCAAACGGGATCTCTCGTCATCAATTGCCAATTTTTCGCTGATGAATAGATCGAAATCTGGTCAGTTTTGCTAATGAGATAACACGTCGAGTCAATCACAATGGGGTTAAACCAGAACCTTTCTTAGCGTTGAAAACATGCTACTAATTTGAATCGGAACATTCTCTCGGTGCCTTCAATTAATATTTGAATAGTGAAGCAACTATTTATTGAGAGAATTCAGAATGGGTCGCCATTCTCCAATACAGATACTACTTTAGATATACATATTGTGGGCTCAACTTAAAACACTGAAAAACGTGCAATTCTCCAAATTTAATATTATTCCTTTATTCCTTCTCTTAGAAAATAGAGATATATTTGTCATGCACAAAACCTTCACCTTTTGTCCAGCTTAAATGATTTAGAATTACAATATTTTCGCCTTTCATTTCCTATCTCACTCACTGTTCAACTCTCTAGTTTACCCTCCAAGTGGTTCTGGCGAGACATATTGATTCGAGATCTGATCAGTTTTGCTCTAATGACGAGACAGAACTCTGCTTTGTTACCCCAAGGAGAAATGTATATAAACAGATATCTTTACATTTTTACATCTTATTATCTTGTTTCTCATGAAAAAATTTGCTTTCCTGGTAGTTTCAACTTATTATTTATTTATATATATTCCTACTTGGAACTTAATTTCCCCTCGGTCGTGATAAGTCCCCGGGGAGAAAGATTCGAGGACTACATCTCGCAGTTTTGAACCACAGTCAGTGAGATGGCGGATGACATAGTCGGAGCTACGATTGTTTACCCCCAGGGCACAGAGTTGGAAGCCATGTCTTGGAACTACCACCGAATGCTTTCAAATGACCTTGAGAATTGATCTCTGTTACCGAGTGTTCGCCGCCTGTAACACATTGATCTGTACCTCCAGCAGAGCCTCAGCCTATTTGATTTCTTGGCAGCGAGCTCCTTAGGGAGAGTTATATTCTGGGCCATCCTTCACTCCCGACGGATGCCCAGGGAGATCCAGACTTTATTTACGAATGCCCCTCCGGTCCCCGTGTCCCGTTACCGGCGAGACAATAGGCGATTATCGCTCTCACCCGTCACTCGTGTGGCTGGGACGCCTCATGCCATTAGACAGCTTCCCAGATAGCAACTGATGGAACAGCTGTTGCCCGCATCAGCACATACCGCTCGCGATTCCCCCACTTGGACTCGGAGACAATAAATGTCGAGAAATGCTATAGCCCTCGATCGCCCACGCGCCCAACTGCTAACTATAGCCGGAGAAGAAGCACTTTGCAGCGGCGTCTCCAGAGACAAAACGGAAAGTTTCTATTCTCGTGCGTGCGGGAACAATGGGAGCCACAAAAAGGTGATTATGCCGCACGGGATGATATTAACATAGTGGATGGGGCTTTTGGGGGGTTGCTGCTCCGGTTCTTGAACGGCGGCCAACGACGCCCGGGGATCGACCGGGAGTGCGCGTGCGTGGAAGATGCTGTCCAATCCCTGCCTCCCGGAGCTCCTGGAGGAGGGGGATGCTGCCTTCCAATCCGGGATTCGAGTGAGGATGGGGTTAGAGCTGATTCTGGAATTTCTTTTATTTTCCGGCGAGGAGACAAATTGGCAGGGTCCGATCTTGCCAAGTGCCTGTCTTGCGTTTTTTCGCGCGCGGTCCAAACGAGGTTGGCTCTCATTATTTTTAGACCCGCAACAAGGCCCCTGAGGGCTTTCTTTATGGGACTGTTTATTTTTTCAGCGCCGCGTGTGTGTGTATCAAGACGGCTTGGAGTGATGGCGAGGGGTGTAGTAATGCGTTTGGAGTGCTACACGGGAGTTATATTTAGGGGAGGAGCCTTTTGTTGGAACGGAGTTGGGCTCTCTATTCGCCACCAAGACAAAAGTGCGCTCACCAGCGAACTGTAATACACAATGTAAGAGTTTCAGATTGGGACGATACGACCGAAACTGAAACTCTTAACTTGTACCTTACATTGTATACTTGTACTTTACATTGTATACTTGTACCTTACATTATATACTTGTACCTTACATTATATACCTTACGAATCCTACGAATTGAAAGTGAATTGTGACGTAAGAGTTTCAGATGAGGACGGTACGACCGAAACTGAAACTCTTTCATTATGTACCTTGTACATTACATTGTATACCTTATGAATCCTACTAATTTGAAAATGAATCGTAACGTAAGAGTTTCAGATTAGGACAGTACTACCGAAACTGAAACTCTTACATTATGTACCTTGTACCTTACATTGTATACTTGTACCTTACATTGTATACTTGTACCTTACATTGTATACCTGTACCTTACATTGTATGCTTGTATCTTACATTGTATACTTGTACCTTACATTGTATATTTGTACCTTACATTGTATACCTTGGGCATCCTACGAATTCGAAAGTGAATTGCAGCGTAAGAGTTTCAGATGAGGACGGTACGTCCTAAGTTACCTTGTAAAAACCGAATATTTCAAAGTTACCTTGTAAAAATAGAATATTTGAAAGTGAACTGTAACATGTGCTTTAAGAGTTTCAGGTGAGAATGGTACGACCAAGTTACCTTGTAAAACAAGCGTACTTCAAAGTGAACCGTAACAAGCAATAGTAGGTTGAATTTTTCTGGACAAGTTGCCCGAAGCACATCATGTAAAAGACATGAAAATTTTATTAACGCAAGGAGGAATAGAACTTAAGCTGTCTACGACGCGCAGGGTAACATGCAATGTACCATCTAATATAACCAGTCGTCTTGTAATATGTTACGAACAGTCAAATCCAGAGATAAGAGCGTGACCTCGCAGGTCGATGAATTTAATGCTGTAGTATGTATAAAAGGGAATTGCTAACTTCGAGGCAACATGAACTTGCGACTTACGTTGTGTCCCCCAACCCTTCTTGAGTCGCCTTTGAATTTCGTCTCTAAAGTCCTACAAAGAGCTTCGGTGTTGCTAAACAGTTCGCGTTCTCGTGTAATTTACGTACACACAAGAGAAACCAGCTTCAGTATGTACATGATGTTGCAATTTAATGGTGAGTATAGGCTTTACCTGTCCCAACAAAATCCCACATTCAACAAAATATCCAAAGTAGTGATACGCAATTTCAAGCCTGTTAATCCAAATTCATACACATCAGGGCCCGATTTAGAAAATTTGGTATAGTAGGCACAACACGCAGGAAGGCCCCCCCCATGTTATTTGTTCATCACAAAAACTAATTTTATAACAATAATTGGTACTTACGTATTTGACTGTTGACCGTTTCACAGATGTCATCAAAAGTTTGAGAAAATCGTGACATCACTTATAACTCTTGGCAAAACAAAATAAAGCAGATGAAAATCAAAAATATAATAGTTAGATAATTAATGTAATTACAAGAATGTGATAGTGGGGGAAACGGTCGACGGACATTTACGTAAATACCCAATAATTTATGTAACTGCTTAAAACTTTTTAAATTTTTTAGATACTTTTGAAACATAGGGGCCCTCTAAATTATGGGGGCCCTAGGCCCGTGCCTCACTGGCCTAATGGTAAATCAGGGCCTGATACACATAGACCGTTATGTTGTTCAAGTACGACGTTAATTAAAAATTACCAATTACCCCCTTCATACACGAAGACATTGGTGGTACTAACTGGTGGTAAATGGTGGTACTACTCTTCATATACGAAGACACAGGGCTAACGGTTGCATGCCAAGTGAAATTATAGGGAGGAGCGCAAGTATAAGTACCTAATTAATTGGATGCAATTTTTACCTAACCCACGTAAATATCGCACGGATTTCATTTACTTATCAATATTTCATTATACACATGGACCGGTCACATTCCAGTTCTTAGTACCTTTCAATTAATGTACCCTCGGGAAGTACTCGCTTTTACATTTGTACATCTTTATTACAATGAGGGATTGAAAACTTTTAAAATCGTTATACAGATTATAAATTGCAGTACAAAAGCGTTTCAAGTTTTCAGGGCCCTAAATGCAGGTTTACCTCATGAGAAGGAGCTACACATAGTAGATTCTATACAGAGTAGACGAATTTAGGAAACTTTTTGTTTTGATTTCAGGTTAGTCCCCAATCATTTCGCGGGGCTTTTACACTAATATATTTTTTGACCGTTCTCCTCTATCTATTAAATTCATCATCTATATTTTTGAAACTTTCTCTCTTGGTAGGGATAGAAAAGTCAGGCCTCTATGACTTGGCACCCTTGTTTGAGGTCCAAAAGCCAGGGGGTTCCAGCCATGTGGAAAGCTTTGAAAGGTAAAGTGAAGCCTGGTTTTCTAAGTTGGAAAGTTACAAATCTTTTCATTGCATTGCAGTTTGTTTTGTACAGTCATACTTTGCTACATGAGGATGAATTATTTTATGGACCAGGTCCTACATCATTGTTATTAAAATTCGGGTCCTACATCACTGCATTGATTGTGAAAAATTAAAAGCACAACATTTTACAATTGCGCAAGTTTAACACTGAGTTGATGTTGCTGATCCCTCTGGTTTAGAAATACTAGACCAGGACCATAAGAGCTTGTCACCTGAGCAAGAGAGAAGCTGCCTCCTCTTGGTCTTCCACCAAGAAATCCAAAGTGGTACCAATGCAGTCAAAAACATGAGAGGGAGTTGTTAACGAGGAGCAAATTAGAGAAACTTGTCAGCACTCGGAAAACATACTTCTGGTTCGCACACTTGAGTCTCACCAAAGCAGTTAGCAATGATCACCAAACTGAAGGGAAAGATCAGAGTGCTTAACTGGATACCAATGATGAGCACGAGAGCTTTTAGATTTCATCAAGAACTGATTTTTTGATGCACAATGAGCGCTATGACAGAGAGAAAACTCTCTAGGACAGTGCTCACTGTATCGAAGGTCCAGTCTTTGAAAATTAAGAAACTGGCACGTACTAAAAATATATATTTTATGACGGACCATGTGATCTCTAACTTGTTACGGGTACGTGGTGTGCAGAAGTGTAGAAGAGTGGGATGTCTTTACATAGTTTGTCTTTGTAGATCGTCTTGCGCCAAAAAGAGCTTCGCAAGGATGTTATAACTGTTGTTAAATCTGTTTTCATTATTTGTTTCACCTATCCGTAACTCAAAAACACAGTACCGTACCCTCGTTAAATAGGCGACTAAAAGTTTCGTTGCCAAACGGCTATTCGAATAGGAAACCTTATAGGATGCCCTGCGCACAAGTGGTACATGCAACGACGGGTTACCAAATTCCAAAATTATCACCAATTAACGATGATAATTGCCAACTGGCAATAGCCCGTGTTCCTTAGTCTAACCTACATATCCTAATTACGTGTCCATTAGGTGTGGTAATTTATTTTTAATGAGTATAGTATCCGCGTAATTTCATGAACATCATGCGAAAAGAGACATTAGGAATAAATTCGTTTCTTTTATACTGCTTATAAAGTTCCATATTTTAATTCTGTTTCGAGATTATATTGGATTGCATGGACACGACTATCTGCAAAACCATCTCCTAAACGAAATGACGCGTTACTCTCCATGGGCTTTCTGATGTATTGTTGCCTCAGTGAGTTATACTGCTGTTAGTTTCATATTTTATTTCTGTTTGAAGACTATATTGTACTGCCAGACAGACTTATATTGAAAAAGCTGGTGCTGAACAGGATAAGAAAATTACTCCAGCGAAATAAAACCTAATATAATTTAGTAAGAAATCCAAAATAATATGAGCAAATATGGAAAGAAAAGTTTTTTTTATGTTTAAATAATAGTTCGTTATGCAATGGGTAAAACAAGAAACTTCACTATACGACTATTGCGGGGGACGTATCATTCATTTGATTCCCTCTTGCACAGTATAACATCTATTTCTCACAGGAAATCAAGATAAGTTATTACTACATTAATGTTAAACATTCTTTCGTTACTTATACTAGGGCAGTAAACAATTAAAAAAAAACATGGAAAAATAATTGTTAACAGCGAAAAGAAAGCTATCATCTACACGAAAATAAAGGAAATCAAAACAAAAATTTTGACCATAACAAATTTACATGATTATTTCACTTTCGTTTATATTTCCATCAGAAAATGTTTCGACCACCTTTACCATCCTTTTTTCATCTTAGAGCGTTTAAAAATTTGAAAACAAAAATGCATTCAGTGTTCTGATAAAATGATCTGCTCCTAGGCCAAAAACCGTTTCAGACTGTGTTTGAAGCTTTAAACTGATGAAAATTATGGAAATTTTTTAGATTTCGTCATTATGTATTTACATTTATATGTGCCTATATATCTATGATAATGCTCTTATCTACTTACAACGAAATTTACCAGAAATCTATAAATAATCTTTTATAATTTTTGTACAGGTTCACCATGTAATGTGCATCTGCGGTGGACAAAACTGCATTTCAATACGAAAAATGCAAGTGCTTGTTTAGAGATAGCAACGTCAGAAAATTGTTTATAACAGATAGGTGCCACATACGATACGAACTGTACTACATAAATCCAGAACACAAAAAACGGAAAGAATAAATAGAGTAATAAATTAGCTTTTACAAATTTGTTACAATTTTTTGCTTATTCTATAAAACTGCTTACACAACATTAAAGAGAATAACTGGAGAAAAAGTACACAATTTTATTCATTCTAAATCTAACAGCATGAGGCGCACGTTTGATTCCAAGAACTTACCCAGGGTGCATTACTCTCTTTTGTGTCAGTAAAACCTTCCTTTTGTGTATGTCCACTTGGTATTGTCTGTTTTGTGTTTGGCGTAACTTGGAAAAATATGGCCCTTGCGCCATAAAACCCCAATTCAATAAACAATCTAAATCTAACAGTGATCAGCAGTACCGCGAAGAGGCTGGCTTGGGGCAGGTACTGGTATGAAGACAGGGCTGCTGGTCTTATTTACGGAGGGAAGATGTTTTAGGATTTTATTGCGGGTGGGCATGTTTGGCCAAACTGTGCCAAACTAAAGAAAACGTCAAGTAAAAAATTAGAAAGAAAAAAAATTGGATTGGGGATCAGAGTAGTGGGTTGAAAGCAGAAATTCGAATCCTAGGTAAGGTATAAAATCCTTGTCGGTCTAGAATGAATGTGGTTTAAAAGAGTTGCGCCTAGAATGAGTGGTAATGTTCCCCCAAGGTGTAACATGAACCCACTCCCGTGTTACTAGTGTAACGCAAAATGGTTCACAAAGCCAGAATGTAGTGTCATAACGAGTAATGTTCAATGGACTGGGTATTGTAACACAAAAGAACTCTTAAATTAGGCTACGGACAAAAATATTCTATGACACAATCAAGGCTGTTCATAGCGAAGCTTGGTCAGATATGGCCCTTGCATCACAAAACCCAGCCATTAAGACTGTTAAACAAAAATATTACTAGATACTTGGTAAAGGCGCGTTCTTACGAATTCTAGTGAAATTGACCGATTATAGTTGATCGATAAAAGTTGAATATGACTTGAATCAGTTTTTGTACACACATTTCAATAGAAACTGATCAACAGTTTAATAAGCAAAAATATAAAAGTTACAATTGAAAAATAATTTATTTATAGAAAAACACATTTAAGGTATCGAGCTGATGTAAAATTTTCCGCAGATTTCAAATCCGTTGAAATTTTTACTCTATCTTTAACGATCGCGACGAGATACATACTTGGCCTAGAGAATAAAAAGCACTTTCGTTTCTCGAATAAAATAAACCACGACAGATCGTTTGCGTGGAAATAACTCGAAAGCAGATGGCGGATGACTCATCACTTGAACGATAAAGTTCGAATGGGTCAAACTTTTCTTGATCCACTAAAAAGTTGATCAAGTCTATTGAAAAAAAGGTTCTCACTATTGTTTTCATTCAACTTTTATTGATCAACACTATAATCGGTCAATGAAACTTGATTCGTGAGAACGCGCTTTAAGTCACGTAAGTTTTTCATCAAGACATTTTACGAAAAAATTTTCAACTTTAAGAAAAAAAGGACAAGGACCTCTGCAGCCCTCATCAGAACCAAACTCAGAGGGACCTAACATTAACTTTTATTAGAATCCAGCAGTACTGAGGGAAGGTGCTCTGTGGTCCTCCGAAAAGGGTGCTATTTTATTATTAAAACCACCATATTACTTATTGCAATTTATACTGTAATACTTCGTAATGAATTAAGTATTCTTCATGAAGTATGAATGTAATGATTATGGTTGGTTGGGCTTCTGGCGTAAGATTTGGCCAAACTGCGCCAAATAAAAGCGGACAACGTCAAGGTCTAAACACACAGGGAGAGCTTTACTGATAGAGAAGTGATAAATACACCCAGGGAGGAATAGAAGCAGTGCCCTGCCTACAACTCGCAGGTTTCTAGCACAGTGAGCATACCCGATGAGTTACAAGGGTCCAAGAATGGGTTTCAAACTGCGTTGGAACAAAATATATTGTTTTAGCTTAACTACGTATCATAGCAGCCAATCAGTAGTGACAAATTTGAAATGACATTTTTTGGATATAAGATTCGAGTACTACTGTTTAGAGTTACTGTCAAATTTAAACACTTGCACTAAAATCGAGGTATGTTCATTTATGCTTACAGAAATCAATTACTTCAAAATTAATGGTTTGATGGCCAAATAGAATACGAAACGATCCCTATGACTTTGTAGAACCTGGTAATTTAGTCCTAATTTCGAATCTATCAAGAACAGCAGTGTCTGAATTAACAGTGATTTCAAGAATGTCGAAGTCTTAAGATAATCCCATACTGCACATAGGACGATATTATAGACAAAAGATTGATTCTTTATTTCAATATGCTTTTAATTCGTAAAATAATATAAGTCAGCCTTTAAAATATTTTTTGTCAGTTGTATAATGCTATCTCTGAAAAATTGTATCCCTTCGAAATGATGTCCTGGTTATACTATTGGTATTGGCCTTTCACTACTTAACGACTTTGGAGATCAGTTGTAGGATGTCAGTATACATAAAAATAAACTACAAAAAAAGGGCCCTTCGTTGTCGAGGTAGAAAGTAAACTCTCTTAAAGCGATTCAAAATCTTTTCTCAATCAAATTTCACCACATAATTTCTGTTAAGGGCTGCGAGATGAAATTCTTACAAAAGGACAATTTTGATTTAAAGAGAAAGGGACAAGTGCCGAAGCTCCTGTAGGTCCTTCCCTAAGAGGCCCTGGAGATTGGTTGTGGTAAGTCAGTGTACATAAAAGCCAACTACAAAATAAGTGCCTTTTGTCGTCGGGGTAGAAAATGAGGTATTGTTTGGCATGTTATCTAATTTATCAATAAAGTGATCCAAAATAAACTAACTCTTAAGTGATTCAAAATCTTTTCTAAATCGAATCTCACCCCAGAATTTCTTTAGTGGGATGCATGATGAAGACATTCTTACAAAAGGACAATTTTGATTTAAAGAGAAAAAGATCAAATGCTCAAGACCCTTCTGTGAACGGCTCTGGAGATTGGTTGTGGGAAGTCCATACACATAAAATATACATAAAAGCCAAGCACAAAAAAAGTACCCTTAGTCGAGAGATATTTATTTAGATCGAAAGTGGGACATTGTCTGTGGTATTTAATTCATCAATAATGATCTAAATTCTACAACACTCAAATGATTCATAATCTCTGAAAGAATTTCTTTGGTGAGCCTGAATGATCAAGACATTCTTTCAAATGGACACTTTTGATCCAAAGAGAAAAAGGGCAAAGGCACGAGGCAATGCTGTCTTCACTTTCTGTGCGGCCCTCGCCGATCAGATGTAGGAAGTCAATAGACATAACAACTACAAAATAAGTGCCCTTAGTCGAGGGACATTTACTTAAGTCGAAAGTGGGGCACCGTTTGGTGTAGAAGTAGGTATTTTATTTATCAACAAAGTGATCCAAAAGACTCGTCAAGCCGCGGTGTTGTTCTTTCCATAATGCAATCAAACAAGAAATTAGTTTTCATTTGTTGTCGAGATGAAAAAAAAATGGATTGCAGCTGCAAGTGAACTTTAAGAGAGCTGACGGTTCTATTTTGTCTGATGTCGCAGCTCAGGTGTTCACCGTTGTTTCGCGAACAAAGGTTCTTTTTAAATAGGGCAGCGTTCGCCGCGGCTTCTGCAACAAAAGAGAAGCGTCGCCTTCAATCAAAGAGCAAATATTCTATTTTTAAACATTTAAATAAAGACGAACGTGTTGATCGGAATGGAACATGCAGACAGTGTGTTCTTTTTCACATTATCGGAAAAGCTACAGGCATATGTTTTCACCCACAGAAAGATTTATCTATACATCGTTGGTGCTTCAGCAAAATCACATGAGTGTCATATAAAAACCTTTACGTGCATTTTAGTTCCTAGAAGATACTATCAGATATTTTGTAACTGGGAATCAAACTTCTTTAACATAGTCTGTGAATAGGTGGAAGCAGCTACAGTATGCTTGGATCCATTAGAATGATCATCAGTATCCTGTCTGTGGTTCAGTAATATTACTTATGTGAAAAATAGAAACTTTCATGTGTACTCTTGTACATAGAGGATATTACCAGAAATTAGTTTAACATTTTGTTTTCAGACTTTTCGATCCTACTCTGCATAAGTAAAATTACATAATCTACTAGATGATTTCAAGGATGTAAAATTCTCAAAATCATCCCATGTAGCAGATACAATATTACAGATCTCAAAACAAACCTATTCGATTGACTAAAGACTTGTGTATTTATTCTGTAATTCAATAAATACTTTTATGTTTGGTGAATACAATCGATTAGTCGTAATTAAGATTTTTACTACCAGAACCCTCTGGAAGGTACATATCCATTGGTGAAAATACATTCTACCCTGTATGATTTTTTACCCCATTTTGACCTTCTTAATCAATAGAATCTATTCTAGAATTCCGTCACCAATATATATGTAGTTAGTTATTCATCACGTATGTTGTGGTGGGATAGAAATACTACACTAATCAGAAATCTAATCCTCAGAGGATAATTTGGAGTTACAATAGAATACGATTTCGGACATTACCACAAACGTTTTAAGATTGAAAATTCAAATGGATTTGAATTTTGATCTTGACAAGTTTGTGGTATTTTCTGGATGTTTTTGGGTTTGAATGAATTGTGGATTGAAATTCAAATTTCAATCTTATCGACCTTTTGTTAATTTTAATATATTTCCTTTAAATCTGAAATCCTCTCAGGAGAACAAGTTTGGGTTAATTTGACACTGAAAACGAAATTCATTTGTTTACGTGGCACTAGTAGAACTACGCATAGAACCCGCTGCAAAGTTTCTTTGCAGTGTTTATGACTATTGATGTCAGTGTCGTTACGCACACAAGGTATGAAACCTTATTTAAATCCATTTATAATGTATATAGGCAGTAGGAAATGAAATGATAAAAATATAGCATAACATTTCGTGTTTTTGAGGATAATTTTTTTTAACTTGAAAGTTTTGCATACCTGACAAAATAGTTCATTAGAAAAGGTACCTCGAAGTTAAAAAAAAATGTTCATTTTTAGAAAATCGAGAAGTTTGAAATTTGAGTTCTATTATTAGTTTTATTTATAATTTAACAATTTCTAAAAGGGGATGAAATAGAAAAATAACTATCATCATCTGGAAGGGCATAAAATAAATTACCCAAACGTCTTAAAATAGATATTAAAAAAATTTTTGGATTAACTCCATTCAATCATTTGATCATTATCTTGTATTCAGTTGTTGAATACAACATTTAATGAATTTTCTTGCTTCAAACAAAACGTTTGTAGCAGCGACAGATTATGTTCGAGAAATAGAAATCGGTAGAATTATTTTCATGAATAAAATATAAATAAAATAAAATTGATAGATTTTATAATTAGCTTATTCTATCTTCTAACGCTGGATATATAACTTTCAACAGCAATTTAGCCAAGCATAAAACTTTTTCAATGTAGTTTATATTTATAGACAGCCATTGTTTTTTCAGTGTTAGACAATAAAAAAATAATTAGACAGTAAGCAAATTATTATAATTTATTATAATCTTATTTATATTTTACCCAAGGAAATAATTCTACTGTTAACATTTTAAATAATTTTATTGTTAAATCATTTATTTATGAAATATTATATATATAATTTCACAATAAATAACTCTTTTTATTCCATACAGTTAGGCTTATAAGAAAATTAATCACTTTTATGTACCAAATGTTTTGGAAAATTCTGCTTATGATCTTATTTTTAATTGAGTTTTAAATGAGGAAATTCGAAAAAATTGAGAATATTTCCCTAAAATCAAGTTAAAGTACTTTTATAAGGCTTTAATTTAAATGGCTTCAAGTTCATACTTCTATTTTTAAAAACATGAAAGAAATTGTAATGTATGTATTTAAATTAACGTCGCAAGAAAGAAATTAAAAAAAAAAAAAAAAAAAAAAAAAACATCTGTGAAATTTCATATTCACAATCTCCCTCTTTCTTTAAATAATTAAGTAATTTTCAGTTAAAGTCGTACTTATATGTAAAGGCCATTGACATTGCTCCATTTTGCTTTAAAAAAAGCCCATCTTTTGTGACTGCTCTTTTTGAAAAGAAATTCTTAAAGAAAGCAATCTGGACGTTTCTTTTGTGATAAACGTGTAATGCGAGTTCAGGCAGCTTGTTTATTCATTACTACTCAAAAAGGAATCTCCTCTCTTTGGAAATAAACGCACAGATTAAAGAGCCAATTGTAGTAGTCTCTAGGCGTGATAAAAACACAAAGCTACGACAGTTGGATGCTGTTGTTAGTGCAAATAACATGATCCAGCTGTCAAATTTTTTTGGTGCATGTGTTTTAAAAAAGCTCATTCTTGATTTTATTTCATACAACTTCCTCGTGAGGGATATAAAGGGCTTTAAGATTGTTATTCCCCTTCCGAATATATTTCTTTTATGTATAAAGGGTTGAATTGGATAATAATTTGAACGTTTCTTAGGAGTCTAAACACAGGTGCCTTCGTCAAAATGAATATTTCTTTCTTCGAAGTACTTTACCGAAAAAACTACTAGAGCTCGGAAAGTTTAACTTTCTAAACTTATTCTAGAATATATAAGACAGAAATCTTTATTTTGTTACATGTAATGTGCAATTTTTAAGTACAGAAAATATAAGAACTTTCCGAGTTTAGGTTAACTGTACATAAATATAAAAACAATATCATAAAAATAATACTAAATACTCACTCTAGTATGAGAGGAATGTTCATAAAACAAACAAGGCGACATGAAAAGATTTTACTACTGATCATATTTTTTAAAAAATTATTACGATTTTACTAAAAATTCGTGATTACCTTATAATGTAGTTTATCCCAGTTTTGCAACGTTTGGCATGTAATCAAATTGATATCAACCAAGCAACTATTTTTTTCCCATTTGGAATTCCTTCTTTAGAATTTTTATGGGTGAAGTTCTGAAATCGCATTCGAAAAACAAGCCAATGTGATGTCACGTTCTAAATACGTACAGGAAGCATGTATCGCCCCAGAAACACTACTGACACCTATATTTATCTTGACAGAAAATCCCTCTCATATATAGGCAAGTGTCTATTGAGTGCTAAAAATTTTCAAACCAGTATCGTCAGTATTTTATAGGAGAAAGTGCATTTAAATTTGCTAATTTAACATTGTCGGTTCTGGAATTCCTACTTCCCCTAAAACGTTGAATTGATAGTAACTTGAACATTCCCTAAATTATTGAATAGCTTAGATTTCTTCGAAGCTAATAATAATAGGCTGAGAAAATTAATTTTGTTTCGAATTTAAACTCTCAAAGAAGTAATATAAGAGTACTACATTTTGAAATTCGAAAACAGTCAAATAATGTGTAGTGCAAAAACACATTATTTTAAACTGTTGCATTTACAAAATTGTTTGCAATGCATTGCAGTGAATGACCTTTCTTCTATATTCAATTATAATATAGTAGTTGATTAAAAAGCTTGTCAAAAAGTCTAAAATTGATTAAATATTTTTCATGATTTTATGCAAAGAAACTTATTTTGAATAAATGACCGACGTGTTTAATTTATAATGAATAATTTTAAAACTTAAATACAATCACTTGCACATAAAAATATTTTACATCAGATGAGTCTAACTTAGAAAGTGTAATGGAGGTATAGAATATTCTATTTTCTATCCTACACCTCGTAATCAGTTTTCGTAATTAGTGTCCTAAAATTATAAAGGGGTTCCTTAACATTTTATTAAATAAGAAACGAAACTACAGAGTAACTTAATGTAAGAATATTTCAAATATTTTTTGAACATTACATCTATTAACAATCAGTGTACAAATCTTATCAATTTTTAATCCAATCGAAGAATTGTTCTTCGTTTTTTCTTTAGAAGAATCAAATGTTAATCCAAAACACATAACATGTTTATCAAGATGAAAGCTAGTATAGTCTCTCACGTAGAAAATCAAAGAACAGGATTAATTTAATATAGAAGTTTCATGAATAGCATCTAAAACAGATGGTAAACGTTTTAACTAAAACATACTCATTAGTGATATAGGTAATAAATTAGACTGTATTTAAGAGTGTTTTAGTAAATATAGTATTACTTTTATTCCTACCCAACGCGTATCAAACCTACTTCTGAAGGTTTTTACTTTTTATATGTGAACATAATAATCATAAATTATAAAATAATTTATCTATATAAAAGGATAAATATGGAAATAAAACAAGTTTCTTAGATAAAGAGTTACACAAATAGAACCTTACGATTAGGTTGAAACTACAATACATTTTTAAACTTAAACATGAGTGGATCTTGATCTAATTCTACATAAGTATGTCAGTAAAATAGATTTAAATCTTGAATTCAGATTAACACTTTTAACCTTATCAAATAATTTGTAAAACAAAGCATATATATTTCTGTTACAATCTGTATTCAAATATTCATTGTGAAATACTATTAATTGTATCCTACCATATACCACGTTAATAATTTAAAGAAACGTGAAAAAAAAAGATTTGATAACTAAAAATTACGACAATTTTTAATAACCTTATTAAAATTACGACGATAATCAAAAAGAATGGAGCGCTTGTCAACGAAGAAAGTTGGGGGTGGAAATGACGTCGCAAGATCTCAAAGGGGTCAATGATCTCGGAAGGGAAGTCAGTCAACCCCTCTAAAGGAGGGAGAGAAGGAAATCATTAGGATGTCTAATTTTATCCTATTTTGAAAGCGCTTTCAATTGTTTAACCACCAAAACGGCTCCACAAAGTTTACGTGTTTTGAGAAATTTGACAATCTAGCAATTGTAAGAACAAAGTTGTACATTTTAAAATGTGCTCACGTTTCGACAATTAAAAATGATTTATTTTGTACAGATGATTATATTGGGAAATAATTTGTGTTAGACAATACGAAGGGGAGAAAGAAGAAATAATAGTATAATGCGATACTCTTATTATCATGAAAAATAAAACGATAATGCATTTTAGTCGTATTGTATTTTAAAAACCGGGAATTTCTCTCTTTATGTCTTTTTTCGGGTTGTTTTGGAATCATCGGTTTGAAATATTTTGTGTATTCAATAGACTAAACACTGCAGGAAGGATTAAATATTATATTTAATTTTTTTTCCAAAAAACTTAATACATAAAATTAACTAGATAACTACAAAACTTAGGTTTTTGCTCGTAAAAATAATTGCTCTAACCTATAATAAAACGGAAAGCTTGCCAAACACGTTGAAGCAATTTCCCAGAAAATGTATCCTAAAGGTAAAAACTGATCATTTTGAGAAAATCGAGTTTGAGGTTTAAAATTTGTTGTTTTATTCAATTGGAGTTGTTGCAAATGTGAATGATTCGAAAGACCAAATAGGCTATCAAAATCTCCCCAATCAATATTTTTGAAAACTTCTGATCTCAACCCCTCAACATCTCTATCACTATCAACAATCGTTATAAAAATCAATTTTGGATTGGTTTGGTCATTTTTCTTTACACAAGATCTAAAATTAGACCAATTTCAATTTGCGCACCGTGACATTTATAATGAAAAAGACCCCCATTTACGAAGAAGACGACGACTGACCAACACAGAAAGCAAACCCATTGAAAATCAAACGCCCTTCCCCCTCCTAATCATTTTAATTTTACCTGAAAACAAGTACGTGCGAAATCCCACCATCACAGGAATCCACCGACGACTGACCATCACAGAAAACGAATTAATTGAAAATACTAAATACCCCATCATCCCCAAATATCTCATCAACTTGACCCGATAAAAGCACGCCGCATCCCGCCACAAAAAGAATCACGAAAAACACAACCCTTACCTTACAACGCATTCCATCCACGAGTGACCACCGGCTATTCCCGGAAGATAATCAAATCCCGCAGACGACAACCAAGGCGTGGACCACCCCTCCAAATACACAAAACCAGACGAGCACCGAAGTAAAAGGGCACGGCAAAGACTGAGAGTGAACGGTAAGTATCCTCATCAGAAGATGCTGTAGTGGGGAGAGCCATCCCTAGGAGGGGGGTGGAGATGGATGCTGAGAGGGTGGAGGTGCAAGAAAGGGGTTTGAGACGTAGCGTGGGAGTCTGGGGGAGCGAAAGGGATAAATTCTCGTCTGCCACAAATGGCTGGGACCGGAAACAGGGGGTACGAAGGCACCTTGGTCGGAAGAAAAAAATAACAACGGAAATGTTGAACGAAATTTGATGTCGTGGGAGAAAGGGTATGAATATATATATCATACCAAGGGAGGAGGATGGGAGTGGGCTAAGTTAGCACCCGTTATGGGGATATTCACCTTTCATTGTCGACCCTTAGTAGTAACTCTTTTTCTGGGGTTTAAGGAAGTAATCAGTGGTGGCGTCGGATTTTTCTTTGTGGGGTTCTTTGAAGCACTTGATGGTATGGAAGAACACAACTGCTATTTAACGATAACAGTCTTATACGTTATTGCCAATGTACGATAACAGTAACTATTAAAGGAGTCGCTTAGAAGCCAATGCGGATAGGTTGAGGAAACAAAAATTGAGAAAATTAATGTTCTTTAACACATTGGATTTTAAAATTTTTGGTTTATTAATTTGATTAGAAAAGTATGTAAAGTCTTCTTTCAATAGAGCAAAAAATACATGTGCAACAATACCAGATGTGTACAGGACGTGCAAATCAAAGCGTAAGAAATTTATGTAAAATAGATTGTTCGGTGTTTCATCAGTTCATGCTGTAATGCTTGGAAGCTTTCGTAAATGCAACTTCAGAACTGGTAAAACGGAGGTTACTTCTCGGATTATTTTCTGGGTTACACTTTTTTCAAAGAAATTTTAACACGGCCTTGGTGTTACCAATAGATATCGAAAGAAGAATGTAGTTTTCATTTCAAAGTTTATGTAAGAAAATACTGAAAAAAGTGGACGTATTTACAATAGCTTCTGAATCTATTGTACAATAGATTCAGAAGCTATAAAAAAAGGGCTTTCTGACCAAGAAACGAAGAAACAAGGAAATCATTTAATAACTAAACAGAATGTAATTTATTCCATTAAAATTTACAACAATGAGAAAATATCAAAAATTAGACTTAACCGGGCTTGACTTCAAATTGTACTTAACCAAGCTTGACTTCAAATTGAACTTAACCAGGCTTGATTTCAAATTGGCTTCTGAGCGACTCAAATGTTAATATTAGCAGCTTCATTAAAAGTAAAAAAGTAATGTCACGGCTAACTGGATTGGCAAAACACATCTTTAGAAGTTTCTATCTCGTGAATATTTTAACCAGTCCAGTTGTGCTATTTATTTCAATAGTTAATAGTTGTTTACTTCATTTACTAACTTAAAAATTGACGTTAATGGTTATTTTTAAAGTCAGTAATAGCTCAAACTACTAGCTATTTTAACTTCAAATCTTACTCCAAACTGGTTAAAATTATAGTACTTTAAATATTAGTTGATTAATTAAATCTTTTAAAAGTTACTTTTTAATATTTATTCATAATAGCCGTTAACTGTTAATTTGTAACAGTTATGTTATTTTAACTGTATTTGGCTCATTTCTACTTGAGTCTGTGTGAAGGATATTTAAATACTTAAATTTATTCACCAGTATTATGAATTACTGATAAAATTACATATTGTGCGATTGATAAGGGATCAGGGCAACTATTAAGGTGGGTACCTATCATGTCTAAAAGGTCAGAGAGGGTAAGTTGGTGAGTTTGATACGCTAGTTCGGTATTGAGGTGGTCGCGGAACACTAAAACAAGCTACTACTATTAATAGCTCCACTAGCAAGTGAGACCTTATGAAGGACTTCCTGTCTTTATCTATATCTATGCCTTTGTAAATCATAAATGAAGAGTTCTTGATTAATTGTATGCATTATCCCTTTACAGTATGGTATTCAATGGGAGACCAATTCAGTGCCTTGTCTTAACTAAGCCAATTCATGCCACGGACACCAGTTACTGGGGAACCACTGCAGTGTGATGTCAGCAACTGACCACATTAATTAATTTATATTTTATTCATTACAAATAAAATGGCAATCAGTATATCGATGGTATTATAGCAAAAGGTCGTAATCCGCTAATGAGCGTTATTTTTGTATTTTTACTAAATTATATATATTTTTTAGAAGTACCTCATATTTTTGAAAATTGAGCGATCAATAAATCATATTGATTTTTCAGAGATCTGAAACCACACCAATTAGATAAATGCAGCGAAGAAATTCAACTAGGTAAAAACGTTTACTTCTCCTCTGAAATTTTGCAGGTTTGGAGAATGACCTTTCGCTAAAACACCTTAAATATAATTACCATTACCGAGGGGTTACTGTAGTTAAGCATTAACCTTTTGTTATATTACAAACGATTTATAGCGCATTCGGCCTGCATCACCGATCGGATACATTCTTGTCCCCTATGAAATTTTGATCTGCTAGCAGAAGGAATCTCGATCTGTTTCCTTGATGGCTTGCTCCAGTTTAATGGCATAAGGTCCAACAATGAGCATGAGAGTCCAGATACAATTCTCATCGTTGTTCCAAAGTACGAGGTGTTGTCCTCGGTTGGAATTGATCTCGCACTGTCGCCTATAGCCATTTGTGTTTCTCAAGTGCGACGTAAATTCAACTACGTATCAGATTGAATATTTTTCAATCAATTTTGAATTTAATGTCGAACTACAAACAAACGGATGGTAAAAGCTAGAGAGATTGTGTGCGAATATCAAGATAAAACTGTTAAAAGTAATAAATTTAATAGAAATGAATAACTTTGTCATAGTATAAAATCAATGAATAAATAATAACAATAATTTTCTGTCAATTGTACAAAAATGGAACCATCAATGAGACTAAAATGTGCCAACGAATATTTCGGAAGATTTGAATATTGATTTAGTAACTGTCGTTACAAATATTTGTCTTCTATCCCTTTTCATTCGGTCACCTAGCAAGAGATTGAATATTTTCTTCCTTTAGCAACCGATCTAATTAAGAATGAGAACTCACGCGAGAGTGAGATTATTCCTTTGCTTAAAAAGTTTGTAAAGATTATATTTTACATTTACTCAGAATAGAATCATTTGCAAAGATTCTATTACTCCTTCCCTTAGAATAGAATCGTCTAGAAATATTCTATTCCTTCCTTGGAATTGAATGCTTTGAAAAGATTCTTTTGTTCATTTTCCTTAGAATAGAATGTTTTGGAAAGATGCTATTCTAAGGAATAATAATAAGGCTGTTCAATAAAGAATGATCATAAATTAATAAAAAATAATTTCCTGTACTAATCCTCCAAATTTTTATGATCTTTCTCAAAATACTCCCCATTACATGCAATGCACTTATCGTACCTCTTTTCCAGTCTTAAAACACATGCTCGGATATATTTTTTGACATCTCCCTCAAAATCGCCTATGCAACTTTTACTACTATCTGTGATGATGAAAATCGCTTTTCCTAGAGGTGTTTCGTCAAATTCGGGAAAAGAAAAAAAACAGCATGGGCAACATCAGGACTATATGGAGGATGGGGAACACACTTGACATTGGTTTTTGAAAGTTCTGACGATTTTTTAAGGCGAAAACAAAATTTCCATGCAGTGTATTGCACTTCGCGTGTCACATCCATTTTTGCCGTAGGCGAAAGTAAAACTGTTGTTACTAATACCCGACATGGTCTCTTTAAATAAGACCAAGTCCACGAGTCTATAAACCCCCAATAAGTCCATGAAAAGTTGAGGTTCCGAAAAAACCTTTCCATTGTAAAGTCAATACATTTTAAAATATGAGCGGGCGAAGCCTGATGAGCTCTGCACTTGGTACAAGTCCTGAAAACCTTCTGGCCCTGTTCGTAGGGTTCTTAGCGGTTGCCAATGCCTCAGCAATGACGCCATGACCGTAAAACTTGCGCTATCTATTCTCCACTTATCCAGCTACACCTGCAATATAAATGTTATTTTTCTTAATTTTTTTTAATCACTTTAAAAAAAATTATGATAATTTTTTATTGAACAGCCCTCGCAATTAGTAAATTTCATTCCCATACTTAAATAACTCATGCAGAGGACAGAAGCCATAACCACACTGGGAACCCATTTCACGTGCCTTCCGCATTTCGAGGTGCCTCGGCGCTTCTTCCGAAATTCTCACACCAACATGAGGGCAAAGCTCTACTTATTTTCCAAAAGACTACCCGGCTGCCCGAATTCACCAGCAGAAAAAAAAACCAAACCGAGTGATGCCAGGAATCTCTCGAAGCAGAGCAGGAAGCTAACAGGAAAACGCCTTTAATGTAAAAGTGACAAAAAGTTCTTCCCTAAAATAGAAGAAGAGGCAGCATCCCCCCAGACTCATCCCACTGATCCGCATACTCTCCCACAACCTTGGGAAAGGAGTAGCAAGATCTGAAAGAAACAAATATAAAAAGGGCACTGAACTTTCCATCAACTGAGGAAATGTCCAGGATGTTTGAGGGAAATGCTTGCTCCCATCCCTCAAAGATGTTAAGAAGATGGATTTTTTTCATCTCCATCTTCTCTTCCCCCTCTTTTTGTATGTTACGTAATGTCAGTGACCTCACTGGATGTCCCGTTTAGATGTCCGGGATTCATTTAGTTTAATGCACGTCGATTCGTAACGACGCGCTTGCATCTCATATAAATGCCTTGGATTTTGTTACTTCAGAACGACGATTTGTGGGATTTTTGTGCAAAGGAATAAATACCGAAATCGGATATCTGCTGCCAGGCCATGGTAAGTCCATTTCTCTGCTCATACGTGTTAATCCTACAGGTGTGAATTACAGTAGGTGATCAAATACGATCTGATTTACATTCGATGGAACAATCTCTTGGGGCAGATACATTTCCTCGATCACTAAGTCAGCCACTTTTCTTACCAGCGTTTTGGGTCCTGTACCTTGTGATAGAGCCCATCCACGCTTTGATATTGACCGTGGGAAGATTCACTTTCAATGACGCAATCTCTTGAGGAAGTTACAATTCCTCGAACACTAAATTTTAACACACATCAGCCACTTTCGGTACCAGCGTTTTGGGTCCTGTACCATGTGACAGTGCATCCACTTTTTGACAGTAACCAGGTGAAGATTTGCATTCAATGACGCAATCTCTTAGGATGGTACATTTCCTCGACTACTAAATTTTAACACACATCAGCCACTTTTGGTACCAACGTTTTGGGTCCTGTACCATGTGACAGTGCATCCACTTTTTGACAGTAATCAGGTGAAGATTTGCATTCAATGACGCAATCTCTTTGGATGGTACATTTCCTCGACTACTAAATTTTAACACACATCAGCCACTTTTGGTACCAACATTTTGGGTCCTGTACCATATGATAGAGCGCTTTCACGCTTTGACATTGACCATGTTAAGGTTCACATTCAATGGCGCAATCTCTTAAGGAAGTTACAGTTCCTGTACCACTAAATTTTAACACTCAGTCATTGATAATTTTTTAATTTTGACCCTATTTCTCAAAGAAGTGTCAATTGTTTTTATTGTTTTCTTGTCAAAAGCATTAATCACTGTAGGCTATCAACACCTTTAAGCACATATCCTCCTTTTTCTAGGAACTACGGTTGCAAAAGGCCATGAATAAAGTTTTAATCACTTTGTGGCGTACAATTACGTATGTACCTTCTGAGGGAGATCTTGGTTCTTCCAGCATTCTATCTACAATAGAAAGCAGCTGCCTCTGCTTTAGAACAAGACTATAATTAAAGCCTTTTCACGTACCGCACTTCCAGAATTTTCAAACTAGCTGTAAAGTCCAACTGGAAACGAATACAACGAGCTCTAGAAATGACTTATTGCTCTATTCAAATACTTATCCTCTGTAAAATAACCGTAAATAATGAGTGCACATTAAAACAGACCCATGATATGCTTCATTGTTCACGAATATATACAACTCTAAATACTCAAAATAACAAGACAGTTTATGAATAGTACAGCTCAAAAATACTTCTCAATAACAATCTCACAAAATCTCAGCAAAGCAGAAATATAACTCGATTTAACTCACAGCTCAAAACTTCATCTCAATTTATATTTCTAAATGAGACCAAAAAGTAAACAAATTGCTGGTGTTGCCAGATATAGAAAATTGCATACTTATTAATAATTTAATTGTTCGATCGCATGCACTTTTACAGCAAGTTTCTGCAAATATCACCTGCGTTTTCTACTGTTTTATTACTTGCATTACTGGTTTCTCTATATTCAAGCCATGATGGAATATTTATTTACTGTGCGCGAACAATTTATCGTGAAAGAATTTAAATATTTCATTTAACTTAAATCGTGTAGAGGATAAAAAGTAACTCAAATCGTTTTCTCATCGTAGATTTAATTTTATTTTGTAAGATAAATAAGCAAAATGTACAGTGAATTACCATTATTACGTGGTAAGTTACGGATGCATTGTGGAATGAGATTTTCTGTATAAGTATATTTTTCAAAAGTAGGGTAAAAGTCTCCTTTAGTCCGTCACTAAATTCATGTTTCTACAAACATAGTTATTGTAATGAATAAATGATTCTATCAACAGGAAGTATTGGGCATTAGTAAGTATGAAATAAACGTTGGAAGGAGATATTATGCCGGATTAGGAAGTAAATTTCAACATTAACTAAAGAATAAAATTGGTTTTAATTAGAAAAGTAACAATTCGACTGTTTAATTTAAAAAGATTGAAAAATAAATGACTAGAAATGCAACATGGCAGTGGTAAAGCTAATTAAGTTACGTTAACTTAAGTCTAGGAATTGTAATTTCCACAAATTTTGATGTTATAGATGTTAATGCTAGTATTGTCATATTAATTTTTTTTGATAATCCTCTTAAATAAATAATTGGTTGTGTAAATTGTTTCATTTTAAATTTATGTCAATGTAAATTTAATCAATGGAACTTTTTAGGCTTACATTTTTCTCAGTAAAGTAACAAAAATGAGCACTTGTTTAAAGACAAGTCTAAAGTCTACAAATATTTCAATGTCGACTACAGAGATTTATCAACTAGTATCAACATCTTGTATAGATGGTAATAGTAGTTGAATTAACGTGGCACTAGAGCAACACACATACACGCACGCATGAGCACACGCACACGGGCTATTGGCGACGATCCGATATCAATACCGAAGTCCAAGATCCGAGGACAATTCCATGTAATTTTGCACCACGGAAGGTGACGATATAAACACCTGAGCTGGCACCTCACTTTCCAAACTTCCACATCATGACATCAACAATTAAACGCATTTAAATTATTTTCGGATTCATTGGTCATATTGACGTTTATTTTGATAAGCATCCTCATAAACCGGCATTAAAAAATATTGAAATTAATTAACCGCTTTCATTTGAATTTCATCAAAATACATTTAAACTTTTAGTGGATCTATTTTAACGAATTGAATTAGCAAACTGTTGGATAAATTATATTTCAATTAAATTATTTTACATTGATTGCAACTTTGCGTTTCTATGCTGTCCTATGTGAATATTTTTTTTTGTTCCCTAATTCTGTTTATTGTTATGTGATTACTTTACATATTATTAAGGTAGTTCTGGTTGATATAGTAAGAGAGTATGCATAAATATGACGAGACAAAGTATGTTTAAGAATTATGGTATGGTGTCTAGAAAAGTGGAAAGTCAATGTAAACGAAATAGAATTTATTTAATATCTAACTTTTGTATAATGTTATGTGATAACATTACATATTATTAAGATAGTTCTGGTTGATATAATAAGAGAGTATGCATAAATATGACTAGACAAAGTATGTTTAAGAATTATGGTATGGTGTCTAGAAAAGGGAAAAGTCAATGTAAACGAAATAGAATTTATTTAACATCTAATTTTTGTATATTGTTATGTCATAACTTTACATATTATTAAGATAGTTATGGTTGATGTAGTAAGAGCATGCATAAGTATGACTAGACAAAGTATGTTTAAGAATTATGGTATGGTGTCTAGAAAAGTGAAAAGTCAATGTAAACGAAATATAATTTATTTAACATCTAATTTTTATATATTGTTATGTCATAACTTTACATATTATTAAGATAGTTTTGGTTGATGTAGTAAGAGCATGCATAAGTATGACTAGACAAAGTATGTTTAAGAATTATGGTAAGGTGTCTATAAAAGTAATGAAAAATCAATGTGTAAGCGAATTTAAACTAAATAGAATTTATTTAACACCTAATTTATGCAATTCAATTAAAATATGTTCATAATAAAGCTAGAATTCATCGTAATGAAATTCGAAAAAGAATTTTATTAATTAAAAAAGCATTTTATTAATTTCTGTTTGAATATACCGCTTATAATGGTGTGATGAGGTTCTGAAATCATAAATCAATAAATTACTCATTTCGTTTAATATTGGTAGGGAATGTGAAAAATTTGTCAACAATTAAATATCAATCATCTAATATTTCGAACATCTTAGTTTTAAAAAAATTCGAAATAGAATTTTACGCTCCCAATGAAATTATTCATGTTTTAATTTTCGTCATGTGATTTGTTTACTAAAATTTTATACAATATCTATAAATTCGACATTTATCGGTTTGTTTTTCAGTTGTATGTTTAGTTCTTTTGATAACAATAGTATAACAGTACTTCATCGACCATTAAGTAAAACACACCAAGTCAATAAATAGTTTTGAGAAAGCAAAGGGGAAAAATTCTCACGAACTAAATTCCCAAAGTGTGTTTCTCAACAAATCTAACCTTCAAAAGATGAAAAAAAAAAGAATGACAGTAGATTTCACACACCAGTCGAAATAAAACCCCTTTTTTGTTTAGAAAAGCTAAAAAACTCATATCATGAAAAATTTGACTTGGTACATTTCACATATAAACCGACGGTTTGTTATTTACGTTCTCTTGATTTTGAGTTAATTGGTTGATTAAAGATTACGTTAAACGTCTACCCACCTAATAACAATTTCTAAGTAATTAAAAGATAATACTAGATTATCAGTTGCACAAAAGTAAATTTAAAAAAATTGTGTCAGAACTCTACCGATTATTTTGCATGGAATAGATTTGAACATAACGTCATATATAATACATAGGTTCGCATGTTATGAATTGTTCTTGACTGTAATATTAAAACTGAAAACTCCGAATCCGTGTATGATACTAATTCCCCTAATTGAATGTTTTAAATCGACGGGAATGAACGGAAATTACATTTAACGCTGTATAAAAGGAAGAGAAATTTGACGGGTATCAATGCAATTTACAACAAGATCAAAATCTTTAATGTGCATAAATATTAAAATATAAACTTTGGTGAGTTGGTTAGGTTTTATGGCGCAAGGGCCATATTTGGCCATGCTTCGCAAAACATAAAACAAAAAACGTTAGTTAATGGACATACACTCATAAAGGAGTTTTGCTGATACAGAAGAGAGACATATCTTCGAGATAGTTAATTACAGGAATTGTAAATTACAGGAATCGATCCTGAGGCCCCCTACAACTCGCAGGTCACTAGCACAGCGAGCAAAACCCCTGAGCTACGGCGACACATTCAAACTTTGGGCCCTTTCAGAAACAGATTACTGGCTTTGCTACTGGCCGTACTTGTCCAAAAAGCAAGTATATCCAAGTTCAGTCTTTGAGAGTAAGCGATTGTTACATGTTTCCTATACCAGCATATGATATTTAACACGAAATAAAACTATTGACCATTCAGTAAATTGTTGATCGATTGCTCTTTTTTACTTAGACATTAGGTTTAGGTACTTGATACTTTTATCATAGCATACTATACACTGAAAAATACACTCAAATACACTGCAAAATCCCAACTTGGAAATACCGCTTTCTAGAAGTTGTGATGTGCGTAGGATCCTTCCACCAAGTTATGGTTGTTTATTAGTTAACGTCACACTCGAGTAATACAACGGGATATTGGTGACGTTCCGGGGTCAAACACGGAGGGAAAGATTGGAGGTTAACACCTCGTCACTTTGAACCATGGTGAGATGAAGAAATAAACACTTGACATGGCACCTAACTCTAAACTTCCACACCACGCCAACGTAAGGACATTGTAATACACTCCAATACACTGTTCAGGACTCAGGTTCAGGACAAATTTAGCGAGTACCAGCCTCCGTGTACACGTTGGTCTTTGGTTGAATCTAGTTTGGAACTCGCGACCCTTCGGTTACTAATTCGTTACTCTTTCAACTGGGCTACTTCAGTCACCACCGAGTTTTTGATGTCACCGAGTTTTTGATGATAGTATAGTTGTCTAACTACAGCACCTAGATTTCTTTAGTGCTCACAGTTGGGCTGTTGCGCTCACTTTGGGAAAGTATGAACATTGGCTTAACACTGAAACAATCTTGATCTGAAACGGTGAAGCATAGTTAAAGTATGTGGTTGAAAATAAAGACAAAGGACAAAGAATGAATTGTATGCGCTTTATTTGTATAGATTTCTTCTCATCCGGAGATCTCAGGTCATAGAACAACCTGAGGGAAAGGAGCTGGAACAACTTCCTCTACCGAATATACTTATTAACTAACGTTTACTCAGTGATTAAAAGAATGGCCCATAAATACGTAGTTTTGACTTCTATACTGATCATAAAAATAGTCGTTAGTGATTTGACAGAGTGTGATGCAGCCACTTAGTGATACGCCGTTCCATCACTGCAGTCTTCAAGATCGAGGCAATCTTGATTTACAAGTATTAACAGATGGCCGATGGCAACAGGTTTGGAAATGGCTGAACAAAGACGCGGCATTTGTCGATAAAGATGATGTAGAGTTGGAAAGAGATGAAACTTTGTATCCGTTTAAAGGAACTTGGTATTCATAAAGCGAAGGTCAGCTTCTAGAATATGCAAATATCTGCAATACCCACTAGCCAATGCTGCACTCTTCGATACTTTTGGAACTACTATAACACAGTAGTGGAAATTTTTGTTCCTTTTAACTGTTATGAATGGGAGAATTGTATATCTAGTGTAATTCATTCTATGGAACTGTATAAGTTAGAATGCATGATGGTATGAATCGCCAAGTGTTTCGAAACCTGTTTTTTTCCTATTCAGCTGCAAGTCGAATATTAACACAGTAATGGAAAATTTTGTTTCTTTTAACTATATGGGTGGGAGAATTGTATTCATTTCATGAAACTGCATAAGTTAGAAAGCATGATGGTATGAATCGCAATGAATCATTACACAATATATACAATTCTCCCATTCATACTAGTAATGGAAAGTTTCGTTTCGTTTAACTATTAGGAACGTGATAGTTGTAAATGTAGCGTAATTATTCTTCCAACGGAACTGCATAAGTTAGAATGCATGATGGTGTATCAATCGCCATGTGTTTCAAAACCTGTTTTTCTTCCTACTCAGCTGCTAGTTGTATATTAACACGGTAGTGAAAATTGTGCTTCTTTTAACTATTACGAATGAAAGAATTGTACACATAGAGTAATGATTCATTCTATGGAACTGCAAAAGTTAGAATGCATGATGGTATGAATTGCAAGTGTTTCAAAACATGCTTTTTTTCAAATCAGCTGCTAGTCGTATATTGATTGCATTTTTACAATAATTTTAAAGGTGCGTGATCATATTTGCTTTTGGGTAACTGTTTTGGTAATTTAGTAAACAGGAGATAAAAAAAAGATGCAACTAAACCCCCTGAAATTCCTTTTTAATTTTATAAGTATTCGTAACAAGGACAACAAAATGTAAGCTCTTACTTACTTACTTACTTAAGACTATTTAAATCTGACAAGTTCGTAGCGAGAAAAAGAATAATAGGAACCGCAATATGCAAGATAACGGACAACGTTACGTCAAATTCAATTCGTTGGTATCATCATCAATTGAAAATGAACAACATCTTGAAACTTTCCTTGAATACTTGGAACTTGAATATGTCCTTGCGTCTAGGAGAATAGACAAGCTAAGCATGGAACTATTTTTCTTGTCTTGTCTGATTAAAAAAAGACACCCCAGCACACAGATCGATTCAAATAGCCTTTAACCTCCGGGTACATCTTCAGTCTACGGTGGCAATTGACTTGGTGCGTTTTTATTGGCGCACTTCTAATGTCGCAAAGGAAAGAATTAGAAAAAATATTCTAGAAAACCGTTTTTGGACTTTCCGTAAAACCCACTTGCCATAAAAATCGAAATACCCTTTCCAAGATGGGTTGCCTTGGTCTGCCATAACTCGCTACTTAAAGTGCTCCAGAAAACGCGTCAAGGCCGTTGCCACTGGGATAAGCGTAGACTGAATCTGTACCCTAATCCTTTACTCTTCAACAAGGCTGCCGCGGACCAGTCAGTCTCAAATTAAACTTGTCTTTGTCCGTTGTGGCGGAGGCTATCCGAACACACTCAAATATTTTCCGTACTGAAATTTGCGCTTTTGTAAAACCCATAGCTTTTCGAGAAATGTTCGGGACCCTCGATCTGCATGCGTTGCAATATAATGCTCATGCTGTCAATGAGGGGAGATCAGATCTTTTCTAAGACGGTAAAAAGCGACGTGTGATTCATCAGAAGCAAAGGTTTTTTCTAAAGATCACGAGCTTTTCAACCAGATTATCCTTATACAGTCGCGGAAAAACAATCCGAATCGTCTCCTTTATTTCAAGCACTATTCATACAAAAGCGTATTCAAAGATATCATTCATTAGGAAATAGCATACTCTACAAATTCAAATCCAAAAGAATTGCATAAGGGGACGTCTTCCTATCAAATTTTGTATACACAACAATATTTATATTGGAAATACATTGTTTAGATGCCATAATAAGATTTTGCATAGTTCAATTAGTCTAGATATAAAATTTCATGACATTTTACAATCTTTATATCGTAAGGTAGTTAATCCTGAAGATGGTGTGAATTTCAGGGATAATCTCCACATAGAAAGTCGCTATTCGTAGACCATGATTAATTGGTATTATAGCTACCCGAATTTTAAATTTGAACACTATTTCAAACGTAATTTTAAAAGATTCAAAAATTATTATATTTATTATACACGTGCACAAACGATTTGCAAATCACATTATTATATTGACTATACAAGTGCAAACGATCCAATAATTGTTATCTAATGTTTGTCATACGTTTTTAGAACTTTTGGTAGCCCCTAAAATCACAATAATGTGCAAAATATAATGTTGCGCAAAAACTAATCATCGAAATGACCTAAAATTTTGCATGGTCATATTAGAAGTGCTTCGGAATTGATTTCCATCAAAATATAATAAGTTTCGGATTCACAATTTTTTCAAACATTAATTTAATAACTATAATTCCATACTAAAACCTATTTTAAAAATGAAATATTAAGTGGTTTGTTTACAGCAACGTGGTACAAAATATTAGCGCTATAGAAATATTATTTCGGAAGATATCCATAAAAGTCTAAGAAGCTGATTTAATATTAGGAGCTCCAATCTTTCTGTTCTCGTAACTTCGAAACGGTAAGACCTAATGACATGAAATGTGGTACATGAAGTTAAATTTCAATAGATTCGAAATTGTGTGTCGAAATTGAGGTTTCCTCATTAGAGATTATGAAGTTGGTGCTGAATTTAATATAAAGACGTCCCCTTAAGCAAATATGGTGCATTTGAATTTATAGAAGACGTTAGGTTCCTGTTAAACGCCATCTTTGAATTTTCTCCATTGTTAAAATGGCTCGAAGGAAGAAGGTTGGTTCGTTTTTTCTCCACGACTATACAATATATGTGATTTTACGTATCTTCTACTGTACATAAAACCCAATGCACAGTGACCAGCCTCTACCCCATCTGCTTTGCGGGTTCAATACCGGATTAGATTACTGGTCCTTCGTGAGATCATCGACCTTCTAATGAAATAGACGGATCATGTTACTGGCAGATTCATACTATTTTCCCCAATCGCTTGGTTTGACGATGTCACTTGTTTGTGGGAATAATTCTAAATTATTGATTGGTTGAAGTGGTTATTCACACACCGTGTAGTGTGGTCGCCCCAACTGTACGAATGACCCCAACTATACGTATGAAAACTGTACGAATCGCACACAAGGAAAGGAGAACAAACAGCTAAGATTTTAAATTTTTATTATTTGAATCGCTAAAAGTAAAAAGGGGTCATATCTAATTTTGTTTCAATTTTCATGTTTTTATGATTTGTGTAATAGAGACGCCAACGCGTCGTTTAATGGTAAAATGGGTTAAGTCTCGCCTATAGAAGTATATTCCTAGTAAGTACTCGCCTATTGTAGAGTTTGTATTCCACAGACACTACAATTAAGTTCATTACTAAAAACGTACTATGGAGAAGACATGTTTTTTTCCTCTCCTGAAAACTTTAGATAATGACCCTTGACCTCTTTTAACATTTCGCGATTATTTTGAAGAACGTAAGAATATGTAACTATTTACATCATGGAATTAATTACAGTACACACATACATAACAGTATTTGTTCTCAAAGTCCAATCCAGCGTCACTCTATCTCAGGCTCTCTCGTCGTCTGTCTATCGTCTCTGCAACCATCGTTCGTCAGCAGTTCAAAAAGAACCCAACGGTAAATGCCGAGACCCAATCAGAGATATTTCTGGAAGAACACTATCTGCTGAGGATGCTTCTATTTTCACTTGCTCTTCTCAAGTCTCACAAGAACAGCAACTGGCACCAAAATACAACCAATCAGAATACATAGGGCTTTCCAAAATTCCGATGATTGTTTTCTTTTTCCGGTCAGAGTAACTCATGATGTCACAACTTTGATCAAAAACACCGATAGCCAATCGACTAAGTTCACTCGTAAAAGCCCACGTCATTTACTTTTCAAAAATCTTACGACAACGACTCCGCCCATATGTTGTCTATTTCATTAAAAGGTCAATGTGTGAAATACCAGTACGTATTCACAGCACTCCTTGTTTAACTTAACTACCCTCAGGGTTTTCACTACGAGGTGACCTAATGATCTGTCCTCCCTTCTGTTTTATCCTTGTCTTTTCCTATACTTTCGTTTTCCCTACCTCTCTTTTACCTTTATGTAGTTTTTATTGCTTTATTTGGTCTTGCATTTGGCAGTTTGTCCTGTTTTAGACCTTACTCCATAAAAAAAACTAACAAACCTTGTTTAACTTTAGCAGATGTAGAATGAACCAGTCAGTAGTGGACCAAGAAGTGCACATTATGCCCTGAAGTTAGTTTATAATTGTACTTTAAATGTTCTTACACTTAGGTATCTGAAAGGCGAATAAAAATTTACGATGGTATAATTTTTAATACTTGATAGTTAAATATAATTTTTATTCTAAAAGTTCAGAAAAGCGATTTGATCAGCACATCTAATTTCCAGTTTCAACACATTAGACTGGCTAATATTTATTGTTGTAGTTCATTGTCTGCAATAATTGATTACTGATAAATTAGACCCGTTTAATTGTTTAAATGTAAAATATATGGGAGACTGTTCAGTTACTGGTACGTGGTCCTTGTTCCCAACAAAAGTCATTTAGCAATCACCAGTGTTTATAGAGTTGGCGATGAATGCACAACATTTGCTTTAATGTCTATTTGCTGAATAACACCGTTGCTCGGTTTTCAAATAGGACTGCGACATTTCCCTGTGTTAACTAAAATACACAAATCCTGTAGAACGTGTTTCCTTGTCCATGTCCATTTATTGCAGAAAAACAAACTTTTACGTCACATTAAGAAAGCCTTTGAAAGATTGGGTTCCTTCCTAAATTGTTTTCGGAGTCCGCGCCAACCCTAAATAAGCTGTTATGAGTGTTATTTACTTTGGTAATTTGTTAAACATCCTGATCGCAGATTGTTTTGGAAGTTTCAACTTGAAAGCACAGTTAAAAAAGCAATTTCATATTAAAAACTAACAAAAATTTGAAAAATCTAATAAAAAAAGTGTAAATTTAAGTTGGTTGGAAACGTTACTTTAAAAATTAAAAATGTTCTACAACATCAAAACATTGCTTGAAAACATAAAAATGTCGTAAGACATCAAAGCATTGTCCGAAAATCATAAGAAGATGGTATCAAAGACCAAAAATGCTAAGTCCCCAACTATCAGCAATTTCGCTTCATACAAATTAAATGTCAAACCAATATGCCTCTGTACAGCACTGTCTCGTGGCACGGTGCAACTGTACCCTACAACATCCATTCCCTCATGAATTAAAAGTCGTCACATATTTTCAATAAGTTTTCCAGACATACTGGAGACTAGACAAGCAGTTTGACAGTGCAATTGAAAAAGTTATATTTTATTCAAAATGACTGGAAATATCAAAGTAATGGCTAAAGACAAAAAGGCTTTAAAAACATAAAAATGTCCTAAAAACTTAAAAAAATGCTTGAAAGCAAAAAAAGAACACAAGAAAATGTCCTAAAACTTCAAAGCAAAAAAAAAAAAAAAAACACATGAAAATGTTCAAAAACTTCAAATCAATGCCCGAAATTCAAAAATAATATTCTCAAAAAGACCAAAAACGCAAAGTCCCCAACTTCAACAATATCGGTTAAATGCCTCCACATACAAGATTTCATTGTTCTTTCAACATCCACTCAAAGCAAATGCCTCTACACAGTCCTGTCTCGTGGCGCGGTGCACCCCTTTACCCTACAGCATCCATTCCTCATGAATTAAAAAGCCGTCTCGTATTTTCATTAAGTTTTCCAGGGGGACTGGACGCGTAGGCCGTATAATTACGAGCCGTTCATCAAGGCAGCTCTGCAATAAATTTCGCCACTAATGACGAAGAGGGGTGATCGATTAAGGGAGAGAGGTGACAATCAATTTGAGAAAAAAATCCCTAGTCTAGAGCAAAGAAAGGGCTGGTCGTTTACATTGCGAGCACGTTTATTGATATTTTGACGCCCAAGAAAGTAATAAGCAGAAAAAAGAAAGGCAGGGGAAAACGAAGGTATTCACTCCGCTTCAATCATTCACTTAGAGATCTCTTGCTGAAGTTCTGCAAGTTCAACATGCGATCGGATCTGAGATTTCTTGAGGGATTGAAAACTCCATTTTCCATTAACTCCTGAAACTGCATAAGCAGCAAAATCGACTCTCAATACATCTAATTAGTTTAAAATAACCCCTTTTCCTTTTAAAAAAGCGAATAAGAATGGTACTTCTGTTTAAGAAACTTAACATATCTCTCTCTTTTCATCCAATAAACAAATATTCCATGATCATGTAAAACCTACTGTAAACAATAGGATATCTCGTTATCCATTCAATGGGTAATGTGGGCAATCTAGTTTAGTTTGATTTATGATCCCTACTATTTGGGATAGTTTACATGAAGCATTGTGTCAAACGCGATAGTACATGTTATCGCATAATTTTGAAAGTAAGCATGGGATCAATGCCTTGAGTTTTTTTTTAAATTATTCAATTCTTGCTGAAGAAAGCTCTGTGAAGCAAAGAAGTCTTGGAAGAAAATTGTGTATTGTACTACAATTTCACATGTTTTATTTATGAATTGTAAATCACATGCGCTTTAATGTTTGTTTTAATTTAAAAATGCTTGCTCAAAAGTCAAAAGATAATCCAGAAAAACTTTCATGATATATATACAATCGATCGTTACAGGATTAGCCAATTTTGCCCCTCAGATTAAATATCCTAGATTAAAGCATTGGAGTCGCATAATGTTAAAACTACACGGAAGTGCTCTCACTCTAATGGAATTATTCAGTATACCAATTACAAAAGTCAATGAGAAATCTGGAAGATAGAAATCAGTGCAGAAAAGAAAATATGAGCGATTATATATTTTAGCGTTAATGCCGAACCATCTTCGAATATGAGTAACGACGTTTAACCACATCAATAGTATAAGCAATTAAGAAAGTTTAGCGCAGATTCTCTGCGGAGGTAATGGTAATTTTAGTTAACGTCGCACTAGAGCAACACAACGGGCTATTGACGACGGTCCGGGATCAGTCCCTTAAGGGAAAGATCCGAGGACAACACCTCGTAATTTTGAACCACGGTCAGATGACGAAGCAATACCTGCTCTGCTGAGGTCTGCTAGTTTTAAATTAAACACGTCAATTCATGAATTACGATTTGATTGGTGTCGAAATGAATTTGTCAATTGCACATTTAGAACTTCAAGATACACTTGCAGATTTGTAGGCTTGTGATGAATTATCCAGAAACATCATGTGTACCACGGAGGAACATGTGGAACATGTTAAAAACCTAAGCATTATTATATTTATTTCTTAACATGTTGTTGATATGCTTTTTATTCCTTTTCAAATGATCGTAACTCTCTGAGCGTCACAATTAAGCAGACCAAAGCACAAAAATCATTCAAATTTCGATGCTTTTTTTTTATAAGTTTAAATAACTGTTGTTTCAATTCTGTTTAAAATGATATATTATTTATGGTGTTACATTGAGTAAAAGTATTTTAAGTAATTTTCTGAAAAATACCTGTACGTACCTGAAGTAAGGTCAATTTTATGCTTAAAACTTCAATACCTCAAAAGTGTATTTTTTCTATAAAAGGAACACCTTTTCTGTCTATTCAAGCAAATTTTAAGAAAATTGGTTTACACATGTAACATACACTATAACGCATTTTAACGCAGGCATTTTTTCCTATCTGCCCAGAAAAGTTCATTCTAACAACAGGATAAAAAAATAATAATTTTAAAATTTTCATTTTTCAAAAAAAAAAAATAATAATAATAATAATAATTAAAGGGGGAAATTATCTAAACTTCAACTTTAAAGTTTTTAAAAAATCTACGTGTTAACGTGTTTAAAAGTGTCTTCATAACCGGTATAAAAAAATTTAAATCAATACACATGAAATATTCTGTGAAAATGTTCCGTAAAATTTGACCATTTTAACACTACGGAGAAAGGACTGCACTGGTTTCCTCAATGACTAAATAACATCTTTGTGATGAATCCATGGATATTTTTTCAACCTTTAGAAATATTCCATTGATCCTTTCCATACAATAGAAACCTCTAGAAAGTTTCTATTGTTCAAGAAGGTCAAAATTGATTAGAAGTATGCAAGGATACAAGGTGGAATTATACAGGTGATCCCTTTTCAGGGAGTAAATCAGACTTACTAAACCCTCTTGACATGAAATTGACAGGAATTAACCCACTTTACCGAGTCAATCCTTATCGCTTGTAAATATTGCCATAGCTACACAGTTTGCAAAAAAATCTTTAAATCCAGCATCTTGCTTGTTGGTTTGGTTTTATGGCGGACCATGCTCGGCGTTACGGCGCCATTATGGCGGACCAAGGACCATGCTCGACTAAGTTGGGCACTAAATATAAGACAGAAGACTTCAAGTTATGGACATACGTACACAAGGAACGCTGTACTGTCACAGAAGAATACACACAGGGATCGAACCTACACCACCTACTCGCATATTAACAGCAAACTGGCCTTAAAGAAATAACTCTGCTAAGTTTACACAAACCATGTTTCGATATCAGTATTATCTATTTTAGTGGATGCACTGCCTATACGTTTTGCTTTCTAGGTTAGTTTCTTTCTGATCTCTCATCACATCTTCCCTCAAAGAATTATTTTGGTATTCGATTACGCCTTTATTTGTTATACACTACCCTACAGTAATGGACCGGACGCCAGTAGTTTTGCATAAAAACCGACTACTTGTTTGGGGGTGTTTTTCGTGGTATGACCTGGGACCTTTGAACGTTGTTCCTGGTCAATTGAACGCCGACTTCTACCTGAACATTTTGGACAGTCAGGTTCTTCCCACGCTCTGGCAATTTTATGGAATGGACGAATGTTACTTCCAGGACGACAACGATTCATGTCATGTTGCAGCCTCTGTCAAGCAGTGGTATCAAGATATGGATGTAAAACGTCTTTCCTGGCCTGACCAGAGTCCAGTCCTGAAACCCATAGAACATTTGTGAGGCGAGTTAGAGCGACGCTTACGTACCAGGGAACTACGTCCGAAATCTACAGCTGAGCAGGAGACATTCTTGCAGCAGGAATGGACACAAATACCCATAGCCGTGTATCAAAACCTTGTTGAAAGTATGCCCAGAAGGGCTGCTAGTGTATTTGCAGCACGGAGGGGAGGGCATCCCCCTATTAAAGCATGTATTCTTTCCGTTACACCCACCATCACATCTTGCTGTCCGGTCCATTACTGTAGGGTAGTGTACATGTGGGACTGCACATATAAAATCCCTTTTAGAGATATGAATTTGGACCCCTTCGTTGCATTTATTTGATTTAAATCCGGTGTAAAAGTTTATTTTCGTCAACAGATTTGACTATCGTGACCTGATGTTTGATCTTGAAAACTAGTATAGTCAGGCTCTGAGGAGTTGGAATTTGAGTCCCCTGGTTTCGAACGAGTATGTTTGCTAAATTAGGTGGCAGATTCCAGTAAGCAATGCGCTTTCATGATTGGTGTATTCAGCCCCAATTCAAGCTCCAAGTTCATAAGCGGATACGGTAGCAGTGATCACGAGGTTTTGAAACAAATTATCACTTATGATAATCACCATGATTTTGAGCACTATTCCCTTGTGCGTATATTCCCTTCCCTGGCGATCTTATCACCTTTCTAGAAGTAGACATACTCAGGGTAATCTGCCATCTCACTAGAGTCACGCTCTCGATTTCATAATCGGCTTGATTTAGTTGCCAAACAACAATTACAAATGTCACTTTTTTTCTCGCCGTGATTAAGAGAAATAGTGTATATAGATATTTCCTTGGGTAAAAAGAAATTAACGTTTCAACTTCTAAAAACGTTAGCTAATAATCGAAAGTGGAAAGATATGCGGGCTTGAAAGCTTATAGATATTATAGGAAACACGACAACCATTGTTAAAGAAGTTTTGGGTTACTAACTATAAACTTTAAGCGGATTACCGTAAATTAATTCGCACTGAAACGTACATCTTGGTTGATCTTAAGTATACGCGATTGACAGTACAATAGGTACTCCGCAAACGTTTACAAAATAAATTGTATCCAAGCAACAAGTAAATAATTAACCATCACCCCTTCGTTTCGGAAAAATTAAATTTTTACTTCTGCATCGCTGTTGACGATAAATATGATAAATAGATATGTTAATATGTGAGGGGATAGTTAAGTTGAAGAAAAAATCATAATTACTATTTTCATACTTCGTGATGAATACTAAGTTATTTAATTATTTTAATAGTATTAATGCGTAAAATATATTAAGAAAATAATAGTATTTATTTGAGGAATATAATAAAACATTTTCATACATAATAGAATTTTATTTGTAGGGATACTTAAAAAATAAATATCAACACTTTGGCCCCTAGAGGAAGTATATCGCTCAGTAAAACTACGCCACTGTTGTAGTGGAACACAGGCGTCGTTTTAGTTTCATTATTTAACATTTATATCTAACTAGGATAAATGGCCGTCATACAACAGGTGCATAACCAAATTTATTTACTTATTTGGGTCAAATTTTATTTTTATGTATATATATTTAAGCCTGACGGCGCGTGATTACTCTGGTTGTGCATAAACCTTTTTTCATCACTATCTGTCAACTTTTGTTGATCACTGGCTATATATAAACCTTTTCCCACCATTATCCGTCAATTTGCTTTGCTTTCGCTTGGTGTTGTTTATTGAGCGATACTGGTAAAAAAATATTATTGAAAAAGTTAATTTTTGATCAACACTGGTAAAACAATGAGCTACGTACGGAAATCGTTTTATACTTAATGTGATTTCCATGGCGATTTCGAATAAAATGGTTTCTGATGTTTCGTATCTCGTGCCTCGACACATCACATATCAAAACTTTAACTGTCACGGAAAACACAGCAAAATCTTAGCGTGTTTTGTATAATATATTTAGCATCATTTTCTAATACTAAATGACACGACATTTAATTTTCTTTCAATCAATGCCTTCCAATTTAATTCCGCTTTTTAGTACAAAGAAGTTCTTCACTTTATGTAAACCCATCAATTGTCATTCTTTAAAAAAAAAAACATGACATCATGATCAGTTTTAAATGACAGTAACTTATGAACCACAATATTGTATAGGTTAACTAAGAAGGGAATTTTGCTACTAATTTGTTTTCAGCATGTAAAACAAATCAAGGAAATTTACTAAAACGGTAACAAGGTACAAAGCAAACAGATAAGCACTACTTACCTTGATGCACTACTTACCTACCTACTTGAAGTAGAAAAACTATACTTTTTTAAATGAAAAACTTTAGTCAATTTATAGACGATAGCCTTAACCTACTAAGCTGAAGGAAATTAAATTTATAGCCAATGGACATGATAAAAATGATTGATATTTAGCGCCTCATGAATTTTAAACAAATTATAAACAATTACTCCTATACAAAACGAATACTAATTTAATTTTGCTACACTTCCTGTCGTATTATGACAGGTTCTGTGAAAATTACATGCGTTATTCTGATAACAATCGTTAGGAATTAACGCTATTATATAAATGATTTTAGAAAAAATTACATACACAGGGACTACATTGATGTATTACTGAAGGTAAATACAACTTTGAAAAGACTTCAAATCTCTTTTTTTACTTTTACACATCTGAGCTTAATTCTAAATAATTATCACAGATATTGATTGGTTTATCGCCGCCATTATGGTTATTTCTTGTTACACGAAGGCTATTTTAATCGGTGTAACAAAATTGACGTTAGCTTAGACGTTGAATATTGCAACTATTTATAAACAGTAGGTTGCAGAACAGATGGCACTTAATCTTTCTTAACAAATGTAGGCTTTGTTAATGCTTGATGCTTTTGTTGGTTTGGAGCCAAAATGAATCTACAGCTAGTAAAATAATCAACTTCAAATAGAATCGCAAAGATTTTCTTGAGGAAAAAGCATTTCATGTTGCCGATATCTTGAGTAAAACAGTACAAATTGCTTATAGCATATCTCCGTTCTGGTTTAAATAAACGTACGAATAAATCTTGGAAGGCAATCGAAGTCTACTATTAATTTAGCAAATTCATTTACCACAAGCCTATCATCGGGGGACAAATAAAAATACATGTATTCTAAATAACCAAAACATCCGTTGTTTACAAAGGTAGGTATGAAGAACTACAGAGGCTGTTCACACATTTTTTAGACAATGTATATTGTATTCACAAAACTAAATTACATAAAATTCTTGTGTTTTAAATGTTCTATTTAATAGTTTGAACTATCTTTCGACACCGTAATTTCCAGGATAATAATGTATTTTGAAGTATCAGAAGAGGTATTCTATCCCATTCCTCCTGAACAGCTTTCCAGAGTCCTGTATGGGTTGTGGGACGACGTTTGGATAATGCAGATTTTAAAAGTCCGAAAGCACAAAAGTGCATACGTGATACATCGGGAGATTTAGTAGGGATATCAGTGAAGGGTATGGTCTTGATACCGGTTTTTTGTTCCATTTCTTTTAGGAAATTTACAGTGGATTTTGATGTGTGACTGCTAGTATTGTCTTCATGGAGTTCCACAGATTGATGGCACTGTGGGTAAAGCGATGATATTTCATTCAGAAAAATTGGCGATAAAATATGTTCCTGATAGTATTTGGAGTTAATCTTGACATTTTCCCCCACTCTCTTTATTTTTAACTTGCCATTATATGAAAAACTAGAAACAATCATGAATCCCTTAGAAAAACCTTCTTTCGATTCTGTGAACCATGTACTTAAATTTTTGTTCTCCCCTTTTATGATAATAAATGGCTTTTTTTTTTGCTGCAATCATTTAGATACACCCATGATTCATCTATTGTGACAATTTTTTCCATTTTTCTTTGGATAAGTGTTTCTCATATAGAATTCGGCAGCGTGTCCTGCGTTCAGCGATATGCTTTGGAGAAAGACGATGCACATTGCGTTTTTTCGCTTTCTTAAGATTTAAATCAACGTTTCTCATTTTGTTTACAGTGGACACCGAACATTTTAATGATTTTGCAACTGTCCTTTGACTAGGGGGATTTTCTTTTAACATTAAACAACGTACTTTTGCAATAGTCGAAGATATCCGTTTCTTCCTTGGATACTTTTTTGGAATTTTTGTCCCACTTGAGGCTCTAATTTGACGTTTTTTCCATTTCTTGTTGACAATATTACCTATCGACGCATTAGATATCACAAAACCATGACTTCTCACATCGTTTTTGGATAACGGAATATGAATATTTCTCTTCGGAAAGAGCATAAATATAGCCTTCGAACCACTGCTTCGTTAAAAACGTCATTTTGAATAAAAACAAACCTCTCAAGCCGCAGACGATAATTTTGACTTTTAAAAACATAGTACAACTGCAATTATTTCTTTTGCAGAAAACTATTTTTTACTACCGCTAAGTAAAATCGTCTAAAAAATGTGCGAACAGCCTCTGTATTATCAATAACCACTGCGCTTTACTCGCCACAAACGCACGTAAGGTCTCCACCTTTCATCGGTGTGTTTGTGTGTGTGTGTGTGTGTCAACTCGACTGTACAGTTGCACATTGAAAGCCGTACCAGCGTACATACACACAGAGACTTGTTGCGTGGTAAAAGTAGGAAGCAAGAGAGCTATCTACAATATTGTAGGTTTCAGGTTCGATCTTCTACTTGGTTAACATACTGTGCTGCCATCTATCGACGGATGATTCAATTGTGAAAGTTGAATGCCAATGCAAAAATACAGACTTAGTCATGATATACGTTACACGAAAAAAACAAAAAAACAATGGTCTGTTGGTAAACTTGGAGCTAAAGTTAATCACAGGAGGATGATCATGGTTCTAGCCGTCTAAATATTCAAGTCAACCCGATATTAAACTAGATGGAATTACACATTAGTATCAAAAGCTCTCTAGTAAGGGTGCGATTTATAGACCCTAAACACAGCTTTTTACCATGGGCCAAAGCGATAATGGCATTTTTTAAATGATCAGACTATTTGAACGTTAGGAGTAATATGGCACTATAAGGGAGGAATTATGAACCACTTGTCATCACACTGTTACACCACGGGGATGGGTATATATTGCACCTTACATACACACATTCAAGACAAACCCCGTTTAGAGTGTACCCGTTCACTCCAGGTGAACAAATATCCATGCCCTATCCTGGATTCGAACCAGAAACCTTTTGATCTAGATATTAGCACCCTGACTGAACCCTGATTAATTAATGCATAAAAATCCTTTTCGGTAAAGTTAATTCTCAGCAATCTACAAAACCGGTAATTAATCATCAGTTTTTAAACCCTAATCACAACCTTCTTCTAAGAAGCAAAGTGGTTAAAACAAAATGCAACCATTTTCTGCAATGGGTAACCAGTAATTTCTTACTATCTTCTTAATCCTAATCACAGCCTTCTTCTAAGAAACAAAGTGATTCAAAAATAAAGAAATCATTTTAGGTAATGGTAATTCTCTGCAATCTCCCAAACCGGTAATTCATTACTGGTTTCTTAATCCGACCTTCCTCTACGAAGCAATGTGATTAAAACATAAAGCAGCCACACTTTCGGTAATAGTAATTCTCAGAAATCTCCAGAACCGGTAATTCATCACCAGGTTTTAAACCCTAATCACGACTTTCTTCTAAAAAGCAAAGTGATTAAAACATAATCCAACCATTTTCTTGTAATGGTAATATTTACAATCTCACAAACCGGTTATTCATTTCTGGTTTCTCAACCCTAATCACATCCTTCTTCTAAGAAAAGTGATTAAAACATAATGCAACCATTTTAATATTCCTTCCCCCCTTTTTCTGCTGGCCAGAGTTTTGGCTCCATCTCAAACTTAGAGCGGAAGTTGGCGCCAAACTTTTAAACAAAACGTTTCTTCCCCTCTGCGCAATGGGAAATCCAAAACTTTTATTTGACACGAGTAAAATAAAGTATGCAAGCTTTTGGAACAGATGCGGACGTGAAAATAACTAATTGTAACAGTCGAGTTTTCACCAGAAAATGGGTGGAACCATTCACTTCTCAATCGGTAAGCCAGAAGATAACTCAACAATGAGGGCCAATAACCGGGCCGAATATTCACTGCTTAGATGGTTAGTTCAATACTTGATGACTTGTTTCTTTAAATTTGATATTTAATGGCAGGAAAAAGTAGATTCAGATTTTTATAAACCTATAAAACTCTTCCTACTTGCAAATGAAGTGTTGAATAGCACTTAGAAAAATGGCTATTTCATAACGAAGTTAATGCGATTTTTGTACACAAGTCTTTTCTTCGATGCTTCTGTATTCTAATAGTGAAAAGTCTGAAGCGAATGAACGAAGATATGTATACGATATTAGCATCATACATATTCTCACACAGAACGTATTTTACTACGAAGTATCTGAACTTATTTCAACAAATTAAATACTATCATTCTGTTGTTTTGACAAAAGTCCTCCCTTATCTAAGCCCACTTAAAATGTTTGACTTGACTTTCTATGGTCATTTCTGACAATGAGGATGAATTAGCCTCTAAGTAGGGCTTAATTTCCATGACTTTATGATTTTCCGTTTGACGCGGGTTTCAATAAAACATTCAGTTTAAATTGGATGGGAAAAGATCGCTTTAAGCAATGTTGTTTCATTATTCATTTTATAGTATGACGAATTCTCAATCGTGGCTACAATGCGTGCTGATATATATATATGTAATATAAAAATAATTTTATGTTAATAATTTCTAAAGTTCTAGTAATGCTTAATCCCTTCTGTCCCCTGTAGACAGGTCGAATTCCCTGTCAGACTTTGAACGTCCTCTGTCTAGAAGCATTGAGCCAATAAGAGTCATTTGTCACACCCTAATATGTGACGTAATATGCCGTTATAGGGAAAAACCCTTTTATCATCTCTTCTGTAAATCCCCATTTAAATATCGTTGCACGCCTGTAATTTTTTTCTTTCTGATCAGTACCCTTCAATAACTATGTAACATGACCTAGTTCCCTTCCTGCTGGGGAAACTGCCACGATGATGTTTTAAATAAAGACCTTTTGTTTAACTTCGCCTGCTTTCTGAGTCCCAATTTACATCATATCCAATTGTGTCCGGATGTTATTATAAGCCGCCAGGATAGTAAAAGGGGCTAGGTCTAAACAAGTGCAAAAAAATTTTTTGGGACGCAGGCGAAAGCTGTAGAAAACGCCGAACTTCCTGGATGGACAAAGGATTTCCTCCGCCGCTGTTGCCCGCCAAGTGTCGGAGTCAGCATTTTTCGCGCCACATCTGATAGATCCGCAACGGTACTTGTGTCTAGATGTTCCGTTCGCAACAAACTCTTTTCAAGTCCAATCAACAAAAGCGTGGGACGATTCCTGTTGGTCTGCGATCTTTGGATAAGAAAAGAAAGCAGCGTTTCCCGCTCTTCGTTTCACCATAAAGTAATTGTGCAATTGCTATCGTGTTCCTCCGATTCCTGATGCTTTCGTTTTGCGTGCAAACTTTGGAGTGCGATGGGAGGGCTGCCGTTTCTTGCCATCTTCCAAGTTTTGCATGTGTGAAGCGACTGTGGAATCCATGCCGTGTTCCGGTTGTGAAATGCGATACCAAATTCCGTCATCTTGTTGCTCAGCTGGGTGTAGCAGCGTAATAAAGCTTCGTCTGGAAAAACAAAAACAATTTTGCCCCTCGTCCTCTGTCTGCCTACGAGAGGGAAAGTGAAACTGGATAATGGATGCGTATTATTCTGTTTCTTTCTTCGTTCTTCTTTAGCAAGGATAGAAATGTTCATGTGAGTAGTTTTAAGTTTGTTTTAAGGAATTCTTTATTGATATTTTGTTAAGGCGGAACCTGTTCAAAGTAATTTGGAATAATGTGAAAGTGTTAACAAAGTTGTTATATCTGTAGACTCGGTGAAAATTTTTTTTGGAGATTGTTTATTAATATTGTAACCATGTTACTTAAGGATATTGACGTAATTAATAAAACTGTGAAGGAACAAAAATCCTCTACAGTTAAATTACTGGATAAATTAATTTTTCAAAATGGAAATACCAGATTAAATCGTAATAGAGTTTTAAATTTTAATGGCTTTACATATGAAGTTGGGAATGTCCAGTTTGTAGCTCGAGTAAAAGAAATTTCAGAACACTTTAGATTAGCGGAATTGATTAAAATTTGTGATGTTTTAAACATTTCAGCAGAGGGTGAAAAAGAGGAAATTGCTGATCATATTGTTTCGTGCTTATGTGATTTCGAATTTCTTCGGCATTCGTTAATTACCGAAGACATTTCAGAAGACGAAATTAATGACGACACAGAACAATCTGTAGTTCAGTCTGAGTCCACAAACAAAATTATTAATAACGAAAGTGGTACTCAAACTGAAACGGATAGTGTACAACTGTTAAGTAATAACGAAAGTGGTACTCAAACTGATACGGATAGTATACAACTGTTAATTAATAACGAAAGTGGTACTCAAACTGAAACGGATAGTGTACAACTGTTAAGTAATAACGAAAGTGGTACTCAAACTGATACGGATAGTATACAACTGTTAAGTAATAACGAAAGTGGTACTCAAACCGAAACGGATAGGGTACAAATGACAAGTAATATAATTAATAAAGATGGTTCTTTAGAGCAGGACAAAAACACTGAAAAGCAAGATAATTCTAAAAATGAAAAGGTTAATTCAAAATCAAAAAGTGGGTTGATTGATACAGGAGACTTAACACAAAGCGACCATGAAACCAAAAGCGGTGATAACGCTAGTGAGATTGGTTCCAAACTAGAAAATATTGATCTACAATCGAGATTCGACATAGGAGAAAAGAAAATTCTTGTAAATTTCTCTGACATTGAAGCAGTCATACCACTCTTTAAAGGGGAAAGACATGAAAATATATCACACTGGATTGAAACGTTTGAGACTCATGCGGAATTATTTGGCCTATCTCCGTTTCACAGATTTTTGTTCGCCAAACGTTGCCTCAGAGGAAAAGCATTACTGCTCATTCGCAGTGAAACTTCAATCAACTCATATGACAAACTAAAAGAATTATTGATTGAAGAGTTTCAAATGAATTATAATGCTGCGGAAATACATGAAATCCTTCAAAAACGTACAAGGAAAAGTAACGAGTCACTACAAGAATATTTTTTAACTATCAAACAAATCTCTGCTCAAAGTAACATTGACGAGGGCGCTTTGATGACGTATATTATCAAGGGAATAAATGACACAGCGCAAAATAAAGCAATTTTGTATGGTTGTCAAAATTTAGTAGAATTTAAAAATAAATTGAGAATTTACGAACAAATTAGTAAAGACATAAATAAATCTAAAGCTCCATTTAATAGGGTCCCCTATGCAAATAGTAAGATGGATAAACCGAAACCTGAAATCCGTTGCTATAGTTGCAATCAAATAGGCCACAAATCTTTCGAGTGTTGTAAAGACAAAAATGTAAAACTTAAACCAAAGTTTTATGGTAACACAAAATCAACAAAGACTCCAACTACGCATGCAGTACAAGATTTGCCTCCCAACCCATGTAAATTTTGCGCGCAAATAGGGATTATGAACTCTTTTCATTGGGGATTTTCTTGTATCAACAGACCATCCACGTCTGAAACAGCGCCTAAGCCTCAAACCGAAAAATGACAGTTAATCGTTTCTGGATATATAGTAAACAAAACGTACGTACATAATAAGATAAATATAAAAAATGAAAGCTCTAGTAAAAGTTTAAATAAAAAGTTAATGTTAAATATAGATACGGGGTCAACAGTGAATATAATTCCAAGTGGAATTGTTTATAAACTAAACGTTCCTATCAGAAGAAATAAAGTAGTAAACGTGAGACAAACAAAAGGACTAATACAGCTTGACAAAACTTGCAATCTCAACCTCAAAGTTGGTAACATAGTTAAATCGGCTGAGTTTTTCGTGCTTGACACCGATTTACCGTATGCCCTCTTAGGTTTAAAGAGTTGTATTGATTTTCGTTTGGTAATTAATTGTGCGAACCAAGTTGTTGTGCAGTATGGGAGAAAACTGATCACTTTCTCTGGTTCTGAATGCAGCGATTTGTCTTTGCATATCCTACCTGAAAATCCTGTTGAGCAAAGTGTTAGTAACGTTAAAGAGAAAAATGAAGTAACTAATAAAAGTGTTAGTAACGTTAAAGAGAAAAAGGAAGTAACTATTAAAAGTGTTAGTGACTTGAAAGAAAAAACCGAAGTAAAGACAAAGAATAAAAATGTTTCTGAGACGGATTCTGATAATGGGTGCACACATTGTCAGATTGAAGTCGAAGAAAAAACGAAAGTAAAGGAAACTGTAGGAAATTCCGAAATAATGGAAATTTTAGAAGAATATGAGGACATATTTGCGAAAAATAAATATGATGTCGGGACAGTGAAAATAGAGCCCCAAAGAGTGAGATTAACATCAGATTTGCCAGTGTCGTTACGCGCATATAAAACTTCGCCAAAACAACAAGATGAAATCGATAGTCAAATTAAAGAATTATTAAAAGCTAATATCATAAAAGAGAGTTCATCTCCATATTCTGCGCCGGTAACACTCGTATATAAAAAGGATGAAAACAAAAAGAATAGGTTATGTATTGATTTCAGGAAGTTAAATCAAGTGACTAGGTCGGATGCTGAACCATTACCCCTGGTCGAGACATTAATTGATAAATTAGCACAAAGTACGTATTTTTCAAAATTGGACATGGCCTCGGGATATTGGCATATCCCTATCCACAAAGATGATACAGAAAAATTAGCCTTTGCAACACATAATGGTCTGTATGAATGGCTACGTTTACCTTTCGGCTGGCGCAATGCACCCAGCATTTTTCAGAGAACTATTCGTCGAATCCTAACAAAATATAAAATAAAATTTGCTGCAAATTATTTTGATGACATTTTAATTTTTTCTGATAGCTATTCGAATCATATCGACCACATTAAACAAATTTTTGATATTTGCAGGCAGGAAAACTTAAAATTAAAATCTTCAAAATGTTCCTTTTTACAAAAACAAATTCAATTTTTAGGATATGAAATTTCAAATGGGATTGTCTCTCCAGATAATAGCAACATTGAGGTTATTAGAAATTTAAAATCCCCAACTAATGTGAAATCTTTACAAAGATTTCTGGGTTCAATTAATGTTTACCACAAATTTATAGATAAATATGCAACAATTAGACACCCACTGAATAAATTGTTAAAAAAAGATGCATCTTGGCAATGGACTGAGAAATGCCAAGAGGCTTTTGAAATGTTGAAAAGAACTTTAATTTGTAAGCCTGTGTTGAAAATTTTTAATCCAAAACATGAATGTCATATTTTTGTTGACGCCAGTCAAACTGGTGTAGGAGCGGTTTTAAAGCAAGCAGATGTTTCTGGTGTCTTATACCCTGTAGCATTTCACTCCCGCTCTTTAAAGGATTATGAAAGAAATTATGGTATAACTGAGCTGGAATGTCTCGCTATTGTGGATTCTTTAAATAAATTTCATCATTATCTTTTCGGACAAAAATTTACCATACATACGGACCATGCGGCGTTAGTTTGGCTTAAAAATGTAAAAAACTTAAAAGGAAGATTGTTCCGATGGTCCTTACAATTAAGTATGTATGAATACGATATCAAGTATACAAAGGGCACCACAAACATTGAAGCAGATATGCTCTCTAGAGATATACCAGATGAAAATGTGCAAAATGAAAATGTAAACAATATTGAAAATCAGGTATCGCATCTCTTGCAGTTAAGTGAAATTAGAGAGGCTCAAAACAATGACAATTTAACTGGAAAGTTTGTCGAAATTAATAATGTTTTATGCCTTCGTAAAAAAGGATTTACCAAAATTGTAGTCCCTTTTTCTTTAAGGCTTAAGCTACTCAAAATTGCACATGAGAAATTTGGCCATCCTGGTATTCAAAAAACAATTAATTTGCTCACCCCTGTTTACTATTGGCAAAATATAACTTCTGATATAAATAATTTCAATAAACATTGTCATACATGCCAAGTAAATAAGAAGCCCAGACAAAAAAGATTTGGCCTTTTACAATCAATGCCTCCTGTTGACAAATCATTTGACTTGATTGCAATTGACAGTGTAGGTGGTCTCAGCCACTATAATTCAACTAAAAAATACCTGACGTTAATTGTTGACCATCATACTAGGTTTATATGGGCTTTTGCTTCAAAATCCATTACAACAGAGACGTACACTAACTTTTTAAACCAAATTTTTCAAACTCAAGTACCTAAAAGTATTCTAAGTGATAGAAATGCAGCTTTCACATCTTCTCATTTTAAAAAGTTTCTCAAGCATTATAAAGTGAAACAACTATTGACTACAGCTCATAGACCAGAAACTAATGGTAAAGTGGAGAGATTAGGCCAGACCATAATCACACGTTTAAAATGTAAAATTAATGAAGCTTCTACAAACGTTCCATGGCCTAAGTTATTAAAAGAAGTAGCTCAGGAATACAACTTAACTCCACATTCAGTTACTACATTTCCACCTGCATATTTAATGTATGGCACAGTTCCATATACAAATCCCATAAAGGAAAATATTTACCCTCCAGTTGAAGAGGCTAGGAAAATAGCAGTTGAGAAAACAAAACAATATCATGAAAGGAATAAAGTACATTATGATGCTAGGTTTGTTGATGTACAGTTTACACCTGATGAGTCAGTTATTTATGAAGAATTCAAGTATCCAAATACTAGGAAACTATCTCCAACCTTTAGTGGTCCTTATAAAGTTATTAAAAAACTTTCTCACGTTAACTATGAAATAAATAAGAAAAATACTCACACTAAAGCACACTCAGAAATTGTACATGTTTCAAAATTGCGAAAATACCATGTACCAGAAAAATTAAAACTGAGTCATGAATAATGTAATCATTTTTGAGTCTTACTGTTGTATTGCAAGTGTTTATTTTTGAATATTGCTGTTGTATATATTATAACAAGTGTTTATTTTGAGTATTATTTTTGTGCATTTGTGTTCATTTTTATTTGGCCCAACAGTGACAAGAAAAGACTTTTTTTTTCTTCCAAAAACTGTATTTATGCCACAAACAGAACAACCATGGTTGTTCCTTCAAGACGTCTTGTATTTACTGTGCTTCTCGTTTTTCTTGTTTACCTTGCATATGATGTTTACCTTGTATATAATATTGATACTGTATAATATGTATGGAAAGTTTGTTGTTAAAATTTTTTACATGTAAGTGAGCATTCAAAAAGTTTTGAATGTTAGTTTTGTAAACAGAAGAGCTGGTGGATAGGTTTAATTTCTTAAATTTCCGATTAGGTAAATTAATTAGGTTTTTGTTTGTTTTGCTTTATTTGGCAGTGGGACCTTCTTTTTTTTTGAAGGGGGGATGTAATATAAAAATAATTTTATGTTAATAATTTCTAAAGTTCTAGTAATGCTTAATCCCTTCTGTCCCCTGTAGACAGGTCGAATTCCCTGTCAGACTTTGAACGTCCTCTGTCTAGAAGCATTGAGCCAATAAGAGTCATTTGTCACACCCTAATATGTGACGTAATATGCCGTTATAGGGAAAAACCCTTTTATCATCTCTTCTGTAAATCCCCATTTAAATATCGTTGCACGCCTGTAATTTTTTTCTTTCTGATCAGTACCCTTCAATAACTATGTAACATGACCTAGTTCCCTTCCTGCTGGGGAAACTGCCACGATGATGTTTTAAATAAAGACCTTTTGTTTAACTTCGCCTGCTTTCTGAGTCCCAATTTACATCATATCCAATTGTGTCCGGATGTTATTATATATATATATATGTAATTTCCCAAACGTTTACTTCTATATCAAATGAGAGGAAGACATAAAAATTAAATTGTTAGAGAAAGGTCAGACCATTTACCCTCAAAATCTTATCATTTCCTTTCTAACCGAAACTACGCTGTAAACATTTACGTCATAAAGACACTTATCGTTCGCCGGGTATGCTTCTCAACCAAAGCTTGCGACGAATGCTTTTTAGAACACAAAGAAGGCGACACATGATTTCGGGAAACAAAAAAGAAACCAACGACGGAAAACTCCACGAAAGCCATTCGTCTTGTTAGGGCTAAATTAATGAAGAGAAAATATGCGTTCACTGCTGGCGGAGATACGTTCCCGAACCTTCTTTTTCAGAATATATCTTTTTCAAGCGCTGAGTGAGAAAATACGTTTCATTCCTTCACTAACACCAGAGCCCCTTAATGGATTTCTTTCGCGACAAACACGTTTTCCGAGACAAATCAGCGACGGATTTTCAGAAGACATTTTGGAAATATGACGAATGAAATCATTTTTCTTGCTGAATCTTAAGACCAAATGCATTTTAGGTAGATTAAATGTAGTGCTGAGATAAATTTAAGCGGGGGTTTTATGGCGCAAGGTCTATATTGGACCAAGCTGTTCTGGACACAAATAATTTCAGTAATCAACTTACACGGACAAGGAAAGTTTTAATGACACAGAAATACACCCAGGGAGGAGACGAACCAGCTCCGTCTACAACTCGAAGGTTGCTAGTGCAATGGGCAAGTGGGCATACCCATTGAGTCAAGACGGCCTCATTGAAGTAGGGTTACCACACTTCTCAGTTTGAAGGGAGCCTCTAGAAGGTCGGGGACGGTTGGTTGTTTTGTCCTGATCTGTTGGTTGTTTTAATGGCGTAAGGGCCATATTAGGTCAATCTGCGCCATACACAAAACAGAAAACCGTCAAGTCATGGACACACAAGGGCAGATTTACTGGTAGAGGACAGAAATTAATCCAAGTGGAAATCAAACCTGCCTCAGGTCTTAAATACAGGGGTGGATGCTGATATTAGATTGAATGAACATCTTTAGTTATTGTTCCCAAAGAGAAAGATTTGAATAGAAATTAAACCAGTGGAAGTCTGCGCTCAAAATTCATAAAATAAAATTTTTGAAATTTGATAAATCAGACAATTTTTTTTGTTGAATCTTAAGATTAAATGCGTTTTAGGTTGCCTAAATGTATGGCAGAGACCTAATTAAGTAGGGTCACCATACGTCCTGGTTTAAAAAACGCTTCTCGAGGGTCCAAGATTGTTGATTGTTTCGTCCCGGTCTGTTGGTTGGTTGAGTTTTCATGGTACTAGGCCCATGTTTGGACAAGCTTTTCTAAATATAAGACAAAGTCAAGTAATGAACCCAGAAGGAAAGTTTCATCGTTAGAAGAAATGAATCCAACCTACAGAACCGGACACCGATCAAAACAAAAGCATCGACACCACGTTCTTTTAGATAATATTTTTTAGGTAACATATTTTATTTTATTTATCGCATCTTCTCTTTTAATGTTGGTCTGGTAATTATTCCGATGGTTCCTTAAACATATATTATTGCATATTTGAAGGCGCTTTGCTTGTAACACTGACAAAATGCCGTACATTTTTTCTGTTCAGAAAATTTCTCCGTGCACCCAAACTGCTGCAGAAGGCTTTAAAAGTTGTTGTTGAAGTTAGTAGGAACAACTAAAAGGGGTGGTGACGGTCAACTAAAGGATATTGGTGACGGTCCGGGATCAAATCCGAAAGGAAAATCAGGGGCAATGCCTCGTCATTTTGAACCACAGTCGGATGACGCGATAACACCTGAGCTGGAACCCCACTCTCCAAACTTCCATACCACGCCAACGTGAGGACATTTGAGACCATGACTGATTTAACGTACCCCAGCACGCCGGTCTTTGGCTAGACCGAGTCTCGAGCTCGCAACCCTCCGGTTGCTAATTCATTGCTTTTTCAAGTTGGCCTTCCTATTGGTCCGAAGGCTATAGGAACAAGGGTGGATGCTGATGAGTATACATGTAATAAGTAAATAACAGTAATAATAAGTAAAAATTATAAAAAACATACTGTTTGAATATAAAGTTATGGCAATCCTACTTCTAAACAACGCAGCTTTGAACAAAACTAATTCGGTAACCCTATGTATAAGTAGACCAACAGAAAGATATAACAGGTCAAGGATTGTTCACGTTTAAAATTAATCAGAAATCTATGTATGTTAGTGTTTAGAACGTTTAGATCTACCATCTGATATGAGTACTTAGTATCTGTTTAAGAGAAATTTTCAAGATAAATCTATTTTAAATTTGAATAGAAATCCTTTTCAGTTATTGATTTGCTTTATTATTTTACTATTTGTCTTTACTTTTTTTACAGGCAGTAAAGCCAAGATATTGTTTCTTTGATCTTTTATTGATATAATTATTCCTCTTTTGTCTTTACACTAGTGCGATGTGTTTGCTGATATACGTTTACTAATTTGATTTGGAATATTTTGATGTTTCTATTAATCTAATTATTCTATTGATATCTTTGTCTCATAAGTGATAATACTGCAAAAGTGGCGAGTTATTTTTTATTGCATACATGCGCTGAAAGATGTAATTTTCCTTTTGTGATGTACCTCTATAAAATCAATAACTCCAGCAGTATGAGTTAATTCGAAGTGAATTCCTCTGTGTGATGTAGATTATAATCTACTCTTTAGTTGATTTTTGTTGACTCAAAAAATTAAAAGGTTGAAGAAGCAGATTTTGAAAAGATCTGAAAGTTTTTATTTCACATTCTTAGCAGTAATATATTTAAACTAGGTTTTTGTTTTCTTAATAGTTAGCAAATACTTCATGTGAGTTGGTAGTCAAAATTATTTAAACTTTACCCAATGTTGGTCAAGCATTTCGCCAATTAATGAACTTCTAATCTGAAACACCATTTCAATTTCTTAAAATTTTTTGACGCGTGTTTCAATAACAGTGGTCTCTCCTTTTCCCGAAAACCAGCGGATATTAGCACTAAACTGGACAGACAATTGGATGAAAAAAATAACCAAAACAAAGTTGCTTCTTTGAGCACAAATTTCCAGTACTGTGTTTCAAGACCTACATTTTTATCATTTTACAATCAAGGTTTTATTAGATGGAAATTAGGAAACTTAAAAGCTAATCATAAAGATTTACATTTAATGTTTTAAAAGGAATCGGAACCAAAATTTTAATATTGATTTTGAGATTTTATTTTTATTTTATACTTTTCCAAATAACGTGAGCATTTTCCCAACTCTCACAGAAGATTTAAGGATATAAATAGAACCAATAAATTCAAATTTTTAACTCCAAGACCGATTTTTTGAAAATTAACATTTCTTGCTTCGATGCACCTTTCTAATCAACCATATTCACTTGGTAAATAAGACTCCAAACATGTTCCACAAGCATCATAAGTTGAACTTAGTAATCTCACAATAACAATGTACTTGTTGGTTCCACCAACATCTTAGATTGTTTATACTACATTTATAAGTTTTTTTAAGAGCAGAAAACAGAAAAACTTTTGGATTTTCCAGCTAATTTTATAAAAGCACGCCAAGAAATATAACGCAACACTACTAAATCTTCATGCCAGTATGTAGGTAAATATCTACCGACCAACACAAAAAAAAACTTTCGGTATCTTCAGTATATTTAAATGAAAGAAGTATAGAATTTGGTAAATCAGTATCGCAGCATTTTACCTTTCTACTCCCCTTAAATTCCAGATGACCAATTGCGAAACGTCACTTAAATTTTAAGCGAAATTTACCAATCAAACCTTCCCCCATTCAAATAAAACATAAGTAAATAAACTCTGAAACATACACTTACCAAATCTTTTTTTGAGACGATCATTAACCTCGTCGAATACAATTAAATTAATCAAAAGCCAGTTTTTCCATCCGTGGAGATGGCAACGACAGCTCAATCGAGATATCGATAAATTCCGAATGACCAATTAAGAAACTTAATTTATATTTAAAACGAAATTTACCAATCAAACCTTCCCACTCAAATAAAACATATAAGTAAATAAATTCTGAAACATACACTTACCAAATCGTTTTTTGATACGATTATTAACCTGATCGGATACTATTAAATTAATCAAAAGCCAGTTATTCCATCCGTGGCGGTGGCAACGACAGCTCAATCGAGATATCGATAAATTCCGAATGACCAATAAAGAAACTCAACTTAAATTTAAAACGAAATTTACCAATCAAACCTCCCCACTCAATTAAAAAATTAAGTAAACAAATTCTGAAACAATCACTTACCGGATTTTTCGTTGACACGACTACTGACCTCGGCGCATACAATTAAATTAATCAAAAGCCAATTATTCCATCCGTGGCGATGGCAACAACTGCTCTCTCGAGATGGCAGGAGAACGAGTGACGGTTGAAGTTTTATTCTGCATCTCAGAGACACACTAGGTGTGGGTGGCTGTTTCAGTTGGCACCCTGCCTATGTTTTGAGCACGTGGTGGCGCAGGAGCACCAGCCCGATGTATAATTAATATGCAAAGTTTAAACGCTTCTGTTTCTATAAATACGTCAGATTATCAGCCGACTCCATTATAGTTTTGTTACTCTGGTCTCTGGTTCTTTTTTGCAGTGTATAATATGGTTATTGCGGAATGGGAATATAGATAGGTAACTATTGTTGCTCTGGAGCAACAGCTGGCACACCACGCTCCAAGCTTACACCACGTTAGCGTGAGGACATTTGAGGCCACGTGCACCAGCCTCATATACACGACGGTATTTGGTTGGACCTAGTTTCGAACTCGCATCCCTCTTGTTGCTAATCCGTTGCTCTTCAATCTGGACTACCGAGGTATGATGAGGTTGGTTGGTTTGGGTTTAACGGCTCAAAGCGTATATGGTTTTTGCGGTATGGGAATATAGATAGGTAACACTATTGTTGTACTGGAGCAGCAGCTGGCACTCCACGCACCAAACTTCCATACCACGGTCACCACCATGAGGACATTTGAGGTCACGTGCTCCAGCCTCATATACGCGAAGGTCTTTGGCTGGACCTTGTTTCGAACTCGCATCCCTCTTGTTGCTAATCCGTTGCTTTTCAATCTGGGCTACCGAGGTATGATTTGGTTGGTTGGTTTGAGTTTAACGGCTCAAAGCGTATAATATGGTTTTTGCGGTATGGGAATATAGATAGGTAACTATTGTTGTACTGGAGCAGCAGCTGGCACTCCACGCACCAAACTTCCATACCACGGTCACCACCATGAGGACATTTGAGGTCACGTGCTCCAGCCTCATATACGCGAAGGTCTTTGGCTGGACCTTGTTTCGAACTCGCATCCCTCTTGTTGCTAATCCGTTGCTCTTCAATCTGGATTACCGAGGTATGATGAGGTTGGTTGGTTTGGGTTTAACGGCTCAAAGCGTATAATATGGTTTTTGCGGTATGGGAATATAGATAGGTAACTATTGTTGTACTGGAGCAGCAGCTGGCACTCCACGCACCAAACTTCCATACCACGGTCACCACCATGAGGACATTTGAGGTCACGTGCTCCAGCCTCATATACGCGAAGGTCTTTGGCTGGACCTTGTTTCGAACTCGCATCCCTCTTGTTGCTAATCCGTTGCTCTTCAATCTGGACTACCGAGGTATGATGAGGTTGGTTGGTTTGGGTTTAACGGCTCAAAGCGTATAATATGGTTTTTGCGGTATGGGAATATAGATAGGTAACACTATTGTTGTACTGGAGCAGCAGCTGGCACTCCACGCACCAAACTTCCATACCACGGTCACCACCATGAGGACATTTGAGGTCACGTGCTCCAGCCTCATATACGCGAAGGTCTTTGGCTGGACCTTGTTTCGAACTCGCATCCCTCTTGTTGCTAATCCGTTGCTCTTCAATCTGGATTACCGAGGTATGATGAGGTTGGTTGGTTTGGGTTTAACGGCTCAAAGCGTATAATATGTTTTTTGCGGTATGGGAATATAGATAGGTAACTATTGTTGTACTGGAGCAGCAGCTGGCACTCCACGCACCAAACTTCCATACCACGGTCACCACCATGAGGACATTTGAGGTCACGTGCTCCAGCCTCATATACGCGAAGGTCTTTGGCTGGACCTTGTTTCGAACTCGCATCCCTCTTGTTGCTAATCCGTTGCTCTTCAATCTGGACTACCGAGGTATGATGAGGTTGGTTGGTTTGGGTTTAACGGCTCAAAGCGTATAATATGGTTTTTGCGGTATGGGAATATAGATAGGTAACTATTGTTGTACTGGAGCAGCAGCTGGCACTCCACGCACCAAACTTCCATACCACGGTCACCACCATGAGGACATTTGAGGTCACGTGCTCCAGCCTCATATACGCGAAGGTCTTTGGCTGGACCTTGTTTCGAACTCGCATCCCTCTTGTTGCTAATCCGTTGCTTTTCAATCTGGGCTACCGAGGTATGATTTGGTTGGTTGGTTTGAGTTTATCGGCTCAAGGCGTATAATATGGTTATTGCGGAATGGGAATATAGATAGGTAACTATTGTTGTACTGGAGCAACAGCTGGCACTCCACGCACCAAACTTCCATACCACGGTCACCACCATGAGGACATTTGAGGTCACGTGCTCCAGCCTCATATACGCGAAGGTCTTTGGCTGGACCTAGTTTCGAACTCACATCCCTCTTGTTGCTAATCCGTTGCTCTTCAATCTGGGATACCGAGGTATGAATAGGTTGGTTGGTTTGGATTTAACGGCTCAAAGTCCAAAGGCGAACAAGGTACGATAAAACGCAAGATAAAAAAATTCAATAGAATATAGTTAAGGGGCCATCGGAATAATAAGCAGACCATCAATAAAAGAGATCTATTAAAGAAAAAATCAAATATGTTACCTAAAAAATAGATAGGAAAGCTAAAATTTTAATTACAAGTGAATGAGACCTAACATGAGGTATCCCCTATCTTAGATAATAGAACTTCGTGAAACTTAATTTAAAAAATGATCAATTACAGGAATGGTTAAATTCCTAAGTAATGAAGGAAGGTAAGAAGTAATGATAATTGATCTTACGTGGAATGATTTACAAGGTACCATAAAACACAAGATAAAGAAAATTCAATAGAATATGTTTAAGGGCCATCGGAATACTAAGCAGACCATCAATAAAAGAGATCTATTAAAAAAATAAAATATGTTACCTAAAAAATAGATAGGAAAGCTACAATTTTAATCACAAGAAAATCATTACAAGGAATGAGACATACTATCCCCTATCTTAGATAATAGAACTTCGTGAAACTTGATTAAAAAATGATCAATTACAGGAATGGTTAAATTCCTAAATAATGAAGGAAGGTAAGAAATGATGATAATTGATCTAACGTGGAATGATTTGCGAACCGAGAAAATTAATAAATTATTTTTTGGGTTTATTTATTTTTTGGTGATTATTTGGGTCTGAATTTTGCTGACAGCACTTCTGTTACTTCGTAGGAAATTTCCTTTGAGTCTCCTCATTCTAGATACGTAGTTTCATAGGCCATTTTTGTCGTCACTTTCTGGTACTTTGGTTTTCATGGCAATTTTTTTTATCATTTTACGAGACTTTTTCGTGAATTTCGAATTATTAGATTATACGTTCCCTATCATTTAAATCACATCAGTATCTTCAGCGATGTAGCATGTGGAAAAATGGCTTATTGTTATCAATGGGCAGTTTATGCCACCAAAATTCATTTTTTAAGCCGATATTTAAATTTTGCAAGACGATTTCCATTCTTTTAAAGATTGAGTGGTTATGATGACACACTTGGAAGAGCAACGGATTAGTAACTATAGGTTTATGACTTCAAAACTTGGACCAGCCAAAGACCGTCATGTACGTTAAATAGGTCGTGTCCTCAAATTTCCTTTTGTGGATTGATCCCGGACCGTCATCAATAGGCCGTCGTGTTGCTCCAGTACCACGTTGATTAAAATACCGACTTACCTAAAATTTCTTTACTTTGGAGTGGTGGGGAAGTTTGGAGAGTGGGGTGCCAGCTCAGGACTCGTTCTTGTAATCTGACCATAGCATAATTACGAGGCGTTGTCTTTTGATCCTTTCCTTGGGAATTGATCCCGGGCCTTCTCCAATAGCCCGTTTGTTGCTCCAATACGGCGTTAATTAAAATCTTATCATAAATGTTTGAGAAATTATATTTTCTTTGTAATTTTCGTAATAAAAGTTTTGATGTTCTCTTCAGTATTGCTATCTCCTAAGTTCTCACACTTATAATTCTGGAAACAGAAACATTTGTCGTGTGAAGTTTTAAAACATGCCACCTACAATTTACACCACTTCCAAATAATTATTGTTTCTATTCGCTAGGAAGGTATGTTCTCTAAAAGCTGCCTTGCTTTTAGAGTTCAATGTTACCAGTCGGTAAAGAGTAAATTTGTCATGTATTTTAATATTAATGACAAGAGTGTTTCAGAATGCAGATTCTGGTAAGAGGGAACAAATGCTTTTCCATTCCAAAAGAGAACAGCTGTTGGGGCTCAGACAATAATACAAAATTAAGTGGACTGTTGTTATTATGCTTATTTATATTGATTGCTGTGCTATTGTGAGTACAAAGAAATAAATGTAATATCATCCTAAGTACTCAAAGAACTGGTGCCTGAAACAGAACACTAACGATAACGTCTTGTCACATCAAGAGATCAGGCACAAACTGAGGAGTTTGCTATCTTCTTGGCGCTCGCCAAGTACATGAAAAGTTACGCAAATTAAGAAGTACCGCCAACGACTATCACGGAGATACGCGCGGCACAAATAACAGCTTTGCAAGAGTTATGCCTAAGAAATCATAAAGCTCCATTGTCTGAACTAAGCAGGTAATGAGAAAGACACAATGAAGTGAAAGCAAGTACAGGAACAGCCAGAAGACGACTATTCCCGGCATTAGCATTTCGGCCCAGAATCTAAGATGAAACCCTTACTCACTCTAAAGATAAAGGCCCACCTAATTTGGTATTAACCGCACGCAAAATAGACATCTTAGTCGAAGAAGTCAGTTATTTTCTCGAATAAGACAAAAACACTACTTGGATTTAAGATAGGGATTTATCACATACTCACAAAAGTAACGAAGGAATAATCCAAACTCGGTTAAATTTACGAGACAAATAATACGGGGAGAGGAGGGAATTGCGAATAGGCGTGTTTGATGATTTTATGAGTCATAAACAGCTTCACATTTTAATACTAGGTCTGTTAGGAAAGTACAGTGAAACTCCTGGAACAATTGGGACCAGAACCCATCCAGATAATCGAATATCCGTATAAATGGATAGTTTACGAATAAAAGGTTATTTCGTTGAATAAAAAGAATTATGTTTTAGTGTGCAATGTAATTTAATGACTATTAAATAAATTTGTTTACGTTTTGTACGACAAACTATCCTGGATCAATTGGGACCAGACCCCATCCAGATAATCGAATATCCGTATAATTGGATAATTTAACGAATAAAATGTTATTTCGTAGAAAAAAAACGAATTATGTTTTAGTCTGCAATGTAATTTAATGACTATTAAATCAGTTTGTTTACGTTTTGTACTCACAAGCTGTATTAAAATGCACCATTGGTTGAACATCGGTCAATCAGTTGCTTCGCTGTCTTTACTCGTTTCCGTGTAGCCAAAGTCTCGCATGCTCTTGAGGTGAGCAGCTGTAGATGGTCGCACTCAGGCTGACGCTCCATCCATTTTAGGGCTGTGTCAAGGCACTCAAACGCCTTACTAGCTGACGGTTCCACGTCTGTTTGAATAGCACTGTCGATGTCTTCTTCCTGGTCATCGATGAGTTTTCTCACAATTTGAATGAGTTAATCGGCACTGGGAATTTAGAATCCAGTGTCCGAAGAATCATTACACACCAGCCACTTGCCTACGTCCTCCTTAGTGCACTCGGAACATCCAGGAATTTTTACTATGGAGTTTCTTCTAACCTGAACTGACACTTCGACCTCTTCGTTTTTATCACTCACCGATAAGAAACTTTTAACATTCGAATTTTGCTATTTTTTTTAAAGCGATGCGAATTACAGGAGTTCGGTTAATTGAAGTTGTACTGTATCCTAATTTACGAGAACGGCTTGCACGGCATGGATGCAACTTGATAGCCAAAGAGGAGACATTGATGCACATGCGTGAAAAGTCACATAAACCTATGGTCTAATCCGTTGGGGTTCTAAACCCCCCTGAGTTAACGTATTTCCTGTGCGACAGTCGCATCCGCAATGACCGAGAGAGATCAGGGTGAAATGAGCGAAGACTAAAAATAAATGATGCGAAATGAGTGTGAATGAGTCAAAATAAGAAAAACCTGTGGCCGTGTGGAGAGACTTTTATGAAATTGCGATTCAGGGGTTTAGTTTATGGATATATAACGATATCCAAACTAGTTTGGTTCAATATTAAATATTTTGAAAGCTTCAGGCATTTTAAAGGCAGTTGCGAAATCACTTAATGTTTGAAGATCTGTTTCTCAAAAACTAATAAATGTAGATCAATAATATATAATATTTTTGCAATCTCAAAATTTTTCTTTTTATCTGTTGGGAAATAATAATTTTAAACACCATATTTAATATGCTTATATATAAAAAAAAGAATATAAATATGAATATAAAAAAAAGAGTAGCACGAAATGAAAAAAATTCCATTTTGGCAGTATTTAAACGTTTTTATGGGCTAAAGAAATTTGAAGGCATCGTTTAAATTCATGCCAGTTAGTTCTGGGTATAATAAAATTACTGAAGTTTGGAAATCAGTCTTTGCTTTCTTAACCTTTTAAATAGCATAGGAAAATTAACAAAATGGCGATTTTCTACTTTACATAGGCATTCCTGGTTTAACATGTCTCTGTCTTGTAAAAGAACTGGGGCTGTCTTTTGTATCAGCAACAACAAAATCATTAACACTCAAAAACACAGTATTGACCCATCTTAAAATTATAAACTGAAAGTTTCGTCGCCATACTATTTGGATAGGTCTACGATGGGTTACCACATTTCAAAATTATTGCCACTACTGGCAATAGTATGGCCATGGTTCTTGAATTGTATTGGGTTTTGATTCGTATGGCCTAAGGTCTGGAGATAGACAAGCTGTGCTAAAGAGCTTGAAAGCAGAATATCAAGTTGCTATTAAAAAGTTCAAAACCAAAGGATTCTCCAAAAGGTCATTCATGGGAATTAAAACTGACAAACGAAAGCATGCGATCCAGGGAAAACTGCAAGTTTGTGCAGTTAGAAGAAATAGGAAAACATTTTATATCCATTTTGAAATTTGAGTGTTAGTATGGCCACTTCTGAATCTCGACAAAGCACTGATTTTCAATCGTCTCCAAAGAATAAGGAGCCTGGGCGATAGAATAGAATAGAATAACATAGAATAGATAGCCATAGAATATTACTGAAGATCTTAGACACTCGCTGAAATTGAATTTTGATTTGTATTGCTTCTCTGATGTCTCCATTTCATAAGTGAAGATAAATTTTTTCCAGCTTCCTACCTAGTCTTAAATACAGCAATTCTCTGCTTTTTCTGTAAGCTCTAAAAAAATCTTTTAACCAGGTTGTTTCTACATAATGGATCTTGTTGCATCTTCTAAGAAAGGCAAAATTTCTCTATCAACGTTTGAAAGATCAGAAATTTTAAATTCTTTTTTTTTACTCTCAAAATTAGATATTGTATTTAAATTTACTAAATACAATATTTTAAATACTTAACACATACAAAACTAATTAAAAACTTACATTTTAAGAATACAAAGATTTCACAAATAAATTAACTTTCCATCAACTAAATTATTATATTTTACTGATGGAACACTTCTTGCATTAAGGAAGAAAAAGCATGTTTTACAAAATGCATATGAATATGCATACACAATAACAATTATTTCATTCTTGCATCGCATTTTTGTATTATTGAAGCTTAACTCTTATCAGCTACGATATCAAAAAAGTTAAATTTCCTTCCAGGTAATATTGTTCATGGGACAAAAATAAACAAATGTTAGTAATAAAATTTCAGGGCATAGAAAGAGACTTTGGTCTATTATGTTGAAATGTTTTGATGCCTTTCGGAGTTTTCCTTCAGTTAAACATGTAGCTAAAAATTTACGTTCCATACGTTTACCTTTAAATTGTTTTCTTTTTTAATAAGGAAAAGAAACGCAATCGCTAAACTACATCACGCTTATCTGCTATAAAAAGCTCTTCATTAAAACTAAATTTTAATATTGTCTTTCCGTTATGTATTACCGCTATGATTACATTCCGAGCGATACCAGAACCATTTGAAATATGTAGGAAATTGGCAAAATTTCCTTTTTTTGCAGATCTCAGATTTAGAAGTGACGGCCATTAAATTATATTCTGGAGGAGACCTTATTCTGAAGAATGCAACGACATAAAAATTTTAAACTTTTGCTAATAATGTATTGAAACTAAGGGGTCGCAAACAGGCTACATTGAGTGCTAAAAGTGTGACCTTGAGCTTTAAATGTATAAAAATAACAAAGCCAAAAATAAAAATGATAAAGCCTAATATTTGGCAGTTGATCACTACTATGTGTTTTTTTTAAATCTAAAAACAGATTTTAATTAAAATCGGTGGCCCGTCAGCCACAGTTGAGTTGCTAATTTTGCATAAAATGACCAAGCAGCGAAAATGCACCAAATTTTCCGTTTAACTTGAAATTTTTCAACAAAGTATTCAGATGGTTAAGAAATTCTCCCATTGGAAAACGTTAACCGAGTAGCCTTTTTTTTCTAAATTTTAAATATTCTTAATTGTCAATAGAAGTACATCATGCTCAGAGACAACAAATAAACGACTTTTTAAATAATATTCTTTTATTAAATAATATGGTTTGGTTGTTCGTGGGTGAAACATTGGAATGATGGGTCAATCTCTGTTACACTTCACAACTCGTATTTGAGGTCTTTAGCTGATGGGCATGGTTAGAAATAACATTTTTTACACGATATGTCTGGTGCTGAAGAGAGTTTGGGAGAGGATTTGTGATTCGGTATCACAGTCAAGCCTTGTTTGGCAATGGATAAATGACCAATTAAATGTTGAAACGATCTTTATTAAATTAAGGGACGGAAACGGTGTAAGAATACTTTTTATAATTCCGAGATCAAAAGCAGAACGGTTTCATGATGTCCTTTCTACGAAACATGCCCAAGAGAAGTCTCGCATGATCGTAAATTTCCTTCCACAACATCTCGACACACTGCAGTACGAGGTTAGTACTAACCATTCTGTTACCCTGAAAGTTGAAAAAGTCGGGGCAAATCTTTTATCCTGCCACGTATTTCATGACTTTGGTGTAACTAGTTCTAAATCCTGCCTGTTCTTCTCTATATAACTTGAAGATGGCTATTTCTGGCTCGTCTTTGTTCTATATGCCAATGGTGTAGTGATCCCCTGTTCTCGTCTTACTATTCTTTTCAAGGAACCTATTTCCTCAAAGATTAACTGATTCCAAAAATGCGAAAGTTTCCCATGTGTTAGAAGCAGCCCATCTTACGGGCTCAGTCACTTCATGATGTCAATATAATACATGTGTTAGAAACGGCCCATCTTACTTGCTCAGTCATACTTCCATAGTCTTCTGAGTGACTGCACTCACGTCATGATATCAATATAATACATGTGTTAGAAACGGCCCATCTTACGGGCTCAGTCATACTTCCATAGTCTTCTGAGTGACTACAGATGCAACCTTCACTCAATTCATGATGTCAATATAATACATGCGTTAGAAACAGCCCATCTCGCGGGCTCAGTCATACTTCCATAGTCTTCTGAGTGACTGCGCTCACGTCATGATATCAATATAATACATGTGTTAGAAACGGCCAATCTTACGGGCTCAGTCATACTTCCATAGTCTTCTGAGTGACTGCACTCACGTCATAATATCAATATAATACATGTGTTAGAAACGGCCCATCTTACGGGCTCAGTCATACTTCCATAGTCTTCTGAGTGACTACAGATGCAACCTTCACTCAATTCATGATGTCAATATAATACATGCGTTAGAAACAGCCCATCTTGCGGGCTCAGTCATACTTCCATAGTCTTCTGAGTGACTGCACTCACGTCATGATATCAATATAATACATGTGTTAGAAACGGCCAATCTTACGGGCTCAGTCATACTTCCATAGTCTTCTGAGTGACTACAGATGCAACCTTCACTCAATTCATGATGTCAATATAATACATGTGTTAGAAACGGCCCATCTTACAAACTCAGTCATACTTCTACAGCCCATGTACAGTGACCCTCGACCCTGACCTCTACAGTGACTGCCAGTACAACCTTCACTAACTTCATGATATCAATATAATACTAAAGGATTTAAACCAAATAAAAAAATTTTAAGCATGGTAAGTAATTTTGGGTTGGTTGGTTTCGTGTTTTATGACGCAAGGGCCATATTTAGCCAAGCTACACCAGACATAAAACAGACAACTTCAATATCGTGAAAGGGACAAAAAGAGGGACTAAGAAAAAGGTACTGGAATCAAAGCAGAAAGGATAGCTTGAGTATGCCAAAAGCACGACAGTATACACATCATGGGAAAAAAAATCACTAGAGTACCTCGGGTCTGTGAAGCCCGTACGCATCTAAAAATGTACCCCCGAGGTGAAAGTATTCATCAGAAAATAAGAAAATTTGCATTAGTGCATTGAGTAATCAGAGTACGACAATTTCCGATTAATGTGATAGCATCTAGAATTGTACTCGTTTCCCGACTGCATGTGGGAATTCTGCATTGACGCGCGACGGATTTCTAATGCCGTTTCGTAAGGTTTCGTTTCCAACACGGAGCCTAGACATTTCACACCGAAAACTTCCACAATCCGCAGATTTTCGTTCACTGCACCCACAAACCCACGCAGACTTGCTTCCAAGTTGGAAAGCAGCGAGCACCAGCAAAAGCGACGCCATTCACCAACAGAAATGTCTTCAGCAGAAGACGAACAGCATGTAGACACATTGTCGGAAATGGTAGCATAAAAATGCCACGAAAGCTACACCCGATAAATTTATTACAACTGTTCCAAAAGGTAATCAAAGACTGAGTGCTTTGTTGAAAATTCCGCCGACGCCCGGAGTCCGCTGGGACTGGAAGTGTTTAGGTGGAACAAAGGAGGATGGCTGAACTCTTTAAAAGCGTGTGTAAACACGAGATTTTTATTCATAAAATGTTTAGTCAAGAGTTTTTATGAGTGCCTGAGAGAAGTTCAAAATCCTGAAGATGGTACGAAAGGTTTTTGGATGTCAGTGTTGACTGTTGTGGCCAAGCGGGCAGTGTTACTTTTGGAAATATTAGTTACTTTTAAATGCAACACACCAAAACAAAAGAAATGACAATGCTTATTTAGCAATTAGAAACATTTAAAACATTACGTTTTACCGAAGAAATAAAAATAATCGTTAAATGTGGTTTCAAGCTGCTTAAGAATTTCAAATTCAACGTCGAGATTGCGGTGGGTGCCACCTTGTGGCAATTATGCATTTGTTGAGAAACTTTTGACTTAGATGACAAATGCAGCAGAATGAGTTTTGCCGAGATGACAAATACCGAGTGACCATGTTATCCGATTTGAAAAATATGAAGAATAACACTAAATCGGTTGAATCTTTGAATGTTGAACTCTAGGCATACCGTCAAAATTCATCGAGCTGAAATGACGTTATCACTGGGAAACATTAAAGAAGATTTTTCCTGTAATAAATATCTGATAAAAAAAAGTATGCCCAATGTAGTCTTGTCAGTTTTAGTCATATTCAAGAATACGGTACCGTTGCCAATTTGGCAATATTTACCATTAGTTTTGCAAAATGGTAATCCATCGTAAGTTGGCTAAAAGCACTTCTACTTTCCCACTAATGGAAGGCATCCAATATGACAGCCTATTCAAATAACAGTTTAAGGACGATAATTTTAATCGCCAATTTGGCGATCGGTACAGAGTTCTTGAATTTTACCAGTTTTACATATTTTCTTTTAAACAAATTTAAAAATTTTATAAATTGTTGAAAGGTACACATAATTTTATTATTTCGTTGTCCTAAATACCTTTCCGGTGTCTTTCAAAAGTGTAAACATAAAAGAATTAAATATATATTGTCATCGATATATAATTATGATATACTCAAAATTGAATAATCAGGACCCTATAGTATAATGAAAGAATAAATTCATAAATTGCATAATTACCTTCCTTCTAACTTTAGGAAGAAAATTCAGATGCTGACTTACCTGAAAAGAAAAAATATATTTAATTCTTATGATCCATGATACACTTAATTTAAACAGCGTACACATTTAGCATTGTAGTAATTCTTTTCATGTAGAGAAAAACAGCTTAATGCTGCCATTAAACTAGACGAAGTATTTAATGATTCAATTAATCTATTCAAGGATGAAATAGGCTTTATGATCTGATTTGTTAAAATGCAATCTGAAACCAGTTTAGTGTGCGCAAATCATAAATGTAAAACATATGGAAAAGTCAACCGTACAAGAAAAATATGCTATGAGAGAACAGACTGCGCAATACCCAAAATTATTTTTCCTGAACGTATGTCTCCATTTTATGGTTGGCGGAGGCCATTGTATTTAAACCCGAAAAATAAAGGATAACTTATCCTCAGTTTTCTTTTGAAACCTTGCGGGTTAGATGGTTTGAAGGTTTACGGCTTTTCAATATACTGTAAAACCCTCTAGAAAACACAAATATCACTTTAAAAATTCCAATAAATTTTAATTCAATGAATGCAAAAATATGGTCGAACGTAGAGAACTACGATTACATACATAAATCCTCATGTTCTCTCGTCCTTAGTATTTCTTATAATAGTCGGTCTAATCAGCAAGTCCATTAAAAATCTATTTATTTCTTTTAAATTATGAGAAATGTGCTGCATTGGACAATTTAATTTGACTAATGATCGAAACAAATTATTCAAATACCAATCATGATTAATGAGTATCGATTGATTACTTTTAGTCTTCCTACGTTATCTATTAATTTATTTAGTTTAACCCTTATCTGCTGTGTCACAAACCGTCTCGTAACTAGTGTGGAGGGGTCTCTCAGACCTCGTTCACTAAAGTGTGCGTATAAAGTTGATTAATATAATATATTAATGAAAGGTTCTTTAGATAATTATTAGTTATACATTTTAAATTTGGATAATTCAATTCTTAACATGAAATATATTTTATATTCCTATATAAGCTAAGTAGATTCCATGTCTCTTCAGGCTCAGCTTTCAGACCTAATTTTGTAGGACGTTTCAACCCTGGAAACTGCAAAACTATGTTGTGCTTTGGTGTTCCTATGGCACGATTAGATTCCCCCCAGGCATCCCATTTGAAGTTATTTTTTCCGTAGAAATATTCTTGTGAAGACGCACTTGAAATGTCTTCATCTGCATAAATTTCCGAATCCGTTTCGTGTTCGCTTTCAATAACATTATCCGAAATTTCACTGTCCCAGTACTCTATTTCCGACCAATTATCAACAATATCCTTAATTTCTTTTTGTGTAAGATACACAGGTAGTTTTTTTAGTAAAGTTTGTAGCCATTTTAAGTTCTCTGCCGAAACTCCCAACTCAAACTTAGACGATTTCATTCAACAAGAACGGTAACGCAAATGCTGTGAAGGGGTCTAAGAGACCACGCGGGAAATGCAAATAGTGTGAAATACGAAATAGTTGGGGCAGCCATTTAGTCTTGGAATGTGGCTTATGTTGGACGTAGTAGGAAGGTACTGAATAGGACAGGGACCAATATTCACTTTAAGGGGTGGAAACGACTGGTCAAAAATGACTCGGGGGCTGTGAGACCTATGTAGACATGACAGCAGTTAAAGGTTAAATCAAATAATCATGACTAAAAAATGATAGAAATTGCTCCATTTAACTTTCTGAATCCAATAAAAACAGCGCGTGCCTGTTTGAAGATATGCAATTCATACCTACTCATTTATCTACAAAATACCTTCCCGCATGCTAAAGTAAAAAATTACAAATAAAAGGAAAAAGAGGAAGACATAAGATAGAGTTATTTGTTGATTTTTATCTTACAGTGTAAAGAAATTCACGTAACGCAACAAAAAATCGAATCAACCAAATTATGTTTCCTAAACTAACTAGTTTCATAGTAATAAAGTTCCTCAATAGATACGGGATTTGAGAAAACATGAAAGTTATGAGTATGAAATATCTCCCAAGTAATTTTGTATACCTTGTAAAAACCTTTTGTAATTTTGTATCCATTACAGGAATTTAGTTAACGTATTCATGCATAAAACAAGTGATTAAAGGAATTTTAACCAATGGATTTAATCATGATTATGATTATTTTTTCAATCTTAATTAACTTTAATTATGATTAAATGCTAATTAATTAACCAATTGGAAAAAAAATAGTTGGATTTTGCCCAACTTTGGCGTTTTGAGTTCAACGTAATGGTGATTAATATTATTTTAAATATACGTTGCGCTAGACCAAAACATTATCCTCTAGTATTAAAGTCAGTATTGACTATACAATGGACATGGTTTTTTCGGAACCTCTACTTTTATGGACTTATTGGGGGTTTATGGACTCGTGGACTTGGTCTAATTTAAAGAGACCACGTTGGGGATTAGTAACAACAACATTAAAGACAGTGTATTTTAACGTACTAAATTGTGTCAGATATGCTTTTTAGTGGTAAAAGCAAAACGCATTCTGGTATACTAGCCCTTCAATACGCCACGGTACCTACAGATACCTCATCAGTAGGGCAACTTTTTTGTTGCAGTAAAAATGGGAAAAGTTGCATTTTTCATTCTCTAAAGTTGCATTTATTATTGATACACTAAAATCTAAAATAAATTATTCGTAAAAAATGAAAAAATTCAAAATATATTGACAATTTTAGTTGTGTACAACAGTTATACATCATTAAATACAGAAGAACATTGAAGGGCCGATCCCTGGCCAGTAATTTCTTTAACATTGAAAAACTGCGCCAGCCGCAGTCATATAATGTGCTGTATCGGATAGCAGAACTGCAAAATCCTTTCGCTCAACATTCAGAGATTTTAAATCGTCATCTACAAGGCGAACAACATATTGATGATCGACACTCGCCTCGCAAACTCTGCAATCGAATACGCAAGTTTCCTCTGGTTTATCAAGAGTGCCGACCACTGTGTTAAAGTACTTCTTTCCATTTATTTCACTTTCGTCTGTTAGAACGATAACCTTCTTTCCATGAATTTCTTGTTTGATCAGCAATACTTCGGCGTTCGCAAGATCAGACATGTGATCAAAGGGTTGATTCAGAAGGCAAAAAATGAAATAGTAATTTCATATTTGTTAATTTTAAGCTAAATTTTAAAAAGTTGTAGGTGGTTGCATTTATGCAGAAAGTTGCATTTATGTTGCGGTTATAACTCATTTATAATACACCCCATGTAGAAGGAATTTTGGTTTTAGTACTTAACATGCAGCGTAGAACGTGTGAAAAAAAAAAGTTGTCCTAGTCATAATACAAATGTATTTACAATTGTACGTGTTTATATAGTTATGAAAATGCTCTCATCTATTTACAAGGGAACTTTCCAGGGATATAAATAATCTTTTTAATTTTTTGAAGAAAGTTGCATTTATGTTGCGGTTATAAATCACTTACAATACACCCCATGTAGGAGAAATTTTGGTTTTAGTACTTAACATGCAGCGTAGTACGTGTGAAAATAAGGTGCATAAGGTGCATCCTACTCATCACCAATAATTACTTGGCAATTATTGACAATATACACGATTGGAACTCCGTCTATGTGCTAAAATTAAGGAGCTGTTTACCCAATACAATTAATAGCTAGTTTACTGTAATTCTGATTCAGAATATGTGATCAGTGTTTTGTAAAACTGACTTTACGCGAAATGACGACCCCTTAAAATTTGGCAAATTGGCCACCATCTGCTAAAAATAATAGTGGCGCGTTTTCTTGATATCGGAAAGTTGAAAACATTCTTACCCCTCACGACTTTATGTATTTAAAACTTTTCCGGAAATTGGCGCTATAGTTGAAAACCGATTATGTACTTCCATTTATCATTACAGAAAATTCAAAAGTGTGAGAGAAATATTAAAAAAAAAAGTTATTTAAAACAGTGGTCATGAGCAACACTCCAAAACTTTTCATTCGAGAGAAATAAAAAATGCAGACGATAATCATGAGATAACCAGAACTAAAAATGAAAAACGGTTTAGAATTTAAACACATCGCATCCCGGCAAGAAAAGTAACACAACTCAAAATTGCAGAATATGAGAAACATCAATTTAAAGGATACTATAAAACTTATATTGAAATAGTATAAGCTTCTTTTAAATTTTATTTAAATTATTGTATTTATGGTGCTAACTTCTGTTATATTCTATAGAATAGTAATATAACACTCTGGGGCACCTCATACATATTTTTCAATGACATATCAAAATTTTTATTTTTTGACTTGTGTCACTTTTTTTGCCGGAATGCGACATGGTGATATATTGATGTCTTTTGGGGCGTCAATTCGTGTAATATATAGATTTTGAACAAAAATTTTTATGCAAGAAAATATCTATTCATATTTTTATTTATTTCTCATGATATCGTCTGCCACTATTAAAATTTAAAATGTTATTTCTCTCAAGTGCAAAGAAAATGAGTGTGGCAACATTCTTTAGCTCTTGATTTTTAGAAACGTTCCATTTTTTAGTCTGGATAACTCTCACTCGTGTTATAAGTGGCTGGTGGATGCCAACGGGAAGAAAACACTCAAAAAAAATTTAACGTTTCGAACGTAAGGAAATTAACGTAAAGAAACGTTTCGCCAAGAAGTCGCCAACTCGTCAAATTTAAGGGGTCATAATTGCTTTAACAATGAGTTTTGCAAGAAACTGATCACATATTCTGAATCAGCATTAAATATTTTACAAAATATGTCTTATGTCCATACCAAATGCGACGAGCATGTGAAAATGTTCCCTTGTAAGTATACTTCTTATCAGTCATACATTTTTTCAGAATCCTCTTTTCGTACATAATACGATGTTTATTCTGAGAAGTGTAGTATTGTTATTTCCATACAGCACACAACTATTGGCTAAAATCCATGGAATCTTTCAACCGCCAAGAAAAATTCTTTAGGTCCTTTCCTTAGAACAGAATCATTAGGAGAGATTCCCCATTGCTCCTTTTCTTAGAAAAGAATTCTTAGAAAAAAATCTATTAGTCCCCTCATTACAATAGAAGAAGCCTTTATTGGTCAAGAAAGGTTCTTGGACTTTTCCTTAAAATAGAACCTCTTTGGCCATTGCATTTCTTTCTCTTAGAGTAGAATTCTTTGGAAAAATTCTATAGGTCCATTACTTAGAACAAATGTCTTTGTTCGTATTCTTTGTTCGTATCAATTTGTTCGTATCAATTTGTTCGTATCAATTTGTTCGTATCAATTTGTTCGTATCAATTTGTTCGTATCAATTTGTTCGTATCCTTAGAATAGAACCATTTGGAAAAATTGTATGAGTCCTCTTCGAATAGAATGTATATGGAAACCTCATTGATGGTTAGAAGCCTAGCAGAAAACACTGCAGGTTGAGTTCTGGAATTATGCGTGTCAGCTCCTCTGATGGTTAAGGTGTTTTGATTTCTATGGATGCTATGGAAACGATGTTTAACATTCCCTCTTCGAGGTTTTTGAATTACAGATATAAATATTCATTCTCTCATCACCGGTGCTATCAACTACGTCGTATTGAATTGAATACAAATGGGTAGTATTATTGTTACGCAAAGCACAACTGTGATTCATAAGATTACTTTAAACACACACATCGAGTTACTACGCATTTTGAGAATCTGCAATTGTGAATCCGTAGTTTAAAAAAAAAAGATCAACGGAATGTTCAACTCCGTCGAATTCCAATCTCCGTTCTCACCCTTTTAAAAGTCCCCATTTCGCCCTATTTAGTCCTCAAGCTGTCTCATAATTTATCAATACAGCCACACTTTCCCCACTGTTATTGCCCTACATAACAAGGAAAGTTGCTGCGATGACTGTTTTTTTACCCAACCTTCCTCCCATTCTTCTGGGACCACGTGATGCGTTTTTACATGAATGCCAATTCAGTGTTTGCGGTATTTAGTTCCATCGGGTTTTCCCAAGCAACATGGATTCAAAGTGTTGAAGTCAGCGTTTTCTGAACAAGGCGCAATGAAATTTGACGCAAACGAAAGGTCGGTGTTCTCTTCTGCAGTTAGAATTATTGAAACCATACACATAATAGAACTGTGGTCTTGGGGGAGGGGAAATACCCAGATAACCACCAAAGAGTCCCCAAGCCTGTATTTTTGATGAACATCAGTTTGATGGGCACTTTATTGAAAAATAAAAAAATACAATGTGGATTCTGGAGAAAATTACCTCTGAGCCATCGCAACTCCTTTGGCAGAAGGTGTTGCCCACTGTAACTAATTTTCCACGACAAAATTATTTTCGAGTAACTAAGCAAAAACAAAGAGTAACCAGATAACCACTCACATCGACAAATTGTGGAAGTCAGCGTTTTCTATACATAGTGCAATGAAATTTGACGCAAACGAAAGGTCGGTGATCTCTTTTGCAGTTCGAATTGAACTATCGAAACCAGACGCATAATAGAACTGTGGTCTTGGAGAAAAAAGTTACTAGCTAACCACACACCAAAGCGTCCCCAAGCCTGTATTTATGAGGAACTTATCAGCTTGATGGGCACTCGCGGACATTTTATTAAATAGAAAAGACAAAAATACAGAGGGGATTTTACAGAAAGTTACCTCTGGGCCATTGCAAATCCTTTGGCAGAAGGGTTAGCCCACTGTAAAAAAAATATAATTTTCCACGACAAAATTATTTTTGAGTAACTAAGCAAAAACAAAGAGTAACCAGATAACCACTCACATCGACAAATTGTGGAAGTCAGCGTTTTCTATACATAGTGCAATGAAATTTGACGCAAACGAAAGGTCGGTGATCTCTTTTGCAGTTCGAATTGAACTATCGAAACCAGACGCATAATAGAACTATGGTCTTGGAGAAAAAAGTTACTAGCTAACCACACACCAAAGCGTCCCCAAGCCTGTATTTATGAGGAACTTATCAGCTTGATGGGCACTCGCGGACATTTTATTAAATAGAAAAGACAAAAATACAGAGGGGATTTTACAGAAAGTTACCTCTGGGCCATTGCAAATCCTTTGGCAGAAAGGGTAGCCCACTGTAAAAAAAATATAATTTTCCACGACAAAATTATTTTTGAGTAACTAAGCAAAAATAAAGAGTAACCAGATAACCACTCACATCGACAAATTGTGGAAGTCAGCGTTTTCTATACATAGTGCAATGAAATTTGACGCAAACGAAAGGTCGGTGATCTCTTTTGCAGTTCGAATTGAACTATCGAAACCAGACGCATAATAGAACTGTGGTTTTGGAGAAAAAAGTTACTAGCTAACCACACACCAAAGCGTCCCCAAGCCTGTATTTATGAGGAACTTATCAGCTTGATGGGCACACGCGGACATTTTATTAAATAGAAAAGACAAAAATACAGAGGGGATTTTACAGAAAGTTACCTCTGGACCATTGCAAATCCTTTGGCAGAAAGGGTAGCCCACTGTAAAAAAAATATAATTTTCCACGACAAAATTATTTTTGAGTAACTAAGCAAAAACAAAGAGTAACCAGATAACCACTCACATCGACAAATTGTGGAAGTCAGCGTTTTCTATACATAGTGCAATGAAATTTGACGCAAACGAAAGGTCGGTGATCTCTTTTGCAGTTCGAATTGAACTATCGAAACCAGACGCATAATAGAACTGTGGTCTTGGAGAAAAAAGTTACTAGCTAACCACACACCAAAGCGTCCCCAAGCCTGTATTTATGAGGAACTTATCAGCTTGATGGGCACTCGCGGACATTTTATTAAATAGAAAAGACAAAAATACAGAGGGGATTTTACAGAAAGTTACCTCTGGGCCATTGCAAATCCTTTGGCAGAAGGGTTAGCCCACTGTAAAAAAAAATATAATTTTCCACGACAAAATTATTTTTGAGTAACTAAGCAAAAATAAAGAGTAACCAGATAACCACTCACATCGACAAATTGTGGAAGTCAGCGTTTTCTATACATAGTGCAATGAAATTTGACGCAAACGAAAGGTCGGTGATCTCTTTTGCAGTTCGAATTGAACTATCGAAACCAGACGCATAATAGAACTGTGGTTTTGGAGAAAAAAGTTACTAGCTAACCACACACCAAAGCGTCCCCAAGCCTGTATTTATGAGGAACTTATCAGCTTGATGGGCACTCGCGGACATTTTATTAAATAGAAAATACAAAAATACAGAAAGTTACCTCTGGGCCATTGCAAATCCTTTGGGAGAGGATGTAGCCCACTGTAAAAAAAATATAATTTTGCACGACAAAATTATTTTTGAGTAACTAAACAAAAATCAAGAGTAACTAGATATTCACTAACATGGACAAAATGCGGAAGTCAGCGATTTCTGAAAAACGCGTAATGAAATTTGATGCTAACGAAACGTCCGTGTTGTCTTTTACAGTGGAATAAAAGGAATACGACGCATAATAGAGTTCTGGTCTTGGAACAAATGAAGAGAAGGAAGCGTGTGTGCGGTACTCCTACTTTAATTAATTTTTAAAGGATTATGCTTGCGTTTTCATAGTGTCATTGAAATATTTCCTCCTGTTAGTTGCAGCAGTTTATGTAAAAGTACCTTCTCATTCATATCACCTTATTCGAATCAATTTCTCAACACATGACTAAAAACTGACATGCTAATAAATAGTTTCAGTGTATACTTGAAGCTCTTTTGTAATTCAGAACTATTTTAGAAGTATATTGAAAACCGTTCAATTCAACAGCTAAAATAACTCGTTCACTTCTTTTACGTACACTTTACTGCAATAAAATATTTCATTTATTTCTAACTCGAATGAAAAAAACGAAAGGATGTATAAAGCAACATATATAAATTTTCATGAAGTTCAAACAAGAAAAATAATTTAAACTGGCGTAGTTAAAATTATTCTCGGTTGCAAATGACTTGTTTCATCACGCTGAGGAAGACTAAAATTAAGTTATGTTCAAGGAAATCACTCCAAATGTAAAAATAAAAATAAAAAGTGTGAGAGGTTAGAGTAACAAATTTACACTAACAATTAATGAAATATAGAGTCTACTATCTGTGATGAGAAGACTTTTCCTGTAGGTATTCTGAATGTGACGCCCCATTTGGCTTTTTTACGAACACCATTTTCATCACTTCGTCAGTAAAAATTCCAAAATGTAAATCCCGAATTGATGTATGATAGTTGATTGGTCAACGACAGTTTGATTAAACGCCAAAAGTTGCCAAATGGCGATTAACTACATCTTATGGTGTATCATGAGCGAAAGCATTTGGACACAGCAGAAGTAAAATTTTGGCAGTCCATCTGGTTTGTTGATTCTCTGAAAATCCCTTTCATGCATAGTCGAGTTGGAAGAGCAACGGATGAGCAACTGGTTGCGTGTTCTAAACTAGATCCGACGCGAGTGCTGGTGCACGTTAAATCTGCCTTGGCCTAAAATGTCTTCACGTTGGCGTGATGTTGAAGTTTGGCGAGTGGGGAACCAGCTTAGGTGTTGCTCTCGTCGTCTGACCGTGGTTCAAAAATCCTGAGGCGTCAAACTTGAATCTTTCCCTTCGGTTTTGAACTTAAATCATTGCCAATAGCCCTTTTTATGCTCTAGTGCGTCGTTAATTAACTATCTACCCCTTCACACACAAAATTTTTTTGGGCAAAAGGTGGCATGATCATAATCTGCCCAAGTTCCAAAGGAGCCCGGTAGCCAGTTGGAAGTACATTGGATTAGCAACCGGGGGGGGGGGGTTGCGAGTTCGAGTCAAGACTAGTCATCTGACCGTGGTTCAAAATTACGTGATGTTGTCAGTGGATATTTCCCTCTGAAGATTGATCCCAGACCGTCGTCAATAGCCCGTCGTGCTGCTTTAGCACGACGTTAATTAAAAATTACCAATTTACAGCCAAAAAACCCGTCGTCTACAAAGGGGGCTGGTGCACGTTAAATACGTCGTGACCTCAAATGTCCTCACGTTAGCGTGGTGTGGAAGTTCGGAGAGTGGGGTACCAGCCCAGGTGTTGCTTCGTCATCTGACATTGGTTTAAAATTATGCGTTGTCCTCGGTGATTTTTTTGTATATATTTTAAAATTAACGTCGTTCCAGAGCGACACAACAGGGTATTGACGACAGTCCGGGATCAATCCCCTAAGGAAAAGCTCCAAGGACAACACCACATAATTTTGAACCACGGTCATATGACGAGGTAACACCTGAGTTGGCACCCCCCTTTCATCTCCAAACTTCCACACCAACACAACGGGGTGTTATAGACCCACCCCGGAACCACCCACCGTTACGTGTAGAGTGTATTATGTTCCAGGGGAAGGGCGGTGACTTCCTCCCCTCCTCAACGGGTTGTTGTCCTCGGATCTTTCCCTTTGGAATCGATTCCGAACCGTCGTCGGTGGCGCGTTGTGTTGCTCTAGTACGACGTTAATTAAAAATTACTAAATTTCCAAAAGGCGATACGCCACTGATCCCAAACTCAAAAACCTACTCGGTGCACATTTTTGCGAAACGCTGCACCCCCCAAAAAGCAACCAGCAGACCGAGCCAATTCCTCATTTCCTCAACCCCCATCTGCGCTCCAACTTCTTCCACGGAATAACAAAACGGGCGGCATACCGCTCGGAGCAAAGTTCAATCCCCGTCAAATCCATCTCGCTGCGCCAACCCTCCCTCCATTCCCACAGGACTCTCCCGCAGAGCAGAGGAGCTTCGAGGGGAAAACGCTTTCACAGAGCGGGAAAAGAGAAACCTTACTCTGACGGCCTCCCGTCCAAATCCCGGCGGAGCATCACCGCTCATGCCGCCGCAGACTCGGATGGTTGGCCCGGATGCTCTTTGACGAGCCATCCGTGAATTCTTCCGTCACATCTCGTGGCCGGTTCCGGTGAATATCGACTATGTTGCGTGGAAGCGTGAATTCATTTGGGATTTTTTTTTAATGTGGTGGAGTGGTTAAGTTCGTGCGGCGATCTCTTTGAAGTGGGGCTTTCGATGCCAATCGCTTTTTGATGTCACAAAACCGGGGGCGTCTTTGGTGTTAATTAGTCGATGGATCTGATGTTGGTGAAAACGTACAAGGGGAGTTGGTTTTTGGAGGAAGTTCCTTAGGCTTCCGAGCCGGCCCTGTGGAGCGGAGGTAATACGCAATCACGCACGAAAAGATCGAGCTTTATTTTGCTGAGAGCAGAAATTCGGCTTTGCAAAAGTATTTTCAATCCTCAGAAAGTAACGCTTGTGTAATAATTATACTTTATTATTAGATTGGTGTAATGCAGCGATTTGAGTAGCTCAGAATCGCTGTTACACAAATCAATCACATCGACTGCTCTTCGGTCATGGTTAATATCGACTGTGTTGCATGGAATCCTGAATTCTTTCTCGTGTTGTGAAGTGGTTAAGTTTTGCGAACACGCACGAAGAGGTCGCAACTTATGTTGATAAGAGAAGAAATTCAACTTTGCAAAAGTATTTTCAACTCTCAGAAAATACTGTGAAGAATAATTGAATTGAGTTGTTTGAGAAACCCCATAAGTCAGGTGAGAACAATTTTTGGGAAATCGAAAAAAAAAATGTTTCTGCGTTAACCGACAGCCTCTATATTATTATTTCTAATAAACTGTATTGTTTGGAGCTAAATACAATCTTTGTGCTCTATGGAGGTCTCAGTAGATAAATAATTAAATTATTATGGATTTTTAAAGTCAGTTGACTTATGGAGTTTCTCAAATACATATACTTTTATCAAAAAGTAATTGCATTCTAAACTCTATAAAATGAGAAGTACGCTTAGTACACCTAAAATATGCATTCTAAAACAAGTAGAAACATTAAATAAATATAAAACACAAATAAGATTATTTAGTTCTATAAATACGAGTGGTATAAATGGTGAAATAAAATTTATTCATCAGTAGCGTAGTTCTCTGGCAACTGAGAATCAGATGTACCTGTAGAACACTGGTGAATTGTTTCTTTGTAAAATGCTTGAAAGTTATCTACATTTGGGATGAATTTCATCAGTTTATTTATGTCTTCAATTTTTTTCATGTTGATGGGGATTTTTACACTTGGATATACTCGTTCATTTGGGAGTGTGATAGAAGCAGCTTTTTACTGTTGTTAAACCGAAAAGTGTGGCTGCAAAACCCATCATTAAAGGGTTTGGCGATTCCAACATTATAATGCTTGAAAGAGTGTGAAAACGAAATGAAGTGCGAGATTTTAAAAGCGACTTTCTCATCCTTTGGAACGTTACGCCTATAAAGTCACTTTTTTTTCTTCTCGAAATCGAGTTTTCGGTAAAAATCTATTCTTTAGAGGAAGACGCATCTTTTAGAAGTGAAACACCACGAGTCAGGACATTCTACATAGAGGTGGCCTGTATGAAAGTTTTCGTTTATTCGAGAAAGCCCATAAGTAACTGACTTATGGGCTTTCTAAAATAAACGAAAACTTTCATACGTCAGTGACTTATGGGATTCCTCGAATAACTTTCATACAGGCCACCTCTATGTAGAATGTCCTGACTCGTGGTATTTCACTTCTAAAAGATGCGTCTTCCTCTAAAGAATAGAATTTTACCGAAAACTCAATTTCGATTAAAAAATAGTGAGTTATGGGGTTTCTCAAACAATCGATTCAATTATACTTTCTTATACTAGTATAACGCAGTCGATTTGAATAAATCACAATCGCTGTGATACACAAATCAATCACTTGGACTGCTCTCCGGTCGTGGCGAATACCGAATGTCACGTGGAAGCCTGAATTCGTTTTCGTGTGTTGTAAGTTTGTTCGGCGATTGGTTTGAGAAGGTAATGCACAATCCCGCACAAAAAAGGTTACACTTTATATTGATAAGAGCAGAAATCCAGCTTTGCAAAAGTATTTTAAATTCTCAGAAAATACTGGGAAGAATAATTATACTTTATTAGATTTGTGTAACGCAGGCGATTTGAGTTACTTACAATCGCTGTGATACACAAATCAATCACTTCGACTTCTCTCCGGTCGTGGTGAATGCCGACTGTTGCGTGGAAGCCTGAATTCATTTTCGTGTGTTGTTTGTTCGGCGATCGGTTTGAGAAAGTAATGCGCAATCACTCACAAAAAAGGTTGCAGTGACACTGATGAAAACGGATCAGGGGAGTTGGTTTTATAAAGTAGTTCCTTAAGCATTACTTGATTTTTAAAAGTTTAGTATTTCATTTCATTTTATGACATTGTTTCCAGTATAACATTTTATTTCAATCAAATATTTTGCATTATTTTTGATGAATTCCAATCCATTATTTAAAATTTTTTCCCATTCAAGTTGCTTCACTGCTACCCCAAAACAATTATCAATAATTGTTAATATTTCGATCACAGTTGCTGTTACTTTTGCAAAAACACTGCTATTTAATTTGCTGTCTAAATAATAGCCCATCTCTAATTAGCCTCCTACAAATGAAATTACTTTTCATCCATTCACTCCAACTGCGATTAAGCTCTTAAATTTTGTTTTGATAGGTAGGTATTTTAATTAACATCGCACTGGAGCAACACAACTATCTATTGGCGACGGTCCGAAATCACCCCCCGAAGGGAAGAACCGAAAATTTTATTTTTAAAGTATAAATATTTCCTGCAGGTGATCGGATGATTCCGGTTAAATCGCATATACGGCTGCGTATAGTTGCTAGGGAATTGTTGCTTAGGCAGAGCACGCGTAAGTCAGTAAGCCAAAAAGTACTTCCAGTGAAGATAGTTTAGTACTCCCCACTTGAAATGGCAAATTCGATAGATATTACTACTAGTCGTTTGTTTCTAGTGGAAAGTTACGTTGGACCGTGATAGCTGTAAATAGACCACGGATGTACTTTCGTATACAAGGTCGTGCAATGAATGATTGCAACCGTTTGACTGTAATGTTGCCTTTCGCAGCCGAGTCAGTACAGGTTGGTAGTTTTGAAATGAGGCGGAGCGGTAATGAATAGAGAAGTTGCGATCGTAGATCTTTTTCAGAAAATTGTTGGAAGTGATGTGCATAGCATTGGTAATTCAACCATTCCTTGTGAACCATCCATTAGAGTGTGCACCAATTGAAGCGAGTGCCATCCGGAGATTATCTTAACACTTCCTGGTGGTTGTCTCGACGAGGTATCTCGTCAGTAACGAAACTGACATCTTCAGTGAAGAGATATCTCGTCCATAAAGATCTTTGTGTCTCTCGGCAATTGAAGAAACTTAACCACATCTCGATCTCATCACCATAAATAAATCGGCAATATATTGATGACGAGATATCTAGTCATTAGCAAAATAGGTCAGATCTTGATGGACGAGATATCTCGTCGAAAGCACTTCGAGGATTAAGCGCCATCTGGCTTGTTTAAAAGCGCGTGTGTTCATATACACATCTGTCAGTCACCAATTGTGGCATGAATATACAAAGCAACGTCAGTCATTCAAAAAGTACTTCATAGTGGACATACAGACTGCACTGTTACTACAAACCATTCCATTGTTGTAAGTTACCATTTGTAATGGTGAAGAAAGTTCACCACACATGGAAAGTCGCCATGGACTTTCAAGACGTTAAAGAGACTTTTCAGAACTTTTCTTATGGAACGTCGTGCTCTTAAAAAGCGCGACATACTCTAACGTTTGAATTTATCTTATAAATTACAGAGTATCATGGTAACAAAAAGGCCTTTTGGCAATTCGTCAATGACTTCGTGAGTTGAAAGTAGTGTATACTCTTTCCAGCGCCCGTTAAGGACAATGTGGTTTGAATTCGTCACATAAATGCCATAGATTTCTAGGACGTCAGTGAGACCTTCTGGAACGTTTCCTACGGGTCTTCTTGAGTGTTTGAGAAAGTGCTCTTTAAAAGCGCGACATACTCTAACGTTTGAATTTATCTTATAAATTCCAGACTATCATGGCAACAAAAAGGCCTTTTGGCAATCCGTCAATGACTTCGTGAGTTGAAAGTAGTGTATACTCTTTCCAGCGCCCGTTAAGGACAATGTGGTTTGAATTCGTCACATAAATGCCATAGATTTCTAGGACGTCAGTAAGACCTTCTGGAACGTTTCCTACGGGTCTTCGTGAGTGTTTGAGAAAGTGCTCTTTAAAAGCGCGACATACTCTAACGTTTGAATTTATCTTATAAATTCCAGACTATCATGGCAACAAAAAGGCCTTTTGGCAATCCGTCAATGACTTCGTGAGTTGAAAGTAGTGTATACTCTTTCCAGCGCCCGTTAAGGACAATGTGGTTTGAATTCGTCACATAAATGCCATAGATTTCTAGGACGTCAGTGAGACCTTCTGGAACGTTTCCTACGGGTCTTCTTGAGTGTTTGAGAAAGTGCTCTTTAAAAGCGCGACATACTCTAACGTTTGAATTTATCTTATAAATTCCAGACTATCATGGCAACAAAAAGGCCTTTTGGCAATCCGTCAATGACTTCGTGAGTTGAAAGTAGTGTATACTCTTTCCAGCGCCCGTTAAGGACAATGTGGTTTGAATTCGTCACATAAATGCCATAGATTTCTAGGACGTCAGTAAGACCTTCTGGAACGTTTCCTACGGGTCTTCGTGAGTGTTTGAGAAAGTGCTCTTTAAAAGCGCGACATACTCTAACGTTTGAATTTATCTTATAAATTCCAGACTATCATGGCAACAAAAAGGCCTTTTGGCAATCCGTCAATGACTTCGTGAGTTGAAAGTAGTGTATACTCTTTCCAGCGCCCGTTAAGGACAATGTGGTTTGAATTCGTCACATAAATGCCATAGATTTCTAGGACGTCAGTGAGACCTTCTGGAACGTTTCCTACGGGTCTTCTTGAGTGTTTGAGAAAGTGCTCTTTAAAAGCGCGACATACTCTAACGTTTGAATTTATCTTATAAATTCCAGACTATCATGGCAACAAAAAGGCCTTTTGGCAATCCGTCAATGACTTCGTGAGTTAAAACTAGTGCATACTCTTTCCAGCGCCCGTTAAGGACAATGTGATTTGAATTCGTCGCATAAATGCCATAGATTTCTAGGACGTCAGTGAGACCTTCTGGAACGTTTCCTACGGGTCTTCTTGAGTGTTTGAGAAAGTGCTCTTTAAAAGCGCGACATACTCTAACGTTTGAATTTATCTTATAAATTCCAGACTATCATGGCAACAAAAAGGCCTTTTGGCAATCCGTCAATGACTTCGTGAGTTAAAACTAGTGCATACTCTTTCCAGCGCCCGTTAAGGACAATGTGATTTGAATTCGTCGCATAAATGCCATAGATTTCTAGGACGTCAGTGAGACCTTCTGGGACGTTTCCTACGGGTCTTCGTGAGTGTCTGAGATTCGCTGCACCAACCTAACAACTGAGTGTTCCCTGAGGCACAATACCGGCTCATTCAACAAAGTGTAATGTCTTTATTTGATTACGGAACTTAATTAATTAGAAACGCTGCGAGGGGTGAGAAAAGGGGGAAAACACAGTTAATGATCTATTCAAAATCTGAGGCGAAATGCGATTTTGATTAGAAGGTCGAGACCTGATTACCAGTCTCGCAACTCTTTCAGAAGGTGTAGAAAAAGAAAGGAGCCACAAAAACCACATTAAGCAGCGGATCGTGTAGAAGAAAAACATTTACACAATAATGATACAACCATTAAACGCGGGTGTTGTAATTGACTCTCAGGTACTGAAGAATCAAGAGATAATTGAATAGTCAAGTTATTTTCATTGGTTCAAGGTGATCGGGAAATTGGTATCTCAATTTTTCAGCAATGGAAATAATTAAAATAGCCAACCCATTATGCTGAATGCACCGATTGTTCGATTTAATTTCGTTTCTCTCAAACACATTGAAGTGATGAAAATTTATTTTGAACTGATAATCATTCCTTCGGGTGCGGAAAGAGCTGACGAATTTAATTCGCATTTAATACAAACAACAGAGCAATTAAAGTGTCAATTGCTATATTTCATTCAAATGGCATTCAAAATAATTATTCCTACTGGGCTAACTTTTCAAACCTGATTCAAACGTTCGCTGTAGTTGATAGGAATCATGAATTTTGAACACGTCGTAATAATAGTGTCGACTTTTATAATTAGCAGCAGATTTATGCAAACTGCTGTCCAAAAGTTAAGCATGATCTGTAAACTCGTGAACATTTATGTCATAAATCATTTGGTTAGCTTTAATGGCGCAAGGTGACCAAAAACACAATCTGCTTAAAATGCATTATTAAGAAGCATTCAGATAAAGTAAAACTTTTAAGGGCGTATTCAAAGTGAGCCCATCCCTCCCAAATTGTAGTTGGTGTCAGAAAAATAAATGAATCGCAGTGTTATAAAGCCTACATGTAGAAAATCCTTTACAGGCCCCAAAAATAGTCAAGGGGCTGCTGCGATTGGTACAGTAACGGATTAACAACCGGAAGGTTCCGAGTTCGACTCCAAAGACCATCGTGTACAATCGGTAATTTTTAGTTACCGTCGTACTAGAGCAACAAAACGGGTTATTGACAACGGTCCGGGATCAATCCCTTAAGGGCAAGATCCGACGACAACACCTCGTAATTTTGAACCACGGTCAGAGGACGAGGCAACTACCTGAGCTGGCACCCCACACTCCAAACTTCCATACCAACCCAACGTGAGGACTTTCGGCCACGACGGATTTAAGGTGCACCAGCCGCCTCTACACCATACGCTTACAAACATCCATGCCCGGTCCCGGATTCGAACCAGGAAACATCCGATCAAGAGGCTAACACCTAAACCCCTATACCGGTTGGTCGGCTATTTCATATTAGATATTATTGCTTACACTATTCGTTTCCTTAAATCCCGTCTGATTAAATATTCATCCACCTTCTAATGAAATGGACTTAACATGTGGGCCCTGTCGTAAGATATAGGAAGAGTAAATCTCGTGGGCTTACGAATCGACTATCATATCGGATTGGCTTTTCTTAGCTGATTGGCTATAGGCGTCCAATCCAATCCAATCTAATTATCTTAGCTGTTTGGCTATCGAAGCGCAGACTAGAGTCCTTGACCACGGTGGAAAATCACATCAACCAATCAATAATTAGGATTCATGCTTATGCCCACAACCACGTGTCAAATCTTCAAACCAAGCCACCGTAAGAAATAATATAAAGATGCACGCACATTCTCAGTCTATTTCACGAAGAACTATGAACACACCTTAAGCACTATGCGGGTTGGTCGGCCCATCGTGTACAAAAGGGGTGGTGAACGTTAAATCTGTCGTGGCCTAAAATGCCTCACGTTGGCGTGGTATGGAAGTTAAAATGCCAGCTCAGGTGAGATCTCGTCATCTGACCGTAGCTCAAAATTGCGTGTTTTCCTCGGATCTTTCCCTTCGAGTTCGATCCTAGACCGTCGCCAATAGACCGTTGTGTTGCTCCAGTGTGTGACTTTAAAATAAAATACCTACCAATCTAAGTGTCTGAAAATAGTCAAATGCATTTGTCAACGAAACGTTATTTAGTGCCATAGCGATTTGTTCGGTTGCTAGAGTAGACGAAGAATGTATATGCTAAATGAATGCCTGAATGGGAAGGTATTGGACAGGATGGACACCCCGGGATGGCCAAAAGATCCTTCTCTACTTTCCATATCCCGTTTACGATCTTTTTACAACTACTTGAAGTCGTTTTGTGTGTGGCGCAGCTACATCAAATATGGCCCTTTAGCTGAAAAAGTCAAATGCTGATAACATGGGAAAACTTTCTTGTCTAGTTGCTTAGGAACGAGTGATCCAGGTCGTATTTAGAGGGAGGGTTCACATCGAGCTCACCGACATATTTTTTTCCATAATGTAAGGTAAATTTAATTTAATTAACCTCGTACTAGAGTAACACAATAGGCTATTGACCACGGTCAGAGATCAAACCCCCAAGGGAAAGACCCGAAGACAACACCACGTAGTTTTGAACCACGGTCAGATGACGAGGCAATTACCTGAGCTGCCAACCCACTCTCCAAACTTCCACACCAACCCAACGTGAGGACTTTCGGCCACGACAGATTTAAGGTACACCAGTCGCCTCTACATCATACGCTTACAGCATCCATGCACTCACCCGGATTCAAACCAGGAATCTTCCTATCTAGAACATCTTATCGACTTTTTGCCCTAAGAGGTACATCTTTAGTTGAGTAAGTGCTTTACACCCCGAAGGTACTCATGTGATATACTGACTTAATTGAAGCCGGGAGTCCTGCTCCCCGGATACCCAAGCGATGTTTATCTTCTCTCATCCCATCATCCCAATCTTTTCTCCCCTTTCACGACATTTTAACCTAAAGTTGCCACACTTGTGTTTGGCCAATATGACCCGCTTTTTCTTTCTTCCTCTGATCGTTAGCCGATCAACCGGAATAGTGATTAAAGTGTTAGCCTCTAGATTGGAAGGTTCCTGGTTCGAATCCGGGTCCGGGCATGGATGTTTGTAAGCGTATAGTGTAGAGGCGGCTTGTGCACCTTAAATCCGTCGTGGTCGAAAGTCCTCACGTTGAGTTGGTAAGGAAGTTTGGAGAGTGGGGTGCCAGCTCAGATGTTGCTTCTTCATCGGACCGTGGTTTAAAATTACGAGGTGTTGACCTCGGACCTTTCGCTAAAGGGACTGATCCCGGACCGTCGTCAATAGCACGTTGCACGGTTACCAGTTGTACCATCTAGTACGACGTTAACTAAAATTACCATTACCATTACCTCTGCTCGTTAGACAGCGTGGAAGAGGACATTATTATTTCAGTAACGCAATTTTAAGGTATTGGCTCACGAAACTAGTTGACTGGTGGTCTGAGTTTGATGGGCGCAAGGAGCCATATTTTAGCCAAGCTGCCCAAGCATGTTTTTCCAATTTGTTTTCAGGGAAAAAGTTTCAAATGACGCCCATTTTGAAATTTTGACGCCAAGGTGTGGCAGCCATCAAAGAAAAGCATCGGAATCAATGGTTGCTAAATTGTCATAAATAATATCTTTTTTGGGGGGTTGGAGAGGGATAATTTTGAAAGATCACAAATATAACACAACATTCAAGAGCTTAATTGCTCATTTTTGCGTTTATTTGGTGTAAAATATTGCCAAATTCGTTTCTCATCAAACTGTCGCCAAGTATAAAAAACAATAGTAGAGAGCAGCGCGTTACATTTTCTGTTTTTCATTGCTTTCATAAAGTCCAATTTGGCACAACTGTCGCAAATGTGGCACTTTTACTTTTTTTTAATTATAATTTAATTTTTAATAATAATCCTTAATTCCTCTTAATATGGCAGGTATGATATAGTATTAACCCTCCTGGTGGTTATTTTGGCGTGGTAACTGTGGTAACTCGTCATTGATTGGATTAAGCCAAAACTAACCAGGTTTTGATTGACAAGATATTTCGTCAATAGAAAACTGACTAGAGCTTGATGGACTAAATATTTCGTCAGACCAGATCTTGACGGATTAAATATTTTGTCAAGAAAACTGACCAGATCATGTTCTTGTCATCATAAAAAAATCGTCAATATCGTGATGACGATATATCTTGTCATTAGAAAAATTAGTTAGATCTTGATGGACGAGATATCTTGTTGAAAGCACTTGGAGGCTTAACGATTGATTGAAAATTCAAACCCCACCTGACACAGCTAGTTTATAGGCTCATAAATGGCCTCTTATAATATTCTTTGCTCGAGCAATAGCACTGCTTGTTTTGTGGTGTGATATACCACAACCTTCTTCGGTGGTCACATTCTTGAGATTCACACAATTGGACCCTTAACCTTCTTTGCAAATGAGTACTCCTCAGATGACCATTGTGAAGCCATTTTTCTTTTATCTCCCCCTTGTTCCCTTCCTATTGCCGAAGTGGAAGAAAATCCGAAAACGCAGGTTAATTTCCGTGAAGTCATTCTCGTGTTTGCACGTGCAGGTAGAAGTTCAGCGTACCTTGTGGTCACTAGGTGGAAGGATAATGGAGTAAGAGTCGACCACAATTTTGCTTTCGCGAAACAAACAATGGCGAAACGATGCCATTATGGAGATTGTTAACCGGGACGGAATTATGTTGTTTGAGAAAAACTCTCGTGCTAATTTGTCGAAGGTGAGAAAAGGTCATACAGCGCAGATTTTAATTTGAGACTTGAAAAAAGTCGGTGGCTTTGTGATGAGGGAATTGCATGGGGTAACTACATTATTTGCCGAGAAGTAAATGCCGAGATATAATAGTTTGATGAGATGACCCTTAAAAATGTCCTACTTCATTTAATTTATTTAATCTCAACCTATTTCATTAAATTCTTCACGAGCAATCTGCAAAAACTGAGTCACAAAAAGAGAAAGAAAATAACACACATGATAAATAAATAAATATATAGGGAGATAACTAATTGGATTTCATTTAAATATCATAAACTGGCGTAATATAAATTTCTTGCTGCTTATCATTATTTTCGGTACGAAAATAAATTTACCCTGTTGTTAAACAGTATTCTTACAACCAATATTATACTATTCTCACATTTCCAATAAAATTGAAGGTAACACAGCTTAGTTACACCAATTACATTCTGAACATATATTTCAATTTTATACTATTTCTTTGTTCAAAGTCGATTCAGCATTTCTTTGACGCTAAACTTACTTTTGCTCATATTTTCTTTTTCGCACGGATTAATATCTTCCTGATATACGATTGCTTTCTGTAATCAGACTTGAAAAGTTTCATTACAGTGGCGATGCTTCTTGCAGTTTTAGTAACATTATGCAGCTTCATAGCTCAAATAAAGAATATTTAAACTCATGGGAGAAGTTAACACAAATGAATCCCGTAATGACCAATTTTATATACCTTGTATCCATTGTTGCCATTCGACAATAAACAAATAAGGTCCATTTCTGAGCAACATACGTTAGACAAATATATGTGTGAATATACTCTCCTTTTAACAAATTCAATGGGTTCGAGGGATAAACATCCTTAAAAAATAAAAATTTCGTTTGAGGGACATGGAAGACGAATTTTTCAAAAACATCGATGTCAAGATCAGAAATCTCTTTCAGCACTCTTTTCAAACATAACTTTTTTTTTTGTTTCAAATTTTTATTTGATTTAAAAATATAAATAAAATTATAAAAATTCGAGTACTCATATTTTGAACTTAAACTTGATTTCCTCGAAATGAATATTTTCTAATTCAAGTTACCTCATATGAAACTATCGTTAACTGTTAAGCAAATTCTTCCTTACCAGTTCTTAAAGCATTATGTTACTGAAGTGATCCTGATAGGGATACGTGTGTTAGAGTACCTAGGCCAACGGGTCCTCAAACTCTCTAGGAAAGTAAACAGTAACTGCAGAAAAATTAGCTTGACTGTGTGTGAGAGAGTTTTATACACTAACCGACAATAATTACAACCATGTATTAATTGTTATTTATCTTCGATTTATTTATGAAAACAATTTACTTCAGAACAGTAATAGTAATTTGGTAATTTTTAGTTAACGTCGTACTAGAGTACCACAACGGGCTATTGACGACGGTCCGGGATCAATCCCTTAAGGCAAAGATCCGAGGACAACACCTCGTAAATTTGAACCACATACTTCAGAACGGAAAAGCGTGTGCGGCGAGCTGCGGTACAAATTGCACGCAAATTGGACGTGCGTCGCCGCAGCGGCGCAGGAGGCATGTGTGCACTACCACCATTGGATTTAATGTATCTCAGACCGCATTTGCGTTGCGGCAGCGGAGCCGTACGTTGAAAAACCGGATGTGTACACAGGGTCTAAGGGTTTTGAGTTTTTGATATGAAACTGTATACAGAGAAGTGTCATCTTCATGCTAAACAGATTAATACCCCAATATCAATATTTCTTATAATCCTTTTATAATAATAATAATATCTCCATAATTTAATTCGGCTCAAAACTACACCTCAATTCATAATTCTAAGTGAAACTAAAAAGTACGCATACTACTACCGTTGCCATATTTAGACAATTGCATGCTTATATATAATTTAATTATTCTATTTCCATACGCTTTCTATTATTTCATATTAGGTAATGGTAATTTTAGTTAACATCGTACTAGAGCAATACAACGGGCTATTTGGGCTATTGACGACGGTCCGGGATCAGTCCCTTAAATAAAAGATCTGAGGACAACACCTCGTAATTTTGAACCACGGTCAGATGACGAAGCAACACCTGAGCTGACACCCCACTCTCCGAACTACCACACCAACTCAACCTGAGGACTTTCGGCCACGGCAAATTTAAAGTGCACCAGCCGCCTCTACACCATACGCTTACAAACATCCATGCCCGGTCCCGGATTCGAACCAGGAAACATCCGATCAAGAGGCTTACATCTTAACCCCAATACCGGTTGGTCGGCTATTTCATATTAGATATTATCGCTTACACTATTCGTTTCCTTAAATCCCGTCTGATTAAATATTCATCCACCTTCTAATGAAATGGACTTAACATGTGGGCCCTGTCGTAAGATATAGGAAGAGTAAATCTCGTGGGCTTACGAATCGACTATCATATCGGATTGGCTTTTCTTAGCTGATTGGCTATAGGCATCCAATCCAATCCAATCCAATCTAATTATCTTAGCTGATTGGCTATCGAAGCGCAGACTAGAGTCCTTGACCACGGTGGAAAATCACATCAACCAATCAATAATTAGGATTCATGCTTATGCCCACAACCACGTGTCAGATCTTCAAACCAAGCCACCGTAAGAAATAATATAAAGATGCACGCACATTCTCAGTCTATTTCATTTTGAAGGTCCATGTTAATATTCATCGTGAACGAACAGTCTCTCGCGAAAGTATAAACATTTGATTTAACTTTAACTATGATAGAAATAAGATGAAAAGTGATCCAGGTCTTGGATGAAAAATCTTGTCTTTTGTGCAATAGTGCTAGGATAAATGTTCCGTCATACGACTGGTGCGTAACAAAATTTATTTATTTTGGTCAAAAAACTTCATTTACATATTTTTATAAATCTGACAGCACGTGATCAATTGGCTGTGTGTGATAAGAAAAACCACTATCTGTCTTTTCACCACTATCTGTCAACTTTTGTGTATCACTGGCTATGTATAAACATTTGCCCACTACTATCTGTCAACTTGCCTTGCTTACGCATGATGTTGTTTTTTGAGCAATACTGGTGAAACAATATTAATGGTAAACTGCGTACGGCAATCGATTTATACACAATGTTATTTCTATGGCGATTTCGAATGCGATTATTTTTGATACTTCGTACATCGTTTCGCTCGTGATATCACACAACCAATCAGAACAATTAAAAACTTCATCTCTCGTGACGTCACATAACCAATAAAAACCTAGCATTTTATACAACCAGGGGGGGGGGTTCCGCCCCTGATCACTATAGCTCGTCAACCCCAGATGATTGCTACGCAATCATTTCGCTTCGCAAACTATACTGAAGACACTAAAATCTATCTTAAGGAGAAAAAAATAACAATTGTAACAGATAAAGCTTTAATGAATAAATATTAAATATACAACATTAAGGAGAAAAAAAAAGGACACTAAAATCAATCCTAAGGAGAAAAAAAAGAAACATTTTTCTCCGCTACCGCATAGAAATACCGAATCATAGATATGTTTTAGCTGATCAGTGTTGTTTGCTGTAATAGTAGTTTTAAGATTTTCATATTCGACTGTTGCTATGGAAACGACGACCGAATTTGCCGGTTCTTTTGAACACATTGCAAACTTTCTAGTGCGTGCTATCAAATTTTAGGATTAAATTAATTAAAAAATATAACTGTGTTTATAGTCTGCGCGTGTTCCAAATTCATTAGCCCGTTGAACCACAAGATTCGCTATCTACCAATCACAAAGCGAATAAACCTGAAAAAGATCGAAAGATTTTCTTTTTTATAATCGAAAGAACAGATAAGATACTCGTTTCAGTAGAAAAGTATAATATTTATTGAATATATATAAGAAAATTAAACTGACATTTTATGATTTTCTGAGAATATAGCAGCATTGAAAATAGATAAATTATCCTTAACGGTATTGAACCCTCAAACTCTACTTTTTCTTTCAATCCATTCAATTCACTTCCCTTGTATTTTTGTAAGTTAGCCTCAGTTATTGAAAGGAGGTTGAACTTCAACATAAAAGTATCGGATTGCAACCCCAAAGGGTTCGATCCATAGAAATTGCCCCCCTGGCCACAGTTTACCATGAAAGACAGACCCAGAAAAAGCAGACTCCCCAAAACGATCCATTAACAGACGACTAACGAAAACGATAAAAAAATGGAAATTGTCCAAGGGAGAGAGAATAGGGAAGAAGGACCATCGGAGATGACAGGTGTTCGCATGCATTGTAGACTCTCCACCCTGAATCACAGATCTAATCACAAAGGAGAATCGTTAGGTCCCACGTAATTATCACAGAGCAACCCCGAATGCAGTTAGCAGGGGGGAACTGGTCCACAATCAATCGCCGATTGAACAATTAAGTTTCGTATCAAAGAAAATACGGGGTGGGGGAAGGGAACCAGGCCGTAAAAAAATAATCGAACTGAAATGAAGAAGAATCTGATGGGTCGGATCGTTAGTGGCATTTATTTGTCCAGGCTCCAGAGGGTAGGGAGGAGACCCGGTGATTCTTTGGTGCGATTGCTAGGGCAATTAGTTGCTGAATGTACAATCAGGATGGCAGAAGAGACAGCCGTATCTGAAGAATGTGGTGACCAAGGGCAAAAGTATCGCTGCATTTAACTGCATTTTTATTCCGATTCGTTAGATTCCATTTAGGCTGATAAGCAAAGGTGGAAGAATCGAATACTTGGTATTCGAGTATTTTCAAGTATCGAATGAATATTCGAATACATATTGAAAAAACGTATAATCGGTAGTAAGAATCAGACAACTGTGTGGTATAAGTTTTTTTTTTATATAAATATAAGATGGGGGGATGAATACTTTATTTTGGAATTCGATTACTTAGGATAATACTTTGATGATACTTAGAATAATACTTTAATGATATTTAGGATAATACTTTGAGGATACTTAGGATAATACTCGATGATATTTAGGATAATACTTTGATGTTACTTAGAATAATACTTTAATGATATTTAGGATAATACTTGATGATATTTAGGATGATACTCTGATGATACTTAGAATAATACTTTAATGATATTTAGGATAATACTTTGAGGATACTTAGGATAATACTTGATGATATTTAGGATAATACTTTGACGATACTTAGGATTCTTTGAATGAATACTACTGATTCAAATATGAGGAAGAATCAAGTACAACAAATATTTTTAACCTTTAGATTACGGCTGGTACAGCAGTTGTACCATGATCGAGCCAAGAAATAATTAAGACAACGGCCAGTACATCAGTTGCATTTTGAAATTTATAAGGATCACGCCAAGAAATAATCTGGTCTACGCCCGTTACAGCAGTTGTATTTTGAAAGTTATAAGAATCGTGCCAAGTATGAATAACACTTGTTATATCTACAGTCGTAGTCCAAAGGTTAAGTATGAAGTACACGAGTACTTTTGTATTCGAATACTCCCATATCTACTGCCATCCATACGTTACTCCCATCTGGGCAGAATAGGGGTTTCTTAAGAATCGAATACATGGCACAAATGTAAAAAAAGATTAATGAATAAAAAGTAGACAACTGCCCGATATAAGGCTACTACATAAAAAATAGCCCGCTTTTCTGATTTTTCGAGTATTGTGGTTAATGATATGGAATTGTTACAGTGGAAGAAAGATCAAACACACTGCAAGAGGAAACCAGACGACCATTGTACTGTGTACCTAATACGATTTTTTTATTGACCGTGAAATTCGTCTTAACTAGTTTTGACTGTATTTTTGTTTTAAATTCCTGAATTGTACAGCATAGAATTAAATCCTTATCAGGAGTGGGTTTCTTGTAAGTCGAAACAATTTTAGATAGTAAGCGTTCTTTCAAATTCAGAACCGGCATTATCGAAGTCATCAGTGTGGCAGTGTTTTATGGTCCATGGGGCCCAATTTAGTCATGTTGCTCCAAACACAATACGGACAACCTATGTGACTAGGATTGTAGATAGGAAAGTTCTTTTCCTTAGTGGCCAATTGAATCGTTGTTATTGTTATAAGCATGAAACGGTTTAATGTTTTGAACAGAGAAAAGAGACCGAACATTGCAAATCGAAAACGTCCAACATTTTCCGATGGTCCATTTTAAAGAATCAAAGTAATAAGAAAATTCCAGAACGGTAGATGTTACAGGAGGGAGATATGGCTTTCAATAGAAAAATAGGAACATAGACAGTGTTTATTTTACTAAATTAAATGTTTTCAATTGGAACAGAAATATACTCTATACATCAGGGGTGGCCAGCTACCCAACCTTTTACAGCCACAAACCAGGAAGAGATATTTGACAGCAATTTATTTATCGCTTGGATAACAAAATAAATACAACGAAAAACTGAAAATTAGTTCAATTTTTTAAAGTTTAACCACAGATACCCCTTTTCACGGTTAGCCTGATTCATAGCTGAAACACAAAACTTCGTTGCTTTCTTAGCTGAGACAATTCACTTAATGCAAGATTCATCATAAAAAATGTGTATAAAATAGTACAATATTCGCTTTGCTGAATGAGCGTTGGTTTGACACCGAAGTCGCACGAGTCTCGTTCGTAACAAAGCTCACAAACGTAAGCAATTGTTGTTTTGTAATATATCTTGCTTGTGCTGGTTCCGTAAAAAAATATCCTAAAACCAAAGTGGGCTGACACTAATCTCAATTTTTGGTGCTTTATATAATGTCGTGAGTCGTTGTATTCAATACTTAAATTTTATTAAAAATAAGCATCGGTCTGTTTTGACTGATCAGCATTTAACTGAGCTTATGCGAACTGCCCAGTTAAACTTTCGCCAGCTGACTGCTAAGACGGACAACATTCGTAAAGCATCCACAAGTTTATCTGATTTTTAAAGATTTTCCTTTTACAAAATTCTTTAATAGAATCAGAACAACATTTTTCAATAGCGTTTTTATTTTATTTTTATCTTTTGAATAACTTTATAACTTTTATGTTTCTGAATGATTTTGTAACAAGAAAGGAAGTAAAATAGTTCATTTCGGTCATTGATCAGTAGGGCAACTTTTTGCAACAAATGCAACTTTTTTTCACACGTTCTACACTGCATGTTAAGTACTAAAACCAGAATTTCTGTACATGGGGTGTATTGCAAGTGAGTTATAACCGCAACATCAATGCAACTTTCTGCATAAATGCAACTTTTTGCATAAATGCAACCACTTGCAACTTTTTAAAATTTAGCTTAAAACTAATTAGTATGAAATTACTATTTCATTTTTTTCCCTATTGAATTATTGCCCTTTTTGAATCAACCCTTCGATCACGTGTATGATCTTTCGAACGCCGAAGTATTACGGATCAAACAAGAAGGTGTTCGTCTTAACAGACAAAAGTGAAATTAATGGCAAGAAGTACTTTTAACACATTGGTTGACACTCTTGATTACCCAGTGGAAACTAACTTGTGTAATCGACTGCAAAGTTTGCGTGGTGAGTGTCGATCATCAATATATTGTTCGCTTTATAGATGACGTTTTAAAATCTCTGAATGTTGAGCGAAAGGAATTTGCGCTTCTGCAATCCGATAGAGCACATTATATGACTGCGGCTGATGCAGTTTTTAAATGTTAAAGAAATTAATGGCCAAGGATCGGTCATTCAACGTTCTTCTGTATTTCATTATCTATATATATAATTCTCTTACGTGGCACGCAAAAAAGACGTTATTTGTTATTGAGTTTTGGCAATATTGTACGATTGTTTGTTTATCACGAAGCCTCGCGCTTCAATTGAATTTATAGCGTTTTCAAATGAAATTTTATTGAAAAAAAAAATGAATTTTAGTTCAGCTGTTGCAGTTAATAATAGAAATCAAAGAAAGCGGAGGATCTTTTCAGGGCCATTAAAAAAAAGGCCCTTTTCAAGGCCAACAATTATAGTTCAACAAGACGCTTGCACTACAACTTTCGACAACAAACTCAATGAAAAAGCGTGGGTGGCTCGAGTGCAGGGGTAAATGTACACACAAACAACATGCTGGGTATTCAATTTCCAAATAAGCGATCACATTTCGAGTCAAGATTTGCTCAAAGTTTTCATTTGAATTCTGATTCTATAGGTACTGTATATATCTTTTCTGAAAAACAGCAAAAAAATTTAGCTTTGAAAAATATTTTTGTGGAATATCATATTTTGTAAACAATTTCTTTTGCTAGGACACATGTCTTCATTGATGCGAGCGAAGCGAGCATAAAGAACCAATGAGGATTGCGAAGCAATCCTCCTGGGGTGGGCGAGCGTTAGCGAGCAGGGGGCGGGCCCCCTAGTGTATTATAATACTGTTGTACGCGACTAAAATTGTCAATATATTTTGAGCCTTTTCATTTTTTACGAATAATTTATTTTAGATTTTAGAGTACCAAAAATAAATTCAACTGTATTTCCATAAATGCAACTTTAGGGAATGATAAATGCAACTTTTCCCATTTTTACTACAACAAAAAAGTTTCCCTATTGATCAGTTTTAGTTTGCCATATTTCATACATACATTTCATTTGCAAAAGAGCCGCATACGGCTTGAGAGCAACGCTATGGCCACTACTGCTCTATATTTCAGTATACGGCTAAATACCTTTTTCTTGTATTTGACAGTAAGGTTAATTGTGATTGTACTTATTAAAGAGGCGCATACGACTCGAGAGCAGCGCTATGGCCACTACTGCTCTATATTTCAGTATACGGCTAAATACCTTTCAAAATGTATTTGACAGCAAGGTTGATTGTGATTGAATTAAGTGGTCAAACGATGCCAGAAGTCGAGACCTAAGTCTAAGAAAACATTCAAAAAGTTCAAATATTCTTCTTCCTCCTGAGACCGGCAGATGGGATCCTTTTTTTTTGTACTGATCATTCGACATAGTCCTGCATTATATCTCGAGTACCCGGTACAATTATACAGGGACTTGCCTTGATGTAAGCGTTTGAGCCTTCTGTGGCAAATGGTTAAGTCCGTTCCTACTTAAATGAATATTTAGGTAGTTAATCAACGTCACACTAGAGCAACACAACGGGTTATTGGCAATGGTCCGGGATTAATCCCGAAGAGAAAGATCCAAGGACAGTGCCTCGTAATTTTGAACCGAGGTCAGATGATGAGAACACCTGAGCTGGCACCCTACTCTTCCAACTTTCACACCATGCCAACGTAAAGACATTTGAGGCCACGACGCATTAAACGTACACCAGTCCCTGTGTCTTTGTCTGGGCCGGCTCCCCTTCTACAACTGGGGTACCACGCCCGAGATGGATATTTAAACTAAATGAATATTTTAATGGCCACCATCAAAGAACAAAGGAGCAGATTATAAAAGCGATCATAAAACCAAACCCTATCTTCGGGAAATGTTATGACTCTAACCTCCTTTCCGACCTCCGTCAAAAATCATATTTCTTTCCGAAACGACAAACAAACCGACTCCAAGCAGACACAAAAGATCATTGCCATCGAAGCGAACCCTTATCCATTATTTTTTTTACGCTTTCGAATTAATTTCGCGAAACCTTTTAGCTATCATTTATCTTTGCAAACGATTATTAACCGGGGACATGAAGTAATCGTGGCTAATACGTTAGAGAGTGGCTTTATTTTACTGCCGTCCCTCCCTTTCTTGTCTTCCTCTGGACTCTTCGGGCAGGTCCAAAGCAGCCCGGTAGGGGGATACGCGACTTGAATTTCAATGCGACTATTACGACCCGAAGACGGAATGAAAGTCTACAGAGAAGCAGAGCAGAAGTCGGAATTATGTATTAAATGAATTCTGAGCTGCCCTGTTGCCTCTTAAAGAACGGCTTCTGTTTCTTTTTGCATTTTGGCCAGCCTCTGTTCGGGAATTCTTATGTGCTATCCGTTCGACTATAAATTAGCCGGCCGCGTTTCAAGTTCCTTGGTGTGCTGATTTGATTCGATGTGGTGTTATAATGTGCTGGTTTCGATTCTTATTTTATTGTTCTGGCGTTTGTTTTATACGGGTTTGTTTCTTGTCTCCTGGATTATACCTTCCACTTAACGACTCGCAGCGCCAGCAGTAAATTTTAGGTTTATTAATTTTGGTTCCTTCCAAACGAAATGGTGTAAGCCATTGCATGGGACATTAATAAATGATCGATTCTTTACGCGTATGATCAGAACAAATAATTTTGAATGCATGAAAATGAAATTTCACTGATTCAGAAAGATTCCCGTTCTTCTGTTTACTGATTAGATTTCGATAAGGTGGTATAATAGGCTGGATACGATTACTCTTTTAGTGATCTTGGGTTTGTTTTTGTCTCCTGAGTTGTACACTTAACAACTCAGTAATACCAGTAAACTTTAGATTTATCAATTTCGGTTCCTTCCGAACGAAATAGCGTAAGCAATCGGATGGAACAAAAACAAATAATCAATTCTTTACGCGTGTGATCAGAACAAATAATTTTGAATACATGAAAATGAAATATCACTGATTCAGAAAGATTCTAGTTATCCTGTTTACTGATTACATTTCGATCAGTTCTTATAATATATGCTGAATCCAATTATTCTCTTTTTTGTCTCTTCTGGATTCACTTCTCTTTCACTTAATGATTCAGTGTACCATCTGTAAAGTTTAGGTTTATCAATCTTGGTTCCTACCGAACAAAATGGCACTATGCATAGGATAGGACATGACAAATTATCAATTATTTTATGATATGAACTGAACAAATAATTTTTAAATAAAATTATACGCAACTTAATTTAATGAAACCTACAAAAACATGAAATAAATAATTTGACAGCATGGAAATGAAAGAAATTTCAATGATTCAGAAGGATTCCCGTTCTTATGTTTGCTGATTAGATTCAATGTTTCGCAAAAATGTGCTGAATCAATTCTGAGATTGAGAGAGAGAGAGAGTGTTCTTAAATACACTTAATTTTTTTGGTAAATTCAACACCTAATCATTTCTTTTAGAAATTACATAAGAATGACAATTTTAGTAATTCCTTTATTTTTGAATCATCAGTCATGTGTCATAAATTATACCACGGTACCTAGCCAACTTATTTTACTCAAGTCAAGTAATTGTATTAACTATTCCTGCCTTCTGCTACAGCAGGAGTTGGGTAAAACAGAGTAGGGCAGTTAAATAATGTAAGTTTTAGGCAAACTAAAGGGGGGAAAATTAGGGACGAAAGATGCAATGGTCAAATTGGACGTGAGAAACAAAAAGAAAGTGACTGAAAGCAATAAAGATTACCACAGTTTTCATCAGGTTTGATCGTACAAGTAAACGATTTTGTGCGTGCATATTCATATAAGTCTTTTAAGTTTTCATTTAAGTCAAACGAAAAGCGGGTGGTTCTGATTTGTGCTGTATAGCAAAAACTATGAGAATGCTTGTCGAAAGTGAGATATTGGAGAATGCCACCATGAATTGCCTATTATAAAATCTATAGAAAAACTCGGAATAAATGCTTTGTCTATTTGCTATTTCAGATGAAAGTATTCGTTGTACCGATAATATTAAAAGATACTTTTTCTCATATGCAAGATCACTATGTCGCTCTGCAGTGTGGCCTTCCATACAACGTTCTCCACCGTATCTGTGAACAAGGATCTGACCGTCCGGATATATGCACGAGAAATAATAAAGAATTTGTTTTTAAATTAAATGTCTTCAATGTAGAGAAAGCAAAGGTAGCCGTTGCCAATCCTCAAAATGGCCCACAATATGTTAATTTGACGACATTTTTAAACAGAAAACCATTGTTTTAGAAATCTTTTAACAAATTGCTGAATAATAAATTTGAATAAGAATTTAATAGAAGCCATAAGAATTCAATCAATCAACATTTACAAATTTTTCTATCTAATTTTATTTTAAAAATCAACATACTTTCTATGTTTGTCCGGTGGCCAGATGCGGCCTTCCGGACAGGTTTCCAGACCCATCGGCCAGATACGACTGTGCCAATTTGTTTTCATTACCAGCCGGTCAGATACGGTTCTTGGAAAAGGTTTTTCAAACCGACTGGCCGAATACGGTACTCGAAATAAGATTTCCATTTAGTAGATTTGTGTTAACAGCCCACATAGTAACTTCAATTATTTAATTTTTAATACAGAGTACAAAAATGCTTTGCAATGTTTTGATTCCGTCATTGAAAAGACAATGACCCTTTTCTCTATTATATCTTCATTAAAATAATTTGTGGACATAACTCAAAATGAACGAATTTGGACTTCATACAAGTGATTTTTCTACAAAGATAAAGATTTAGTGATTGATTGTGAAATAACTTCTCACAGATCTTTTGTATTACATTTTTATATTTCCATCTACACCCGGATTGAAAATAATTATTCGACTGTTAACGTTTGAGTGCATTTGTTATGACGCAAAAGGAATCAAATTTGCTCTTGAAACGAACAGGTTGCAGAAATCTTTATTTTCTGGATTGGTAGGTATTTCAATTAACGTCGTACTGGAGCAACACAGCGAGCTATTGGCGACGGTCCTGAATCAATTCCCCAAGCTTTATTTTATGGAAGTAAATATCCTGTATACGGTATGCAAATGCATGCAGTTCCATATAATACATACATTAATCACTGTAGCTATTAAAAAGCCGTTAAAAACGCGCAGCATTATGCCAATACAGTAATTATCCAAGTCAACGCAAATTATTGAAATCCCATTTAATTAAAAATAGTCTAATGTGATTTATTCAAACCTTTCATATTAATCTCAATGACGTCTTGGCGCGCTGCCCAAGATACCCATGTCCACCCCTTGTCTTGTTATCGATATGATCGAACGAAATCGCATTCCGTCAGATAATTTGAAGCACGAATTCCGTCAGCTTCATGGGGAAAAAAATTATCCTTACATAACTCAAGCAGCACGAAGCGATTTAAATTTTAAATGAACGTATTTCTACCGAATCGATTACGACGAAAAAAAAAATCGTTCAGAACCGATAGTTTTCCTCTTCCGTCTTCTGCTGCTGGAGAGACAATTCAATTCCCCTTCCCGGTGGATTAAAATTAAAACCTTATCGAAGGCTTTTCCCCTCTGAGGACCCATTGACAACATGCGGAAGTTTCTGAAGAGATTACAATGCATATTAAGTGGATCTCTTCTTTCTTGTGGCCGAGCGATCGAGGGCTTGGGCAACACACGCTCGGTGAATCTAAATGACCGCCGAGGCAGGCCTCTGTTGGTTTTTATTGTGGATAATTACGGATTTTAAACGCTTTGGATTTGCACAAATGGCGGTGGCACGTAGCGCGCTATTTATCACGCTGCTTGATACACCCGTGACAGCAACGCTCGATTGATTTATGTTGCTCTTGTTTGTTTACACGGCACCGATAACCCTTCCAACGACTCCCGCCTATTGTATACAGGCGGGACTTTAATTACGACAGGCGTTGATAGAGACACGAGCGACACAATGTCGGATCTGGTTTTTGTTGCGGACTCGGTCTTTTGAAATCGATCGGTGACCCAAAAGGGAGAACAAGTTCAATTATCATGCGAAATTCAACGCGATTCTCCTTGCTTGGTTCAGAGATAGTCAATTTAAGATCCCGTCGAAGGCCAGTAGGCAGTAAATGTTATCTCAGAACTTGGGTCTTTCGAAAAACGAAAAGGAATTCCTGTGAAATGTTTCATTCTCCAGTGAAAGTCGATGATTCTAATTGCTCGATTCGGAGATGGCCAGCTTAAGATCCATCGAAAGGCACTGCAATAAATGTTAACTTAGGATTTGGTTCTTTTGAAAACGGAAATGGAAGACATGTTCCATTTTCCTGTGAAATTCAACGCGATTCTCCTTGCTTGGTTCAGAGATAGTCAATTTAAGATCCCGTCGAAGGCCGTTACGCAGTAAATGCTAACTTAGAACTTGGGTCTTTTGAAAAAGGAAAAGGAATTCCTGTGAAATGTTCTAGTGAAAGTCGATGCTTCTCTTTGCTCGATACGGAGATGACCAATTTAAGATCCATTGAAGGACACTATGCAATAAATGTTAACTTAGGACTTGGCTCTTTCGAAATCAGAAAGGGATGATATATTCTATCATCGTGTGAATTTCGACGCGATTATCATTGTTCGAATCTGAGATGGCCGATTTAAGATCCATCGAAGGCCACTATGCTATAAATGTTAACTTAGGACTTGGTTCATTTGAAACGGAAAAGGAAGATATGTTCCATTTTCCTGTGAAATTCGATGCAATTATCCTTGCTTGGTTCATAGATAGTCATTTTAAGATCCCGTCGAAGGCCAGTACGCAGTAAATGTTAACTTAGAACTTGGGTCTTTTGAAAAAGGAAAAGGAATTCCTGTGAAATGTTCCAGTGAAAGTCGATGCTTCTCAATGCTTGATTCGGAGATGACCAATTTAAGATCCATTGAAGGACACTATGCAATAAATGTTAACTTAGGACTTGGCTCTTTCGAAATCAGAAAGGGATGATATATTCTATCATCGTGTGAATTTCGACGCGATTATCATTGTTCGAATCTGAGATGGCCGATTTAAGATCCATCGAAGGCCACTATGCTATAAATGTTAACTTAGGACTTGGTTCATTTGAAACGGAAAAGGAAGATATGTTCCATTTTCCTGTGAAATTCGATGCAATTATCCTTGCTTGGTTCATAGATAGTCATTTTAAGATACCGTCGAAGGCCAGTACGCAGTAAATGTTAACTTAGAACTTGGGTCTTTTGAAAAAGGAAAAGGAATTCCTGTGAAATGTTCCAGTGAAAGTCGATGCTTCTCAATGCTTGATTCGGAGATGACCAATTTAAGATCCATTGAAGGACACTATGCAATAAATGTTAACTTAGGACTTGGCTCTTTCGAAATCAGAAAGGGATGATATATTCTATCATCGTGTGAATTTCGACGCGATTATCATTGTTCGAATCTGAGATGGCCGATTTAAGATCCATCGAAGGCCACTATGCTATAAATGTTAACTTAGGACTTGGTTCATTTGAAACGGAAAAGGAAGATATGTTCCATTTTCCTGTGAAATTCGATGCAATTATCCTTGCTTGGTTCATAGATAGTCATTTTAAGATACCGTCGAAGGCCAGTACGCAGTAAATGTTAACTTAGAACTTGGGTCTTTTGAAAAAGGAAAAGGAATTCCTGTGAAATGTTCCAGTGAAAGTCGATGCTTCTCAATGCTTGATTCGGAGATGACCAATTTAAGATCCATTGAAGGACACTATGCAATAAATGTTAAATTAGGACTTGGGTCTTTCGAAATCGGAAAGGCATGATATATTCCATCATCGTGTGAATTTTGACGAGATTCTCATTGCTAGAATCGGAGATGGCCGATTTAAGATCCATCGAAGGCCACTATGCAATAAATGTTAACTTAGGACTTGGTTCTTTTGAAAACGGAAAACGCAGAAGTGTTCCATTTTTCTGTGAAATTTGATATGATTCTCATTGCTCTATTCGGAGATGGCCAACATCGAAGGGCACTATGCAATAAATGTTAAATTAGGACTTGGCTCTTTTGAAAACGGAAAAGTAAGATATGTTCCATATTCCTGTGAAATTCAATGCGATTCTCATTGTGCGGATTAGATATGGCCAATTAAAGATTCATTGAAGGGGCCTAAGCAATAAATGCTAACCTAGGATTTGGTTCTTTTGGAAACGGAAAAGGAAGATATTTTCCACTTTCCTGTGAAATAAGATATTTTCCACTTTCCTGTGAAATTCGATACGATTCTCATTGCTCGATTTGGAGATTGCCAATTTAAGATCAATGTATGGGCGCTATGAAATAAGTGTTAACTTAATAAGTGTAACTTAGTTTTTGAAAACGGAAATGGAAGACATGTTCCATTTCCTGTGAAATTCAATGCGATTCTCCTTGCGTGGATCAGAGATAGCCAATTTAAGATTCATAGAAGGACAGTATGCAATAAATATGAACTTAGAACCTGTTTTTTTTTAATCGATTGATAATCATAAAGGGAAAATAAATTCCATTATCATGTGAATGCCGACGTGATTCTCATTGCATAGATTATAGATGGTACCCACATAATGAATGCTAACTTATGGCGTCCGAAATGGAAAGACAAAATCCATTATCATGTGAAATTCGACGTGATTAACATTGCACGAATCGGAAATGGCTATTAGGGATGTGACATAGACAACAAAACATCGATGTTCAATACTGAAACATCGATGTTAATAATACATCGCCCGAAAAACATCGACGGATTTCAACTTTTTCCCCCATTTTCTAAAATTGATTTGGTAACCTCTAATATTAATGTTAGCCCGTGGAGGGGGGGGGGAGAGAGGGTATTTGTCAATTACCGTGTTTATTAATATATAACTGATTTGCTAAAGTCAAAAAAATTAATACGAACAATTAACAAATCTTTTGCTTTCACATTGAATAGTACAAAAGAAAATAATATTGACAACAATTTGAAATAGGTACTGCTAACTATAAGTATACGTAGTTATATAACTATAGGTTAGGTAGTTAGGTAGGTACATAACTATACTTATAAATTATTTATCAACTTATGGGGGATATAAACTTACTTTTTATGTCCTGAAAATAAAAAATATTGGGGGATATAATTATTATATGCCCCGATATTTGTTATTTACAGTTTGTAAAAAAAAAAAGGTTTGTTAACTTTTTCCCCCTTAAGCCAATTCCTTTTTTCACTAACTGTCCCACCAGTTACGGAAAAAGCTCTTTCTGATCGGACGGATGTCGCCATCACTGACAAATACTTAGTTACACGTTTATTTTTTAAATTTTTACAATGGTAGTGTTTTCATTCACAGATAAAACATCGATAACGTAAGAACTTCGACAGTGTAAAAAAAATCGACAGTGTAAAAACATCGATGTTAAACAAACATAGGTTCCAATAAATCGATGGTAAATAAATCGATATTCTTTTTATTAAACATCGATCTTTTGAAAACATTGACATCGATGTCGCATCCTTAATGGCTACGATATCATAATTGTTAACTTAGGATTTTAAATTTTTATGCAACTGCATACTGAAAATTGATACTTTGCCGCGAAATTATTCAAATCTTGAACATACTTTATTAGAACATACTTTAGATTTTTTTCCAATTTATCTTTTTGCTCTAATTAAGTATATTTTTAACTTCCCCCAATGCCTTTTGCTACTATTAAGTTATACAAAATTAGGAATATACACTACTTGGACAAAAATATTTGGACACTGCAAAAATTCTGAGGAGGATCCATCTTAGTGTGAGGTTGTTTTTCCTGGCTAGGACTCGGCCCATTGCTTTATGTACCTGGTACCATGAACGCTAATGCACACCTCGACGTTCTAGATGATTCGGCCTTGCCTTCACTATGGCAATACTACAACGATGATGGTTATTTCTTTCAACAGGATCGAGCTCCATGTCATATTGCAATACGTGTGATGGATTGGTTTCCAAAAAATGAGGTGAATTTGCATGACTGGCCTATTCAGAGCCCCGATCTCAATCCAATCGAGCACTTGTAGGACAAACTGGAGCGACGAGTACGACATCGCTACGCTCGCCCATCTTCACAACGATCTCTTCTCATAGCCTTGCAAGAGGCATGTCAAGCTATTCCTGCCCAGTCTTACAGAGAACTTGAGGAAAGTATGCCTCGACGTGTTGCAGCTGTAATACAAGCAAAAGAAGGCCTGAATAGAATAATAGAGCACTTGTTCTGAAAAACATGCAATGTCCAAATACTTTTGTCCATATAGTGTATAAGGTGCTAGAAATATTTTAACCCTCCTAGAGGATATCCGGAAGAGGCATCTCGTCACTGGCAAAACTGACCAGATCTTGGACTAGATATTCCGTCATTCTAAGAACAGAGATCACGATCATTAAAAAAAACTGTCCAAACCTTAATCCCGTTATGTAAAAATTGGCAATATTTCGATAACAAGATATCTCGTCATTAGCGAAATTGGTCTGACCTTGATGGATACTTAATATCGTCTTATCGCTTAGAGAGTTAAAAGTACGAAAAGTTTAGGTAACACAGAGTAGCGGTAATTCTTTTAATTTAAAAATGTCATTTTGACCAATAACTCCAAAAAATGTTTTTGATCTTATTTGATAGAGTATTTATTTGACTTTCCAAAATATATTTCATTTTTTCTCTAAGTTAATTAGTTGAAATGATATTAAGATTTTAATAAATGCTGGAAAACCGGAAGTGGATATGCAAAAAACTGGAAATGGCAGTTAAAAGACCAAAAATCTGTCATAATTTAAATTTAAAATTTACTTTTTTTATTGCAATTGCAAACATAATTTTAGAAAGTTTTCTCGTATGTTTAAATGGATTCTCTTTTGGCAATATTGTGAACATTTTTAAGAGAAGTGGAGAACAAAATTGTTTACGCAAACAGTAAAAGCAAGAGAGCAAGCGATACACTTTAAACTATATTTTACTCTAAATTAATATTTATGCATTACTTCCTCACTTCAAATGTTATAACACAAAAAGTTATTGATGGATTCTTGTAAAATTTTCAGAACTTGTTTTTTATAATGTTGTCTAGGGAATGAACTAGAATAATTATTCTGGGTTGAAAAGCTTTTAAAATATGGTAATTTATTTAAGAAATAGGACTGTAAAACTATCAAAAATCTTTTATTTATTTTTCGATCGCTTGTAAAATTTTTGTTTATTTAAATATCTTTTTGATTGTACTTCATTCCCTAGAAAAATGCATTTAGTTTTTTTTGGTAATATCATTTTTCAAATGGGTTGAATAGATTTTCATGTAGCACAATTGATGTTTTTGACAAATATTTTTTAAATGTCATACATAATTATCATTTTTACAAAATTATTAATATATATTTTAAATATTTATATCTCAATGCTACTGTTTAAAAACACTAAACATAAAAATATCGTTAAACTGTTTCAATACCACATTTAAAAAAGGGTCTCGAACGTGTTCGGATACCTTAAGATTACTTTACTGATGAATATATAAAAACATGACTACATAAAATAAATGACATAACAAACTTTCTCGTAGAAAGTTAACACGAAAAAAAAAATGTGAAACTCGATACTTTTATTGATTTTACTATTATAAGCAAGAAGTGTCAATCAGGGAGGCGATTATTGTGACTCAAGAGGCACTGCAAAATATATTTTTAAATAACTAAAATGCTTAAGTTATGAAAAATCCACTAACTTGGAACGTTTTTGAAATTGAGTATTTTCCATACTGGGAGATGAATTTTATTAATCCTGTTTCAAAATTGTCGAAAAATGAAAGGAGATTTGGTAAAAGGTCCCAAGCCATCTTCCACGCATTGTGTACATTCAAAACGTCTTGTTACAGCCCAAACTTTCAAAGAGCAATTACTGCGCCCGATTCATCAAGCGGTATCTACATTTTAAATCTCCTTCTCCTAAATCGTTCATCTTCACAACACTCATTACAGCAGCAGGTAGTATAAACTAGGAGCTAAAAGCGAATTTCCCCTACAGTTGTGGGCACGAAGTAATTGATAAGTCCATATAAAACTGAGCAAAAATGGGCTGACCTGTAACATCTGTGCCTAGTATAAATCCTCACTACTCTTAATAATCCCTAATTTCTCTGTATCGGGAATTTGAAAAGATGTTTAATAGTAAAGCATTGAGTAGCAAGTAAAAATTGAAATCAGCACAAGAATTTTTGAATTATTTGCAAGATTCAATTATGCTTTCCACGTAATTACATTTCGTGTGGCTCTGTTACATTCAATCTATTTATATATATTGAATTTACGTACGCGAAAAAGAAATCGATATTATTCGTTTATTGTCGAAAGGCAAACAAAGGATGCAAACGATATAAAATCAGCTACTGCGGGAATCATTCATTAATTTTCCGCTTAGTGTAGACATGCATAATTTGAGCTATGGAGCTGCTATGTTGCTAAAATTGCAGGGAAGATCTGGCCATTCCGATGAAATTCTTCATCAGTAACATACAGAAAGCAATGAGAAATCTGAAAGGTAGAAATCAGCGTAGGAAAGAAAGCGTGAGTTACCGCGGAAATAGGTTTAGTGTCAAAAAGGTAGAATTTCCTTTGATAGTGGAAATAGAATAAAATTGAAGTGTACAATCAGAAACTAATTGGGGTAATATGGCTGAGATGGGGACATCATGCATTTTATTGGAAATAAGAATCAACACTTGTAAAACATACACGAAAGGTTGTTATAAAAATATTTGAGTAATTTTATTTCATTTGGGGGTATGAAATGTTGATATAATGCTACATCTTCTATGTATATAAAAAGGATGTGTGTATTCTCTACACAAATCTACACCGTTTGACCAATCCACACCAACTTTGGTACTCTTATACTTTAGAACACTGCGGAAAACATAGGCTATTTCTTTCCTGTCTCCAGACCAATCTGTAGCCATGAAAGTTGGCACACAGGTAGTCCTAAAAGTGCCCCTTGAAGCTCCAATTTAAAAATCTAAAGTTTGCTTTTCTGCAATAAGTGGATATGGACAAGGAAACACGTTTACAGGGGTTGTGTATGAGTTAGCACAGGGAAATGTCGCGATCATATTTTAGCTGTCACGGTAGGAAACACGTTCTACAGAGTTTGTATAATTAAGCTATATCACAGGGAAATGTCGCGGTCATATTTTAGCCGTCACGGTCATATTTGAAACCAGAGCAACGCCGGGTTATTAAAAAAGGTTACATTACAAATGGTTGGTTGGGTTTTGTACGGTGTTTGGAAAATATGCCCCAAACACAAAACAGGCAACCTCAACTACACTGCCGTCAATTGATGTAAGCAATTAAGAAAGTTTAGTGCAAATGATGCTATTCGCGGGTCTCATAGGCGAGTCCCACTAAACTACTCATAAGCATTTTGCGATGTAATCATTCATCAAACTTCATATTATTGTGTATTACCTTTGATTCTTCGTAACCACCTTCTCCTCCACAGCGATTCACTGCAATGGCATTTTAAATATTATATTTTTTTTATAAAGCATTTTAACATAGTCTTGATTTTAATATAGCGAGTCTTTTGAAAAACAAAGGGTATGCAAACTTCTTAGATTGAATAAGAAACATATGCTGTATGCGAATATGTATTCGAATAATGTAGAGGTAAATGTTAATGAAAGATGCTGCACAAATCCCGCTTCGAAGAGAAAGTTGTTCATGGAATATCGACAAGACAATCTGAAAAAAAATTGAATTTTGACATATGAAGGTAATCCCAATTGTGCAAACAAATTTACGAACAAATGCTTAGTAAACACACCAGTTTCAAAAATAATTTTGATCCACATGTTGTTCACATGTCCTTATGAATGCTGTGCCAAGACAGTTTGGAAATCATTGTACCGAGATACAATAAAGGGTTCCAAATAATGTAAAAATAAAATGTTGAGAAAAATTTGTTTTACTAGACTCATTTTGTAAAAATCACCATCGATGATTGTTTAACTTGAGTTTGCAATATGAAATTGATGTACTTTCGTTGCAACTTTGCAACGTTTTGTCTCCTTCTTCCCTCCATCAATCAACGAGGAACACTGTAACAAATTAGCCAAAATTAACTTGATCAGTCGTATCTGATGCATGAGAAAAGTTGGTCCACATAATACCACCAATACAATCTGTGAATCATTTGACTGACACATACAGTAAGTAATTCCGAATTATACAAGTATAAATTGTAAAAAAAATAGCTTTACGACTCGCACCCTAAGAATCACCAAGACAATAAAGCAATAATATTGAACTTGAGTGCGATCCGAGATGGGCGCTATTTCTTTGCATTAGAAACGTTTCGTCGACATTCTCTTCAACATTGAGAAAAACTGTTGCCAACTGTCCGGAAGTAATTACGACAGTCATTTCTGAGCATTGAGAAAAGTTTCTCAACATAATATCACCAAGACTATCAGCCAATCATTTAACTGACACGTGCAAAAGTGTGATTTAAAATTATGCAAAATAAGCAATGCTAAAAAGTACTTCACTACACTCGTTTCAAAAAGAAAGACAGTCTATGATCCACAAAGCTGAATCTAGCAATTATTTAATTCAACATGCGATCTGAGATTTGCGCATTTTCTTTTCATTTGCAAGGTTTTATACACAGAGCTTCGATGTTATCGTGTTAAAAAAAAATTGTCTACAACAAATGATAGGCAGGTATTTAGTTAACACCGCACTGGAGTAACACAACGGGAATTTGGAGATCCAGCACCAATCCTGATGGTAATGGAAATTTTCAATTAACGTGTACTAGAGTAACACAGCGGGATATTGACGACTGTCCGGGATCAATCCTCCAAGAGAAAGATCCGAGGGCAACACCACGTAATTTTGAACCACGGTCAGATGTCGAGGCAACACCTGAGCTGACAACCCACTCTCCAAACTTGTGCACCAACCCAACGTGAGGACTTTCGGCCACGACAGATTTCAAGTTCACCAGTCGCCTCTACACCAAACGCTTACAAACATCCATGCAGTGATCGGATTTGAACTACGAACCTTCCGATCTCGAGGTTAACACTTTAACCACCAGACCGGATGGTTGACAGGATCGTCCGATTGCTAATCAGGTACTGCCCCCAATTGGGCAACCGAGACCCTCAACACCAAATAGACAAACGATTGCAAATTAGCTGTAATTTCGGCTGTCATTTCCAAGCTTTGTTTCAAGAGAATAAATTGTTCGTTCAAATTGCGCCATCACAATACAACAATAATTCAATTGAAGCATCGAGTAAGTGATTTAAAATCATTTAAAAAAATAATCCAGTAAACTGTACTTGACTAGACTCGTTTCAAGACGAAGGTAATTTAAATTAACGTCGTACTAGAGCAACACAACAAGCTATTGCCGACGGTCCGGGATAAATCTCTCAAGTAAAAGATCCAAGGACAACACCACATAATTTTGAACCACGGTCAGATTACGAGGCAACACCTTCGTTTCAAAAAGAAGCGAGGTCTTTTCCTCTGGGAACGGAGGTTCTTAAGAACAAAGATAATCTAAGACATGAGAGTTTCAGCTGAATTTTGAACCTCTGGGAACGGAGTTTTTTTAAGAACAAAGACAGTCAAATAGAGGAGACTTTCAACTGAATCGTGATCTCGCTTCGTATCCAGGGTTTCGTTCTCCAGAAAAGAGAACTACGGTTGTAAATTGGGCGAACATTATCCGGTATGTTATTTTAGAGCCGCTTTGTTTCAAAAGGAAAGCTTATGCAGTGTGGGCAAAGTAACGAATAGGATTTCCATATTTAGATATTCCTTTATACAATATTTTGCTTAAAATTATCAGTATCGTAGAATTTTATACAGTACCTACGGGAAACAAATTTACACATCGTGTAAATTGTATTCAATGGCGTTTATTTCTGAACGTTTTAAGCTTCGCATCATGGTAGTTTTTCATTCATTCAAAAGAAGAGAGAAGCGGTTGAAAATTTTTGCAGCAACACGTGATCATTTACGCGATTCGACTAGGGATTCAAAATCACGTAAAAGTAAATCTTTGTAAAAAGTGCCTCATTTGACTCGTTTATGGAGGAAAGCCGGCACATGAGCCACGAAAAAAAATCTAAGAATCGTTAACAGAAGTATGCTGATGTGAGATTGGAGCATTTCAAAACGCCTCGTGCTCCTCATCCGCGGAAGTTTTTCATTTTAAAACCAAAGAATTGTCACCACCGAAGAGAGAAACTGTTGAAAATTGCTGCAGCAGGACAATCTAGTAATCATTTAACCTTTAAACTACGGCTGGTACAGCAGTTGTACCATGATCGTGCGAAGAAAAAAATTAAACGGCCAGTACATCAGTTGTACCTTGAAAGTTACAACAATCGCGCCAATAAAGAATTTAGACTACTGCCGTTACAGCAGTTGTACCTTGAAAACTATAAGAAGAGCGTCAAGAATGAATCGCCCATATTATATCTAATATAGCCGATGTCAAAAGGTTAAGTGATACGAAAAGGGATACAAAATCACGTAAAAGTAAATTTTTGTAAGACGTTCTTCATTGGACACTCGCTTATGGAGGAAAGTCAGAACCTGAGACACGAAGACAATCTAACAATAGTTAACAGAAGTATGCAACTTGAGATTGGTGCTTTTCAAAGCGCTTCGTCCACGGATGTTTTCCATTCCAAAACAAAACAATTGTAACCACCAAATAGGGATTCAAAATCGCCTTAAAGTAAATTTTTGTAAAAGGTTCGTCATTCGACTCGTTTATGGAGGAAAGTTGGAACCTGAGCCACGAAGACAATTTAACAATAGTTAACAGAAGTATGCAACGTAAGATTGGACCGTTTCAAAAAGCTTCTTTTTCATTCCAAAGCAAAACAATTTTCACCAACAAAAAGGGATTCAAAATCCCGTTAAAGTGAATTGCAAAAAGTTCTTCATTTTACTCGCTTATGAAGGAAAGTTCGGCACACGAGCGCCATGAAGACAATCTTACAATCGTTAACAGATGTATGCAACGTGAGATTGGCCCGTTTCAAAACGCTTCTTTTTCATTCCAAAACAAAACAATTTTCACCACCAAAAAGGGATTCAAAATCACGTTAAAGTAAATTGCAAAAAGTTCTTCATTGGACTCGCTTATGGAGGAAAGTTCGGGACACGAGCGCCACGAAGACAATCTGACAATCGTTAACAGAAGAATACCGATGTGAGATTGGCGCATTTCAAAACGCCTCGTGCTCCTCATCCGCGGATGTTTTTCATTCCGAAACCAAACAATTGTCTCCACCGCAGAGGAAAACGGTTGCAAATTGGGCGAAAGTAATTCGGGCAGTCATTTCAAACCGCCCAGATCAGAGGCGAAAGGGGCGGGGACGACGAGCTCCTTGAAAAACGCCAGCGAGGGAAAACAAGTCCAGCAGAAAAACACTCGGGCACGGGGCATCAGGCCGAAAAAGCGCAGAATTGTTTTTCGTTCGCCTTATCGCTTTGTCCGCGGGCCCCCTGGGGGGGGGGGGACTCAAACAGTACCCCACCCAGCTTCACTTCCGATGCTGACAATTTATATCGCCAATTACAGGTTGGTCGATACAGTAATTACAGACGATCTCATTCTTCGCCGCATGCCTACGCTGCCAGGTGATCGAAGCCCCCCCTACTGCCTATCCGATCAGCCTGCCCCCCCCCCCTTTTCCAATCTGAATTTGTAATTCGTTCGAGATACAAAATGTCATGAGAGGTGGCTTCAATCGCCAGACACCGAAAATAAATACAAGCGCGGAAGCTCTGGGGAGAAGATAAATGCCGATCGGATTTGAATTGGGAACACCTCTGATGGCGCGCTCTCTCGGATGGATTGGAATTTGTTTTTGTTGAACAAAAGAAAACTCCCCGTGCACACCACAAAAGTACAACACGGGGCTTACAGAAGTTGATTCACCAAACAGCGTAACATAAAATTTAGCTAAAACAATACAAGATTTTGACGAACCTGCTAAATGAGAAGAAAAACAGATTAGATCCAACAAAAACATTGAGTTTCCCAGCTGTGTTTTACCCAATCCTTACAAATAATTTTGAAGGCACATTCCTGAACCATCAATGGTAATGGTAATTTTAGTTAACGTCGTTCTACAGCAACACAATGGGCTATTGACGACTGTCCGGGATCAGTCCCTTAAGCGAAAGATCTGAGGACAACACCTCGTAATTTTGAACCACGGTCAGATGACGAAGCAACACCTGAGGTGGCACCCCACTCTCCAAACTTCCACACCAACCCAACGTGAGGACTCTACACCATACGCTTACAAACATCCGGACCCGGATTCGATCTTGAATTATCTAATGCGGGACAGCTGTAAAACAAATTATCCACATCTAATGACTGGATTTTGAACACTCGCATGTATCATTAGTCCGAAGATTAAACCTATAAAGGTATTTAGTAAAATTTCCATGGCCAGAAATAAATATTGTTTTCAAGTTTGTGAAGAATAATAATTGAGTTCAATCTTTAGTTCAAATCAAAGTTTTTTAATCTAAAGTTTTTGGTGTGGCTAGCTTTCTCAGACGAGTCCACATTCTTCGTACCATTTAGTAACAAAGTTGTCATAACATGAGGTTTTTACGTAACACTTGGGAATGCTAACATTTACATCAACAGGTAAATTCACAAGTTAGATTGCATTGAATAGATTGGACTGGATTTTGCATTCAATGTGGACCAAGGTCCTAAGCAGAATAAGCTTCTCCAGACGCAAGATTATGAAATTAAACAAATGGAAATGTTAAGCTAAAGGCTTAGAAGAAATTTGAGACAGAAGTGTAGGTATTTATTTTGTACATGCATAAAAATTTGGAAGTGTGAAATTTGAAGGATTGAATTATAAATTAATTTGAAAAATTAGATTCATGAGTCATTTTGAATTTGGAAAACAAAAATTAGATGTGGCTTAAAAAGTAAACTGAAAAATGAGGGAGGGGGGGGGAGTGGATGAGTGGACATGCTCTTCAAATGTGCTTGCTAACATTTATTACAGAAAGTCTAATTAATTAAATTATTCTGCTATTAATAGAATAGTTATATATTCTGTTGAACTTTGCTTATACCAGCCAAATTTGTGTTAAATTGGAATTTGTACAATTATGTAGAATTGGTGCTTTTTTAAGGAAAACTTGGAAACAAGACTGCCTAGATATTACAGAACTAACAATAATTTATATTCCTTTTTCCGAACAAACAGGCTTAAAAACGTTCTTTTTTTCTGATGGCTTCCATTACTGGGAGAGTGGATACCATCCATGCCAGCGCATATTACTAGTAGAAAGTAGATTCTGCTGGTGGTGACTTCGCTGATTGTAATTGAATTCAATTCTAACTTGGAATTCGCACAACCATATAAAGAATTATTTGAAATTTATGCTTTCTTGAAGAGAACGTTTCAGTTAAGCCTTGTTGTCACGAAATACGTGTTAATTTTCATCAGTTTTCCCCAGCAATCAGGAGTACGAACTTTTTTTTTCAGATGACGTGGCTTTTTGAAGACTTTCTTTTCTTTTTCTTCATGCGATCTCATACTATTAGTTTTCTAATGTACAAGATTCTGCTGATTCGTCTGAAATTCGCTAATCTTATAATCGGGAGTTCATGCGCTTTTTAACTTTTGAAAAACTGATTTCACTGAAGCAATCAACAACTTTTGAAGTATTTATTGATTGTGCTTACAATTTATTCCAATTTGAGTAGAAATCCAGTGAACTGTTTTGCAAAAGACCTACCATGCAGTTAAGACGCACACAATCATTTCTGTTACTTGAAAATGAATTAAAAAACACTCCGTCGAGCATTTTTTTAAAAAACCAAATACCTTCATTTTAAAGTCATTCGTGATCGGCCTTCAAAGGCTCAAATCAGCGCGTCTGTGTGTGGATGATGTTCGCTCATTTAGCAATCTTCTTTTCTGAGGACAATGAATGTTTAATTTACTTCCGTGTGAACACTCCTTCCTTTCAAATTTCGTTTTAGTAGACTAATTTGTTTACAACGCACGGCAACCAATCAGACTTTTTATGCAAAACAAGAAAATAAACGAGATGCAGTCCTCAGGCACCAGAAAAAATGAAAAGTAATATCATGGATTGAAAACCTAATATGCAGCCATTTAGTCCCGACAATGGTACAATGAAAGGAATTGATTTAAAAACATATTTGTTCAGAATTAAAGCATTCATCTCCTTTTAGGTAACGCTGCTTAGTTACTCTACGATTATGTTTAGCTTTACGAGAATTGTTTAGGTTAGAGACTAAACTATTAAATGGAAATTCTTAGGAGTTACAAATGTGCTTGTTTTGACCAACACTGGTTTGTGTTGTTAGATATCGATGTGGATTATACGATATTGACTCGACTTAGAGTCTTACTTTTTGAAGAAATATCAGTTTAATTAAAAAATTAATTTAAAAAAGACGGGTTGCATTGAATTTCTTTTATATTCATTTAAAATGTAAAAACTTTAAAATTCAAGCTTTACTATAGCTGACTTTAATGTAAATGCGAATGTAGGAAACTGAAAATATCGATGTCGAGTCAAATAAACGTTCACTCGAAAAGTTGCTCGATTATTATATGACATTTGTTGATTGATTTGTCGCTCTGCGGCTTATGCCACGACGCTGGGGTGTTTGCGTCACAGTCACTGCGGTAGCGTAAAAGAAGTCACATACAAATTTCTACGGATACTTCCTTTACTTGATATATGTTGTAAAGTCTGACCAGCTTGTGTGAATTCAAAGGAAATTTCAGATTAAAAGTTATGATACTTCGTAGATTAAGAAAAACGAAACGCTTATAAATAACGAATGTATAGTGTGTACCAGAAATAATAATTCACCCATACTTCCGCTAAGTACCCCAAACGTAGTAATAAGTCCAGAAAAAAAATAACACTTCATCCGCCCATTTATGAGTATTACTGCGATTTGTTTCTAATTCTGCAATCGCAATGTCCAGATAAACTTCATAAGATCGCCTACCCCTTAAGTCAGAAACAAGAATCCAATCCAATCGACGAAACTCCAATACCATTAAAACCATCAAGCCAGTTGAAAAAAGTTATTAAAATTTCCAACAAGCAGGAGAGTCGCAAAATTTGAATACACGACCAAAGATTCCGGATCAGGAATGCCCAGAATTAGCTCACCAGGAGTAGCCAATCGCCTTGAGAGTCTAAAGAGCCAATTACAATGCCCGAAAAGAAAAAAATGTCGAAAAGAAATGTTCCGCACTGGATTCCATATCTGTCTCTTCCACTCTAGGACAAAAATAGCTCAGCTGATACAATTTCTATCACCAGAATACAACTGAGTGGCAATGGCAAAAGGCTAAAAATAGCCACCCATTCTACGTCCACCCTCTCCCTGTTGAAATATTCCCGCGTCTTTAATATTAAATTAGGTACAAAAAGTTCAGCCGTGCCGAAGCAGGTCGCGCGAGATATTAAGCGGCCGTACAGATGGTTCAAATTTAGAACTTTATTCCCATTTGCTGGGACAGAGGGTGATAAAAAAGCCAGACCCGTTATCTCCTCCCTCAAATGAAATTTTGTTTTCCCAAGAATTAACATATTTCGAAATATACGCCGGGAGATTTTTGCGGAATGAGCCAAACTGCTCTTGTGTGCTTCTTGGCATGGAAGGTCTCATTCTTGGCAGTGTCTGCGCGTGGCAGACAAAGATCACAAAAAGGCACAAGGCGCTTTGAAATATCCGATATGAAATAGATAAGCTAATGACCCGGGTCTAAAATGTTTGTGAAATGCATGTGGGTTTTGATGAATAATGCTATTGTCTCTTAGAACAGTAGATCCCAGAGGACGACTGAAAAAATACGTAACCGAAAGAAATTAGACTTACGCCAGTCTCATTCAATCTAGAAAGCAAGAACTAAAATTTGATTTACAGTGAACTGGCTATACCAAGATTGTACTGAGCAAACAGCACCTTAAGTTAAGCTCAGTTTCAAATACATATCGTCAGAACTTGTAATTCCTGGTGAAATACTGAAGAGATATCTGGCATGTACCATACGCTGTGAAGGGCTAATATAGAAGAATGCTTTAGCTACTAAAAATATATACCCGACATAGTTTGATCCTTTAAAATGCACTGACTAAAAAAAATATGGGATAATTTTCAGGTCTCAATGTGTATTTGAACATCTTAAAAACTTTTGTAAACATTAATCATCCATATTTAAAACAAAAAACTAATGTTTCTCTTCATTTAAAGAAATAGTGCGTTTTTTATATTACATGTAAACGGTGGCTAAGTCGGACTGCTACAGAGATGGTTCCCAGATATTATGATCAATAGCAGATGTCCTTATACCTATGCCTGAGATAAGACAGAAGTAATAGATAAGAGTGTAAAGAAACATTTTCTCCTAGTCCAGTGGTTATACCAAAATTTTCATTTCAATGATTCCTTTGGAATTAAAATTTTTTAGGACCGCCTGGAGATTAAAAAATTAAAAGCACCACACGGTATACCTGTATAAGACCATGTGATTCTTATTTTCACTTTAATACTGGAAGTAAAATATTTGATCTATGTTAAACATGTTATAGACTGTTAACATTTCACATTGAGGATTAGTGATGGTACTTTAAAGTTATGAAACAATGCGAAGACCCTAATCTATGTATAGATAATAAACAGTTGATATTTTTAGACAAACTCTGCTTTATTAATTTAAATATATTGAAATCAAAAGGCTTTGGTGATAAAGGCGATGCGATAATATTTTGAGAAAAGGAAATGCCATGTAGCTACATACACAACTTTATAGATCTGCGAGATACTATACAGACTACGTCCATTCTGCTAGTTCGATATGTTACAAGAACAATTGTTCTTGTATTCCAGATGCTACTTATTCTAGTAAATGAACATAGATAGATGACAATGCATGAATTCTGATGCGATTAAGAATCTGAAATATTGTGGGCGATTACAGAAAATAACATGAAATATATATACTTTAATCTTAATATGAACAATGAAGGCTACTCTTTTGCAGTTGCCTCAGCAATGTTTGCTATAATATATAATAATTACAATATCAATGGTCATTCTCAATTTCAAATTAATACTAGAATCTCCTACTAACTGTTTCAGAGTCTAAAATATGGATATTAAAACATGATATAGCGGAATATTTTATTTTTTCTTGAAACTTCTTTATTTGGCATGAAAATTTGAAGTACGTTTCCGCTGACTCCTGAAACATTGTCGTTAACCACTGGATGCTTGTGGATCACACTTTGGAAACCACCGTCCTTGAACAAACAAAATATGATTGTCGTGCAGTGAAGCGCTGATTACAGGGGGATTGAAATAGGGCTTCTGGTTTACTCAAAGAGAAAGGATCCCAGAATTACTTTTGTGTCCACATAGAAATAAACAATCGTTGCTTACGGAAAATAACTGAAATTTTAAATCAGTTTTCAAATATATTCATCTACACTATATGGACAAAAGTTTTTGGACAGTGCATGATCTTCAGAAAAAGTGCTTGATTATTTTATTAACGGGTAGGCCCTCCTTTTGCTTGTATTGCAGCTGGAGCACGTCGAGGCAGACTTTCCACAAGTTCTCTGTAGGTCTTGTCAGGAAAAGCTCGCTATGTGAACAAGATTTTGACCGCATAAATAGCGCCAACAGCGGGGTTCGTTGTTTTGGAGGGTTTTTATGGCACAAGGGCCGAATGTGACTAAGTTGCGCAAAATAACATTAAGTAAATAAAACGAGTGAGTTAAAAGAAACAAAAACGCATGAAGACCAGAGGGGGACTCTGGGCCCTAACCACCTTAAAGTGTTGATTTTATGTACTTAAAAAATATGAAGAAAAAAAATGGAATGCTATAAAAGCAAGAAATGGATTTTTATATCCTGTAAAATTATATTTTTTGTTCTCAATAAAACTACTGTTCTATGAAGTAATATTCAATACATGATTTAACAGTTTATCGAATTAATATTCATTAAATGCAAATGCAATAATTATAGGCATTGCTTTTGCTGCTCCCTTTCCTCGCATTCCCATACCTCCTTATCGTACTAATCTTCTAACAGTGACCCGAAAGTAAAAAGTGTACAAGGTTTTGTACCTTCTCAATGCTATTCAATCTACTTTGTTTCAAATATTTGCGAAGCAACGATTGAGTCATCCATGCTATCTGATCAACGGAGATAAATCGCCTTTTATGACCGTACCTTTACAGGTTCATTAGTCTAGTAATCAAAGACCTTTTTTTAAATGCCGCAAGACAATCATAATCCCATTTTTAACTCAAGCTCTCATGGAAATAAAATCATTATTGGTTTGGGTTTAATGCGTAAGAGCGGCCAAGGAGGGTATTAGTTGAATTTTTTTTTTCAATTAGAAAGGCAGTAAACTGATACAGATCAGTATTGAAATCAATTTGTCATAACAAGATTTTAAAATTTCATTACTGTTGTATTTGAAAGCAAGGCTGATCGTGATTGAATTAGTTGTCAAACGCGATGCCCAGCTCCAGAATTAATGTTGTCTTGTGTTTCGCACAGTATGGCTAAACATGGCCCATGCTCCATAGAACTCAACCCAACCTGTCCAGAAAGAGATGACACGGGTATAAAAAATCCCTGCCTTTTTAAATTAAAGAAGGGTGTAGATATGTGCCACACCTGATTTTGTTCAAAATTATAGACAATGGCCGTTTCTAATAAAAAAAAATTGTAATTTTTTAAATCTTTCTTATTCTTCAGACTACGGCCGGTACAGCAGTTGTACCATGATCGCACCAAAGAAGAATTTAGACAACGGCCAGTGCATCAGTTGTAACTTGAAAGTTATAAAAATCGCGCTTGTTGTATCTATAGCCGTAGTCAAAAGGTCAAACATCTAACTGTAGTGACTTTAACTTATATTGATGGTTGGATGTTTTGTTGACTTTTATGGCACCAGAGTCATATTTGGCCAAACTGCGCGAAAAGTCGAAACAAATGGACATATACAAAACGTTTTACTGACGCAGAAGAGAAAAATACACCCCGGAATGAATCGAACCACCAGGAATTTGTATTTTTAAAAAGGTAGATATAAACATTGATGAATCAGAGCAGTCAACTGTCGCGCTGCCCAGTGAAATCATTGGCTGACAGTACATTCAGTGTGTACCCACAGAATCTGCTGTCCGCACGCAGAAACCCTCCTTGACTGCGGTTGCGAGAAACACCCATTTCTAGATGACGAAATAACAATTAAAATACCAAGTTATTCAATGATATGGCGATTCATTATTAATATCCATAGAAATAATGATATGAATGCGTGTCACGTTCTGCGAAAGAGGTGGAAAAGGTAAAAAAAAAAGCTAGGACTCCTTTTCTCTCGTGTATCTGATTTAAATCACTCGCATATCATTTCCAGAATAGTTTTCGGGCTTCAATCGAAGTTCTCTGCCAATTAGAAGCGGCGACCGCCCGCCAGTGCCTCGCTTCCATTGGTTCGATGATTGTCCTTTTCGATTTATTATTCCCTCCGCTGCGTCTGTACAAAAGTCATTACGACTTGTTTTGTGTGCCGATTCTTCGTCCTTTTTTTGTCAGCCGTGAAAAACAGCGGCGATTTATCTCGCAGAAGCAATTAATACAGGTTGGGTCATTATCTCCAGTGGCAAGTATGCTGGGATGGTGATATTAATTGCCTAAAAAGAGGTGATTGTTGGTAGATTTATTTCGCATCACCTACCCACCGCCAAGCTGAGGTTTAGCCATTCGTTATTTAGAACATCTGCGAGAGAGTTCACTGAAGACGTTCGCTCTCTCTTATCTACGGGTTCTACAACCACCAAAAACTAATATTTCTTTTTAAATTCTTTGATTTCTGTATGAAAGATTTACATGTGTTTCTCTCCAGAGATACTTTGATTTATGGCGTATTATTCACGTGATTCACTGTTAGGGAGAATATTACTGACAGCTCTTCTGGATTTAGATTGATTTCCAGTCACAAATGTGCTGGGACCGTGATATTAATTTCCAGAAAAGAGGTGATAGTTGGTAGATTTATTTCGAATCACCTACCCACCGTCAAGCTAAGGTTTGGCCTTTCGTTACTCAGAACATCTGTGATAAAGTTCGCTGAAGTTACGGCTTCTACAGCAACCAAACACCAATATTTCTTCTCCAGAGAGACTTTGATTTGTGTGGTATTATCAACGCAAAATATTCACTGTTAGCGAGGTGAATATTATTGACAGCTCCTCTGGATTCAGATTTATTTCCATTAGGTAGTACGCTGGGATCGTGATATTATTTTCCAGAAAAGAGGTGATAGTTGGTAGATTTATAGCGAATCACCTACCCACCGCTAAGCTAAGGTTTGGCCTTTCGTTACTCAGAACATCTGTGATAAAGTTCGCTGAAGTTACGGCTTCTACAGCAACCAAACACCAATATTTCTTCTCCAGAGAAGCTTTGATTTGTGTGGTATTATCAACGCAAAATATTCACTGTTAGCGAGGTGAATATTATTGACAGCTTTCTGGATTCAGATTTATTTCCATTAGGTAGTACGCTGGGATCGTGATATTAATTTCCAGAAAAGAGGTGATGATTTCTGGGAGATTTACTTAAGCGCCTCAAATGACCTTGCTCAAATCCACCACAAAGCTAAGATTTGGTAATGCGGAACATCGTTGAAAAAGTTCATTGAAGAATTCCATCTACGTGTTCCACAACCCTCCTCCTTACTCATATTTCTTTCCTTTTATGTTTATCGTCAGATGCTTTGATTTCTGTCGCATTATTCAATGCAAGCCTCTGCTAAATGAATACCTAAGTTATTTTGACTAATGTCTGTTTTCAAACATTTCTGCGTACCTGTGATGAACGGAATTGGATATAAATTGATTCAATTGCCTTCAGTATCCATTTTTTAAAAAACTGTTTAAAAAATTAATTATGACAGTACATAGGTGGTTTGTAGGCAATTTAGAATTTTCCTGGAGCAAGAACCAAAAAAGTTTTGTACCAGAATACAGGGTTACTACAAAAGAATCATTCATTTTCAGAACCCGATTTATTCAAAAGTATTATACTTACAAATATGATTGATATATGAAAATAACCACAAAATATTCAAGTTTTATGCTCACTCTACAAATGTTCTATGTGTGCCCCCTTGGTCACACGTCCAGGCGGTAGTTCAATTAATTCCACACGTTTGTAGCGTGATCGCGTCAATATTCATCAATGCATCACTGATCGCAAAATGCTTTGTTTACAAGGCGGTTCTTTTCCGTACTGCCTTCTGAAAGAACGTTGCACTGCTATAACAGACGAACATTTCGTATATTCTAGGACGCAGAAACTCTTTTCTCGCTTTGCCTCCATTTCGGGAGAGACTGAACTGAACTCGTTAGGGATAACTGAAAGACAAACATGAACTTGTGCTGCCACGCCACATAGCGTACAAACTTGAATATTTTCATATATCTATCATATTTGTAAGTATAATACTTTTGAATAAATCGGGTTTTGAAAGTGAATTATTCTTTTGTAGTAACCCTGTATATCTATTCTCGGCGACAAGTAAAATTCTTAAAAAATATATTTGTCATCAAGTGAATCAATGTGACAAACTTGAAAACATTCTTCAAGCATCCCCAATGGAAAATAAATAAGATACATTTCAATGGCAACAGACAGGGGCAGATTGTATATGGAACTGTTCTCCTGGTAAAGAGATAGTACATAGGTGAGTCTTTCGCTTGTTTCCGTGGTCGATTTTAAATTAAATGAGCATTTAGTTTGCTTTGAATATTTTCAGACCTGTCCACGATTTTTCACTCATTGGCTTCCAGACACTAGCCTCTCCGACTCACCAAGAAGGCGTAGAGACTTACATTCGAGGCACTCATTGACTTAACAAAACTTTGATTTGCATCGATTAAATTATCTTCATTTATTTCTGTGACATCCAACATTTCTTTTACTTGCTTCAGGGACCATATATAACATTAAATGAGCATTTAGTTTGCTTTAAATATTTTGAGACCTGTCCATTATTTTCACTCGTTGCCTTAGAAAATTCGAATTGCATCGATTAAATTATCTTCAGCATTTATTTCTGTGACATCCAACATTTCTTTTACTTGCTTCAGGGACCATATATAACATTAAAACAGCATTTAGTTTGCTTTGAATATTTTGAGACCAGTCCATTATTTTCACTCGTTGCCTTAACGAAAATTCGAATTGCATCGATTAAATTATCTTCATCATTTATTTCTGTGACTTCAATAACATTTCAGTTGGAGCAGGGTGCTTCCCCCTCTTTGAATGATCCCAGAGGTAAAGAAACAATGAAGAGCAGCATATTGAGGAAAATTACGCTCCCATCTTATTACATGCCGAGGAAAACAAATTAGTTTCGAAACAAGTTCATTCCACAACTCTTTTTTTCTCCAATCGAACTCTTCAAACCGCCTTTCGTTTCAAGCGACTCAGTCCTGGAAACGTCTCTTGTCTGAAGCCCTATGATAGCCAAGTTAACGGCTAATGATCCAATCAACCGCATCAGATACTGTTGTCCAGCACATACACAAGAGCTGGAATGGACTTGAGGGGAAAAAAAACAAAAAAAAAGGAACGATCACTTGTGAAGCGCGCGTCTCTCAAAACCACTGACAAGGGGTAATTGCTCAAAGTGATTCCTCTTGGTTTTGTTATGATCTCGTTTTTAGGGGCCACTCCTGTCTGCAGCCATTGATCCTCTATAGACAAGAAAAGTGATGATAAAATGACTCTTAGAGAAAAGATCTTTGCCCCCCACCGATGTTTCGTCATGATCTTTATCTCAAAGAAAGCCGACGGGTATTGGTTTTGTTATGCACCAGGGGGTGTAGTACTGCATGTTACCTGTATTACTCATTGGTGGGCAAAGTCATTGCCAATAATCAGCTGCGGTGTGAGTGGAAACAGAGATCGCCCCCCAAAGGCATCAGTTTACAGCCGGAAAATTCTTTCCTGACGAGAGCGTCATTTGACAATTCTTGATTGGGGAGTTGTGGACATCTCATTCCATGTGACATCGGCGGTGATAGGTTAAGTATAAGTCACAAAATATTTAAATCAAGGCATAAATAGCAATTTGGATATTTTACAGGTGGATCGCGCACATTAGTTTGGGATGAGAGCTTCATTTGACATGTACTTGTCGCTCCGATAGAGGGATGCACTGAATTTTAACTCACGCAAAATGCAATCGATCTAGATAAGATATTGTTTAAATTAAGTTTTAAGGGATTACAAGTTAATCACGAAAGTATAAAGCGAAAAGGATCACTTTGAGCAATTTACCGTGAGAGATCTGTCCATTTAACGAAATGAAGTATATGGAGTGATTGAATGCTACTGATAAATATGTTTATATTCATTCCTTCAGCCCATTAGACAGTCAGAGCCATTCATGAGTGGTGTTCAGGACGTACTCTTGCACGTAATCGGGGGAAAATATGGGTAGTTGAAGGATAGATACCAGTCTGTCCCTCGAACTTTAAATAAACATACCCAGCTATAAATTTACCGATTTCTTTTTTATACTTATTCTTTCTTTATTGATCCTTTTTACGATTGTGATAAAAGATAACTGGTGAATTTTTCCTTAATTTATATTAAAAAAACACTCATCAAGAACAGATTTATCCAGGGAAGAGTGCAGGGGGATCGAATGTTTCCCGAAGTCCTTTTGGAATTAAAAAACTGAAAAATACACGCTGATGCCAGTTATGCGAAAATCGGTTAATCAAAAATCGGAAAATTCTGAAAACTGAAAACAAATCATTGAACGCAATGTTCATTTAACAATAACGCATCTAGGAAAAATTGGATCATCTTCGAAATAATTTACTGAATAAGTGCTTGATGAAAGGGGATCTTCGAGAAAATGAAATGTTTGATATGAGGCGAGTTGATGGTTAGAACGTGGGCAGCTAATACCCGAAGAACGGTTCTGGGGAGAGTATCATGAAAAAATCATACATGGAAATGAGCCCAAGGTAAATTCTGCTTCTTTTACATGAACTGAAACAAAAGTGCTTTAAAACATGCTAACTGAGGTTAATAAATCAACAGAATAGCGTATTGACTTCTGACAAACTTTTAGTTCGAAATTACTGTCGACCATTTTAACGATTATTTTTATGAACTTTTATTTATAACTCTGAACGAACTCCAGTTAAAATCTTTTTTACCAACACAAAACCGCATTTGAAAAATATTTTAAAAAAAGCTGCACTCTAATTGTCCGAAACACAATATGATCTTTTTAGGGCTTTGTCAAGAGCAGTATTTTTTGAAAATTACCAATGTTCTCAATACTGAAAATACCGGTTAATGCCGGTAAACTACCGGTTTTTAGTTATTTTTCATAGTGGGAGGTACTAACAGTGCGTTATTATAGACCTTTAAATTAGGTACTAGTTCCGTGTAGCAATATTCATTGAGGGAATTGATCCTTGTCACACAAGAACCTATTGTAGGAATTTTTATGAGACAAAAAACTAATAGTAAGTGAAAAGCATTTAGACTCAGTTCGAGAAATTTTAGTCAGAACTGACAAAATTCATTCATTAAAAAAGGCATTCAAATCGAACAGCAAATTTTCTCGTAGATTATGAATATCTGGGCAGACTTCTACTACCTCAGCGCTCCGTTTGAGCTGAAGCTCTTTGCAACATTAAAAAAGGCATTCAAATCGACCAGCAAATTTTCTCGTATATGCATACCTGGGCATACTTATACTACCTCAGCGCTCCGTTTGAGCTGAAGCTCTTTGCAACATTTAAATGTTTTCATTGTATAAATTTAGTTTGTTTATATATTTTTTTTAATGTAGCGATTAGGCGTCTTGATTCGATCATGCATTACTAAATTGAAAAACTCATACTGAAAAAGAAAAACCATAAAATCTATCCCTCATGATAGCACAACCATTTTAGTTCCTTTCAAGTAGAAAAGCTTCTAATAGACGGGGAACAATTTCATGCTGATTAAAAACACTCAAGGTAAAACAAAAGGAACGTTTATCTAAAATAATTTCGCCTGTAGACCTTACAATAGACCATTAAAAGCAGAGCCATTGTTTTGTCTAATCGAAACGAACAATTAACTCACGAGGACAGAGTATTTTCATAATTTGTAATGCTAGTTGGTGTACCCGAAGTCTAGAGGTCCTCACTGGGTGCATCGAAATCTAGGTTGAAAAAGACCACTCAACAGCCATTCACTTCTATCAACTGTAAGTCTGCTGGAAATTTCAGAATTTGAAATCTAATTTAATCTCCCGTTTTGAATAATGGTCTCTTCATCACATTCGAAGAGAAAACAATCGGCTCCACGAACAGAATCAACCACCCAGAAGGTGGTAACCGGCCTTGGGCGCTCAATTGGTCTTACTTCCAATCAATCCTGCCGATTAGATTGACGGGTTAGTGTCTGTCCATCTGGGTCAAACGGACAATAGCCAGGTGGGCAGTCACAGATCTGGATAGACTACCCTAATGCAATTTGGAAGGAATATGCTGAACAGAACCATGACTCTATCTCGCGATTGCTATTAGCATATTTTTCCATATTCTGTATTGAGTGGATTGTAGTTGTTGGAATTCATAATTTCACTAAAAAAATTCATCGGTCAAACCATCGTTGGAGATTCGACATCGGCAATTATTGGGTATTTTTAGTTATCATTGAATCTCGAGGGGGGGGGGGATAAGCTATTGTTTTAATCATGATACATGCCCTTATGCGTTTTTAACATGTAAATGCATGTGATTAACTCGTGCTGTAAAGAAAAAGATTTGATTTTTGAATGCAATTTACATTATCAGACAGTAGTTAAAGAAACACGACTAAAAAGGGTGGATGATCTTAGAATATGAATGGTTCTGGGTAAAAGTTTAATTACTTAATGGTACCGCGATTGTGTTTTGTTGACAAGGCTTCCTAAAATTGCACCCGAATCGAGATGAAAACCAAAGCACACCCTCCTTGGTCTTATTTTCGCTTCAATGCAAATGCGTCTCTCATTTTTGTTTCGCAATAAAATTATTTGAGATCAGGGAACTGTAATCTAATATTATCAAGCCGTGGAACAGAATCGTGTTGTATGGAAACTACTCTAAGCTCTCTCTACATACACAAGTGGTGCTCCTGATAGAGAATATATGTGTTATACGTTTCATGAACCAAGCAGAGCATAATTCTGAACATTGTTGCTCGACCGAAAATTTTAAAGCTTTATTTCAAACACTAAAACCTAATTTCAATATTTTACAGAACGAAGCAATTACTGGCCATCTACCACGAGAACCTGACACCATGTCTCAGTATCTGTCACCATAGAAACAGAGTTTGTTCATTTTGAGTAGGGGTGAATATGGAGGAGTGTGACGAAATTGAATTGTTATTCGCAAATGTTGATGGCGAAAGAGGTAGTTAACGAGTATGAATATTCTCGGCGTCGAGTAAATGTCTTCACAAATATATTTCCAAATTGACATAAGTGCACCTATGGAACTTGAATGCATTTCCTATACGGAAAATAGGATAAGATCCATTTCTACGACAAGTGCATCCTCAATGCCTGGATCAGTTGATCCATTGAATCCTCACAACGACAACACCTTGACAGAAAATTGCTGAGAATATCAAATTTTCAGTAACTGTGTAACCTCTTCGAAGAGTCAAATTGATAATTAAATCTATAGCATTTGAAATGCGTCGATCGAAAACCCATTCACTTTATAACTTCTCAAATAGAATAGATTGCTTCAATTTAACTTCAGAAATTACTTATCCATTCTGATAACGAGATGGTGAAATGCCGATCAAAAGCAATAACTCCTAAAATGCTGCTTAATGGTTAATCAGGTTGGTTGATTTTTTACCTATAATAGATCCAGAGATCTCAAAGTTTGGTCTTTCCAAGAAGACGTTTGTCGTGATGCTTCTCGACGGTATGTAATGGTATGATGACCCTCAACCAACTCTTTATTGAGTGTTCTCGAACTGCTTTATAGTCGTTGAGGAGGTATCAGAGACTTTTATACGAAGAACAAACGTGGCGGTATTGTCCTCTTGACAACACCGTAGCTGAATACTGATAAGCCCCTTTTCGGGGTATAGGTAAACGTTGAAGAGTTCAGTCCGTTTTCCGGAAAAAACGATGTATAAGCAAGACAATTCATTACCGAAAATTCAAACTTGTTAAAATAAAGAAGTTGGGCAAGTAGGTCGGAATTTAAGCCTATAATATCACCACGATTGTCAAAAACCCAGAAATCTCAAAGTTTGGTCTTTCCGAGATGACGGTTGTCCTGATACTCCTCGACGGTATGTAATGGTATGGTGATCCTCAACCAAATCTTGATTGAGTGAACTCTAACTGCTTTATAGCCGTTAAGGAGGCATCACATACTTTTATACGAAGAACAAACGTGGCGGTATTGACCTCTTGAATACACCATGGCTGAATACTGATAAGTTCTTTTTCGGTATAGGTGAACGTCGAAGAGTTCAGTCCGTTTCCCGAAAAAGGCTGTACATGAGCAAATCCAAAAGTCAAACTTGTTAAAATAAGATGGTCGAAAACTAATTACAGAGAGAGCAAATACAATCTAATTGTGGCTTTTCTATGTATTCTTGTATTTCGCTAACGTATGTACATGTTGGCTCATTGCAATAGAAATTTATGAGAGGTATTTTCAATGTAAACAAACCAGACGTAGGAAGGTAGGCATTTTAATTAACGTTGTACTGTATCAACACAACGGGCTATTGACGACGGTCTTGAATCAATCTCAACAGGAAAGATCCGAGGTCGACACCACATAATTTTGAGCAATACATATCGGGTTACCTTAAAATGCAGAAAATTACTATTTGCGTGTTCATCGTTTTGAATAAGGCTATAGATATAACATGCGCGATTCTTATAACTAGCAAGATACAACTGCTGAAACGGCCGTAGTCTAAATTCTTTCTTTGCGCGATTCTTATAACTTACAAGGAACAGCTGCTGAAACGGCCGTAGTCTAAATTCGTTCTTGGCGCGATTCTTATAACTTTCAAGGTACAAGTGCTGAAACGGCCGTAGTCTAAATTCTTTCTTTGCGCGATTCTTACAACTTTCAAGGTACAACTGCTGTAACAATCGTAGTCTAAATTATTTCTTGGCACGATTCTTATAACTTTCAATGTACAGGTGCTGTAACAGTCGTAGTCTAAATTCTTTCTTGGCGCGATTCTTATAACTTTCAAGGTGCAGGTGCTGTAACGGCCGTAGTCTAAATTCGTTCTAGGCTCGATCATGGTACAACTTCTGAACCGGCCGTAGTCTAAAGAGTAATCTAACTGGTAGGCGACCAATCAACTATCATATATCGATTCAAAATTCATTCTTTGGAATTTGTATTGGCCGAAATCGTATTCGAAAAACAAACCAAGTGACTCCACCTTCAGAATGCGAAGGGAAAACACAGTATCGCCACAAAAACACTTCCACCACCTACATTTACCTTGATAGAAAAACTCTAAATCAGACTAGACTAAATCTAAGTATTCTCTAATGCATCTTGCAATTCTATATAGCTAAGAAACTAAATGCCAACTTTTCAGACACATTGTAGGATAAACCTTTCGAAAAGGCAAGCCAGAGTGAAAGAAACGAACGGTAGAACGGACGCAATTCAATTCATCAACTATTACCCCTTTCATCGGGAGAGAACACGGAAATTTTACGCTAATCCCCATTCTTTTTTCCACTTTACCTTCCCCGATCCCGATCGCGTTCGATCGAGGTGAGAGCTTTATATTTCTGATCAATTGCCTTTTTGAGATTTTGTGCACGAGTAATTAATTGTCCTATTGGCACGAATAATCGGCTCGGGCATGCAACAATTCGCCTGGAATGAAGTTGTCAAGCTGGTCCATTGATTTATTCGCCATCAGATAAGGACGCAGATACAGGGATTTTTTTCGACAACTCCTAATCATAATTTGGCCGCTCATGGGCATGACCGACGCCCAGTCATTGTCCAAACTCGAGCAAAATCGAGAAATGAGGTTTTTCTGTGAACAGAAAAAAAACGGAAATGTGATTTGGCTACCAATTGTTTCTGCGAAATTCTGCAGACTTTTCAGAGCGGCGCCATTTTTGTTGTCAGTGAAACTCTTGATAGTAAGCGTTTGATATTGATTTGCGATTATTCCGAAAAGAGCGTAACATAGTAGAAGGGCTTCGAATAACATGAAGGCGTAGTTAAAGAGAGGCGACAACGGCGGAGGACCCAGTATTTAAAGGGGCATGTATGTATATGTATTAACAAGTTTTTCGGAAAACTCTTCCATAATTTCAAGCAGTTTTTCCACTGTCTCAAAAATACTTTTCATTGTTAGGTCTGCGTAACGAATTTTTTCGTGTTCGTGTTTAGAATACAACAATTAAAATTCAATTATTTCTTTTATATAGCGCCTGTCAATCATATTCGGAAAAGAGAAACACAATAAAACTGTCTTCTCATAAGTGTCTAGAGAGCACGAATCAATACAAGAGGGTCAGACTTTAGTCCTAGGGATCTTAATAGGAGCAATCAACAAAATCCCGTTTTTTGCTAGCTTTTATGCATGGTTAATAATTAATTGCAATCAAAAATAAATATTGTCATTGATAATTTATTAAAAAATTGCTATGTGACTAATTGGTATATTTTTATTTTAACCGTTTAAATATTATCTTCATTAAATTTTCTATCTCCATTTCAATGTATTATCTCCATTTTAAATGCGTAGATTTTGTTTTGGACAAAGAGCGATATCCAGCATATTCACCCCAGATCATAAAACGTTTAGTCGTCCGGGTCTATTTGGCTTTTTATCGCTTTATTTGGTGAAATAACATCATATTACAGCGTAGATGAGTAAATTTGCAGTTCTATAGTGTCAACAAAAATGGCGAAATCGCCAAAGTCAGATGATGAATGAATGGGCGATAAGTATTCAGTAATTCAAGGATCTATTTTTGAACTGCTAGTTACAATTTGCTTAATATTGTTATGTTCTTTATTATACGAGAATAAGTGGTAACTATAGTTTAAAAATGTTTGAATCATTTCAATACTTCGACGACTTTTATTATTATATGTAAATGAATTTTTAAGAGATCTGCGAAGTTCGTGATTTTTAACCTGTCAGGATCTCATAAAGTTGATGTATCGTTTTGATATCCAAGATCGATCGGAACATTGCAGTACTTTACTTGTCTGTCAAACTTTAACTTCTAGAGGGATACTGATTTCAATATCAGGTTCAACAAATTGCTGAAACCACGGAAATTTAAATAACAAAAGTAAAACAATTTTAACTAATAGTTAAATGGATAAAAGACTAATAATAGTTTGAAATACAAAAACAATTTCTATGGTCAATTCAAGAGGACCACATGTACACTAGCATCATGAGCGAAGTATATCGACCATCGAATGAAATTGACTCGATTCAGAAGTACATCTGAGCTACGGATGCGACATCGACAGCAAAACATCGATGTTTAAAATTAAAACATTGTTGTTGATAAAACATCGCCCAAAAACCATCAATGTTGATAATACATCTCCCAAAAAACCATTGATGTTTTTAAACATCAGTGTATTAAAACTCCCCCCCCCCCATTTCTTAAAACTGGTTTAGCAACCTCAAACATTAATGTTCCACGAAGGGGGACAGAGATTTCATTTGTCATTTGCCGTGTTTATTAATTTATAATTAGGGCAACTTTTTGCAACAAATGCAACTATTTTTTCACACGTTCTACGCTGTATGTAAAGTACTAAAACCAAAATTCCTCCTACATGGGGTATATTGTAAGTGAGTTATAACCGCAACATAAATGCAATTTTCTGCATAAATGCAACTTTTTGCATAAATGCAACAACTTGCAACTTTTTAAAATTTTGTTTAAAATTAATTAAAATGAAATTACTATTTCATTTTTTGCCCTCTGAACCAACCCTTCGAACGCGTGTGTCTGATCTTGTGAACGCCCAAGTATTGCGGATCAAACAAGAAGTTCATGGAAACATGGGGTTCGTCCTAACAGACGAAAGTGAAATAAATGGCAAGAAGTAACTTTTAACACATTGGTTGGCACTCTTGATAAGCCAGAGGAAACTTGCGTAATCGACTGCAGAGTTTGCGATGGGAGTGTCGATCATCAATATGTTGTTCGCCTTGTAGATATGACGTTTTAAAATATCTGAATGTTTAGTGAAAGGATTTTGCGCTTCTACTATCCAATATACCACATTATATGAATGCGGCTGGCGCAGTTTTTCATTGTTAAAGAAATTACTGGCCAAGGATAGGACATTCAACGTTCTTCTGTATTTAAGAATGTATTATAATACTATTATACGCGACTAAAATTGTCAATATATTTGGATTTTTTTCATTTTTTACGAATAAGTTATTTTAGAATTTAGTGTATCAAAAATAAATGTAACTTTTGGGAATGATAAATGCAACTTTTTAAATTTTTACTGCAACAAAAAAGTTGTCCTATTTATAACTAAGACTTATTTTAACTGTCAAAACAAAGTAGAAAAAAATTAATACGAACAATTAACAAATCTTTCATTTTCAAATTGAATAGTATACAAGAAAATAATATTTATAACAATTTGACATAGTTACTACTAATTATAAGTATAATTCGGTAGATACACAATAATAATTAGTGTTAGTTATTATTAAATATTTATCAACTTATAGGGAGGAAAACACAACATACTTATTTTTAATTTACTGTTAATAAAAAATATTGGGGCCAATAATTATTATAAACCCCAATATTTGATCTTTACAGTTTGTAAAAAAAGAAGTTTGTTAACTTTCTCCACCTTAAGTCGTCTTCTTTTATCACCTACTATCCCACCAGTTGGGGAAAAAACTCTTTCTGATGGGATAGATGTCGCCATCATTGACAAATACTTAGTTGCATGGTTATTTTTCTTAATTTTTACTATGGTGCTTTTATCATTCAAAAATAAAAAATCGACAATGTTAAAACATCGTTGTTAAAAAAACATTGGCTCCAATAAATTGATGGTAAATACATCAATGTTTTCATAAAACATCGATGTTTTGAAAACATCGACATCGATATCGATATCGCATCCCTACTTTTCAGACCCTGGTCCACTTTGGTCTAAAAGTATGTTCAATTTACTGATTATGAAAATTATGCTACTTGGTTATTTTTTTAATTTTTATAATGGTACTTTTTTCATTTAAAAATAAAACATCGACAGTGTAAAAACATCTAAAGGTATAAACATCGATGTTCAAAAAACATCGACATCGATGTCGCATCCCTAATCTGAGCTATCGAATCGCAAACGAATATTTTCAATTATGCTTGTCAATTTGTGCAACATAAGAATCCGTTCTTTCTACAAATACCAAGCGACCGTTATCCATGCTAACATCTGCATACGACGCCGTTTAAAATACTAATAACTGTATACGAGTGTTGTGGGCATGTATAAACTGCTGTGATGGTAAATGTGAGTTGAAAGTAAATCATACAACCTGAGAGAGGGGTGTTGTGTCGATGGTGTG